>OZ024904.1:16513173-16628652 GCA_964017125.1 Flabesymbios commensalis | reverse complement strand
CACAAGGAAACCCCTTTTTTTGGCTGTGGTGAGCTCGATTCGGATAACTTTCGATATTTGGTGACCCTCACCTTCAAGTTAGCCAAACACAAAATGGCCGCCAAAATGTAAGGAAAACCCGGTATTTTATATGGTTTGTTTAACATGACAGCTAAATTTATCTATGACTTCTGCAAAGTAGGTATTAGAAAAAAAATATTTCTAGTGTCTTTGGGAAAAAACACACTTTTATTTGACCTTCAAATCCAAGACGTCCGCCGTTTTTATATATTTACTCCAACTATAATTATACCGATAAACATGCTAACGATAAAATGATTTATCCGCTGTAACTTAATGGACCGGTGATAAACGATACTGGCTAGAAAAAATCCAAACTGTCCGCAAAATTTACCTATGAATGAACCAAAAATTAAATGGTCTTAAAAATGTGAATGTCACCTCTTTTGGGGGTTTGTTGCACGGGGATGATTGATTTATGTTTTTTGCATGACTTGGGGGTCGATACACTCATTTCTGCTTTTTATTATTTATGGTATGACCTATATTTTATCGTAAAATCCAAGATGGCCGTCATTTTACATATTTAATATCAAAATCATGACGTCATCGGAATGCTAAGTACATCAAATCATATTAGAATATAATGTGCTTAAACATATTTTCGGATGCCTTGTAAACTAATTTATTATACTATAATTCAGATTCATAAAAACGCTTCCATTTGTGTGCTGGCGGTAACCATTTTGTATATAAAGGTCAAATACAGGTCATTTGATGGAGACAAATAAGACAAACAAATATATTTCTCAACTCTAAATCAAGCACAAAACAGAAATTGTGTATTTATGTGCAAAAATAGGAAAGATGGTTTTTTGGAGGTCATTTTTTGTTTAACTAATTTGATGTTGAAAGACATCAAATAGTATAGAATGTTATTCGACAGATTCGCATTCAGCACACCCAAATTATTATACAAAATTCCACACTTAAATACCGAGCAAAGTTCAATGTTTCAGATTTCATCTCCAGATAAATACACACATTTTCATAAAACGCTGCAAAATGATCTTCCATAATTTTTTTATGACATTTATAAATCAAAATATCACTCAGTTTCAAGCATATACATGCCAGAAAACATAGGCCAGATATAAATATGACCAATAATTATATTGTTTCAAGCCGTTCCAATTGATCATGTTGACTAGTTTGTTTTGTTGTTGATTCTAATTATTTTGTAATAACAATTATGTTTCAACGTCTGTAGATGCATGACTATTTACTCCACAGCAACGTGCAGCAAATCGTGAGAAGAGAAATTTAATAATCTGTTATCAGGTGTTTTATTGGTAAATTAACACAGCAACGACAGACGCTTACGTAACCCAACCCCCTACATATAGACAGGCTTTGGGGTACCCCCATATAAACATTTTATTAATATGAAAAACGCATGATGCGGCAACGGAAACCACGTTTTTCTTAAGCCTGATAACCTAAAGGACATAAAAAAAATGGTTCCTCATGGTAACAAAGTGTAACCCCTAAACCTATTTCTACAGCACTTTTAGATTTTGCACCAGGCTATAGTGGGATTCATTACGATTAACCAGTGGCACGAGAGATACTCTCTTTTAAGTCTTTAAGTCTGTTGAAGACATTCACGATTACAAAAAAATATTTTACATAATTCTTTATGAAATGTGTTTTGATATTGTGAGTTTCTTTCATGCTAACTGGGTATTATTTGTATAATTTTGCAAAGTTCTTTGCATGCTGTCTCTCTCATGCCAATCGTTAATATAATTTATTAGTATGCAGCTTTCTCTCATACCACTGTATCATTACACTTTTTCAACTTTGTGGATTTACCAATTTCATTGGCACTCTATTTCTTTCGTGCAACTGTGCATTATTTTATAGCTGTATGAAATTCTGAGAATAATTTCCTTGGTATGCTGCCTGTTTCGTGCCACTGGTTATTATACACCAGTCACGTCACCAGTGATAACAAAGCGATAGTTTATATTTTGAATAGACAGACTACAGTTACAAAGGATAAATGCATTGTGGCAATTTTCCAAAATTAAAGCTAAACATATTCCAAATATGGATAATATATTAGCGATGCTCCTTCTCGCATCATGTCACAAGCAAGATGTTGAAACAATAAGAGATAAAGTTGAAAATAACCATCATACGAACACATCTCCTTCCACAGAATATAACACTACTCAGATCTTCAATGCAAAATTTAACAGCTGAAACATATTTACATCACTGAAGATATTTTCAAAAGTGTATGTGTGATGAACTACAGGGAAAAAGAAATCTCCAAATTCAACGAATTTTACTAGTTATTTGAGGCGCACTTGTACCACAGACTTCTCAAATCTAGTACCATAATGGATTATTTTTCAGCGGATTAATGAGTTGTCATTTTTTGGTTGCCAAAAAAACACCAAACAGTTCATCGGCATTAGGGACCCAATGGGGTTTTATTCCCAGTGATGTTTGTCTGTCCCGGTCAGCACCTAAGTGGCCCAAGGAGCCCGGTTTTGTTCCGGGTGCTGTCGTTCCTAGTCCGCTGCTTTTTTACAAATAATTATCTTATCGACTTAGTCTAGAAGCTACTTTTTATAGGGGCTCTATTTAGTGAGTTCGTTCTACAATCTGAATTCACAGAATGTTAGAATGGAGCTTCGGCAACAACCCCAGGTAGTATGTACAAACAAATTGTGGTATCAGTTTTTTTGTACAGCCCATTTTCTAACATAGGAGGTGTTTTTCGCTAAGTTCGTCAAAGTGGAGGTCAAGTTCAGAAAATAGCCATATCTTTGCAATGAATGGCCCAATTCTTACATGCTTGGTATCACTACACTCAGTAATAACTTATCTAACTTAGATTAGATTGTGTATTGTGAGAATATAACAACTTACATCAAGTCACATCTCAATCGTATATAAGCTATGGATTTTTTCCTAAATCTTTACAAGAAATGAAACAGAAATTATACTAAGCGTATTGGCTAAAAATGCATTACATGACCAAAATAAACAGTGCTTCGGGAAAAAAGTAAGATCAAATTTGATTCCATGAGTGTAACTTTAATGGGACTGAGCTCACTTCATGCTGTGTACGGTCCTGGTGATTATTGATATATTCTAGTGGTCATTGAGACCACCCAAACCTGTTAATATTGGGGGGGGGGGGTAGAGTTACGTAAACGTCTGTCGCTGCTGTTCTAATTTACCAATGTACACATTGGAAATTCAATTCCCGTTACAATGATATATTGCATGTTGCAGTGGAGTAAATAGTCATCTCTCCACATACGTTGGAACATAATTTTGCATTACACAAGAATAGAAATCAGCAACAAAACAAAATACTCGTTTTTCGTTTAAAATGACCTTTCTTTGACCTTCAAATTCAAAATTATAGCTTTTTTATGCATCCAAACTATAATATAATAAAACAACATTATTTAATGAAAATTTAAAAAATAGACTAGTTAATACGACAAACTAACTTACAAGGCATTCAAAACTTAGTTTAATGACAATATGTTCTAGCATTCTTTGATGTGCTCAGTATTCAGAATGACGTCATGACTTTAATGGTAAATATGCAAAATGACGGCCATCTTGGATTTTACGATACAATATAGGTTAGACGATGATAAATAAACATCAGACATGAGTGTTTCGGTCACCAAGTTATGCAAAAAGCATAAATTGAGCATTTCCGTGCGACAAACCAAAAACAAGAGATGGAATTTACATTTTTGATAGCCATTTTGTTTTTCGTTTATTTGAGGGTGAATGTCGCGGCCATTTTAATTTTTTTTTTCTAATTTACTTGTCAGTAATGTTTAAATAAGTCGTATTATTTTCAGCATGTTTAGCGGTATAATTATAGTAATAGTAAATATTTAAATACGGCGGACGTATTGAATTTGAAGGTCAAATAAAGGTCATTTTTTTCCAAAGACACTCGATTTAAATTTCTCGAATAAAAATCTTTCAGAAACCATAAATTGTGCTTACATGTACGATAAACCATAGAAAATATGGGGTTTTAATAATATTTTGGCGGTCATTTTATGTTTGCTAATTTGAAGGTGAATGTCACCAAATATAGGATATTATTCGACAGATTCAAATTCAGCACACCCAAATTATGTAAAAACAAATGGATAAAAAAATATACACTAAAATACCGACCAATGCTCAATATTTCGGATTTCAGCCCTGACTCAACACACACATTTTCATAAAAGGCTGCAATATTCTTCTATTAAAAAAATATGTGTGATATTTATAATTAAAAATAACACTCTTTTTTAAGCACACATATATTTGGCTGAGAAAACATAGGCCTAATATCGATATGTCAAATAAATATGTTTTATTTAGATCCTTTCATTGAGCATGTTGACTATTTTGTTTTGCTGCTTATTTCTATTCTTGTGTAACAAAAAATGATGTTTAAACGTATGTGGAGAGATGACTATTTACTCCACTGCAACATGCAATATATCATTGTAACGGAATTGAATTTCCATGTGTACATTGATTAACTAAAACAGCAGCGACAGACATTTAGGTAAGTCTACCCCTTAAATGTAAACAGGTTCGGGTGGTCTCAATGACCACTAGAATATATCAATAATCACCAGGACCGTACACAGCATGAAGTGAGCTCAGTCCCATTAAAGTTACACCCATGGAATCAAATTTTGCTTATTGAGATGTGACTTGATGTAAGTTGGTATATTCTCACAATACACAATCTTACCTAAGGTCTAAGATGATGAACCCAAAAGTTAGATAAGTAGATACTGAGTGTAGTGATACCAAAAGTGTAAGAATCGGCCCATTCATAGCAAAGATATGGCTATTTTCCGAACTTGACCTCCACTTTGACGAACATAGCAAAAAACACCCCTTATGTTAGAGAATGGGGTGTACAAAAAAACGTATACCACAATTTGTTTGTACTTACTACCTGGGGTTGTTGCCGAAGGTTAATTCCACCATTCTGTCAATTCAGATTCAAGATAGTCCGCCGGTTGAACGAAAATGTTTTTTCGGTGTCCCTGCTCCCGGACTAGCTGTATATCATTAAATTGTTCTGGTTATAGCGTCATGTGTATGTCCCCTCCACCATTATCCATGGTTCATTATACAAAGCATTTTATCTTAGATTTAATTGGAATGCATTATTTGATGTAGATTTGTTGCAGAACGCCACTCTAGTGGATGCTTTTTTTTGCGGTATTACAGACCAGTTCATGACTATTCATTCAGACAGTATTATTCTAATGAATATTAGTAATAATGACATAGAATGCCTTCTTTGGTATTCATTTCGTCATCTTCGCAACATCCATATTATTGACGTTTCCAACAATAAACTGGTAACTTTGGGTAAAAAGTGTGGAAGCAAAATGGGGCTTAGCGGTAAAACATCAATCTTGTCAGCTATTTCTGTATTGTTGCAATACAATAAATTAACCAGTTTTAATCGATATGATGTTAAGCAACTGATGCATTTAAACAACTTAAATATTGGATGTAATCCAATAGCGATGATTGACAAAGACCTTTTTAAATTCTTACCTGAATTAATTTATGTACATGTTCCACATATATATGTGTGCTGGTCAATCTTAAACGAACAAGTAAAATGTAATGTTCTAAATGATGATATTGAAGCATTAAGCTGGTATAAAATTGACATTGGTCGGACATTTAAGATATTTTGTAATATTACTAGCAGTTTTAGCTTACTGGTTGTTGTTTTAGTTGGCATATATTACGGCTCTGTGATGCACAGCCGATTTTTTATAGATGTTCTGTTTTTCAATCACATCTTTGTTTCCTTTGTTGGGTACGCTTTCATAATCATTCTTGTGAATATTTCACTAAATAAAGCGTTTGGCATGCTGATATACGATGGTTTGCGCATAACTTCTATCCTAATTGTACAAGTAAGTTACGTTTTTACTTTATTGAGAGACATGGCCTTATTTCTCAAAACGATTTTCCCATTCAGGCATCAATGTAGGTGGCTGCGATTTGTACCCGTTATTTGTATGATTATCTGGATGATTGAAGTAGCAAATAAAAGCGTATCCTTGGTGTATCTATTAAATAATGGTGACATGATCATATTGCAAGACAATATGTTCAAACATCATTTGTATGTTATTAATATTGTTATATCACTCTTTTTAAATACAGTTTCAATTGTTACCACCCTAGTCTGCTATAAAATTATAATATCCGTGCATACATCTAAAATAAGGACACAATCTAAGTACAAAAAACATGTATTTTACTATAATATTGTAATAACGATCATATTGCATGTGCCTCTAAGTAGTGGCGGAGGTATTCTTATGATATTATTAATGATTTTTTTATAGTCACCGTTGTTATTATATATTATATTACTGATATTTAGTTATTTATTTGCATTCCGTAGTCCATCTGCAGTTGCTTTATCAATGTGGGTAAAATTGGTATTTACATGTTGTAAGCAAGGACAATTTGATTATCTGTTGTTTTAGAGCTTACTTAAGAATTGAATTAGGCCTAGTATGTAATTTTAGAGCTGTATTGGTATTTTCAAGTATAAGAAAGAATAACTTGAAATGCTGTTTTCTTAGCTGATATAAGAACCGAGTTAGTATGTTGTAATCGAGAGTCATTACAGTATAATATTGTGTTTTAGAGCTGATTTAATAGCTGAATTGTTATTTACATATGTTGTAGCCCAGAGTATTTTATTAGAGCTGATTTACTACTGAATTGGTATTTATTTATTATAAGCCGGAGTAATTTGAATATAGTATTATTTCAGATTTAAGAAATAATGGTGACATGATTATATTGCGAGATAATATATTTAGACATTATTAATACATTATAAATATTTATATCACTCCTGCAGTTGCAATATTGTTACCACGCTAGTCAGGCGTAAAATTATAATCTTCTTGCATACATCTAAAATAAAAATACAGTCTAAGATCAAGAATCATTTTTATACTATGATAGTATAGCGACAATCATATTACATCTCACCAAGAATACATAATTATTATATATTCAGGATCTCACGTATTGGCGGAGGTATTCCTATGATCCTAATAATTATTTTTTCTCATTCACCGTTGTTATTCTATATTGAATTATTGATATTGAGTTAATTATTTAAATTATGTAGTCTTTCTGCAGCTGCTGTATTTATGTGGGTAAACATTTATATTTGCATGTTGTATATTGCAAAGTAAATTGCTTATCTTTTTTAAAGCAGCTGGTTTTAGGGTCGAATTAGTATTTACATGCTGTAAGGCAGAGTAAATTATGTATGTTGTTTTATAGCTTATACTAGAGCCCAATCAATATAATTTGGTTATCTAGGCCCGATTGTAAAAAAAGAGTTTAACCCAAAATAGTATCTAATTATACAACCTAATCCGACAAACGGTTGCAGGAAAAGTACTAAAGTTAATCGGGCGACGGAAATGATCGTAAGTTTAACTCTGCTTTGGAGTTGGTGATATATCAATCTCAGTTTGTCCAGAATTGATAGTTTAAACCACCTCCGGAGCTAAAACTTACGACCATTTCCGATGACCGATTAACTTTAAGACCATTCCTGCAACCGTTAATCGGATTAAGTTGTATTGGCTAAACTATTTTCTGCAATCGGGCCCTGGTGTTTTATGTCTGATTTTAGAGCCGAATTAATATTTACATGTTGTAAGCCAGAGTAATTTGCGTATTATGTTGTTTGAGAGCAGATTTTTCATTTCAGCTACCCTTTTCTGAAAATAATAGTTATTCTATTGTAGGCTACAGTTTACACAAAGTATTTAATAAAATTTAAATTTAATGGACCGTGAAATGTTATAAAGCAAAACGTTAAAAGTTGTAATTAAATCCTGTGGGAATGAGCGCAGTCACCAACTTTTGAGAATACTACTACATTGTGTATTACGGCTGGCTCTGTAAAACCGTCTGATATAACCAGATTGGTAATTGGTTATATTTTACGTCTGGTTACATTATATGGTTCTACAGCTCAACGTCTAAATCCATAATACAAACCAAACTCCTTGTCTCTCTACCTCTCTCACAACAGACACAAGGCGTTGTAGCAATGCTGGATTAATGCTGGACGACGCCGCACACAGTGGCCCAGCATTGAACCAACGCTAGTTCAATATCTCACCTAAACTGGACTCTTACAAACACTCTCCCTACCAGCATTATAAACATCTCCAACCGCTCAAATCCTACAACTGTTATACCCAGGAGACCCTATTCTTCTGGAAAATAGACATGGACCTGTGTAAAAGATCGGCCAATAGAATTAATATCTACAGATGTTTAAGAATTGCCCAATTTAAAGTGACACAAAAAATGTAGCTTTAAAAAATTGTATGATCATTTTAAGGTAACACAAGTTGTGGAGTGCACAGAGAGCTGCAACTAAAACAGAAAAAATAATTATTCAAAACTTTTCAATATACTCCGCTACTACCGTAGTCTAAAACACATTTTTATTTAAAAAACAATCCGGGGGGATCTTTCTTGTTAATAGTAGACTTACTAACTAACAGACATATCGTTATTAGTATGTCATTGCATTTACGTTGGTCAATAATTGTTCCATGCCACCTTCACGTGAAGGGGCCTAGTGTTAAATCTAATTTATAGGGGTTATAACTTTTTTGACAACCCCAGGCTATAGCTACATATTGAGTGGTCAAGTAGTACATGTATGCCTTCTACGCGGGGGGGGGGGGGGTCGAATTTTCTTGAGATTTTCACAAAAAAAATATTAGGAACACGATTAACTTTTACAACGCTGAAATATTTTTGTATACACCGTGGAGACCAAAGGTTTTTTTTCTATTTGAAATCATCAGAAATGTCTTAGCTAGTTTTTCTGCTTCATTTGAATACCTATATTAGAACTATTGTTTTTCTTACAGTGTGAGAATCGACTTTAGACGTGAGAATCTGACGTCTACAGACGTCAGATTCTCACGTTTTATGATCCCCGCGCTGTAATACCCCAGTCACACATGCGCCACGCACAGCCCACGCCTTGAGTGACAAATAATAGAGCAGTGCGTCGTTGTGCGTTCAAGAATATTGTCAGGATATGAGAAGAGCCAGCAAATTTAAGACGAAGATACAGCGTGTTATAAATTAATAAATCAGATGTATAAATTATCGAATAAACAGCGTTTCGCCACCGCATTGCGCGTTAACAGGGCGACAAAGTTAACGAATACACCGCGTATCGCCAGCGCGAGGCACGAATAAGTCAGGAAGCATTTAGCACGTCGCATATACCTTATTATGCTCGCTGGACATGCTTTAGGAACACGTTGGATGGGCACTATATGCGCGCTCATTGCCGGCATTTTTGAGTTTTTTTCTAGCTGTAAGGCTCAGTTGCACATAGTCGACGCACGACCCACGCACTGAAAAGCCGGAGAGTCGGCCGTGTTTCAGTAGGGCGTCAGCACTCGTTACTGGTTCGTGGAGCGCGCTGCACTAACGCTACGCGTATTTTTGTGCGCACAGTAATCGCCAAAGGAAGTTAGGTATGTTTAAAATATTGAACCCATTGAACGCATAAATCTACACGCCAGAAGACCGCCAGGAACATTTAGGCAGCGCACAACGTTATAGCAACGCCAATACGTTTGCTTTGTATCACATAGCTGCCGGTTAAGGGCGCCGGGCAGTCGCAGACAACACGCCTGCCATGCGCTGCGCTGCATGAGCTCTCTAAGTCGGCGCTGGGCACACGCCGGCGGTTTGCCCAGCGCTCGCTGGAGCAACAGGCTGTGACTATGTTATTTCTGCAGCTTAACCCATGGAGCTCTGAAATAGGACTAAACTAAAACAATGGCGGTCATACTCATAGTCCAGGCCCTGCCATAAAGTCCCGTGTACATCTCTTTAGGCATAGATTTTTACGGTTGATTTGATTATAGGATACCTCCAGCATCAATATCCTACTAGGTGTTTCTATTCAATTTACAGCGAATCTCAGAAATCGGCCATTTTCCAAGATGACCGCCATTTGGCCAAGGTCAAACATTTAATTGACATAATTTTCGACAGAATAGGAGCAGCTTCATGATTTTTGTGTCTACTATTACTATAGGGTTTTCGGGTATTCCCGATCTAGTGGTGTGGTCAAAAATAAATTTCGACATTGCATTGTGGGTAAAATCCAAGATGGCCGCCATTTGTCCAAGGTCGAACGATAAATTGATATATTATTCAAGCATAGCAGGACTTCGTACAACTTTATTCCTATTATCATGATTATAGTAGCATTCTCGTTGAGTGACTTTGACTGGACGTTCAATATAGCAGAACGTCGTACCAGAAGAAAATAGCTTCATACCCATTTATTTTTGGGTGGTCAAGCATGTAACATAAGCAGAACTTCGTATCCGGGTATTGTATATAGAACATTTTTGTGAAAAACACCTTTAATTTTGGTACGAGTAGCATACTCATAGCAAAGGGAAAAGTGTTTTTAATGATCAATGCCACGATTTTTCTTTTCTTGAGGTGGTGTTTCACACGATACACGGATTTAAGTGCAGAATTTGTTTTAAATTTGTCGAAATTAGGTTCAAACATATGTTATAATAAATTTAAGACACTTTTTTTTTTAAATGGTTACATATGAACTAAGCAAACTGATAAAAATTCTTATAATCGTCAACATTAGCATTCAAGGGTTTAATACGCACTGTATGCGGCCAACTGCATTCGCTACCAGCTTGCGACGTTTTTCACAATCTGGACTCAAATTGTTATTTTTTATTTTTTCATGCCTGGAATAACGTTCACCGGGCGTTCTCGTCTAATCATCAACGAATTCTAAAGCACGCCCAGCGAGTCACAACGCACTGATCAAAATTCTTCATTTTTTGTGCGCTGGCCGTGCGTGATGGTAAACGTGTGACTGGGCCTTAAGGGTAATACAACCAATTCCCATTACCACATAGATTCCACAATTTATAATTTGGGACACGATTAAGTGAGTCCTGATTATACATCATGGACTGTAATATGGCCAGATTTTCCGCTGTTAAGCCTCGCCCGCCAATTTCCATAATGTGTGCGATGAATTCCGCAACATAACCCCTGTTTTATCCCACACACATCGCGTGACTATACGAGTACTTCTCCTAAACAACATTGGATCAATAACTGGTAATGATGTTCAGCGTTCATTATTTTGTCAAGAATATCTTCATGGGCACTATTTAGCACTCTTTCCCCACGTCTACTGTCTTAACATGTTATTAAACAGCGCTCTTGCCATCAAATAAAATTACTGGTAGATGTCTTTAAAAGTGGCACTAGATTAAAACCATTGAACTACCAAGGTATATCTTTAAAATGTGTTTCTGACAAGTTAATAGCCGCTCACCCAAATTTCTTACTTCTAAAAATATTCTAGTGTACTATGCTATCAAATAAAACCTGAATACGGACTTGTTATATACATTGTACAGTTTTTTCTGTTCAATGCATTTTATCCGCAATGAACCATATAGTCTGATAGTATGTGGCGCTAACACGTCGCGATAATCATTTAAGCCCACTCGTCGGTCGCATCACATGGGATATTATTTTTAAATAAAATGCATGGGTTACGAAACGGTCAGAATTAGGATTTTAAGAGCTTTCATTTGAAAAATTATATTTTGGAATTTCATAAAATCATTGCATTTTTTATTTACCTTAAGGTGCAGCAATTCACACCTCAGGGTAAATAAACTGAGAGTTAACAGTTGCGTGCTGTGAGGCCTAAGGGGTTATCTAGTATATATCTGTCCCTTGTATGTACATCACCAGTCTCCCCTGCCTTATATAGACATGGGAGCCTTCCCTGTGCTGTATATAGGTGTTGGGAGCCTCAGTACGCCCCTGGGGACGCCTTTCCCCGCATTGCTGTTGTTATATTGCCTTCACACCGTCGACTGGTAGTCACGAGGCAGTCAGTCAGTGACATTAGGGGCGTCATTCAACCAAACAGCCCCATTTATAAGCGTAAAGATATAATGTATGATGATCGTGATCATCACCGCGTAGCGTCGCTGTCTGTACGGGTGCTGTAGACGTACGTGACGGTAAATAGGGCTGTGGGGACAGCGCCAGGATACCAGGAGAGGCAGTGCGTGGATCCGGGGTCGCTGTGCGGATGCTGGCTGCTGCTGGAGGCTGGGTCGCCAGGATCTGTCATCACATCGCCACGCTGTAACATCACAACAATCTCTACAAGGTAAGCAAACCGCGCGTATTCACATTGTAACCACACCCACCACAGGGTATAGACCTAAAACAACAACATCACAGTCCTGCCAGGGATTTCAATTACTTTGCAAATAGAACTAACAATGTCTGACAGATCAATATTTTATTTATAAAATATCTTTTATAACAAACATAGCAAACTGTCTGTTGAATTATTTTTGCAGGCATTGCTTTTCACCGGTCAAGTCAAATTTAAATTTATAGCACTTAATCAACAGATGGTATGACCTCCCTATACTGGCACCAAATAACACTCATCATGACCCCAGCAAACACGATACATTCTGTCAATTTTGGTTCAATGTGGGGCCAGCGTTGCAGACAGTGGGCCAAAATATAAACACATTTGTATTATGTTTGCTGGGACGTTACCTGAAATAACAATCGCAGATTGTCGTTCATATTAACCGACGATTTAAAAAAAAATGTATTAACCCTTCAAGCTAATCACGTTTATGGCGGTTTTAGCCTTTATAATGTTTGCTGCAAGCAACGAAATATGAGAAATGTGCTAGAATGATTTTTAGATTATTGTGCATATTTGAGTAATTTTCACCCACTTAAAAGTTTCTATGCTCGCAAAAAAAGTACATATAAAATTAATCTCGGCTTCTATTACGTTTCCATCACAAAAAGTACAATATATTGCGTTGCTAGGAATTTGTCTATATCTCTGTTGCCAATGGTAAAACAACAGAAACCAATTATCTGATGATGGATTGTATTGGTCCATGTTTCGAATTCTACCTGCAGCCGCCAATCAATAATTCCTTCTTCAATAATCAAATCTGCTGACCACGTGAAGAATTCAATTAATCCCAACCCGTCATTCGCTTGTTATTTATATCATGGAAATGAATTCGATACACTTAGCTAACCTCAGTACATGGGTCATTGTGAACAAATCAGCCGAACCACAACCGGCATTATGTTGTTGCGTTTAAAGGTGATCTATCACCCCTTATATGGTATGAATAACTATGTCCTTATATGGGGTGATTAGCTATCATGTGACCCTCTCTGAGGGTCACATGATAGCCAATCACCCAAGAAAAGAAAACACTTGTGCCCCATCTTGTGGCAACTTTGATTTATTTGTCACAAATTTATTCATACTATATAAGGGGTGATTTGTCACCTTTAACTCAGCATATCACAGGCTATTTTATTCAACCCTAAAGTTCTAACATATTTTTGTATAAACCATGTAAACCTATGGTTTTTTTCAATTTGAACCCATCATAATTGTCTTAGCTTAATTTAAATACCTTATTATTGGTCTAAGGCCATTATAAATATTTTACTCTTTCAGTGCGGGGATCATCTTCCAGATCATGATTTCTGGCAGGGGTAAATGTATTATTACCTGAGCACTGGGATTCATTTGTCCCCCGTTCAAATACCAAAAAACGACCATATTTCGGCCGAAATATGATCTAGAATACGTCATTTGAGGCCTTAGGTATGAAAATGTTCCTGGGCAGCATACCCACGGACACCCTAGAGCATATAAGTGCCAGCAGCGGTGTGTATAAATTCTTGCAAATATCGGCGCGCACCTCCCCCCCCCCCCCGTCTGTCAATTCCTGGATCCGCCACTGGAGTAAGTGTTTTTAAACCCTTCAGCTAACAAGTGACATTTATTTTCGCGTTCCTATCACAATCATTGCAAAGATTTAGCTTTAATGTTCATTATTGTTTTATTTAATAACCCGTGCGCTGCAGAATTTTGTTTGTTTCTATTTTTCATTCGTTTATCTACGAAAATAGACATATCGCAAATTGAGTTATCTGATAAGCTGAAATTCAATCACGAACAATTTCATCATTTCTAGTGACATTTTCACTTGGTTTGAACCATGCTTGAAACCGTTTGTAGACAGGTCTAGCGGGACAAAGGTTAACCCTTGAGGCGCTGATGTTTTTTTCTATAAACCATGTTTTCTTTCAATTTGAAATTATCATAAATGTCTTAGTTAGGTCTTTCCGATTCATTTGAATATCTATGTTATGGGTCTACGCCCATTATAACTATTTTTACTATCACACTGCAGGGATCGACTTTAGTCGTCAGAATCTGACGTCTATAAACGTCAGATTCTGACGACTAAAGTCGATCCCCGCGCTGTAAGTGTTTCCGTATTAAGACAGGTCTAGCAGCACAAATGTTAATTGATACATTTCTGAGTGCTGCGTGTTTCACACACGCACGGGGTTAATTAGTACAGCTTGTCTCCGGTTTCATCTCATCTGATCTCATCTCATGTAGACCAAGGTTACTACAAATCCTTGTATAGATGGAGACCTGGCATGATGTGTAATTTCAGGCAATGCCATAAATCAGGCGTAACCCTTCGTTGTACATAGCACACTTGTATCTTGTTTAATTTGTATTAATAATATATAATGCTGTTTTATTTATGTTATCGTTTTCCTTCACTGTGCAAGGACAAACAGCAGTAGCTTCTTACTTGAAGTTGTGGGTCGCGGTGACGAGACACAACTTCAAGTGGGTGAAAATTAATCACACATTTTATATAGCGCTCTAAGGGTTAACCCTTGAAGCGCTGAAATAATTTCTAAAAAAACATCGCAATTTTAAATCAGCATAAATGTTAGCTCTTTCTGATTCATTTGAATACCTATGTTGGGTATACGACCGTTATAAATATGTCTACTCTTACAGTGCGTGGATCGAATTTAGACGTCAGAATCTGACGTCTGTAGACGTCAGATTCTGACGTCTAAAGTCGATCCCTGCGCTGTAATGGTTTAAAGTGTGTCATAAAATCTAGTTTTACCATATAACATGTATAAAGCTATTTGGTATCATATATTTTGCAAAAAACTGACCATTTTTGGTTTATTTGGAGTCTGGATTGCGTTCGCACTACAAACTTCAACTAAATAAAAAACACTGAGTGCAACACCGCGAAACGCAGTGACGTCACCGGAAATGGCAACTCGGTGAAAATAATGTTATATAAGACCCCCCATACTTCATTGTATTAGCTAGCTCGGTGAAAACAAAGGAGGTGAAGGTCATTGAGTTTCACAGAATTGAGTGGAACAGTGCTTAATGTTGGTTCAATGCTGGGTGAATGTGTCAAACGCTGGTACAATAATGTGCCCATCATTGTACACAAACGTGTGTCATTTCCAGGGAAGCAGCCTGGTTTCGGGTCTGTTAGCGTGTATTAAGACCGCGCGATGCCAGGCAGCGTATTGACGTTCTGATGGAGTTGGTAGATTATTATACACTATCTCCCCATCAAGGGAATATTCACAGTATGTCAGTCATGATGTATAACCCGTCAGCAGCACCAGAATAAAGGCCGATATTAAAATAGCGATGAAACACACCCTCCTCCTACACTGGTATGGTATTATACTGCTTTCAATACTGTTTAGGATATTGCTGATCACGTCTTTTGCCATATCGTTTTTTAACTCTTGTTGTGCTGAATTGTCGAACTTTTATTTTTCATTCATTTGAAGCTAGAATTGCTAACGCAATTTCCAGCTTCAAATGACGAAAAATATTTGTATCTACAAAAAATATACGTCTTCCTTTTAAATAAGATTCCAACACAAACTATGTTATCAATTTCATTTGATCCTAAAAATACATGAAAACGTATACATATTATGGACCTAGCAGCATAAGGGTTAATGTTCTGGGAAATGGCATTGAGAATGCGGACATAATCACAAATAAAATAAACTCCAATATCTTGTTATGACACCCGGTTAACCCTTTAACCGCCAAATTATTCAATCTGAATTTTCACCCACTTGAAGTTGTGTCTCGCTGACGCGATCCACAACTTCAAGTGAGTGAAAATTATTCAGATTTGACAAAATGGAGGTCAACTGTTTTCAAATATTGCTGATTGATGTCACATTGTATCTTTACCATATTTAAAATGTGGTACTTAATGTGCTAATAAAAAATGAAAATCCGAATATATGCGTCACCGGCGTTTAAAGGGTTAAGCTATTTTAGCGATTTTTTATAAAAAAATTTCTTCACATTTTGGATCGTGATATTTCACTGGATGGAAACTAATACATGTGTCCTTTATGCGCCTTTATTGATTTCTTCAAACTAATATCCATCCCGAATAAAATTCATATGATGCATCACTTGTCGTTTCACATTTAAACAGTTTTTTGTTCAGGTGCATTATGATTATCAGATTATATGAATGAAAAGTAGACATTAATTTTTTTAAACATGGCCGTGGTATCCAATAACAGTTTTAAAACGTCTACTTTAGTAGTATAAATCTGCTAAATCTTGAATATCAAATTACGAATATTTACAATGTTTTTCGATTGCAATCGAAAGTGTTAGAATGTTCGTCGAATGACATACGAGTACGCTTCGAGCACTGTTTCGTTAGCTGGTGAAGTGGCTGATTGTTTCAAGGTAGTTATCATCTTAGTAGACTGACTGGCATATACTGTATCTGCCCTTTTATTAGCATTCTTGAATTGTTATTTTTGTGATAATTGGGTTCCTATGACCATCATAATGACACAGATTGGTTTTCTCAGGTTCTTTGTGAGACTGGTGATTACTTGGTTACGAGAACGTACATGTATGCACAACGAAAATGAGATGTTGACGAATGTTGTTTAATGTTGGCCAGCGTCCAACATTGGGCCGACATTACCCCAATACTGGTTCAACTTCTCGGGTTAGCTGGGTGGCTATCGGCTAGTTTCAAATTATCTGAAAAAAAGATGGATGACAGAGCGGATCCTAAAATGTGTTCAGATAAAAAGAGGGGTAGCCTCTGTCAAACAATCGTTTTCTTGGTTTTCTCATCTAATAGCTAGTGTCGGTTTGAGGGGCCACGCAATAATAGCCTGGGTTTGAGAGGCCACCAAAGTCGATATTTAGTGTGAAATACAGGTGTTTGTAAATGATAGAGCGATGTTTAACAGTGTTTAATATAAAAGGCAAATTCATTTCTTAAAAAAAAGAAAACAGGAGGTTAGGACCCCCTGACCCCTTCGCCCACAGGATCCGCCACTTGATAACCAGGTGTCACAATTCATACTGCATGAGCTAACCCAGTGCACCCGAGAACTTGACTCAATGTTGGCTGTTTTTTGGAAGCTATATAATTATGTTCTGCAACGCCAAAATGCAGTATCTGCTTACTTTTAACGTGAGCAGATACTGCCTTTTTACTTTGCACGGCAGCATTGTACTCTTTCCGCTGGACTTAATGAAGTCTAACTTTGGATAGTGTCAGAGAGGAACATGGCGCAATGGTTAGAGAGTCGCGCTTTGCCGATGTCGCTGCCTGCCATGCGGGTTCGAACCCCGTTGGAGCAGGATTTTCAGAGAAATATAATGTTTCTCCCTTCTCAATCTTGGGTCATTGTTTCGATGTTGTGTCCTTGGGAAAGCCTTTTACCCTCAAATGCTTCACTTGACTCAGGTACCTGGTAGGACAGAGATGGCGATATGCACGATAAGTTCAATCCGCTGATATGGATGATAGGTCTTCAGACTTGATATCAGACTATTAACCTGCACCTTTACCTTTTAGAACACGACCCAGGTATAAATATGTTTCACTAAGAAAATATTACCCAAGTTTGGTATTAGACTACCCCTCAGACTACCACTTAATTTGAATAACAACTGAATTATGGTGGTGATTGGCTCAGTCACCGTGTGACAGAATGAGCCAATCAGCGATATCGATAGATTAGTAAACTTGATCATTTCCTATTTAAAAGGTTAAAGTGTTAAAAATTATAACAATACATGATTTGTAAATAAAAGCTCAGATAACATTAATTTGAAGCTCACGAGAAGACAACCTCTAATTCGGCCTAAAGTGGGAGCTATGATTTCTGTACACATTTTCAGATTGTTTTCTGTAGCTTCAGTGACATGCGAATATATACTACAGCACACATACACACATTAGCTGTATACGATCACTAATGTATATCATTATATATAAAAAAACTGGACGTTCATCCCACACTGGTTAAATGCTGGGCCAGCGTCTGCGACGCTGGCCCAGCATTTAACCAGCGTTGTTTAAACGTCTCTTGTTGCTGTGATGGCCATCCACTGAGCCAGTTGACTTGTGCACAGCTGGAATCATTGTGTCACCACTGTATGTAATGTCAAGTTTATAACCTTGGACATAGCTTAGACGTAGAATAGACAGGCAGATGGTTTGTAACGAGGTGCGATAGTATCATTATGTTTGCTATAACATGATGACACGCTGACATTATAATACAGCATCATGAAAAAAAAGAGAGCTACCGTACCAAATAAAAGCGGCATAATAACGGTAGATTCGTAGATCCGAATATTTTCGCATCTACGAATCTAGCGTAATTGAGTTCTTTCTTGGATTTAAATTATACAAAATAGGTACATGTGTCCCCAAGATTTGACATAGAAAAACGTATAGTTTTATTGTCAGCATGGCAAACCATGAAACATTGTCTCCAACCTTGCCGGTGTAAAAACAGTAGATTTGTAGATCCGAATCTACTGTTTTAACAATATGGTAACAATACCGGAACATGTGTGACTAGCATGGTTATGCAGATCACCTTGCAGTAGTTACTGTTGGATCACCTTCATATTTTGCACAACCATAGGCTTGACTCAGAGGGTGGCCAATGGGCATTTAAATGTTAGGTAACCTAATTGATTTCACCTGATTAGGTCTCACAAATCTTCTCTACTGTAAAAACATTGCAACAACTGTACGCGCCACTACAACAGCCTCCGCAAACACGATACGGGGGGGGGGGGGGGTCGTGATTATTGGCACGTAGGCCATATTTGGCGGCTGGTTTAGAGGAGCAATCATATGGTGAGCGACATATTATCCAGTATCAAAGAATCCCCTGAAATGGTGTTATATTGCAATCCGTCAATATGAGTTTTGGGATTTACGTGATGCACATTCCCCGTCTAATGTAAGCCAGGGCCCGTATTCTCGCACAAGTTACGATATATCGTAAGCTTCGGATTGGTCGAGATGGCCATCTCGACAAATCAGAAGCTTACGATATACATGATATATCGTAACTTGTACAAGAATACGGCCCCTGATACAGTGTTGCAAGATAAGTAGGCTTTGTCTGACTGTTTCTCGAAATATACGTATAAATTAATGAGTATTATTTTACACACACATCTGATCCAAAAAAGTATGATCAATAAAAAACACAACTACTATATGCCATGTAAGAGCCTATTTTCAGACTCTAAAATAACAGAGTGGTTGGCATAATCATATGTGCTGCAAGCTGATCCATCACATAGTTTGTTGGTATCACACTGATGCAGGCTACACACCATACTGTGGATGTAATAGACAAATAATTACATTGCCATGGCCTGATTACAGTTATTATAGCGTGATTACTGATTCCGTAACGATAAGAACCCCCTGACAGTCACGGGCTGATGATCACACTGACAGTCACGCTGAAGGGGTACACGTGATTTGGGACGCTGGTACACGTGATCGCTGCGTGGGGTGACATCGTGATACTCTGAGAAAGGTAATTAACAAATGTGCTCTTAGCTGTAGTAGGGAGTTATAATACTCGTAATATATCAGTATCTGTAGGCTGAGTAGTGGCGGTGGTAGTAATACAGTAGTAATAGTAGTATTAGTATTAGTATTAGTATTAGTAGTAGTAGTAGTAGTAGTAGTAGTAGTAGTAGTAGTAGTGGTAGTAGTAGTAGTAGTAGTAGTAGTAGTAGTAGTAGTAGTAATATTATTATTTTTAGTAGTAGTAGTAGTAGTAGTAGTAGTAGTAGTAGTAGTAGTAGTAGTAGTAGTAGTAGTAGTAGTAGTAGTAGTAGTAGTAGTAGTAGTAGTAGTAGTAGTAATTAGTTTCCACTGCAGTTAAATCTATTCACACAATATTTTTGGATTTAATATTAATACATCTCAAGCTATATTTGATTGTCTCGTTTCTAGCTGACTGACTGGAGTAAATAATTGATTGCTTATTTTATGTTTTAATAGCATCATCCGCCATGTCGTTTCGGATGTTATATCTTCGGGTATAGACGAGCTATATTTACAGTGGTAGAATGCCCTATCATGGGATATAGCCACATCAATCACATCCAAACCATCATGAATCAATCAATCATGAGTTAGAAAATAGATCATATTTACTTGTGACATGTGGCAAAACGAATTTACTCATATTATCATTCATGTTGTATGAAATATACGCGTAACGAATATTATAACCAACCACCCTTGCATTCGTTAACGGTATGATATAATATTATACAGTGGTAATATAAAAATACATATAAATACAGAATATCACGCGAACGTTAAGATTCAACCTACTCTTCCATGTTAAAAGCTTCATATCAATACCTCAGTGTTTATGTATGTGTCTTTTTAACTCGAAAAGTAGATACATTTTTGCCAGATTAAGTTAAGCGATGGGTGTTTTGCATGGCATTGTGCATTTCGGATAAATTTTTTCAGTTGTCGTTGTGATTAGCTGATTTCATTCAGTGTTATGGGGACCCTCCGTGACCGAAAGGGAGCGTGCTCGAATTGGGAATGCCGTGTCTGAAGGGCTGTGTCTTTTGATTTTTCTCATCATCATAAGGAGGTGATCCTACATGTTTGTGCAGAATAATGATAGTCAGGAAGAATAATCTTTATATGGCCCGATAGGTGGAAGTGGAGTACAGACTTTTTTTGATGATTGATTTGAGTTTATAAAGGTCCCAGCCAACATTTTCCGGAGGGTGTGTAAAATTCCATTCATTGGCTTTTTTTTAAATCCAAGATGGCCGCCACGACTCACAAATATCCTACAAATGGTCATAACTCCCTAAATATTGGGGCTAGAGACACAATTTTTGGCTCTGTACCCAGGTTTTGATGCTCAAGGAATCTACTGGATGGGTTATTTTTGTGATTTGACCATTTTATAACTATACAGATTCAATATGGCCGCCAAAACCCAGCAATTGCATATTTTATTGTGATCAACCTGCATTCGGCTTTGGGAATACTTCTTTCCATCACTGCTCTGCTCCTGTCCAAGATATCACCCAAGTTTGACAATGAATCATTGGCCATGATTCTTATAGGAAACATAATAACAGGCACTGTGTGCTTCCAAACAACATATCTGCAAGTAGCATTAGGGATACTTAAGCGACGCAACAAAATGTTATTCACTGAATTATATAAATACTCTGTTTGCTGCTCATACTACGAAGTTTAATGTTTGTTCGGACACTCAGCAGCTGTGCATGCAGCACAAAAGTCACCTAATTGTAAAATTTGCGTCCACTGTCTGTCTATGATAATGGCAATGCTGGACTTGACGAGGTGTTACTCGAACGGAAAACGATCAAACGACAGCCTATAGATGCAGGATCGGTCAAAGTCGATCAAATATGATGTGCCAGAGGAGAGGTTTGATGGACCTAAGAAACCGGCAATGCCACCAGAACAAAAAAAATGAAATAAATCAAAAAAACCTTTGTGCACATATAGGCTAAACTGGGCCAAGAGAACCTCCTGAGGATGGTGAGATGATTGAGATGACACTGTCCTCCAGACACGGGACTCGAAATTTGAGCCCTGGCGGTCTGAGAACGAGCACGCTACCTCTTGGTCACGGAGGCTCCCCACAAGACTGACTTTCACACGTGGATGGGAAAGAAACATTTTTGTTTCTTTCAAACCGAACCCGGAACTCTGGCGTGAAAGGCAGCGGTGCTAACCACTACCCTAGGGCCACCAGAACAAGCCTTCAACCACATACCTACTTTGTCATTCTTAGCTTCCCAAGCCATGTTAAAAGAGCAGTGGAGAATGACTTTGTCTTTCTACAGGACATACATACTCAACCAAAATGTCCTGAGTACAATGAGTTCAATACTAGACTATGTAAGGAAGCCCGCATGCTTCCTCAACACAAGACTGACGTTGCTTTCCTACCACTTGTTATCCGCCCCCCTGCTCACCATGACACCACTAAGACTGCAATAGATAAGGGGTTGACACTTATGAGAGCAACAGGTGACGATGTGCTTATCTTCACGGCTGACCAGCAACTTTACAAAATCGTCATAGACATAGTGTTCTATCAACCCACCTATCTCCAATCTGAAATTCCAGTGCTTGGTGGAATGCATATACTCATGAATTTTATTCATGCCACAGCTGTTATCGTGGCTGGAGGTGGAATGAACGAAATTCTAGCCGGAACATTTGTAAGTGTAGAGAAAATGTTGAGTGGCAAGAAGTATCCACAAAACTTCTGAGCCACCAGAATGCTAGTAGAGGATATGCTCAAGTGTATACTTGAAGGAGTTGACTCGTTTTCCCATCTCATCATAGTGCTTGATGTTCGAGCTAGTCATAGCAGAACTACAAAATTGTGGTCTGACAATTTGGTGAAGACAGTCCATCATAATGATGATCTTCTCGCGTGCAGGACATGAAGGCGACTGGGCTCTTCACCTCTATGCTGCAGAAGCTATGTTGCCTTATCGCCGTGCAGCTGGCTGCCACAACTATGCACGCTATGCTGCACACTATATTCATCTGATGAAAGGCCTCAAACCAGAGATGATGAAGAAATTACAGCATGGTGCATTTGGTCGTCACATCCCAGGCATCTATAACGCAGCTTGGACAGACATGTTTATGGAAACAACGTACATGCGGCTTGGACACGGACCAGCTGGAGCTGTTGGAGTAGCTACAGACTACCAACAAACAGATGACGAAGTGGGCTTTGAGCTTTGCCCTTAGTGATGTATCTCAAAATGTTCGAGCTATGAGTAATGCTACACAGAATACTCTCCATACTCACCATAAGGAAGAAGCTAAAGGTCGAATCAAGGCAGACCAGGAGGATCGTCTAAGCTTTCGTAACACCCTGGATGTCTGTATTAACCACTTCGATAACGAATATCACCCAGATGGTGCATTGATGAACATTATGGCAGGAGAAATTGCTCACCCTGATGTTAATGCTGATAATGCCCTTGCTCTTGGACAATGAAAGACTTCAAGAGTACATGTAGTTGGACAGGAACATTCTATGATCCTTTAGGCAAGCTAATTGTTACAATGGATGTGAAAAAAACATGTGTCAGTTGATAAGGAGCGTGTTTATGATCAGGAACTTATTTATGCGCGTGTCATTGGTCTACTTGCCAGTTCACGTGACATAAACTTCGACGATGTATTTGCATGTGAGTTAGCTGCATATCCTCCATCAATGTTCAAATCTCAAAGTTACAATTTACCTTGAAACAAAAACTCCAAGTGACTGTATCAGAACGCAATTGCCCTATCCAAAACACCATAATATATGACGTCTCAGCATTACGCTTGTGTTTGACAGATATTTTCCCAACAGCAGCAGAATCTCACGAGGATGCAGACAGCTGGGTCAAGTCGCGCACACAAGCTGACCCACCAGATATGCCAGCTCCGGCTAAGCAACCAGTTCTTACTAACACTAAAAACAAGATCCAGTTGAATGCCATGCTTGCTGAGAGACTTCTGGATTTACATTTCTACAACAATGCAACAGAAAAGCACTCTCTGGTTATTGCTGGTGTAGGTGATGTGCCTGTGGAGATAGACAGTGGTGTGAGGATTGACCGGCATGATCTCTGCTCCTCACAGGAGGCTGATATTCTCATAACACAACATGCTATCGCTTTAGGTCTCTTGAGCAAGGCAGTTAATGTCGTGTGTGCTGACAATAGTCCGTTTAAAGCTAGCAACCCCCCCATGTTCATGTCATCACCAGTGAAAGAACGAGCAGTGGTTGATATTCGTGCCACTGTAGAAGCACACCGTGGTATAGCAGCTGATCTTCTGGCAATTCATGGACTCTCTGGTGCAGATGCCATAGATTCGTTGCATGGCATAGGCAAGGGAACTGTTCTAAAGACTAAGTATGGTTTCGAGGTTGACCACCAGGGTATCCTGCTTCCGCGGACACTACCGCCTGATACACTGTCTGCGTGTTCTGACATACTGACATACTACGGCTAATCCACTGCAACTGCAAGACATCTGGATGCAGGAATGCCTCTTGCAGTTGCTCTAAACTAGAATGCACATTTTTTTTTCATGCGAGGGTGTAGATATATGTAAAAATCCCCTCACACAAAACCAATCTGATGACGTCGGAGCATTCGAAAATGCCATTGAGGACATTAATGACATTAGGGAAGGATAGTATAGAAAACATATGAGAGGAGATGACATTATATGACTAATATCCATAAATCCTGCGACAACTGATTAGGCATAGCATTTCATTGTTTTTATTAAAATAAAGCAGAGTTGAATTTGTTTATTGTGTTTGTATTACAATGTCACTTAAAAGACCTTTTGTGCCGAAAAGTGAGGTAAAGCAATGATTTACTACTACTATTGTGTTTGTAGCTCGTGCAAATGTACATACTAATCGCAGATCGGTCATATCTCTGCCAAAGAAATATTTAATTTTGATTCCATATTTGCACTCATTTATCATGATTGCTTATTATCTCATGTTTTTAATTTAATGGTGTATGAAATGAATTCTGCAATTTCAATAATGTAAGAAAACATTGGTACAGATACGAAATTTGTGTTCCTGGACTACATGTATCGTGCTTTTAGTGATTTGTGGTGGCCATTCTGGATTTTTATGCTTTATACAAGGGTCAAAACAAATAAATAACCCTTCCAGTACACTCCCTGTGCATCAAAACCTGGGTATAGAGCCAAAAATTGTGTCTCTAGCACAAATACTTTGGAAGTTATGACCAATTTATTGACAATAGTGGGTCATGGCGGCCATTTTGAATTTAAAAAAATGCCAATGGGTGAAATTTTACACACCCTTAGAAAAATGTTTCCTAGGACCCTAGAGAACTGATATCAATCGACAAAAAAAGTCTGTACTACATTTCCACCTGAAGTGAGATTTCTTCCTGACTATGACCTAAAGCCCCATTCATTCTCATCTGTATGTCTTGCTAACATCACGGATACAATATAAAGCCTACATCACTGGAATATGTATGCTATATCACGTAGCAATATTATTACCTGAAAAGTATATTTTTCGTCAATCTTTATCGGTTAAGACTAGATCTACGGTACACAGAGAGAATGAATTCATTCTGCCATACTGAGATGTGATACTGGATTGCTGCGGCGAATAATTATTGTCTCATTTGATAACATACATCCAAGCATAACACAGACGATACTCACTATCAAATACCCTCGAACATTTGAACAATTTCATGCATTTTATGCGAAGAAAACAGAATATCACAACTCACCCGCGCCGACAGAATAGACCGCATAGATTATAAAATTTACTACCAGACGCTTGAGCGATTGAGCCACCTGTTTTACGATGATGAAGACGAGCAGTCTAATTGTGTCACCAGGTCGAGTGGTTTATTGGGTGTGTGTGTGGCATGGTAGTTAAAATACGACTTACCAAATTAATTTCCTCTAACCTCTACCCCGCTACACTCTAAACAATTAGGTTCTTTAAAAAGAACCCTTGAGTACAATCACCATGCAACCCCGGGAGAACCCTGCAGGGTTCTCCAGGGGTTGCATGGTGATTGTACTGAAGGGTTCCTTCTAAAAAACCTATATTGTTTAGAGTGTAGGCTCGTGTATGCGAGTTTGATGCACTTCACATGGAATGACTCAATTTTGGAGGTGTCTATTTTATTAAAGGGACTGGCCCAGGCTAAAATCATCAAAAAATCGGTGATTTTATTTCGGGTTCTTAATATGACCATATGATGTAAACATGTACATAGACTAGAACTGCAAATTTTTATAATTTTTGTGCTGCGCATTCATCAGTTAGACTAGATATAGAGACGAAATTCCCGCATTTCCTATTTTTGACATGGTTGTCAATAATTACAAATCAGGAATTTCGTCTCTATATCTAGCCTAACTGGTGAATGCGCAGCACAACAATTATAAAAATTTGCAGTTCTAGTCTATGTACATGTTTACATGATATGGTCATATTAAGAACCCGAAATAAAATCACCAATTTTTTTATGATTTTAGCGTGGGCCAGTCCCTTTAACCCATAGAGCACTGAACAATCAAATTGACATTTTCAGTCCCTTCAAGTGACTGAGAATTATTTGGATTTGTAAAATTACGTCGCATTTTATCTGAATATCACAGATTAATGACATATTACGGTTTAGATCTGGGTTATACAGATGCTAATAAAAACACATACTGTAGTCGACACCAGTGCTGTAGGGGTTTAATGGGAAAATGATTCTTCCTAAAAAAAACTAAATTTTCAACCACTGGCAGTTGTGTCTAGCGACGGCGACCCACAACTACAAGTGGATGAAAAATACTCATATCTGTTTAATTTAAGACCAAACATTTGCAAAGCTTGATGTTTAAGCACAGATTTCGTTCCCAATAACTGTGATTTAAACGGCTAATAAAAGGGATTAAAAACGACTATTGTCGATTTTTGTCGTGCGTAGCGTTTCAGGGGTTTTAAATGGGAACATAATTATTGTACTTTCTTTGAAGTTGGAAATTGTGTTAGCAATTCTGACTTTAAATAAATGCACAATATTGACTGACAAAGACAAGGGGTAATACATGTGAAAACTTAATTATACCAGAGGATGGGGATATTTATGTGGACACATAGGCTGAATAACGCCCTCTTGACGTTTGTGACGTATCACATCTTTATACAGTCACAGATGAGTCCCTTTATGGAGAAATAGACACTGTGTCAAAGTGAGTCGCAAGTATATAAAGAAGATTATATTTCAACTGATTAATTACTATTTTAATACTGTTATTAAAACTATAATTTCTCTAAATACAATTGCCTGACGCCAATCAGTTCTAAAGATATTTCCCTAGGTACAATTGCCTGACGCTAAGCAGCTCTAATGATATTTCCCTAGGTACAATGCCTGACGCTAAGCAGTTCTAATGATATTTATCTAAATACAATTGCCTAATCTCAAGCAGTTCTAATGATTACTATGTATGCATTATATTAATGTCGTTTGACATTTTGAAGAAACGCATTGAACTTCCGTCCCCGGCATTGTATCGAGTTTCTGAGCACAAAGCAGAAGATACATGCAGTCTCCATGTTTACATATTTATTTTTTATGCTGACCGAGATGTGGATCGTTGCCGACATTCCCATATCAATGAGAATAATATCTTCTCATTTTCATAAAATTCCCAAGTATAATAATATTATCATTGTGATGGATTATAACAATTTTAATTCTGAATCAATTTAATTTAGTAAAAAGGTGGCAGGCTATTTAAATTGTGACTAGAAAGCCAAAAAGGCCAAAATCGGCGACAGTAGGCCTATGTCATATCCTTTACTGGGCAATTACGTTAATGGCAGCTTCGTCGCGGTATTGTCTTACCCAGCACTGATTGATCTCATGTTGAACCTCGATATACACCACCATCATCATCATTTATCCATTTGTTAACTATCACAGACACTTGTTGACATGTCGTTATCGCCGCAACCCTTTCCCTTTTGAGTGATCTGCTAGTATTGTCAATCCCTTTGTATCTTGATCCTTTAGCGAAATTTTAGCTTCTCGTCAATTTTTGATTAACTCTTATCCTGCTAAGTTAATTTATTAATATTTTAAGCCACTTGAAGTCGCGTGTCGCTATCGCGACACACAACTTCAAGTAGCTGACAATTAAAAATATTTTTTTTAATTTGCACACAAATATTTGCAAATCTTGATGTTTAGACACACATTTCATTCTCAATAACAGTGATTTGGTCGAATGAAAAAGCAAATTTAAAACGACAATAGTCGTGATCAGCAGAATAAGGGGTAATTGAGCATCAATCACAACGAAATATAACCAATTCGATAGCTACAATCTGGTATGCTGAACTATACAGTATTACAGAATATCACATGGATGGAGCGCAATAAAATAAACTAAATTATTAATAGGATAGCTGATAGTCGTGTCAGCACGCAATACATATCCGAACTTTAAGATCTCTCATAAAAAGAACGAATATATTGTAGGTCCTGTAAGAGATGAAATACATGCTTCTGAATATGTTAAGTAAGTGATAGCATGTGTGTGCATCGGCTCCAATGCGTGGACCGAAAAAATTCAGATAATAGTAACCCTGTTAACAATATTTGAATCTTGGTTGAAAACGTACTGAGGTCTTACCATAGCCTACCTTATCCATTTTTGTAGCATTAAGGTTTGATTTAATCACATCGTGTCTAACATGACAATGGTTTAGTGTTTACGACAAAGGCCAACCTCACTATACATCACTGCTGACCTATAGGCCGACAGACCTATAAACATCTACTTCTCCACCGCAGACAAGTTTGTCAATCAATACTTCTGTGGGAAAATAGTGCCCACCACGCTTCTCTACTTTCAGCTATTCTTCACTCTGCTGGTTATTTATGTGTACAAGACTGTATCCACTATTTTTTTGAGCCTGTGTTGATTTAATGTTGGGCCACCGTCTGCAACGTTAGCCCAACATGCATGATGTAATGATGTTGAATGACTATTGAAATGTTGACATTTCAACCCTTAACCCTTTAACCGCCGGTGCCGTCCACATTCGTTTTTTACATTTTATATTAGCACATTACATGTCAGCTTTTAAACCTGGTAAAGATGAAAAGTGACAATAAGATTTGAAATTAGTTAAAATTCATTTTGTCAAGTCTGAATAATTTTCATCACTTAAAGTTGTGGATCGCGTCAGCGAGACACAACTTCAAGTGGGTGAAAATTCAGATTGAATAATTTGGCGGGTAAAGGGTTAAAGAGCTGAAATATATTTTTATATAAACCATGGAGACCAAAGGGTGTTTCAATTTGAAATCTTCTTTAATGTCTTAGTTACCTCTTTCCGCTTCATATGTATGTTGACATTTTAGACCCTCAATGCGCTGATTTTGTTTATATAAACCAAGAGACCAAATGGTTTTTTTTCAATTTGAAATCATCATAAATGTCTTGGCTCTTTATTCCGCTTACTTGGTATTGTCAAGACTGCATTCACGCTGTTGCAGACCCTATACTGGGTTTGACCGTGGAACATTCGGACTCAGGATAGTCTAGCCCCTGACGTATCATGCTAATTAACAGATGCGCAGCCTGACACATAACGGGATCAACCAATCCCTGCTAATCATTCCATTGTTATTTAAACAAGGGTATGATACCATAATTTGGATCATTCCACATAATTTTGGTCAAATGTTGTATTGTTTTTTTTTAACTGGAAATTCCAACTTCATAATTATTAAGAAAAAATACCCTAGTCCTTAAACTTGATATTTCGTCGACTTTTTTTGCAGTTACGTGGGCTGGTCGGGTGAAGTGGCAATATCTTTTTATTAGCCCTAATCATGCATTTTGGAAATTTTGATTGATTACATTATCTGATTGACCACTATTAGCCTACTATCTGATTATGATTATTTCCAGATCGTTTTAAAAGCTAGTCAAACAATTTGCTGGTTTTCGGAGTCATGTTCTCAATAGGCTGTAAAAATAAGGAAATCAACTTTTTTATCACACCAGTTCAAGCCATAGTGGTATTTTTATAGCTGGTAATCGTGTCAGCACGCAACATATATCCGAACTTTAAGATCCCCTCATAAAAGAACGGATATAAATTGTATAAGAGATGAAATACATGCTTCTGACTACGTTAAGTAATTGATAGAATGTGTGTGAATCGACTCCAATGTGTGGACCGAAATAATACAAAATTTATGTCGTGCTTTATCATTTCTGGCCGTCCCCGAAGGCTAATTCGTATCGACTGGGGCTTGTAACCTGGGGGTACCAGAATCCCGGTCGGGACGGATATTTGTCATCGTGGTTGTGCATATACAGTGCTCCAAACTGTTCAAAGATATGTAGTGTACAGTGCTGCCTATGCACTATAAAGAACCCTTGAAGTCATTCGAAATAAGAGTAGGGCATAGTCCCGGCTTCAGGCTTCCTTCTGTCGCGATATTGCCATGATTGTGCAGAAAGCGACGTAAAGCAATATTCATATACATTTATCATTTCTAAGACTCAGTCTTGTTGGCCGCCTTTGTTGCCGTTAGGTAAGGCGCTTGGCCGCAGGCCGCCACGCTCAAATTTCGCATCCTGTGTCTGGAGGGCAGTGTCATTTGATTTTCCCACCCTCAAGAGTTTCTCTTGGCCCAGTTTAGCATTTATGTGGGTGCACAAAAGTGGATTCAAGTCCCATTCATTCATTCATTCATTCATTCATTCATCCATTCATTCATTCATTCATTCATTCATTCATTCATTCATTCATTCATTCATTCATTCATTCATTCATTCATTCATTCATTCATTCATTTATTCATTCATTCATTCATTCATTCAGACATATGTGGCTGCTTTAGTATGAGAACATTGAAACGGCGTCCTTCGGATTGTCATTGGCCTTATAATTTGTTGATCTGACGGCAATGAGTTTTGACACTTTCATTGTATATGGAGAACCAGTGTGCGGGGCCTGATATGTATTACTTGATATCTATTTGAATTATTATCCAAACACATTACAAACACATTACAAGGCTGCAGCTCTATGCACAGTTGTCGCGCATTTTTACGTTCACCATGGATAAATCAAATCACTTTCTAGGTCTAATCGTAATATACTTTCAAGGTATCATGAAACATACATGTATCGCTGATCCATTGAAAATGTTTGTGTATGCGATAATATGAGATGAACATACAATATGTGTCTAAAGTGAGTTTGAGTGAAAAGAAACTGTCGTCGCAGGCTTGATGTTTATTGAGGAAAGGTCGCCACGCTGAAGGTGATAGTAGTAAAATAAGTGGTTGGCTTCCATGCATGATCGCCTTTCAGCAAACAAAATACTTTGACCCAATGTCTGATTGATGTTGGCCCAGCGTCGCAGACGGTGGGCCAGCATGAAGCAGACATTGGGTGAGTGTATCATGACTCCCTGTGACTTGCAGTGTTAGTAGCCACCTTTAGGTTTGTGAGATTTGATACCCCGGGTATTGTCATTCAACCCTGGACATCAGTGGACGTGTTATGTGTGTGTGTAGTCAGGTCACCTCTGTGAAGGCCAGAAGGGGATATCCATTCATATTAGATTACTACAGCCCTTCACGAGTCTAATCCTTATACTAACTATTTGTGGTAAGTGAATACTAATGTAGGTTTAACATTAAACCAACATCAACGCCTCCTGTTATATTATTAGCCACGTTATATAAATTGGTATGTGATATTTTATGCTAACTATAGTATTATGTTTTACGGGACATTGTAATGACCAGATTAAAGGTTTTTGTTCAATTTGTTATAACAGATTCGCAAATGGGGAATGTGTCATAACAGATTGGGGAGTTTTTCAAAACAATAATTGTGGAATCTGTTGCAAACAGTTATAACAGATTAAAATATATGTTATAACATATTGGGTAATTTGTTATTATAGCAGATTGGATAATCTGTTACAACAGATTGGATAATCTGTTATGATAGATTGGATAATTTGTTGTAACAGGTTGGATAGTTTGTTGTAACAGATTGGATAATTTGTTGTCAAAGATTGGACAATTTGTTGTCAAAGATTGGATAACATGTTGTAACAGATTGAATAACATGTTGTAACTAACAGATCTTTCTGATTATTCAGAGGCGCAGTACAAAAAAAAGCGATTCATTTAAAAATGTATATAAATATAATACTAAAATGAACATTTTTGTGTGGAGAATAACATTGTAATGACCAGATTGAAGGTTTTTGTTTAATATGTTACAACAGATTCTCAAATGGGGAATGTGTCATAACAGATTGGGTAATTTTTCAAAACAAATAATTGTGGAATTTGTTGCAAACAGTTATAACAGATTAAAATATATGTTATAACATATAGGGTAACTTGTTATTATAGGAGATTGGACAATCTGTTACAACATATTGGATAAGCTATCATAACAGATTAGATAATCTGTTATAACAGATTGGATAATCTGTTGTAACAGATTGGATAATTTGTTGTAACAGATCGGATAATCTGTTGTAACAGATTGGATAATCTGTTGTAACAGATCGGATAATCTCTGTAACAGATTGGATAACATGTTGTAACAGATTGGATAATTTGTTGTAACAGATTGGATGATTTGTTCTAACAGATTGGATGATCTGTTGTAACAGATTGGATAATCTGTTGTAACAGATTGGATAATTTTGTTGTAACAGATTGGATTATCTGTTGTAACAGATTGGATATACTGTTGTAACAGATTATATAATCTGTTGTAACAGATTGGATAATCTGTTGTAACAGATTGGATAACATGGTGTAACAGATTGGATAATTTGTTGTAACAGTTTGGATAATTTGTTGTAACAGATTGAATAATCTGTTGTAACAGATTAGATAATCTGTTGTGAGAGATTGGATAATCTTGCTGATTATTCAGAGGCGCAGTAGAAAGAAAGAGCGATTCATTTAAAAATGTATATAAATATAATACTAAAATGAACATTTTTTTGTTGAGAATAAAATCTGTGTGTAAGTGTGGAATTAAATGTTTTTTTAAAAGTAATGACAGTACTGCATAAAGAGCGATATAGCGATAAGTCGTAGGCTTGCTTAAGAAGCATCGTCGTCTTTAAACATGTTTTAAAAGTGTATTCTGTAGGGATTGTACGAATTGTGGGCGCGCTCAGTATTGATTGTATGTCTCAGAAAAAGACTCAACATTTACACTAGAATATGACGTATGAAACCTTTCTCTGCTTTATAATACAGCAGAAAAAACATCCTCGAATTATTATTCCACGAATGTAGTGATTCATCAAACAAATGATGTTCTCATTCCATGCATTACATACTGATGTAGATACATCTACCAGATGATGAGGATCAATTACAACTGGTTCCACATTTCTGTTATCATGTATCACATAATCTATTAGTTATTCATGCTAAGTGTGAAATATTATATAATCATCCTATGTAATAGCAACGTTACTCACTCACTCACTCACTCACCACTCACTCACTCACTCACTCACTCACTCACTCACTCACTCACTCACTCACTCACTCACTCACTCACTCACTCACTCACTCACTCACTCACTCACTCACTCACTCACTCACTCACTCACTCACTCACTCACTCACTCACTCACTCACTCACTCACTCACTCACTCACTCACTCACTCACTCACTCACTCACTCACTCACTCACTCACTCACTCACTCACTCACTCACTCACTCACTCACTCACTCACTCACTCACTCACTCACTCACTCACTCACTCACTCACTCACTCACTCACTCACTCACTCACTCACTCACTCACTCACTCACTCACTCACTCACTCACTCACTCACTCACTCACTCACTCACTCACTCACTCACTCACTCACTCACTCACTCACTCACTCACTCACTCACTCACTCACTCACTCACTCACTCACTCACTCACTCACTCACTCACTCACTCACTCACTCACTCACTCACTCACTCACTCACTCACTCACTCTTTATATTATATATCACGCTTTATATTTTTATATTCAAGTCATGTCATGTGATATCAGAGCTAGACATGCTAGAATGTCAGAGTAATTCACACCCCGGCATGGGCGGTGTCATTTCACCGGTAGCTTGTAATAAATGCATTGCAGTCTGTTATTATATGTAATTAAAATGTCATTCTAAAAGAGAGAGGTTTAATGTCACGGTGTGTGATTTCAGTTTGTCGTCAGATTGCAGTCATTCTACACAGTCAGCACAACAATGAAACGTGAAAGCTAACTAAGACATTTATGATGATTTCAAAATGAAAGAAACCCTTTGGTTTTCATGGTTTATACACAAATATTTTAGCGTTATAAGGTTGTTCCTGGTTAGTTAGTATCATCGTGAGTAAATATAAGATGTGAATTGCTTAGTATCATCGTGAGTAAATATAAGATGTGAATTGCTGTCACAAACCCCCACCCACCTCCATGTGAATATAAAATTCCTGATTTAATAAAATACCAAATAATATCTCAAATGAAACCTCAAAGCCTTCTTATTGTGATAAATTATATCATTTATCATTGTATGAAGTTATTGTATTTAATGTGTCATGTGGTGTTTAACCCTTTAAGCTCTCACGATGCATTAAATCTTAATTTTCCTACAATAAGCGGTTTTGGAATGTAAATTTCTATGAAACTGGTTTACAAATACATGTCAATTTTCTTTTCTTTTTCACCCACATCAAATCATCTTCATCCACTACAAGTCGAGAATTGTGACAGCAATTCTAGACTTGTAGTGGGTGACGATGACAATGTAAAGTCAGGCTTGAAAGGGTTTTAAGTGCGTCGAGGGTGCCCAAAGGGTTAACGTCAAAGGCCTGGGAAGTAGAGTACCGCCTATTATTATCCAATAAAATCAAGAAGAAATGGGTATGGCATTATATCATTATAATGATTATTTCCTCGCTTTGTATGGAGTACTTGAATATTTAAAAAGGATACCTACCTTGCTTACAGGCACTAGGTAAAATATAAAGTTTCTTAGTGAAAACAAACCTGTTATTCAGTTATTACCTAATTTTCAGCAGGAAAATATGCAATTGTCCAACTAAATGTCTGTGTATATGCATGACATTATTCTCCCTTCATTAAGTTATACAAAGGATCTAATTCAATACAAAGCGCTCCCTACCAAACACGTGGGCTATATTTTTTACAACTAACAACAATAAAATATGATCATAAAAAATGTAAAAACACATAGTCGCAAAAAATCATTATTGTGTAATAGTCAGAAAAACGTTTTTTGGAAGACGACTAGCAGCTTGTATGATATGAATCACCAGTGATGTAACGCCTGTGATAGGTCAGGATCCAGGTTAAAGGCCTTATAACCTAGCACATCAGTATATTTATGACAATACGTGTGACAGTCTATTTTTGCGAAAACAAGTGTAAACCCTCCAAGGGCGTAGTTAGGGGGGGGGGTCCCCCTCAGACTTGATTTTTCTGGGAATTAAATATAACCCTAAAAAATAACCCTCCAAACTGTTCAGAATTTACCTGAGGCGATTCAAAGATCTGTCAACCTCAGAACCCATGTTTGGCCTCCCCTCAATATTTTTGCCCCCCCCCCCCCTCCCCCGACAAAAAAAAACTCTGATTATTATTGTGAAAAATTATCTTTTTTCTGAACTCCATATACCTCCGCCAACCTCAGACCCCATGTTTGGCCTCCCCTCAATTTTTTGCCCCCCCCCCCCCCAGAAAACCTCCCGTAAATATTTTGCATAATTACCTTCTTTCCGACCTCCATACACGTCCGCCAATTTTTTGTCAGCACTATTTTTGAGCGACATTTAGTTACAGTGTTTCACACAGAGTCCCCAATTTCTCAGCATATGGAGCCGTCTATGCTCTTAGCATAATATGGATACGACACATTGGTCGTCCATTAATGGCACGAGGATGGTGTGGACATTAGTATTGTTGGGGAGCAGAAGGCAAGCATAAGCCTATCCCCTGTATTTACACACAATTTAACATGATAAGTCAAGCCTGTGATAGTTTAATGTTAGCCAACCGTCTACGACGATGGGCCAACATCAAACCAACACAAGCTCAACTTCTCGTGTTCACTGAGTGAGCCTGTTCCCTCTCGTTTGGACAGTGGCTGACTCGGGGGGGGGGGGGTGGGGGTGACTGAGGCATGCCTTTTATATTTATTCAGCTATATGTTATTGTGGGTGATTTTTGTGTAGAACCAACATCATGCATATATACTCATAAATGTAAAGAGTAACCGGTCTTGTCTACTTATAAGCTTACGTAGTGGTGCCCCAGTGGCTAACATACGTAAAGGTAAAAGTACAGTTCCACAGTTAGTCGTCTTTTTTTTACCTGTAGGCTATATGAATGCATGTTGCATCACAACTCCCCGGTGAGCTTACAGCCACTTCGGCTCTGGGAATGCATATATTACTTTGTCATCTCTACCCTCTAAAGGTAGGTCTAGTCATTTACACCCGAGTGAAGTGAAGCACACGAGGGAGAAGCCACAAGGAATCAATATCTAAACACGAGCTTGGCCCAAAATTACCCCTTAAAACGCTGAATTAAATAATTTAAATGTTCTCCCACTTAGAGTTGTGTCTTGCTACCGCAACACACAATTTCAAATGACTGACATTACTCATATTTGTTTAATTTGAGACAGAAAATCTTGATGTTTAAACACACATTTCAATCCAAATTACAGATATTTTTGATCGGTTAATAAAACACTTTAACCCTTTTAGGCCTGAATTTACCATTGTCATCTTCATCCACTACAAGCCGCGAATTGCTGTCGCAATTCTCGGCTTGTAGTGGATGAAGATGACTTGAAGTGGGTGGGAAATTGAAGAAAATTGCCATGTATTGGTAAACTATTTTCATAGAAATTTTCATTCTAAAACCCCTAGTTGTAGAAAAATTAAGTCTGTTTTCAGGGATGTAAAATGATGCTTTAATGCATCGTGAGGGCTCAAAGGGTTAAAAACGACTATAGCCGTGCTTAGCAGTTAAAGTGTTGACATTGAAAACCTGAACTCGTTAAGAAGGTTATTATTAAGGTTATTTTCCATAGAATAATGTTGACAAATGCTCCTCATACCAGATAATTATGTATGTGGAACCCTTTGTCTTTTAGTATACAAGGAACCCTTTATCCGCCGGTGCCGCATATATTCGGGTTTTCATTTTTTATTAGCACATTAAGTACCACCTTTTAAACATGGTAAAGATAAAATGTGACATCAATCAGCAATATTTGAAAATATATAAATTATTCCTCCTGAAGCGTATTCGGCATTTTCTACCTAAAGATACTCGGATTTTATTTGATAACTTTTACATAAAGCCATACTTGGAGTATTGTTGCAGTATATGGGGTAATTGTTCAAAAGAAAATATAAATATAATTGTGAAACTTCAAAAAAGGGCTGCAAGATTAATTTCAGATGCGGACTTTTTCACACCAAGCGTTAATTAATTTAAAGAATTGAAATGGATCCCGCTCTCTGATATTGTTAAATACCACCAAGTTAGCTTAATTTACAAGTGCATTCACAAAATGTCTCCTGAATATTTACATGACATGTTTAGCATCAAACTAGATTCAAAGCGTTATAATTTAAGGTCTTCAAACAAAGGTCGCTCAGATGTTCCGAAAAAACACAACAGGAGTTTATCTTTTAATGGCCCTAAATTGTGGAATAACCTGGACAGCGAAACAAGACAAGCAATTTCTCTTCCTGTTTGTCAGTCAAAAGTATTTAATTTTTTATCTGGCCTTAACTGTGAAAAACGTACTGAATAGATCGATGTATAAAATAGTTATATTATATTCCTACTATGTGCATGCTCATATGTATTTATAATATGTATATTATTGAGCTTCTTTATATTTCTCATATTTGTAATAATCTATTTTATTGCTAATCTATGCTTGTATGATATGTTATATTGAACATTGTGTACCATTTTGAAGAGGGCCTCATGGCAGATGAGCGAAAGCTTAATGAGCAACTCTCTATAAATAAAGATTCTTATTATTATTATTATTTTGTCAAATCTGAATAATTTTCACTCACTTGAAGTTGTGGATCGCGTCAGCGAGACACAACTTCAAGTTGGTGAATAATTTGGCGGTTAAAGGGTTAAGAAGCTTAGAGGGTTGCGCCCTACTATTTTTAAACTATGTTTCAACCATAAAAGGGATGAAACATGTTATGTTTTCGCTGAAATTGTATCTGCATAAGCAGCGACTGTATATGACAGGCGGTAGCAAGAAGAACTATATTAATTTTCTGTTACCGCCATTAGAAGAGAGGACGTTTTGTGACGAAACATGCTCTCATATTTCCTTGGCTACTTGTCTCACTCACTCACTCACTCACTCACTCACTCACTCACTCACTCACTCACTCACTCACTCACTCACTCACTCACTCACTCACTCACTCACTCACTCACTCACTCACTCACTCACTCACTCACTCACTCACTCACTCACTCACTCACTCACTCACTCACTCACTCACTCACTCACTCACTCACTCACTCACTCACTCACTCACTCACTCACTCACTCACTCACTCACTCACTCACTCACTCACTCACTCACTCACTCACTCACTCACTCACTCACTCACTCACTCACTCACTCACTCACTCACTCACTCACTCACTCACTCACTCACTCACTCACTCACTCACTCACTCACTCACTCACTCACTCACTCACTCACTCACTCACTCACTCACTCACTCACTCACTCACTCACTCACTCACTCACTCACTCACTCACTCCCTCACTCCCTCACTCACTCACTCACTCACTCACTCACTCACTCACTCACTCACTCACTCACTCACTCACTCACTCACTCTTTATGGGCGGGGGCCCTAGGGTAGTGGTTAGCACCGCTGCCTTTCACGCCAGAGTCCGGGGTTCGGTTCCCGGTCTCGGCGGTTTGAAAGAAACAAAATTGTTTCTTCCCCATCCACGTGTGAAAGTTAGTATTGTGGGGAGCCTCCGTGACCGAGAGGTAGCGTGCTCGGCCTCAGACCGCCAGGGCTCGAATTTCGAATCCTGTGTCTGGAGGACAGTGTCATCTCAATCATCTCACCATCCTCAGGAGGTTCTCCTGGCCCAGTTTAGCCTATATGTGCACAAAGGTGGCCTAAAGCCCGATTCATTTCATTTTCATTTCACTCACTCTTTATATTTTATATCACGCTTTATATTATTACTATTGCTATCACTATTCAAGTCATGTCATGTGATATCAGAGCTAGTCATGCTAGAATGTCAGAGTAATTCACACCCCGGCATGGGCGGTGTCATTTCACCGGTAGCTTGTAATAAATGCACTGCAGTCTGTTATTATATGTAATTAAAATGTCATTCTAAAAGAGAGAGATTTAATGTCACGGTGTGTGATTTCAGTTTGTCGTCAGATTGCAGTCATTCTACACAGTCAGCACAACAATGAAACGTGAAAGCTAACTAAAACATTTATGATGATTTCAAAATGAAAGAAACCCTTTGGTTTCCATGGTTTATACACAAATATTTTAGCGTTATAAGGTTGTTTCTGGCTAGTTAGTATCATCGTGAGTAAATATAAGATGTGAATTGCTGTCGCAAACCCCCACCCACCTCCATGTGAATATAAAATTCCTGATTTAATAAAATACCAAATAATATCTCAAATGAAACCTCAAAGCCTTCTTATTGTGATAAATTATATCATTTATCATTGTATGAAGTTATTGTATTTAATGTGTCATGCGGTGTTTAACCCTTTTTGCCCTCACGATGCATTAGAGCATCATTTTACATGCCTGAAAACAGACTTAATTTTCCTACAATCAGCGGTTTCGGAATGGAAATTTCTATGAAACTGGTTTACAAATACATGTCAACTTTCATTACTTTTTCACCCACATCAATCATCTTCATCCACTACAAGTCGAGAATTGCGACAGCAATTAGCGGCTTGTAATGGGTGAAGATGACAATGTAAAGTCAGGCTTGAAAGGGTTTTAAGTGCGTCGAGGGTGCTCAAAGGGTTAACGTCAAAGGCCTGTGAAGTAGAGTACCGCCTATTATTATCCAATAAAATCAAGAAGAGATGGGTATGGCATCATATCATCATAATGATTATGTCCTCGCTTTGTATGGAGTACCTGAATATTTAAAAAGGATACTTACCTTGCTTACAGGCACTAGGTAAAATATAAAGTTTCTTAGAGAAAACAAACCTGTTATTACATTTCAGCAGGAAAAATATGCAATTGTCCAATTGAATGTCTGTGTATATGCATGACATTATTCTCCCTTCATTAAGTTATACAAAGGATCTAATTCAATACAAAGCGCTCCCTACCAAACACGTGGGCTATATTTTTTACAACTAACAACAATAAAATATGATCATAACAAATGTAAAAACACATAGTCGCAAAAAATAATTATTGTGTAATAGTCAGAAAAACGTTTTTTGGAAGACGACTAGCAATTTGTATGATATGAATCACCAGTGATGTAGCGCCTGTGATAGGTCAGGATCCAGGTTAAAGGCCTTATAACCTAGCACATCAGTATATTTATGACAATACGTGTGACAGTCAATTTTTGCGCAAACAAGTGTAAACCCTCCGGGGGCGTAGTTAGGGGGGGAGGGGTCCCCCTCAGACTTGATTTTTCTAAGAATTAAATATAACCCTAAAAAATAACCCTCCAAACTGTTCAGAATCACCTGAGGCAATTTAAAGATCTGTCAACCTCAGAACCCATGTTTGGCCTCCCCTCAATATTTTTGCCTCCCCCTCCTCCGACAAAAAAACCTCTGATTATTATTGTGAAAAATTATCTTTTTTCTGACCTCCATACTCCTCCACCAACCTCAGACCCCATGTTTGGTCTCCCCTCAATTTTTTTGCCCCCCCCCCCCCCTAGGAAACCTCCCATAAATATTTTGCATAATTACCTTCTTTCCGACCTCTATACACCTCCGCCAAATTTTTGTCAGCACTATTTTTGAGAGACATTTAGTTACAGTGTTTCACACAGAGTCCCCAATTTCTCGGCATATGAAGCCCTCTATGCTCTCAGCTTATAATATGGATACGACACATTGGTCGTCCATTAATGGCACGGGGATGGTGTGGACATTAGTATTGCTGGGGAGCAGAAGGCAAGCATAAGCCTATCCCCTGTATTTACACACAATTTAACATGATAAGTCAAGCCTGTGATAGTTCAATGTTAGCCCATCGTCTACGACGATGGGCCAACATCAAACCAACACAAGCTCAACTTCTGGTGTTCCCTGAGTGAGCATGTTCCCTCTCGTTCGGACAGTGGCTGACTCAGGCGGGGGGGGGGGGCTGACTGAGGCATGCCTTTTATATTTATTCAGCTATATGTTATTGTGGGTGATTTTAGTGTAGAACTGACATCATGCATATATACGCATAAATGTAAAGAGTAACTGGTCTTGTCTACTTATAGGCTTACATAGTGGTGCCCCAGTGGCTAACATTATGTAAGGGTTAAAGTACAGTACCATAGTTAGGCGACTATACATTTTACCTGTATGCCAAGCTCGTGGCTATGTGAAACAGTGTGACATTTTGACTCCCCGGTCAGCTTACAGCTTTCAGCCACTTCGGCTCTGGGAATTCATTGATAACATTGCCATCTCTGTCGTATCAGGTAGGTCCAGTCATTTACACCTGAGTGAAGTGAAGCACATGAGTGAGATGCCCTTGGCGCTAAAGTAAATAATTTAAATGTTCACCCTCTTGAAATTGTGTCTCGCTACCGCGACACACAATTTTAAATGGCTGACATTACTCATATTTGTTTAATTTAAGACAAAAAAATTGGATGTTTCAACACAGATTTCATTCCAAGTTACAGGGATTTTTTAATCGGCTAGTGAAACGCATTATACACGACGATAGTCGTGCTTAGCATTTTGAAGGTTAACATTGAAAACCTAAAAAAATTATTATTAAAAAGGCCCTACTATTTCTCAACTATGTTCCAACTATAAAAGGAACGAGACATATTATGTGTTCGCTGAAATTGTATCTGCATAAGCAGCGTCTGTATATGACTATATTAAATTTTTGACACCGCCATTAAGAGAGAGGACGTTTTGTGACGTAAACATGCTTTCATGTTTCCTTAGCTACTTGTTTGTGGGTGATTTTACCTGGAGATTGTCTCTCAGTTTTACTCCGTGACGTCTCAGTGACTGACAGGTGATGTGATGGCCTGATACAGTCATTCTGTGGGTGTATGCATTTTCACATAGAGAACAACCGCACGGTTTTATTTCTACACCTTTGTCAAGCACCTCGCTGGCAATCGAAAAAGTGGAAAAGTAAAACCTGCAGAAGACCGTTAACCTTTCAGTACGGGGACCGACTTTAGACGACAGAATCTGACGTCTTTTAGCATAGCAGCACCATAATAATGACGTACAATGTATGCGTATTGAAACCTGGTGCCACATGCAGCTTTAGATTACCCCCGTTCGTGTACCCAGAGGATAATCTATAAAGAGGGGGGGGGGACGATAGAAGTAAAAAATAAGTTACGCTTTTTGGCTCAGACAAATAGCTTTAAAAATTCATGATAATTTAGCATAATGTTTACGTGACATTAAATTACTGTTATTAAACGCCAATTGCGATATCGACACAGTGACATAAGCCCATGAGGATTCTATAGTCAAAACAACCCTCGCGGAACTGGTTGTAATCTTAGTGAGGGTATAATAAACTTTCTTGTGCTTTTCCATAAAAATCCTACTCCTCTCGAAGACGTATACTTATGTCATAAGGTATAATGTCATAAGGTATATTGCGGATACGGACGACATAAAACATATGTGATACGTGGAAACACTGATGTAATGCATCTGAGATAATCACGTATCAAAACTCGTCTATGCGAAAACAAGAATTGCTACATGTATTACCAGTACAACCTTTTAGTATGTATAAAAGTACTTTGCCTTCTTTTCTTTCCTCACAATCAGGTTATTCTTTACTTTTGATTGGTTATCCTTGATGTGTCCTAAAGTGACATTGGTTTATTGCTGTGTCAGTATACAGAAGCCTCTTGACGCGGTTATAAACCTTCTGCTTGTGAATAGGGGTGCACATGGTATATGCTCTGCATTTCGATATTTTTAAGCCCAGTCACACCAAGGAGACGACATCCGATGATGCTATATGAATATTGCTTTACGTCGCTTTCTGCACAATCATGGTAATATCGCGACAGAAGGAAGCCCAAAGCCGGGACTATGCCCTACTCTTATTTCGAATGACTTCAAGGGTTCTTTACAGTGTACAGTAACGCAGCACTGTACACTCCATGCCTTTGAACACATCAGATGATGCGCCGCGTCGGGTGCCGTGGATGCGGTATGGGCAGCCATATGGCCGCGACTCCACTAAAATCCGTCGCGTCGTAAGGGGTTTTGTCAAGTTAAAAAAATCCAAACATCCGAGAAAAACTCGGAAGTGGGTGGGTGGGAAGCCCCAGCTTGGATTCTTTTCTTTTTTGTGTTGTTTTTTACATGTTTAAAAAAATGGATATGGGGGTGAGTGGGTCTGGCCAATCCGAGTTTTTTCTCGGATTTCTTCAACTTGACAAGACTGTAAAGAGGGGACTAATTGTTTCATAAATGAAGAAATGACAAACACGGAGATGCTCTATATTTAAATTTTGTCGATTGAAGATTTCTCTGCCAAAGACTGTTATTTTGGTTGTTAGATATGACATCTCGATTTATATATAATAGCATGTCACCTACCATCATGCAGTACAATGTGTGTTTCGGAACCCTTATACACCTCGAAAGACCTGGAAATAGGTTATCTGTTCATGAATTTTATTCGAGGCTGCGAGAGCTCTACGAAGTGAACTCCTCGCATGTCAACTATTTCCGTTCCTCTTGATGGACATATCGGGTTCAGAAACACACCGTAAGGTACAAGACAGTGTACAAAGTGTACACAGCTATTTGACCCTTACACGGCTATTGGAAGTCATCTGAAATGTCTTAGTTAGTTAGTTCTTTCCGCTTACTTGGAATACATATGTTGTGGGTCTGTGGCCATTATAAATGTTGTACTCTTTCAGTGTGGGGATCGACTTTATACGTCTGAATCTGACGTCTGACGGGTTAAATGGAGATGTTAGCTTTAAACATAACTTCAAGCGGGTGGTAATTTCAATTTAATTTAATTTGGATTTCAAATGATTTAGAAGAGGACATTTTATTGTTGGTATTAGAATGTCACAACAAAAACTATTTATATTCATAATTACAATCGATGTGTGTTTTGTTTCCAGATAGTGTGAGATCACAGAAGGAGTTGCAGCCATGGCTAGCCTCAGCAGGCAAGATATTACCGACATACTAACATGCCAGCAATGTCTGAACTCTGTGATGGAGCCACGCCTTCTGCCATGTCATCACTCGTTCTGCTTACCCTGCCTGGACCAGATGGCCGCCTCCACACAGGACATCCAGGCTGTGGTCTGTGCTGTGTGTAAGGAGTGTATACCCACACCACTGGACGGGGTGGTAGACTTCCCGGAGAACACGTTTCTGCGCACATTGTCAGAGGCTGACACCTCTTGCACAACCTCCCCCAGGAGTAATACTAATAGTGAAATCAGAGAGGTGAAAATTCTGATCACCGACGCCTCCAAAGCTCAGGAAGGATATAAGAGTGTGATGAGGACCTTAGATAAGACGAACAGGTCCTTGGAGGAGGACTTTGATGATTTACGTCATAGGGTTGACGCTGTGGCTGAGAAGCTTCACGCTCAGGTTGACTCGTGTAAGGAGACGATGCTGGAACGGCTGAATCAAGCTGAGAGCACCAGTAAGGTTAAACTAGGGGAATGTAAACAGCAGCTGACAGCCGTGAGTGATGCCGTGGAGGAATTAAAGAGGTACGAATCTGCCCTGGCTAAATACGGTACTGTGTCAGATATAACGTCACAGCTGAGCTCACTCAAGAGAAAAACTGTTAAGTTATCAGAATTTAGGCCAGATATGAAGTGGGATTACACCACACTTTTTGAGCAGGATATCAGCCTGGGAGAGATGCTGGGGAGACCATGTCTGGACGTGACGTACCCCCACGAGGAGCAGAAACAACACCTCAGACGTGAATGGCAGCAGCTGCTCCAGCAGCAGGAGGATGAGAGAGAGACGATGCGGCAGCAGCAGCAGGCAGAGATGGATGCTGAACAGACTGAGATGCGAGAAGACAGAGAGCACCTGGAGCAATCACTGGAGAAACTGAAGGTGAAGATGGTGGACATGAGACCGTCAGGTCTGATTTATAGAATGTCTATAGCAGAGGAAGATACACTAAATGTTGATATTAAGAAAATAACAATAAAGGCTGAAGAGGCGAAAGAAGTGATGGAAGAAAGACATACAGAAGAGAGAAAGCAGGAGACATACGTATACCAGCAGCAGAGAGATGATCTCTATGTCCAACATAGAGAACAACAGCTGACGAGTACAGTGGTCAACTGTGTGCTAACGCTAATTATAACCGACGTCTGAATATACACCTGACATACAGTGCTTAACTGACTTGCAAAGGCAAACAGGAGTAATTGATTACCTGGAAACCTGGAAATAAATCAGTTACTGCTGTTCAGTTTCGCAGGGCAGATGTATGTGGTAACGTAATTGTAACTGATGTCTGAATATTATTCCACAAATACAGTGGCGGGTACTGTGCTAAAATCATTGTCACTGCATGGTATCTAAACAGAGCTACAGCTGAAAACTCCAATACTTAGATCTTCCATGCAAAGGAAACAGCAGTAACTGCTGAGTTGGTAAGTACTTTGCACGACATGTGTAGGCCTATGTATGTATGCTAGTGCTAGAAGTAACTGATTATCCAAGCATACATCTGGCAAACATAGTTACAGCATTGGGACCGTATTCTCTTACAAGTTACTATATCGTATACTTCGGTTTGGTCGAGATGGCCATCTCAACCAATTCGATGCATACGAAAATACGGGCACTGTCCTGGAAAAAGACAAATAGTGGTGATTTTAAGTAAGCAGTTTTATTTCCAGACCCAGCAAACACTAGAGATTGACCCAATGTTGTAACAATGTTGGTCCACTGTTTACGACGCTAGCCCAACATTGGTTTAACATTGGGTGGAAGTCTCGTGTTTGCTGGGTTACAATTGAAAAATACAGTGTTAAATAATCTCGATACTTTTCTCGTGTACAAAACAGGGCACATAGGCATAATAATAACGCTATATATAACAATAGATAGCATGTATATAAACATGTGTATAGCTTTGTATATAAAACTGGAGTGTACATTATTGTGTATATAAGCTACTACTTGCCTCGAATATCTAGCATGCATAGAAAAAACAGGTCCAATTTTAGTTTACTATCAATAAATATTAACATTGCTTTAGGGCTACAAACCTGCATATATTTTTTATTCTTCACTAGATGGACATTAGATTGCCCTTAGAAAATATAGAATCAAGTAATTCTAATGTCAGTTTAGAAAAAGTAGAAAATTAATTAAATATATTTTTTTCAATAATGTTTGTTTCGCGTTTCAGCGACATTTTCCTAGGTGATTGTTGATCTATTTAACACTGTTTGCTGCCATTCTGGGTGTGCTATTAAAGAACAAAATAAATTATTGTAATTTCATATGTGTATGGAATTTCCATCCAGTTATTCATTATCAAAAGACAATTGGCGTTATTTTGGATAATAACATTATTAAAGGGACGTATATGCCCTTTTTAAGGTGGCAGACAACCTAGTTAAGAATATATAAGGGACAAAATGGACTATTATACCGATATTAGAACATAGAATATATTAGTAGTACGTCACACTCAATGTTTGTCACCAGGAGACGTATATTGGTAACAGCCAACATCACACTGGCCAGTGGTTTGAATGACAAACGATGGCAGCTACTATTCGCCTATCTGGGTGATCATGTGAGTTAAAACACATGTCCCATGAAACAAATGTGTTCGCCTAAAGGCTCACACCTTTTCATTGGCCCTGTAATATTCCATACTGCGCTCACATGAACATGATTAACGTCGTTTGTATGTTATATGGGTAAATTTAGCTGTCATTAATTTCATAGGGACAATATCTAGGTTCTAGAACATGTATCTTATTTAACAATATCAGTAATTTATGTATATGTATGGCTCTCCATGTAAATTGCACCCGACACTGTTAAAACATAATTATGACTTCAGAAATGTGATATAAATCATTTGCAAAATACTCAGTTACATTTACATTTGAAGTAGTTAGTTTTTATACGTTTTATATATTACATTAACTAAATTGGGGTTATACATTACATCTTTCACCATGTTCACGTGTAGGATCATGACAGCAAAGAAATAACTTTATTTTTACTATTAATATACAGCATACAGGTATATAGCTGTTATTAGGTTAAGTATATGATTTATTTCACTCGGTCCAATTTATCAACAGATCTAGCTAATCGCGACATTTCGTCGCCTCGGAGCTAAAGGATCCTATCTGCCACTCTAACGAGTGTCAAGGTAAAGGATCCTTTAGCTCCGAGGCGACGATTTATCAGCGGTAATATTCATTTTTATAGTTTACTGGAGCTCCTTTCTTGTATGTATACGGAGAACATAGGATCCTTTAACCCTTGCAACGCTGAAATATTCTGTACAAACAATTTTTTTCAATTTAAAAGCATCATAAATGTCTTAGTTAGCTCTTTACGCTTCATTTGAATAACTATGATATGGGTATAAGGCCATAATAAATAGTTTACTCCTTCAGTGTGGGTATCGACCGAAAAGTTTAATTTTATGGTTTATGATCCGCATTTTAACCCTTGGCCTGCTGGCATGTCAGTTAGTATTGTCCATTTAATTGAAGATGGAATTGCTAACGCAATTTCCAGCTTCAATTGACAAAAAATATTTCTATTATGGACACCTTCCAAGGTGAATTATTACAGCATTTATCTCAAAATAGCCGATACATTTCAGTGGCATTTTATTTGGTTTTAGACCCTTGAACTTAAATAATTTAAATTTTCACCCACGTGAAGTTGTGTCTCGCCACCGCGACCCACAACTGCAAGTGTGTGGAAATTATTCATATTTCTTTTATAATTTTTTATACCAGACGTTATGCCAATTTTGATGTCTAAACACTCATTCAATTCTCAATAAGTGTGATTTCATCGGCTAATAAAACAAATTAAAAATACTATTGTCGTGCTTAGAGCGTTAAGGGTAAAATACCTGTTTTATATACGGTCACAGAAAAAACAAGAGGTAATAAAACCCGGTATGGTTTATGATTAGAAGTGGCCACTTATCGCACTCTATATATACATGATGTAACTGATATAACCTCAGCAAAGGACAGGCGCAGTACCACAGTCGCCTCAATTATAGAATGGGGGGATTGAATCATGTCTGGATGAAACGTTTACTCCCAGTAAAGACAAAACATTTGTATAATATTTGTACAACGTCGGCCCAACGTACAAATGTTATACAAATGTTTTGTGTTTACTGGGCTGTGCCAAACCAGCAAACACGAGACGAGACGAGACTCAGTGTTATTTTAATGCTGGACAAGCGTCGCAGACGGTGTTTCAGCGTTTAAACAGCACTGTGCGGGACTCTTTTGTGTACCGGGAACATGCGTTGGTAGATATTATACATCGTTTTTTATGTGTACATAAACCCTCCATCCAGTGCTGAGAGTCCACAAATGAGGGGCAATGTTGGTTTAATGTTGCAGGCAGTGACCCAACATCAAACTATAATGTGTGTTGTTTAGCATTTAAACAACACTGTGTCGGACTCTTGTGTGTACTGGGAATATGCGTTGGTAGATAATATACATCGTTTTTTTATGTGTACCTAAATCTTACATCCAGTGCTGAGAGTCCACAAATGAGGGGCAATGTTGGTTTAATGCTGTGACTGCGATGCAGGCAGTGACCCAGCATTGAACCTATGTGTGTTTTAAGCTGTTATTATTTTGTTATTATCACCAGTTTCACAATCAGCTACTGGAAAACGATATTAGCTTTATAAATAAGACAATAATGTAGTGTGAATACTGTACACTTAACCCGTTCAATGCCAACACAATCCATGAAAATAGGGAGCCTCAACTTCAAGCGGGAGAAAATTATTCCTCTGTGTTCAATTTGTGACATACAATTATTTTTGATTGAACACAAGTCTGAAAAAACTATATTTGCTACGCAGACAATCACAGTATAATAAACGAATATGCATTATAATCGTGGTTGACTTTTAGCACATTCCTGACATTAGCTTTAGTAATAACTGTACAAGTAGATAGATAATGTTATAAATCTGACAGACGCTGCATGGTGTATATTTGATGTTATTGTGATATTTTAACGTAGAGGCCATGGCCACGCAGGTGCAAAATATCAGGATACCAGATTTGATAGGCTGTTGCTATTTGACATTAGTTATTCGTCTACTTAGAAAAAAGGTTGACTTTTATTAATGACACAGCTGCATGGGTAACATAACGTATCGCCTAAACTGTCATTACAAACACTACACATCAACCCTATAAACACTCACGATGCACCAAAGCATAATTTTGCATCTCTAAAAAATTACTCAATTTCCTAAAACATAGAGGTTTTAGTAACAACAATATTTTTTTCATTCTTCACCCACTTCAAGTCACTTTATCTAGTGCAAGCTGGGAATTGCGAATTGTAGTGGATGACGATTACAATTTTAAAAATATAAGGTTGATGGGATAGGGTTAAATCACATTGGTCCAATGTTGACCCACCGTCACCGAAGCTGTACCAACAATGCCCCAACGTAAATTGTATATCTATTGTTGTGCTGAGACTGTCTGTGTGGCTCACTCTAAAGCTCTTATGTGGCAAATCACTACAATATTGCGCAGAGGGATATCAACAAGATATCAACAAGATTTATACAAATTAAATAAATATCTGCAGGTGTGAGTAATACATTAGGCCTACATAGCAAAAATCTGAATGGGTTATATAATATCACAAATATGCCACTGTGTCAATTAACTATCCATGGTTCGAGACACAGACACTGGGTGGCGTAGTTTTTCACTATCAGCCAGTATCGCACATGTGCATTAGTTCTAACCACAATTGTGCCACATGCGACCAAGCATGCAGACACAAGACGTTGAATAAATGTTGGTTTACCGCTGGTCTACCGTCTACGATGCTGGACCAACGTTAAACCAGCATTGATTCAACATCTTGTGTCTGCTGGGGAGCTGATAATGTGAGAAAATACAAACGCTGATCATTCTTCGTGTGATATTGAAAAATGCAGCACATCTCCACGGAACAAGGTGTTTGCCTAAAGGCTCACACTTTGTTTTTTGAACCAGTGCTGCATTTCCCATACCTCACTTCCATATACTTTCCATCTATAAGAGGTTTTCTGTGAGAGCGCTTGGTAACACTGCCGTAGAGAAACAAACAGCAGTAACAGCTTACTTTTCAAGTAATTCAGATACTGCTATCTTCCTTGGTGGGGCTGCACACAAGTACTGTTTTTGCCATCACACAGTCTCATGGTGGGTGGCATGCTTAATGTCACACAGATTTAGCACATACTGCTATTTATACAGTGTCTACATACCTGTCTGTCGTGTCCAAAAATAAATAACAATGTGCACTTGTGTAGTTGTTGTGCCGCGTTGACGATTATACCGTGGATATGAAGCATGTTCAGAGCAGGGTGTGTGAAACGTTATTACTTCTGGATGTTTTCTATTTGATTGACATTTTTATTTTGGATTTAATTAAACTATACGTTTCATTGGAAATTAGGCGGTGAATGCACTCTCCGGCTTACGTCAAAATACTTTCTTATGTACCTCTACTTGTATAACCTTTTTTGTTGAATTGTGATCTGTAATGATGTTCTATAAATTGAAGCAATCGGTTACATTAACTGGTGTATAAAATATTTAGCATGTAAACTGCTTGTCATGATTAATGACTAGATAATATATTTTTTTTTTGTGTAAATGTGTATGCTATCCTTTTATTAACGACTATAGTGAGTTATTATTGTTCCAAATGATCACATACGTTATTCAATAATATAACAGACAAAATAAGTACATTACAACAGACAGGGCATCTTGAAAGGTCAATCTCAATATCAATACATTCTATTCATTTTGATATGAGTCACTTTCACTTGAATTATTATTTTAATATAAACCAAATCTTTTGTATTTTATTTCTGCGACATTTGTCATGGGTTATCCTTGTGTTAGACCTAACATATTGTTTTATATAATCATGGTCCAGCTATGTTGCATTGTTTTTTGAGTTACGTAAACATCACAAAATTACTCAAATTGAAAATGGCTGCTAAACGGCCATTTCAAAATTGTTTTATCCGCAAAATTAATCAGGGCATTGGCTGATATAGCTGAACATATTTGCCAAGCTAAAAGAAGATCTGATGGAAAAAAATCCTGAAACGCCCTAAGGAACATTTCTTCATAGACTTGTAGCTATTTTAAAAACAACTAACTGCGGCGGCGGCGGACGGTGTGGAAAATAGTAAGCAGCTCGTCCCAATGGCTGCTTGACTATAGTGATGTCTTGCCAACCAAAAACAACAGCTCAAAGCAGACTGGTTATTGCAAAATTGTTCAAAGGCATAATTATCAGTCCGAATTGAACGCTATCACATTTTCTCTTAGTACCTATTTATGTGATATCGTCATTTGGAGATTAAAGGGTGATGTGTGACACTTTACAAATGGCCGATCAGCACTCAGATTATTGTATTGTAACATGATGCTTTACTGGTGAAGTCACGTTGTTGTTATTTTGTACTCAACATTGCTGAAGTTATAAGTAGCAGGTCGGCTTACAAGAGATTCCGACCCAACGCTCGCCCAATGTTGGACCAATGTCAGCTGGTGCTGACCCAACATTGAGCCAACTCTGTGCCAGCATCCCATGTTGGCTGGTTCATGGTTATAACATACTTGCATAAGGAATAAACATTCATACTTTTGTTAAATGTGTTTTTGTGATATCAGTTACTGTAGATCTGATTATATTCGCGAGGTTTTAACTTTCGCGCATCTCGCGAAAATGATTATGATCATAGTGGTCCTAAAGAATAATGAAAATTCGCAGATTCTAAACTTCATGAAAAGTCCTCAAATCGGAATTTCGCGAAAATTTATTCTCACGAAAAATTATTGCAATTTCAGAAGGCTCTGTAAAAGCGAAAAATAAAATATCGTTTTTAATCTCTATTATTAGCAGGCCCTCCACAATATCGACTCATTACGAGTGAGATTGGCTGACGTAGCTTAACATATTTGACATTAAAAGGAAGATCTGATGGAAACCTTTTCCTGAAACGCGCTAACTAGCATTTCTTAGTTAGTGGCCGTAGTAATTAAAGAGTCGATGATTTAGAGATCAAAATGTCACCAAAGAAGTTCATAAATTTGTAGTTATTTTGAAAACATATAACTGCGGCGGCTGCGGCGGACAGTGTGGAAAACAGTAAGCAGCCCGCCCCAGCGAGGTCTGTTTAACTATAGTGATGTCTTGCCAACCAAAAGTGTTGTTGAATAGCAGCTCAAAGCAGACTGTTCATGCCAAAGCTGTTCAAAGGCATAATTAGCAGTCCAAATTGAACGCGATCACATTTTCTTTTAGTTCCTATGTTGATATCGTCACTTGGAGACTAATGGGTGATATGTGACACTCTACAAATGGCTGTTCAACCATCAGATGATTGTATTGTGACATGATGTTTTACTGGTGAAGTGTCGTTGTTGTTATTTTGTACGCAACATTACTGAAGTTAGATGTAGCAGGCCGGCTTACAAAAGATTCTGACACAATGCTCGCCCAATGTAGGGCCAATATCAACTGGTACTGGCCCAACATTGAGCCAACTCTGTGCCAGCATCCCATATTGGCTGGTTCATGGTTATAACATACTTGCATAAGGAATAAACATTCATACTTTTGTTACACGTGTGTGTTTTTTGTGATATTAGTTATTGCAATTTCAGAGGGGTCAGTAAAAGCGAATAGTATATTAACCTTTAACGGGGCTCGTTTCCCGGTCTCAGCGGTTTGAAAGAAACAAAAATGTTTCTTCTCCATCCACTCGTAAAACTCAGTATTCTGGGGAGCCTCCGTGACCGAGAGGTAGCGTGCTCGGCCTCAGACCTTAGATAATGTGCTAATAAAAAATGAAAATCCGAATATATGCGGCACCGGCGGTTAAAGGGTTAACGCGCTGAGCACGGCTATTGTCGTTTTTAATCTGTTTTATTAGCAGGCTAAATCACCGGTATGAATGTTTTAATATCACGATTTGGTTTGGTCTCAAATTAAACAAACTCATTTTATAAAACGATTTACTGCTGGAGTAGGACTTTTGTTAATTATAAATGTGCTTCGCTGTCAAGGTCAAGTGTCAAACAAATGTCAAACACACAGCTTATCGCTAATTTTGCATTGATTGACGTTTTTTACGAGAAATACGTTGATTAATAATTGCGAGACCTTCTGTAATTGGTTTTATAAACACGATCTATGCGGATATGATAAGTAGGCCAATATCCATCATTTCGATAATTAGTTTCCAGTGAGCCTGTGAAATTACACAAATAGTGAGTTATTTTTTAAGATCAGCATCGTATACAATTTTTTTAAAGTGTAATTGTTTTTTTAAACAGGATTTACGCGGATATGATAAGTAGGCCAATATCCATAATTATTTTGATAATTAGTTTCGAATGAGCCTGTGAAATTATTAATTTCTAAGATAAGTATCGATGTGTAGGATTAGATTAATATCAACCCTTGTGCTGCTAGAACCGTATACATACGGTTTCAAGCATGTTTTAGATTAACAGAAATATAACTAAGATTGATAGATGGTAGATGCTTAGTTATTCCAATAAGTTAATCCATATTGGTGATGTCCTATCTTCAAAACTTCAACTATTTTTCGTCAATTGAAGATACAAATTGCGTTATGGCAAAGAGGCAGCGTGTTCTACCAGACTAGACTGTTACAGTTCTCAAAATGGCCTAAAAACCTATTCATTCATATAATTTATATGCGATTTAAGCACGCTTCAAAACAAAAAAAAGGTTAGTAAAATTCTGTGTGGTGGATGTCCAATCAATTAAATAATTACTTTAACAACAACAAAAATAATATTATTTTTAAATATTATTATAAAATGTTAATCAGTTCAGTAAAAAAATTGTTCAATAATGTTTATTTTTCTTTTACAAAATTACAAAAAAGTGTAATACAGATTAAGCGAATCATCCTAAATTTGATCTTATCTTAACACTTAAATCGCTAAATTTAAATTTTCACACACAGGAAGTTGTGGATCGCGATTGCGAGACACAATTTGGTGAAAATACTCATATGTGTTACATTTAAGACTAAACATTTGCAAATATAGTTGTTTAAATACACATTTCGTTCCAATAACTGCGATTAAAACTCTTACTGCTAAATAAAACCGATTTAACGCGACTATTCATTTTCTCTCTTCCGATTAGAAAAGTTAGGATTGATCCTAATTTTTCCAATTGGAAGAGAGAAAGCTAAGATAAAAGCAAAGTTAGCAAGATGTGGCCCAGGACGATGCTCCCATTCACATGGGGCGCATATTACAAAGAATCCTAACTTTGAACCTATCTCAACTTTCTCTTATTTCCATTACAAAAGATTGATCCCTATTTTTGTAATGGAAATAAGAGAAAGTTGAAATAGGATCAAAGTTAGGATTCTTTGTAATATGCACCCCAGGTTCACAGATCACGGATTTAGTCGGCAGCCAGACACGGGAAGGTCAAGCCCCCACATATCTAAACTAGAGGTGGTGGTGAGTGATCAGATGTATAGGCAGAGATATTATAGTGTTTATCTCTGGTATAAGCAGTAACACTGAAAAATATATAATTATATAATCAAGGCATATCAGCTTCAATTAAACCCTTTCAAGCCCGAATTTACCATTATCATCTTTATCCACTACAAGCCGCGAATTGCTTTCGCAATTCTCGACTTGTAGTGGATGAAAATGATTTGAAGTGGGTGAAAAATTCGGGAAAATTGCTATGTATTGTAAACCAGTTTCATGGAAATTTTAATTCTAAAATCCCTAATTTTAGAGAAATAACGCCCGTGTTCGGGGATGTAAAATAATGCTTTAATGCATCGTGAGGGCTTAAAGGGTTAATTAATAGGTATAACCAACCACTAGATCTTGAAAAATACTACGGCATTCAAAATGGTTTGTATCAGTGATGTAGTTTGAATTCACAATTGACAAGGGTTGAAAGAAAAATGTCAAGACGGGTTTGCTGTTGGTTCTGATGTAGGTGAAAATACGCCATTGACATTATGCACCGATAATCCGACACCAATACCATTTCAAATAAATGTCATGCTGAAATAATTAAACTGCAGTCGTGACACAGAACATAATTCTGATAACAACAAATTGCACTGATACATGTACACGCTCGCCTGCGATTGATAATCGGACGGGGATACTCTCCAGCTCTCGAGTCTGTACATTCAAAATACTTTCAAAATACTCTATATGAATGTACAGGCTCAAGAGCTGCTTGACTCGGCCACTAATACCGTCCGATTCTTAATCAGGCTGCAGAAATCGTTTATATTGAGTTATTGCCGTTAATTGTATATATAATGTAAAATTGAAAATAAACTAAACTATGATAGTCAGCTTCGCAGTACACTGCCCGCCATAGACACTGCTACTTCGCATGTTAAAATTTGCGTATGGATGACGTCAAATGTCCTCCACTCTCAATTTCAGGTATTGTATTAAGCTTGTGATTGGCTGACTGTCTTGCCAAAAGTACCGTGATCGGCTGGCGAAAATATTATGGAGGGGGAGGGATGGGTGTAGACAAACACCTGTGTGGAGCACGCAAACGTGAGGTTTTGACCTAATGTTGTTTCAATATTGGCCCACCGCCAACGGCGCTGGACCAACATTAAAACAACATCGGGTCAAGTCCTCGTCTTTGCAGGGAGAACTGTCGGCATTTGGATACACGCGTGCCGTCTGTGTCTGGTTGGAACAGGCTACACAGAGCTCTGTGTAGCTTCGCAGATGATCATATTATTGTGACTAGCCAGACTATATTTTAACATATTTTAGCGTGTAGACTGGTAGCACGTATGCCTGAGGCTAGTTTAGCTAACACGAAGTTTAGGCTTAACACGGTGTTAAGTAAAACATTGTTTTTAAAAAAATTAACCCGTATGTCCAAAGCAAGGTTAGCATCGTGTTAATAAACCATAAGGTTAAATCTTAAACCAGTGTTGTAACTACACGGTATGACTGGGCCGCCTAATTCATTTACTGCGCGAGGCCCAGTCACACTGACCACCATTTTGTTCACACAGCCAGCTGTGTAAAAACGACACTCGCGCTGCCTTACAAAAAACTCGGATGCCAAAAAATTGAGATGAATATTTCAAGTGCCTATGAAAATTAGGCCATTTTCAGCAGGCGTAAACTTGTGGTCGTATTGGAACTATTACATTTAAAAATGGAGGTCACTGTGTCAGAGCCTTGCGATGTCATCAGGGTATGTTGTAACGCTGTGAAGCATACAATTTGTGTACACTTGCAGTGATTCCCCCTCAGCGCCGACAATGGGCACGTCCGACAAACAATATACATTCCACCAATGCTGCTTATTATATAGTTCCTGCCAGCGTCGAAGACGACGGCCCAGCATTAATTCATCATCGGCACAAGGTGCCGTGTTTGTCGGGCTGTCCTGTTTGTGAAGATCAGCAAAGACAATTTAACCTTTACTTCTTAACATCCAAATGTTTCTTCTCGTTCACCGTGATAAATCGCAATTCCCACCTTACATGCCTTAAGATGAATGAAAATTACTTCACTTGATCAAATCAGCAAATGGTACATATCAAATTTAAATCAGAGCTGAATTAATTAGATGCATTGGCATAATAATGATAACAATATAAATTAAATGCCGCACAATAAAATCTGAGAGATTTGATGGTGCATTATTATTTACTTTTGATGACGCACAGTAACATCTGAGATAATAAATGATGTATTGACCCTTTCAGCGCGGGGGCCGTCTGTAGATATATATGTCTAATATAATTGCCATAGAACCATAAAATAGGTACTCAAATAAAGCAGAAAAAGTTCACAAAGACATTTATGATGATTTCAAATTAAAAAAAAACCTTTGGTCTCCATATAAAAATATTTCATCGTTGTTAGGGTTAATATGTGATTGCTGTATGTATGTACAATAAAATCTGAGATAGAGAAACATTTAATTATTTTGATTGATGTTTCAATATTCAATTGAGATAATCATGCGTATTTTTATGGATAGTAACATAAATTCAATGTATGAGGATGGGCGTACAAGAGGACTGCTGCTTTGATGACAATAGCAAGGCCAACAACAGATAATGAACGGCAGTACAATCGGTCTCATATAATGACCCGGAACATCATAGAAAGATTTTTTGGCGACGACGATTTGCACTTTGACCGAATTAAGCACCAGCTTTTTTATAATTGTGGCTTGCTGTGTTTTGCACAACATAGCAAGAAGACACAAGGGATTTGATAATGTCAATGTTGAGTTGGATGATGATGACATCATTGATCCTAATATGCTGCCACCCGTGAGGCGGCGCCTAGTCCAACAGTTTATTTGAGTAAATAAGATACATTCCTAATATCAATAATACTAAAATCAATACAGCGCAATAAAATCTGAGAAAATAATGATGAATTAATACATACTTTTTATGACGCACAATAACATCTGAGATAATACAAAATGCATTAACCCTTCCAGCACGGGGAAAGGGTTAATGCATTTTGTCTTATCTCAGATATTATTGTGCGTCATAAAAAGTATATAATTAATAATTCATCATTTATTATCTCATATTTTATACGAAATTTAATATTTCACTGTCATATGTATGTACAGTAAAATCTGAGATAAGCAAATATTTAATTAATTCGATTGGGTATATTAGTACTTAATTGCAATTGGCATGCATAGATGTGTGTATAATTTTGTTTGGTAAATCACTGATTTGAAAATAAAGCAGTTGATGCATGTAATGGCTTCAAAAAATATTTTGCTTTTTCCATCAAATATTAAAAAAATATTTTTTCTAATGACTTCACACAATTATGAGTGTCGTCTATCAGTATTCCATGGATAATTATGATAATTTAGTTATTTTATGATTCGATTTCAAATTGCTATTGCCATAAACTTCCTTACCTAATGCTTAAGCTACCCCCTGAGCAGGGTTAACTTCTGGCAACATAACACACTGTTTTATCATCGTGTTGAGCCTAAGCCAGCTTCTGGCATACCGGTTAGCGTTAAACTGAAGGTTACAACACTGTTATAGCTAAACTCTCACTAGCCTAGCTTCGGGCATACAGCCCTAAATGTACTGCGTCTACTTTCGTCATATGTGTATGTATAAAAAAATTAAAGTCGAAGTGAAATACAAGTTAAAATGAATAAAAAAACACGACTTTTAGCTGTAGTGCATTTAGTATTGCCAGGATCTTAACTTTAAGGTATACAATGCTCTGGATTGACGACTGTTTTTCAGGCTTGAATGAAAACATATCGTGACACACACTTAAAAACGATTACGTACTCAAATCTCATTATTTGCACGAGTCCTGAAAATAAAAATAATCAACTTACACAGTGCGTAAGGTCATCATCGTGATTAATTAGAAGGGAAAATTAATCACTTGAGATCAGGATCTTTGTCACAATATTTTTTTTTGCTCTCAAATGACCACTGTTTATGTATTACTCATTGTCTGATTACAGGGCATAGTAATTAACCTTTAACCCTTTCACCACTGAAGCCCGTTTTATGTGCTGAATGCCATAGCATTCAGCACATAAAACGGACTTCAGTGGTCAAAGGGTTAATGTATAAATAATTATCTTAGAATGAAAAAGGTGCGAAGTACGACCACACAAAGCTGTAACTTACACCTTTGACCTAACCCGTCATCTTCTATTGACGCATAATGTGGACATACATACTAAGCTTGACGTCCCTCAAACATGTGGAATCAAATGAATACAAAATTGTATTTGTGCCACCATTAGTTATGTTGACATCTACTAAGATCAGCTCTGGCTACGAACTTAGTAGATGTCAACATAAACATTGATTGTAGCCTATAAATAATGTCAATTTGTAGTCGTTTTTAGGAAAATATAAATGTATTGTATAATGAGGACTATTGGTTCGTTATATTGCTGTGAAATGTTTTATACACACATACACTTCACCAATAGGGATGGCTACTTACCGACAAATAAATGAATTATATTGAAATACATTTTTTATTTTAGTTATTGTTGCTTACGTTGTTGTATTAATGCTAAGAGCAATAATCTGATAATAAACATTGGGCGGTACCATTGAAACATGAGTGTAAGATGTACTGGGAATGAGGATGGAGTTGACAATGATTTTGTCGTTACCATGGCTACAGGTAATTTAACCTGGATTGGTTTCACTGATACATGTAGTTAAGTCAAAACTTAAAGGTCAGGCGAAGTCCCCAGAACTACACCGCACAAAGTAATTATCCATTCTATTTTAAATAAAGTTTTAATAACAAGAGTGCTTCATTGGTAGCCTATGCGCAATGGGATCGATTTCCCGGATTAGAAAGTTGAGGACAGAGCTGTCTTTTGACGCCAGGACGCGGGTTTCTGATGTCAGATGAAGACATTTTTGTGTGTTTGGTTCCAATGCATGCACATCCCCAGCAAACATAAAACATTTGCATAACATCTATACAATGTTGTCTTCGACGCTGGGCCGACGTTGGGCCGACGTTGTATCGATGTTATACAAATGTTTTGTGTTTGATGGGTCTGGATATTGTTGTTGCTGTACAACGCATCTGTTAAAGATTCATACAACCGCGAAATGGGCATGCGTGGGACGGTCAGGTGTAGGCCTAGATTAGCCTGTAGAGTACACTTTGACGGCATTAATATCAGCCACTGAACTGATTACAAGATACTACTTCAACGAGAAATTGGCCCAATGTTGTTTTGATGTTAGACCAACGTCTGCGACGTTGGCCGACATTAAACCAACATTTGGTGAGTGTGCCGTGTTGGCTGGGAAAGCTCTCACTGTCAATATGCTGTGAGTCAACTGCTTCCAGACCCCCATTGTAACAACCGTTTGTGTCTCAACACAAAGCCCACATAAAATAATTGGTGAATTATTTCCTCATAGATGTCGCTCAAGTATATAGAGTTTATATAATTTGGGAACTCGCTCTTAATGCGGCGATGTGTATGAAACGCACATAGTATTATGGCACATAGTATTATTGGCTGATAACTGTGGATGTGGTGTGATATGTCATTGTGGAATGCTCAGGGGCCACTGTTGCATTCTGGGGACGCCTTTGTCCAGTGTATTTTTACAGTTGACTATACCTTTAAAACTTTCGAACCCTGTCAACTGCCCACACACCAGCGACCTCGCGATTTTGAACCACTGTTTTGCTTTGATGCTGGGCCAACATCTAACGTACAGTGGTTCAACTTCTTGTGCTCACTGTGCAGAGAATATCAATCGGCATCCAAATCTGGAACCAGATGAATGTGGATGGCACAGAGTGGTGCGGACGTGTATTTTATGCAGCTGTAGTTATATCTGTTTTTACGCTGAAATATGCTTTTTATCAATTTACAACTTGTATTATATTGAAAGGGAATATATATAGATTCCATTGTGAGTATTTTTATCGCGGAAAAGTGATCGGCAAAGTGAAATTAGCATCATTTATTTTGTGGGGAAATAGCAGTGAAATCAGGTCAGGTCAGCGTGGGTCAGCGCACCTGTCATTTTCACCTGTATTGACATACCTGCCTTAACAGGAAACCACCTACACCTCGGAGAGGTGTGAAAACATATGTACTGTCAGTGTAGGTGTGCATTTAACAGTTTAAACTGCTGAACTTTTCAAAACACATACCGTCATGGCCGGGTGATTTTTGGTTGCTATCATTTTATAAGACAGTTATAAAGCCAAATATACACTGTCCAAGGCCGGGTATCAAGCTTCAAAATTCATATAACACTTACCGTCGTGGCCGGGTGATTTTTGGTTGCTATCATTTGTTAAGACAGCTATAAAGCCAAATATACACTGTCCAAGGCCGGGTATCAAGCTGCAAAATTCATATAACACTTACCGTCGTGGCCGGGTGATTTTTGGTTGCTATCATTTTATAGCAATAAAGCCAAATATACACTGTCCAAGGCCGGGTATAAGACAGCATCGTGACAATGCAAACCAGATCTAAAGAAGCAAAGACCCGGGATGTGGATTTTATGTACAGCCCAGATCCCACAACTACAACTAGAACTAAAACTAGGAAAAACCACCGCAAAAACACAGCAGAAATGAAGAAACAGCCAGAACATGTATATTTTGATTATAAATATGAGAATCTAGACGGCTCCGGCATTCTGGCTCTGGAAGGCGAACCCACCAACGCCAAGTTCTATACTGAAAGGCCAGTTTTGTGGAAGAATGCACTACTGAAACATCACATGAGTCTTTATCAACAGGATAAACACAGCCGAATGCCTCGATTCAGACCATCTGAGAATGGAGATCAGCTGCTAGTGAAAGGGAATTATTCAGACAGCACAGAAGAATTCCTGGTCACTGTCTTTGTTTACAAGACTGGAGTAGTTTTAGTTCAAGGTAGAGATTTTGTTCAGTGGATAGAGACAGACTTCAAAAATGTTCGTGCTCTAGTAGAAGAGGATCAACATGCAGTGGATCGTTCACTAAATGAGTCCAGACAAAGACAAAGAAAAACATCACCGAAAATGACACCTATGATGTCTGCAACTAAGACCAAAAACCCTGCGCCAGGACCTATGATCAGTACTCCAGCATACACTGACAAGAACGCCACACCACCGGATTTACTGTTCTCTGCTGATGACAGTGCCAGCTCAGTGGAAGCCCGTCAGGCTGAATTGAAAGACTTAGAGGTGTTTTGTGATATGGTGCAACAATTGAGCGACATAGAATATGACAAGGTTCAAGGCAGCCGAAATAATGACACAACGGGTGATGCAAGCACTGATTGTGCCGGATGCAACGCATCCAGTGTCATTATTCATGAACTTAACAAAGAAATTGCCAAGTTAGAGGAACAGCTACAGAAAACTGCGTCATCTGGCGTCCTCATCGCGAAACTGAAAGATGCTGAGGCTGCTGCAGACAGACTACTTGAACGAAATAGATTCCTAGAAGCACAGCTCACACTCCCCTCCTCGGAAGGCGAAATCAACACATCATCCACGCCAGAGAAAGAGCCGCACTCTGCGACAAAACCTCATAGAGCAACTAATAAAGTGGCAGAATCTAAAACAGTGACTACAAAGAACGATGCGGCTGAGGAAAACAACGTGAAGAAAACGAATGGAAAGACTGACACTATTCCACAAAATAAATCAACTCGTGCTATGATCATCAGCAGTTCAATGGGACGAGGACTAGCACGCGAGATTCATACACATCACAGGAACAACATAGACTGCTTCGGACTAGTTCACCCATCGGCCAAAGCTGAAGACCTAGAAAAAAGTGCCAAGGACATGTTGACGACTTACAAACCTGATGTTGTTACGCTGATGGGTGGTACAAACAATCTAGCTTGTGGAGAACGACCACGATCAGTCATAAGCAAAATTGAGCACCTTGTGAGAGTGTGTCAGCAAGCAAGTCCGTCAACAAAAGTAGTAGTTTCCGGTCTTATTGTAAGGAGTGACAGACCTGAACTGAATGACCACATTAAAACGATAAACGCTGTTTTGAAGAGAAATTCTTACAACAAAGATTTTGCATTCTTAGACAATAGCAGCATTGATTTCCAACACTTGAAGGACGGACTCCATCTCAATTACAACGGCAAGATCAAATTGGCTAGAAGCATAGGCCAATTTATCTCTCATCATCCTTTTCACAACGGACACCAGAAAATCCATGTCTGAATATAGACCTGGATAGTGAAAACATATCCTACATAAATGATTCAAACAATCATGAACGGACTGATGCGGGTGTAATCAGTGATTTTACCGATTTTGAACATATACTATCCACCAACATTGAAAACACCAATGTCAAAAACGAACATATTGATGTATTAGGAACTAAAGATCTTAGTATTGTATGTCATAATATTAACAGACTATATTCTAAATTAGATGAAATACGATACCGTGTAAAGACTCATTTCGCAGTAGACATTTATGGTGTAGTAGAGACATTCTTGCATAAAAATGTGAATGATTCAGAAATTCTTATTGACAAGTATAACATAATTAGACGAGACCGCATCGGTAGTGGCGGTGGTGGCATTGTATTGTATTTAAAAGAACATTTAGTTTATAAACGAAGGATTGATTTGGAAATGCTGAATATTGAAACACTGTTTGTGGAACTTCAATTCAGTAATGGTAATTTTCTTGTTGGCTTTGTGTATAGATCACCCAATAATAACTTAGTTCATTACTCAGAATGGCTTCATTGTATGGATATATTACTTGAAAAATGTCACAATGAAAACAAGAAGTTTATTTTACTAGGAGATTTTAATATTGACCTGGCATCAACTGTTTGTCAGCGAAATTCATGGATTAATACATTTCAAAATTATAACTTGACTCAAATAATTAAAGAACCAACTAGAATTACTTCAGAGAGTAAAACATTAATATACCATATATATGTATCTGACGATGTAAATGTTTCTAATTCTGGTGTGTTGTCCTGGTCTGTTAGTGATCACAACCCTGTATATATCACTGTTAAAAAGTCAAATTGTATAAAGAATTGCAACGGCATTGGAAATGATCACAAAACGATAAGTTATCGTAAATATACTGACCTAGATATACACTCCATAGGGGTAGATATGTTGCATAGACTAAGCTGTATAACAACTAAAGACAACATGAATATCGACAAAACAACAAATTCCTGGACATTGGAAATAGGGTCAATCCTTGACCAGTACTGCCCAAAAGTCACAAAAAGAATTAAACGCGACTTTCAGCCAGCATGGTTGAACCCTGAAATTCGAAAGCTTATGAAACAGAGAGACTTGTGCAAATCAAACAAAAGTGATGATAATTATAAAACGCTCCGAAACAAATGTAAAAAGAAAATAAAACAGGCTAAGTCAAATCATTATGTAAACCTAATAGAAACAAATAAAAATGACCCAAAGATATTGACAAGAATATTTCAAGAACTCGGATCAAAAAATAATACTCGTAAACATTTACATAAAATAAAAGTTGATGACAAATTAATAGAATGTAAGCAAAAAATAGGAAATGTTTTTAATCAGCATTTTGCCTCTTTGGTATATACTTTAAATAACAATAGCGGTGGTCTCCCAGAGTGTGAGAAATTATCAAACTTTGTAGATAAAAACAGTTCAGGCGTGACATTCAAAATTCCGCATGTTTCGCATGGGTTTGTTTTCAAATACCTCTGTAAAATAAAAAATTCTAAAGCCACAGGCTTTGATGAAATTAGTGCAAGATTTTTAAAGTTGTTTGCGCAATATCTTACAGATAGTATAACTAAAATTTGTAATTTGAGCATAACAGAAAATCGTTTTCCCAGTACTTGGAAAACAGCCCGAGTCATTCCCTTGCTTAAAAAAGGGTCTACTGACGATGTAAATAACTACAGACCAATATCGATCTTACCCGTTGTGTCCAAAATACTTGAGAAACACGTTTCGTCTACATTCTATGCATTTCTGAATGAACAAAATCTATTAAATCCAAAACAATCAGGTTTTCGCAGTCAACACTCATGTCAAACGGCACTGACTCTGATGACAGAAGAATGGCTCAAAGCTATGAATAAAGGTGAATTGACTGGTGTTTTAATGATAGATTTATGTAAAGCTTTTGATTTAGTTGACCACTCCCTTTTGTTACACAAACTCAAAATTTATGGATGTAGCGAAGAAGCTCTCGACTGGTTTACGTCTTATTTATCAAAACGTACCCAGAAAATTGACATAAATGGCCAAATATCACATCCTTTACAAAATATATGTGGTGTTCCACAAGGTTCTGTTTTGGGGCCATTATTCTTTATAGTTTTCATAAATGACATGTTTTTGTACCCAGAATTAGACAATTTATCACTTTTTGCCGATGATGCTACAGCACATTACAGTAGTAAATGCAGTCAAATTATTACACACAAACTCCAAGCTATGGCAACATCTGCTGATAACTGGTGTGAAGAAAATAAAATGAAATTGAGTATAATTAAAACTAAAGTAGCCCTGGTTGGTTCAAGACAAAGATTAAATAAAATGACTGACACTGAAAAAGAAATCAATATTTTTTATTAATGATATCCAACTTGAACAAATTACACATGGTAAACTTCTAGGTATTCATATAGACGAATCCTTGACATGGAATTTACAGGTAGCAAACATAAAAAAGATTGTGGCGTATAAATTGTTTCTGTTAAAACGTATACGAACCTTTCTTCCAACGCAAAGTCGAATCCAGTTTTATAACTATTATGTAAAACCTTATTTAGAATACTGTTGTAGTATATGGGGTAGCACATCTCAAGAAAACATTAATACAATTGTAAAGCTTCAAAAAAGAGCAGCTCGATTAATCTTAGATGCCGATTTTTCTACTCCTAGCGCAATATTATTTCAGGAATTGAAATGGATATCCTTTTCTGACATTGTTAAATTTCACCAGCTCAGTTTAGTTTTTAAGTGTATAAATAAAATTGCTCCCGTTTATTTACAAGATTTGTTTCACCAGAAATCCAATTCTCATTCGTATGTGTTGAGATCTTCCAACACTGACCGATTAGATGTACCAAGACAACACACCAGAAGTTTGTCGTTCAAAGGTCCTCAACTGTGGAATAAATTAAACAACGAAATACGCAATTGTACAACCCTAACTAGCTTTCAATCCAAACTCACACAGCTTCTTTTTATGCAATCTCTTATATAACACTGAAGACGTTTTTTTTTAATAGCTATATTGAATTGTTACATGTTAATGTACTTTGTCATGATAATTCTTACTTGCACGTTTCTTTATATATGCTATGTTTATATCTATGTATAACAAATTGATTATTTTGCCATGTATATATGTATGTATGGATTTTTAAGAGGGCCCCATGGCAGATGAGCGAAAGCTCAATGGGTCACCCTCTATAAATAAAGATTATTATTATTATTATTATTATTATTATTATTATCCAGCGGCAATTGCAATGTCACCTGTGAACCGCAGGCGAAAATGCGAATTCTCAAATACTAAGTGCTATGAGGTACTGCACTCTCCCAGCTTTTGAAAAGTTTGAAACATGTGATTTAGGCTATATTCTGTGAAACGCAGTGACGTCACTCGGTGCAAACAAGGTTATATAACACCCCCTCCCCCATACTTCATTCTGTGAAACGCAGTGACCTCACTCGGTGAACACAAGGTTATATATAAGACACCCTCCTACATACTTCATTGTATAAGACAACTCGGTTAAAACAAAGGAGGGCAAGGTCATTGAGTTTACAGAATAAAATAGGCACGACTCCATTTAACCCTGGCGTCTAAAGTCGATCCACGCACTGAACGAGCAAACAATATCTTTAATGGCCGTAGATCCATTAACACAGTTATGCAAAATAGCTAACTAAGATATTTATGATGATTTCAAATTGAAAAAAAAACACATTTAGACTCTCAGTTTATATAAAAAATATTTCAGCCAGAAACTTCATTTTTTCATATCTGTCTCATTGTATCAGCAATGAGAACTACACTATAGCATATAAAGCAGGAACATAACAACGAAGGCTACGCTGGTTCAATGTTGATTCACCACCTGCGACATCGACCCAACAATAAATCAACATACATGTAGGTATCATGCTCTGGGTCACAGTATTATGCAGTGTGTGATCACTTAGATGAATATCTGCGAGCCCCGATGGCTCATTCTGGCCGGTTGTGGCTCGAAACTCACAGGTACTGGGTTCGAATTCAGGCCGGGACATCGAGGTCGTGCATATACAGTGCTCCACACTGTTCAAAGGCCTGGATTGTGCAGTGCTGCCTATGGTAGTGTGAGCAATAAAGAACCATTAAAGTCATTCGATAACAGTAGGGCATGGTCCCGGCTTCAGTCGCGATACTGCCATGATTGTGCACAAAGCGAAGTAAATCAATATTCACTCACTAGATGAATATCAGCATGTTATCCATCTCACAGCTGTGACACCACACGTTCACTCAATATCGTATTAATGTTGGCCCATCGTCTGCGACGCTGGCCCAACATTATTACAGCATTGGGTCAACGCCTCGCATTCGCAGCTGTGACATCAAGCCGACCAGGCAAAAATCAGTCCCGTCGCTGTTTTTGTCATTCTCATTCACAACACTGACAGTCATCTGGGAGTTGTTCCAAAACCCGCGACTTTTTGCTGTCTCGTTCCTGTGCAAATACAGAGACAAATCAGCGCTCTGACATCTTTATGGAATGAATCGAGAATAATCATCGTGCACCTGAAAGCGACGCAATTAGTTTTTATGTCCCATACTGTCCATTATGAACCTATTTATCAAGTTTTGTAGTTCTGTGAACCATTTCTCAGCCCATCACTATACGCAGTGATACGAGTCGGGAGCGCTGAACCCTTGTGTTGCTAAAGTACATAATGTGGGGGTGATTTGAAAAGTTTTGGGCAGCCTTGAAACACCATCGGTGTCACATGTTTGGTGGAATGCCATGGGCCGTATTCTCGAAGAGTTACCAATTTCGTAAGTTGCCAAATGTACGAAATTTCGTAGAATTTTTACTAATTTTCGTATCTTTTTCTAAAAATTCGTAAGTCCTATTCTCGAAATTTCTACGAATAAATAATTTCGTATCTTCTAATAAATTTCGTAAATATTGCCATAAAGTTACGAAGTCGAAAGTGGTGTCGTAAGTTACGAAGTAGCAGTCATAAACTATAGACCAAGCTGAGAATTGTGTCAAGGATGTAAATTAGCTGGTCCATAAATAAAATATTTGCCTTCCTTTTCGTTTTAGGCATGCCGTGACATCATTAGTCACATGCTAATATCGATAAAGGCCTATTGTCGAAAGGCCCGGGCAGGCTGCATATGGGCTAGCTCAACCAACCAAACAAACAAACAAACAACGCCGTTAAACCAATGACGTTGAAAATCATGATTAGAAATAAATAAATAATTTGTAGAAATATATATTCTACAAAGATGACATCGAGAGGATCAAAACAAAACATGCGTATATTGGGCCACTGGTAATGAAATTAGGGCATTTTAAAACAGTGAAAGATCAACAATTCTACGAAGTTGATGTACGAAATGTATTAGCTTCGAATTCTAGTAACTTTTTCGAGAATACAAAGATACGAAATTTCGGCCAGAATAAATTTCGTGAGAAAACTTCGTAAGTTACGAATATGAAAATTCGTAACTTTTTAATGTTCGAGAATACGGCCCCCAGGTACGTATTCATCAAACTTGACAAAATATCAACTAGGTTAAGCATGTTGGTATATTAGCAACATTGATAGGTATGTGAAATAACTAGACATTCAAGTAACTCAAGTAATTCAAGTATTGCAGGTCTATTATTAACCGTACTTTCCTATCACTTTCCTTATTTTATCTAGCTAGCGCATTAAAAATCTGGTAAGCGGACATATAAAATACATTGATATAAAGCCAGTAGCTTAACCTTCAACAAATTATAAGATCCCAATACTACCCAATAATACCTAGTTCCGCAAAAAATTCGTAAGTCCTATTCTCGAAATTTCTACGAATAAATAATTTCGTATCTTCTAATAAATTTCGTAAATATTGCCATAAAGTTACGAAGTCGAAAGTGGTGTCGTAAGTTACGAAGTAGCAGTCATAAACTATAGACCAAGCTGAGAATTGTGTCAAGGATGTAAATTAGCTGGTCCATAAATACAATATTTGCCTTAATTTTCGTTTTAGGCATGCTGTGACATCATTAGTCACATGCTAATATCGATAAAGGCCTATTGTCGAAAGGCCCGGGCAGGCTGCATATGGGCTAGCTCAACCAACCAAACAAACAAACAAACAACGCCGTTAAACCAATGACGTTGAAAAATCATGATTAGAAATAAATATGTCGGAAGGGATATATTCTACAAAGATGACATCGAGAGGATCAAAATAAAACAAAACATGAGTATATTGGGCCACTGGTAATAAAATTAGGGCATTTTAAAACAGTGAAAGATCAACAATTCTACGAAGTTGATGTACAAAATGCATTAGCTTCGAATTCTAGTAACTTTTTCGAGAATACAAAGATACGAAATTTCGGCCAGAATAAATTTCGTGAGAAAACTTCGTAAGTTACGAATATGAAAATTCGTAACTTTTTAATGTTCGAGAATACGGCCCCCAGGTACGTATTCATCAAACTTGACAAAATATCAAATAGGTTAAGCATGTTGGTATATTAGCAACATTGATAGGTATGTGAAATAACTAGACATTCAAGTAACTTTATTGCAGGTCCATTATTAACCGTACTTTCCTATCACTTTCCTTATTTTATCTAGCTAGCGCATTAAAAATCTGGTAAGCGGACATATAAAATACATTGATATGAAGCCAGTAGCTTAACCTTCAACAAATTATAAGATGCCAATACTACCCAATAATACCTAGTCCCGCAAAAAAACATAAATAAGCTTAAAAATGAGTTTTAACTGCTACACGAAATTGTACACTTAAATTTCAGGAAATTGACGATATCTCAATACTCAAAATAATGCATTACCCACCTAATAAACTATAGTACCGGTGTTGGTGATATTTCTATAGGAATAATAAAGGTGGGCCTAATACATGTAATAAACCAGAAATAATACCAGCTCTCATATACATTTTAATCAAACATACAGACATATTGCCAGAAGAAGGTCATGCCAATTCATAAGAACTGGTCATTGAACGATATATCAAACTATCGCCCAATATCACTCCTTCTATCAATATTTAATATTTTTGAAAAACTAATTGTCAAACAATTGAGTACTAACTTTAATGAACATACACTTTTTATGACATAGCAGTATTGTTTTAGGACAAATCACCGCTCTGAATTCTTAGATTTTTTGAAGGAATTCGACGCTCTTGATCACGTTATTTTACTTCCAAAATAAGGTCATTATGGTATTTAGTCGAGTTAAAACAAACATTTAAATTAAAATATAACCTATTATGTTTCAGAGAAAGTAAATATGTCTCATTGAAGGTCATTATATAAACTCGTATAAATATAATACGATGTAACGTTATTGAAATAAGCCTATGCAAGCAAGATATAAAAAATAATAATACATTCGGATTTATCATCAGATCGATGCTGTGTTTGCGTCTCATGTTCGCTGACAAGACGTTTACAATGTCCCAACAGAAGTAAGGATCTGGGTCTGTGTACAGGGACATGGAACCCCCAGTTGAAATGGAATAGCCTTGCTTATTCTAATTTCTCAATGTCAGATGACACACGCTGTCGACATTAAAATCCATATATATTTTATCGTTAATTCGTAGAAAATGATAAAATCCAAGGGGGTGACGGGTTGGTGTCTGTATGAACACAGATATCTTATCTTACAAAAAAATAATGCATATGAATTCACAGATAGCTGGTTACATTGTCTACACACACAACATATTCAAATATTACCATTTCACATTTCAGATAAAATGATTCAAATTAGAACGCATGGATGACAAGTGGGCCTCAGTTGACAGTGTTAATTTTTGGTTTGGTTGTCACCTGGTGAATATACAATAGTCAACATCATGTGTTGATCATATCAACGCTTTAAACTGAGAAATTTGGATATACGAGCCCATGCTATCGTGCAAAGCCAAAATACAGTATATGCTAACTAGTAAAGTAAGCAGATACTGTTTTTGCATTAATACATGGTAATAAGGACATCATTCATTTGACATGTTTATTTTGTAAACCAAACACAAAAAATATTAATTTAAAATTAAATATTTTTTGAGTATGTCATAGCTATATCAACAGACATTGTATGTTCATTAGATTATTGTGAATGGGCTACACATACTCTGATGACATCGGAATAGGCCTACACAGCTATAATAGGCACTTGAAATAAGTGTCTCAATTTCATGGAATCCAAGTTTTTTGGTAGTGTCGTTTTTACACAGCTTGGCGACAAGAGAAAAACAGAAGTCTAGACATTGCCCTGCTCTTTAAGCACTGTATCAATGTACTCCCATGATAATGAAAAGAACACCAGGCGTGCAGGCGAATCAGAAAATCAGGGAACATACCCCCGTTAATTATTAACTGAACATCTACTGACAAATATTGTGACATTATATTTGGCTTAAATCTCTTTTTTTCTGTTCACTTGTCCCGTATAAAGTCCTTAAAGCTATATCCAAACATGTCTGCATCCACTTGGTATTTCTCCATCACAGCCTTCAGCACGCTGTAAGACACATTTTTGTAAATATCCACGTAATTATGGGGGTTCTCCTTTCCTTGATTTTCCTGTGGAAAGCTGTCAATAAAATCCTCGGCTTTATATCTGGGTAGAATGTTGGCCGCATCTCTTGCTAAGGTTTCCGTGTGGCCGATATAGTTATAATCTATTGAACAAGGCTCACAATTACTCTGAAAAACAAATGGTTTAGAGAATTATAAAGCTTGATAATAACATTATGCAACTAGAAATAAATTTGAAAATAACGTTTTCAAATGTAGATGTATATCATACTTCAGTCTTGGCCTATTAGTAAAAGGTAGAGGTGAAGGTGCAGGTTGATATCAAGTATTTTATCCGACTTTTATATTTTTAAACCCTGGTCATTGGACCTGTTCATTCGTGTGCCATCTAAACTCTACGGAGAGCATACAGTCTTGCAGCCATTTCGGCGCATTGAACTTATGATACACATTGTCATCTCTGTTCTACCAGGTACTCAAAGACATTGCCCCAGGACTATCTGCTACGATAGTCCTATATGTTTATTAAAGCGTTAGATGTATTATATAGACGATGATAATTTTGACTTGTATTGTTGACGCTATATATAGTCACTTTACATTGTTAGATTCGAGTAAAAAAACAATTAAAAGTGTGATAAATCTACGACATGTAGAATACAAGATTACTTAATATTTGTTGTTTGTTAATGACAGATTTTTAACGCATACACTCTATTTTCGCCTTTGTTTCTTATAAAAGCTGTTGTCACAAAATCCAAACACTTTGTAGCACATTACTAACAGGCTGAATTACTACATGACTACAGAGACTTTAAATTTAGATAAAGTATATGGAGCGGATGCAATGATCAGATGTTACAGAAGGCTGGCGTTAGTGAAACAAATGGCACTAACCCTGTCAACGACAAGTTCTCTAATTAACATTTTTACACAGTTGCAGACATGTCTTGCTGACGCCACGCACAAATTCAAGTGGGTGAAAATATATTAAATTTCATGAAATTGGAGGCCAAGTGCATCACAATATTGCTGTTCGTTCAAAAGATGTGGCATTAAGTGGCAATACAAAAATCATACGTATGGCTATAATCACCTGAAATGTCAGCCAGTGATAATCTAAACCAAGTGTTAGATCTCTATCAGGTAATGACTGAAAAAAAAATATATAATATATCAAGTAAATTAAAATTAGGTATAGAGCCCCCTCTGAGGCAAATAATAGCATACACGAGCTTGTAATTCACCAAGTATTCTCAAAACATTCCCCAAGATTCTACAAACGTTCGTTTTTTTTTCGTATAAACAACCTCCGTGTTCGCCTAATGTTCCCCTGATGTCTTGGAAATGTTCTAAAATCCCGCGACTATTCTGGGACCGTGACATTTTTACCCCTACCCTTTTTTCAAGGTCTTTTTTAATAGCATTTATATTGCTGAAATAGGCTTTTACGATCACTTCACTATTTTTCACCAAGCAGTTCCTAGGCAATACACCGATTGGTCGCCACGCTCGCCAATTAGTCGCTAATTGTTTGCCAAACAATTTCAAAACAATCACCTTTTCGCGTCAAGTGATTGCAGAAATCACTAATTATTCGTTGATTCCGTCCATTGTTTTGTCACCAAATTGGTCACCAACTGTTCGCTGACTGAAAAACATTGGTGTGACTTCAAGATGCGAACTGTTATAACGAACTGTTATAACGAGTCTTTTGTATGTTATAGACAAATAGCTGATTATCATTTAATCGCAAAGCTCATTGTGATGTATTATACAATTCTTATTGAACGAGTTTTATTCAAAATACGCCATGTCGTGGTGCGTAAATACGAAGGCTTAATTATTCATATCATTATACATACATATCGTCTAATACCTTACCACATAATGCAGATAATCCTCAAAAGACATACCCTCCTCTAATGAAGTATTTGCATTGATGTCATGGGCAGCACTCATTGCCTAGATAAACATGAACATATTATTGAGCCAAATTATTTAGTATTATTAAGTATTATTATTATTCATTACGGATTATATTAAGGTACCAGCTTCTGCATTAAAATGCTGAATAGGCCACGAGAATGAATGAATGAATGAATGAATGAATGAATAAATGAATGAATGAATGAATGAATGAATGAATGAATGAATGAATGAATGAATGAATGAATGAATGAATGAATGAATGAAATAATCAATCAATCAATCAATCAATCAATCAATCAATCAATCAATCAATCAATCAATCAATCAATCAATCAATCAATCAATCAATCGATCAATCAATCAATCAATCAATCAATCAATCAATCAATCAATCAATCAATCAATCAATCAGTCAATCAATCAATTAATCAATCAATCAATCAATCAATCAATCAATCAATCAATCAATCAATCAATCAATCGATCAATCAATCAATCAATCAATCAATCAATCAATCAATTAATCAATCAATCAATCAATCAATCAATCAAGCAATCAATCAATCAATCAATCAATCAATCAATCAGTCAATCAATCAATCAATAAATCAATAAATCAATCAATCAATCGATACTACTCCTCAGATACAGGATTTAAAATTCGAGCCATGTCTGTCTGGTGTCTAGCACGCTACCTGTCGGTCACGGAAGCTCCCCACAATACCGAGTATCTGCCAACAGTGGAAGAAAAAACATTTTGTTTCCTTAATGCCTGAGCGCGGGAGAGATCCGGCGAGACAGACGGCAGACATAACCACTACATCATGGCTCCCTGAGATGAGTATATGGGATTTTTGTTGTACCTATATTTTATTATATATCATGTTATAGCAGGTACTGGTCATTTGAGATTCAATCATGTCCAACCATCTTTAATAGTATTGTTCTTTTCTTATTGCACCACCTGCTACAGCAGATATTACATTGACCAATTGAGATGCTGTACCTTCATTGCCCTAGATGAATGATACACTCTGTTAAAGTATGCACTAGCCAGTCTCTCCAAGGGATGTCTGACCACCAGAAACCTGAAGTAGTCTGTCCTTGGGTCAGGAAGATGATCTTTAACTTCTGTGTGTGCGTCACTCCCTCTGGTGAGTCGGTTAAACCCGACCTTGTACATGTCACTAGAGCAAACAAACAAGTAGTATAATCGCTTATATAATGACGAAATCGAACAAAAGGGGTGCAACGGAACGGAGCTTAAGAGCGCAGGACGAAGAGAAGAACAGAGCAGAGTAGAGTATATCAAAACAGAACAAAACAGAGATTACTATTTCAACGGTTGCTGTCTTTTATCATAGCCATAATGAGCTGAGCAGAACAGAGCAAAGCAAAATAGTCTACATCAGATCATGGCAGATTAGAGCAAAACTCAACAGATCAGATCAGAGTGGAGCAGAGTGGAGCAGAACAGAGCAGAGAAGAACAATACTGATATTACTATTTCAACGGTTGCTGTCTTTTATCATATAATATTAGCCAAACTGGGCTGAACGGAGCAGAGCAAAGCAGAGTAGTCTACATCAGATCAGAACAGATCAGAGCAAAGCTCGAACAGAGCAGAGCAGAGTAGAGCAGAGTGGAGCAGAGCAGAACAGAGAAGAACAGAACAGAACAGAACAGAACAGAACAGAACAGAACAGAACAGAACAGAAAAAGAGCGGTTCAAAGCAAAGCAGAGCAGAGCGGAGATCATGTCAGAGTTCGAGTGAGGTCGAGCTGTGAAGACCTAGGTAGCAGAACAGATTGGAGCATGGCAGATCAAACAGAACAAAATAGACTAACGTTAGAGCAAAATAGTGAAAACAGTGTATGGCCGGGATGTCACACTTTGCACTATAGGGAGTGTATGCTAGGCTAACGTTCCAGAAACCGGTGCTGGACTACTTCTCTCTTACCTGTACCTATCGGGGTTTTGTATAGGATAAAATCTGAAAGGATGCTTCTTAAACCACAGTGTTCTCTCCGATCTCTCACGCTCTATCATTTGTTTGAACACGGCCAGCCAGCTAGACGTTCCTGTCTTCCCAATGTCACAGAACAGCATCTTATGGTAGTGATCCACTAGTGCTTTCAGTTGGCTTCCATTCCTGCTTGGAGGACGCCATCTTTTCTCAGTCGGACTCTCCACCCGTCTTACTGAGGGATAATATCCATGTTTAATACGTTCACAAACCTGCCGTATACGCAAAATCTGTGCAGTCTGTGGCTCAAGTCCAAAATCTGATAAAAACAGTATGGTATACATCAATTTATTTTAATAAGATTAATAAGATTAATCTAGGTCTTCAATAGACGAAGAATTTGCAAAGGCTACGTTACTGTTACCAATAATTTATTTACGTTAGTGTGGCAAGTTATTATAAATTGACTCCGCGTGATTTTGACGTTACATATATATATATATATATACAGTAATCAAGTAATACTAAGCCATGTATTGCTTAATAGTGAATACAACAAAGTTATTTTCATTATTATTTTATAGAAAAGAAATATGTATAACAATAATCGGCATACTACAAAAAACCTTGGCCTACTATTGTAGAAAATAACTAAATATTGGGTCGCGTTTCGAGCATACTTTTAGACTATCACATTTTCATTGAATAGCCCAAATTTGCTGTGAAGCAAACCCTCTTTTTCAAGAGGCTGGTCATGCTAATAAACACAAGAGGCTGGACCAATGTTGGTATAATATTGGCAAACCATCTCCAACCTCTGTCCAACATTAAGTCAACATTGTTTAGTGCTCACCGGATCCAAATTAGGCTACGTGGCGATTGTTCCCTTTTCCCTCCTTTTTGCTGCTTTATTTTATATGTTTTAATATACTTTTTATGTGAAATTATTTATTGTGAGTTGAATAATTTTATGTGTTATAGTACAACTCATGTAAAAGGAGTTTATTTAACTATTATGAACCCTACATGTAAAGGTATTGTAGTAAATTATGGTTCACAATTGTTTATGATGTGTATGAAGACTACCAAATGTCCGCCTGTGGCGGCGCTACCTTTACATTTTTTTTCTGTCATTATTAAATGACCTTTTATCATCACTAGTTGTGCTGATTGCTATTGTTTTTTAATTTTGTAAAGTTATATAGTATAAATAAATGTTAGCAGAAAAAACCCGAGCTGCAACCTGGATCTTGTTATCCTTATAACGAGTAAGCCGAGTTAACTCTTTGTTTTGCTTAAGACTTAAGCGAATCAGTAAAATTTAATTTTTGGGTGTCATAAATGGCGTTATTCTGCGATCCATGTCTTTGTCCACTGACCTTGTGGTGTGTGGTTAGAAGTTGCAGAATATGTGGTGACGTAACGTTTCTGATGCTCTGGTGGTGGTGGCTGTGGAAGGGGATGTCGTGGAATAATGTGTGGCTGAGGCTTATCTGTGAAACTATACAGTAAAACTACACACACCGCACAGAGCGTGATCCATAAGATCTGTAATGTGATGAAAGATACAAAGACAGATCAGTGTGAGAAACTAGGACGAATTTAATATAGACTTACATTATAATGCAAAATGGTCGTGCATACATTATAAAGCCTCCCCAGCACACAGATAATTGTTCTCATTTCAATTTGCACTAAATTGAGAATAGTGGAAGCTATCGGGTGAATAAAATGTAAACAATCCTCTACCCCCCCCCCCCCCTCCCCCTCCAATATGGAAAACAAAAATGTTCAGACCCTTCTTAAAATTTTCTTGTGAAATGTAAACATAATAACATAAAAGTTTCATTGCTCTATGCTAGTGTTGTTTGATCGTAGATGTTTTACGGAGTCTTCAGAAAAAAAGAAGGCTAGATAAATAAGAAATACAAAAGTACATATTTTGAATTGTATTCTAAACTTGATTAGAAGCCAATGTAATGATATTAAATTTTAATAGAGGAATAGAGCGACTAAAACGTGTAGCCTTTGTCACAACCCTTGCCAAGCAGTTCTGAATACGCTGAAATTTCTGTCGATTTTTAGCTGGAGTTTCGTGTAATAAGGAGTTACAGTAGTCAAGTTTAGTTGTCACCAGTGCCACTGCAATTTGTTTTGCTAAAGCCTTTTAAGATCTCTAATGTGATAAAAACAGGAACTGGACACCTGTGAGATGTGCTGACGAAATTTCAAACCACTGTTAAAAAAGACACCCATATTCCTTGCGGAATCTGCTGGATTCATCTCATTGTCCAAAACCGCAAGAGGGAAAAGGTTAATAAACTTCTCCATCCGCGATTTCGTGCCAATGAGAAGAGACTCAGTCGTGCTAGGGTTTGAATTTTAGTTTGGATTGAGCCATCCGAGCAGATACCCCGGTAATACAGCTCTGAATCATTTTTAGTGCGAGCGAAAGAACGAACGAGCGAAGGAAAGAACGAATGCACGAATATATGAATGAATGCATGAAAGAATCTATAAATGGATGAATGAATGAATGAATGAATAAATGAATAAATGAATGAATGAATGAATGAATGAATGAATGAATGAATGGATGAATGAATGAATGAATGAATGAATGAATGAATGAATGAATGAATGAATGAATGAATAAATGAATGAATGAATGAATATATGAAGGAATGGATGAATGAATGCATGAATAAATAAGTGAATGAATGAATGAATGAATGAATGAATGAATAAATGAATGAGTAAATGAATGAATGAAAAAACCAACGCACCAACGAATGAACGAAAAAACGAGCGAAATAACGAACGAAAGAGCGAATGACAGAATTAATGAATGAAATAAAGAGCGAATGAACGAGTGAATAAATGAACGAACGAATGAATGAACGAATAAATGAATGAAGAAATAAATATACGAATGCATGAATGAATAAATAAATGAAATAAAAAATGAATAAAAGAAAGAATGAATGAATGCATGAATAAATGAATGAATGCATGAATGAATGAATGAATGAATGAATGAATGAATGAATGAATGAATGAATGAATGAATGAATGAATGAATGAATGAATAAATGAATGAATGAATGAATAAATGAATGAATAAAGGAATGAATGGAAGAATGAATGCATCTCATTATCTAAAATAGCCCTTTGGTGCCTGTCCATTCAATTCCCTTGTAACATAAACGTCTATTAAAACACTATGAAGATTTTACTGGTGTCTTTGAGATAATTTACCTTGGTATTTTATAAAATCATGCCTTGAGGTGGAAATTGTCGTAGTAATTTGAATCTCAAGGTGAAAGATAATAAAGTTCAACACCTCATCATAAGTGACACTTACCTTCACCATGTATTTAGGTATCACTCTGAAAAATAGCCATTTGGTATCTGATAGCTCCATCACGTCACGTGATGGCATACCTGATCATGTGATCAGCGTCAGCATTTCTCTGTGTCATTAGATATAATCCATATATGATTGCATGATCTCTGGTATCACACAACGAAAACAGTTTGATGATCTGAAGAAAATATAGCCAGTTTTTCAAGGAATGCTGATAGATAACTATGCCATTAAATATTTTTTGCGATCTTATTTTAAATACTAGACATATAGAATTATTTCCTCAGAGCTTGTGATCGTCAGCATTTTCAAAACTTAAAGCGACACAATCAGGTCAAAAATGGCTTTTGGGTGATTTTTGGCCTGAATGTGTCGCTTTTTATTTAATCACTACAGAGAAATATATACATACCTCTGATATATGTGCGAGTATTAACTATTAGCTCTCTCTCTGTGCAACCACTTCACCAGGCCCTTCCTTTAAATTAATATTACACAATACGCTCGACTCTTGCAGGTGAACCATGGTAACACGTCAGTTTTGGCTGGCGTCTGCCCACTCATAATTCCCCCATGACATGTATTGCGTATTTACTTGTTAAATCCACAGGGACATGAGACCCCCTGTTGAAACGAAACAGCCCTGCATAATCAAACTAGTCATAAAGGGTTGACATGGACTTGTGCACAATTGTACAGAATTCTCGCCCACGCTATGATCCCTTTAACCGCCAAATTATTCAATCTGAATTTTCACCCACTTGAAGTTGTGTCTCGCTGACGCGATCCACAACTTCAAGTGAGTAAAAATTATTCAGATTTGACAATATGGAGGTCATCTGTTTTCAAATATTGCTGATTGATGTCACATTTTATCTTTACATGTTTAAAAGGTGGTACTTAAGGTGCTAATAAAAAATGAAAACTCGAATATATGCGGCACCCTCGGTTAAAGGGTTAAACTTACCTCTTGCACCATTTCGCAATGTTGTATCAACACACGCTGTCGGCATTAACATCCAAATATATTGTTACATTAATTAGTAGAAAATGATTTTTTTAAATCGTCGGCAAACTATGGCACTTAGGGCCACGGCATGCAAACGTTGTCTATTTAACTTTAATTGGTTTCTAGTTCCTACGACAATTTGGTCAGGGTAGTGGTCACCTTTGTAAGCTGTTGTCGTCAGCCTGGTCAAAACTATCAAGTTTTTTTACAATGTGTACGAGATGGTGGAAATACATGCAGTTATCGGTGACTAGTTAATACATATATAAATAAAATATAATTGCCACCTATTGTATTGACAGTCAATATATATAGATGTGAGTTTATTAACAAATATTTCCAGAATTGACTGTCTCATTGATGAGTTATAACTAGTATATTTTTTAGTCAGCATACATATGTAAAGTTGAAGCACGATACAATTTTAGTTGACTTGTCACCTATGGTATGGACAGTCAAGTTATGTATATAGATGTTTAATATATACAGTACTAATAGTTGTATTCTCATTGAAATAAATGAACATAAATAATTTTTTTTTTAAAGCGGTTTATTATTAAAACCCTTAAAATGTTACTCGTTTCAAAGGTGGTGTATCGTAAATTATTATAATTATCAGATATTGCATCTAAAGTAAAATTCACACCCGTCTACGACGGAATATACTGTACATCTGGTAATATACACGAGGTTTTAATTTTCACGACTTTTACGGAAGAACAAATTCGTGAATTCAAGAATCTCGCGAAAAATATTATTATAATAGCGCCACTAAAGAAAAATGTAAGCACGCGGAAATTACCAGATCTACAGTAATTAATTTGACGAGACCCCCAGCTAGTAAAAAATGTTTGCCGTGTGTTAGCGCAATGTTGGTTCAGTTGGACAAACACAGGGAAAAGAAAACGTATTGTGTCTACTGGGTTATTTCTGTTTGCCATATTATATTTTAGATGGAGAGCATACAGTCATGCAGCCATTTTGGCGCATTGAACTTATGATACACATTGTCATCTCTATCCTACCAGGTACTCATTTTCACCTGAATGCCTTGCACAAAGACATTGCCCAAGGACACAATATCGACACAATGTCTGTTTTAGTACGTACATGTACTTGAACCCTCTCCCCTCTACTTCAAATCCTTGAAATTGAACTGGTCCGCTACGATAGGCCTACATGTTTATAAAAGCGTCACATGTATTATATAGACGATGATATTATTGATGAATGAATGAATGAATGAATGAATGAATGAATGAATGAATGAATGAATGAATAAATGAATGAATGAATGAATGAATCAATCAATCAATCAATCAAACAATCAATCAATCAATCAATCAATCAATGAAATTAATCAATCAATCAATCAATCAATCGATCAATCAATCAATTAATCAATCAATCAATCAATCAATCAATCAATCAATCAATCAATCAATTAATCAATCAATCAATCAATCAATCAATCAATCAATCGATCAATCAATCAATCAATCAACTTTTTTTTTAAAAGCGGTTTATTATTAAAAACTTTAAAATGTTACTCGTTTCAAAGGTTTTGTATCGTAATTACTATAATTATCAGATATTGTGTCTAAAGGACAAATTCATGAATTCAAGAATCTCGCGACAAATATTATTATAATAGTGCCAATAAAGAAAAAGATAAATTAGCGAATTCTAAACTTCATGAAAAGTCCCAGAATCCGAAATTCACGAAAATGTAAACACGCGAAAATTACAGTAATTAATTTGACGGGAATCCCAGCTAGAAAAATATGTTTGCCCTGTGTTAGCGCAATGTTGGTTCAGCTGGACAAACAAAGGGGAAAGAAAACGTATTGTGTCTACTGGGTTATTTCTGCTTGCCATATTATATTTTAAATGTTACACAACTTTAATTCCGAAATGTCACGATTTATAGTTTCTTGTTTGCTTAAAATAAGGCTACACGCTTATTATTTCCATCTAATTAATGATAAGGTAGAGATGCAGATCATATTAATTTATAACATTTATTGTACACTTAGGATAGCTCACAATACTAGGATTTTCTGCTCCACATGTAGCCTAACTATGTATCTGCTTTATATTATGATCTGATAATAGAGTCTATCAGTATGTATGTGTGCTCATCTTTATTCCAATACTATATGTTTATCTGTTTGATATCAGTGCGTGCATTAACTCTAGGTGTGGGCAATGGATAAAATAATAGGATTTTTGTTGATCGCACTCGTTAACCTAAGCCACAATTTCAGTATATGGGAAATTCTATGTTGTTTTCTCTGCGCTCAATGTAGATTTACCATATGTTGCGAGTATTAATTTCTTTCTCTGAATAACTTTCTGTAAATATTTCAGATCTAAAATAGATAAAAAAATACAAATCATTTTATTATGTTTCTAACTTTTGATTGAAAGATGCATTTTTCATTTGACGGTTTATATTATGCTAACAGTTAGTCAGAGTATTTAATTCATACTGATAGGCTATATATTGGCATAGAGTATGAATATATCATACGAAAGCTGATCGCGGTATCAATGATACAACACCTTCACAAGAAATATGTTACGAGTGCTGCATGAAACGTTAAATAATTTGATTTTCTTGACCCGATGACAGACCAATTCTTACCTTACAGCGCTGAAACATTAGTCAAATGTAATTTAATTTCTACCCACTTGAATTTGTCTTTTGCTACCGCGACCCACAACTTCAAGTGGGTGAAAGATACCATATATGTTTAATTTGTGACCAAATATTTGAAATATTGATGTTTAAACACTCATTTCGATCCCAATAACAGTGATTTTATCGGCTAAGCAAATGTATTAAGGCGACTATAGTCGTGATTCGCGCTTTAAAGCGACATAATCAGGCTTCCTCAACATAAAAATCAGTGTTTATATTTTGGCTTCTAAATATGACCATATGATGTAGCCTAAACATGCCCATAGAACAGAACTGCGTAAGTTTTTTTAAATTTTTTGTGTTGCGCATTTACCAGTTAAGCGAGATATAAAGACGAAATTCTCGTATTTCTATTTAAATTGTAATGTCTACTGATATATACTTACATATACATGTTTACATCATATGGTCATATTCAGAAGCCAAAATAAAATACTGATTTTTTGATGATATTAGCCTGATTTTGTCGCTTTAAGGGCTAATATCAAACCACTATCTGTGACTTTGGTTCAGCATTAAACAAGCATTGTGCAAAATATAATGACATTGTGTTTGGCTTAAATCTATTTTTTTCTGTTCACTCCTCCCGCATAAAGTCCTTAAAGCTATATCCAAACATGTCTGCATCCACTTGGTATTTCTCCATCACAGCCTTAAGCACGCTGTAAGACACACTTTTATAAATATCCACGTATTTATGGGGGTTCTCCTTTCCTCGATTTTTCTGAGGAAAGCTGTGAATAAAATCCTCCGCTTTAAATCTGGGCAGAATGTTGGTCGCATCCCTTGCTATGGTTTCCGTGTGGCCGATATAGTTATAATCGATTGAGCAAGGCTCACAATTACTCTGAAAAAACACATGGTTTAGAGAATTATAACATTATATATGCAATTTCTTCATGCCCTCACTTCTCAAAGTTTTAATCCGCTTATCATTCTTCCCATCAGATTATTAGCTACAAGAATTAGTAATATGTTTTGCAAAAACTAAGAAACTATGCTCAGTGCTCTTCTGGAATTTTAATTGACCCAGTTGCTGACCATTAGCCATATTTTACCACTGCAAACAGGACAACTGATAAAAAACCACCAAGATCAATTAAGATGTGAAGGCAAACAAGCTCTGACATTGACAGATTTCGTATAGATTTAAATAAATCGAATGTATTAGAAAACATTGGTTGATGCTAAATCAAATTCTAATTATTATGTATTAGAGGGCATCATTGATAATGCTAAATTACAAAATTCCCCTGTTAAAACAGTTAAGGTAAAAAGTATAAACATGAAAAATAAAAGTGGACAACACAAAGAATTTAAATATTAAAATCCATCAAATTAAAAAAAAAACTGTGAAAAGATATGCAATTATTCACACCACAATCACCTGAATTCAAAATAATGAAAACAAACCTAAATAATTTATTATACAATATTAGGACACATCATAAGGCTTGCAGAACAAAAATATTTTCAAACTAGTGTTATAAAATGTATGCCTATTCAAAAAATGTTAAAAACTTGGTCAATCATAAATTATGTTCTAAGTAAAGCGAAATAGTAAGGATTTTCCAGGGTTTTTTAAATAAACGAAGAAAAGGTAATAAATAAAGTTAAGATTGCAAATGAATTCAATTTATTTTTGACTGAATTTAGACTAAAACTTGCAAATCAAATTGAAAAACATCGGGGCAAGCATGTAAATAATTACTTTTCACATAAATCGAAATTTAATTTCACAATAGTTGACGAAAATATTTTCAAAGGACTAAGCCCAAAATCAAGTTGTGGCAGAGATGGTATTCTCTACTATTTTACTGAAGAAGATAATACCAGAAATTAAGGCCTACTATAATCATAAACCATACTTAAAAAAACAGAAATGTTTCCTGACAAGTTAAAAATTGCAAAGCTGGTGCCATTTTATTTAGGAAGGGAGATAAAACCGTTTTATATAGAACAATATCACTTTTATCTTCTATATCAAAACATTAAAAAAATAAATAAAAAATTCAATTATAAAAATATTTTATAGCAAATAATTTTTATTGTATTCTAGCCAATATTGTTTTAGAAAAGAACATTCAACTGAGCTTGCAGCTCTGAAATTTATAGACCGATTAATTTATAAACGGGACAATATGTATTTTTATTGATCTTTCCAAAGCGTTTGATGCCATCAAGCATAATTTGAGTATTACGGAGTTGAAAATTTTACCCACGATTTTTTTCACAGTAATTTGTTAAATAAACAACAATATATCGAGATCGAATCAGTGAAATCTAACATGCTGCCCAACACAACCAGTGTCCCTCAAGGGTTGAATTCTAGTTTCCACTCTCATTCTTAATATATAAAAACGATATTGTTAATTCCAGTGATTTTTTTCATTTTATTTTGTTTGTTGATGATACGGCTTTCATTATATACTATATAAAGAACAATGAGGGTGTTCTTATTTTAAAAGTTGAGTTAAAGAACAATTATATATGGGTGTATTTGAATATATGCTTTTTATGTACATCACACTGAATCAAATTTCTTTATATTTCATAGTACCGAACTTGGATATAAGTAATTTACCTTTTTGAGATTAACTTTAAATGAAAGTTTTAATTGGACAAGTCATGTTTACAAGATCGCATGTAGAATTGCCAGTATGATTGGCATTTTAAATCAATTTATACATGTGCTACCACAGAATTTTACACTTTTGCTATATGACACAATTATTTTACTACATATAAACTACATGAAACTCATATGGGGTCATCACCATAAAACCATAACACAGTTGCAAAATAGAGTAATAGTGTAATCACTAATAGTGTAATTACATTAATGTTTGTACGACAGCAAAAAAAAATTGCCCTACTAAAATAGAAAAAAGTGTTTTTATTTTTTCATAATTTGTTTTGAAAAAAACTTCAAACATGAAGTTATGGGTACTGATACAGTCACTCCATAGGAGGCAGCACAGTAAGAGAATGCATTTACTGTCAACATGATTGGCACTGTATTGACTAACCCCTGTGCGAACTAGCGCCGGTCTCCCCTATTGTATCTAATAATTATAGTAATTATGGTATTTTATATATTAGTACATTTTCCTATTTTGCTTCTTGTACTTGCAAATATGTGATGCTATATTGTACTCATAATGTGTTTTCTAATGTATTTGATAATTTTCTGCCTAATTTTTTTTTTTCATTTTGTCTCAGTTAAAATCATGGGTGGTCCGTACGTTAGCGACCTAAGGCGTCTTAGTACGGGTCTCCTGGTTGTAATTCATCTAAATTGTTTTACCCATGCCCATCAAAATTTGTTTATGATTTTCATATGACGTCCCAATAAATAAAATCTGAGTATGAAATAAAGCTTGAAAATAACATTTTTAAATAGAGATACATATATTACTTCAGTTTGGGCCTTATAGTAAAAGGTAAAGGTGAAAGTGCAGGTTTATAATCTGATATCAAGTATTTCATCCGACTTTTACATTATCACCCCTTTTTAAGGTTAAGGTACTTGCCCAAGGATACAACATCGAGACAATGTTTGGTCTAGTAGGTACATGTACTTGTAGCCCCCCCCCCCCCCAAATTCAAACCCTCGAAATTTAGCTGGTCTGCTAAGATAGGGCTACATGTTTATAGATGATATTGTTGACTTTTATTGTTCACGCTATATATGGACAGTTTATATTGATAAATTTGAATAAAAAAGAACAATAAAAAAGAACAATAAAAAGCATGATAACTTTACGACATGTAAAATACGAGGTTACTCAATATTTGATGTTTGTTGATGTATGATTTTTAAGGCATACACTCAATCTTTGCCTTGGTTTCTTATAAATGCTGTCACAAAATCTAAACACTTCGCAACATATTATTAACAGACTTAATCACTACATGAATAAATTCACAGATCAGACAACAAAGAATTTTACTTTGGATAAAGTATGGATCGGATGCAATGATCAGATGTCAAGAAGGGGCGAGTTAGTCAAACAAATGGCTGCACTAACACTGTCACCGACAAGATTTCCAATTACCATATTTACACACTTGAAGTCACGTCTTGCTGGCGTGATCCACAAATTCAAGTGGGTGAAAATGTATTGAATTCCGTGAAATTGGATACCAAGTGCTTTCAAAGATTGCATTTCGAAGACTTATTTTAGGATCAAAAGGTGTGGCCTGAATTGGCAATAAAAATCATACTTAGCGTTCCTTTCTATGGTTATAATCACCTGAAATGTCAGCCAGTGATAATCTGAATCAAGTGTATTTAGCTCTCTGTCAGGTAATGACTGAAAAAAATAATATATCAGAATAAATTAAAATTAAGCATCTAGCCTCCTCTGGATCAAATCAGGTAATGACTCAGTTTAAATCAAAATTAAGTATAGAGCCCCCTTTGAATCAATCATAATAGCTGGCACGATTGTCCATTCCAAGTTGTGATTGTTTTAGCGGGGATATCACCGGTGTAGCCGTTTCAGCGTACCCCCCTTTCAGCATACCGGAGGGTACGTTGAAACTAGTTTCAGCTTACCGGGGGTTACGTTGAAACTGTATTCAGCGAATCATCTACTTTAATCTAGGTCTAACGGTACTTAAAACGTGGGGGGGGGGGGTTTCAACGTACCCCCCCGGTAAGCTGAAACTAGAAAAAGGCCAGTTTTAAGTTAACCCCCCCCCCCTTAGTTTCAGATTACCCCCCGGGAGTACGTTGAAACTATAGTTTCAGCGTACCGGGGGTACGTTGGAACTAGGTTCAGCGTACCGGGGGGTACTTTGAAACTAGTTTCAAAGTCCCCCCACGTTTTAAGTACCGTTAGACCTAGATTAAAGTAGATGATTCGCTGAATACACATGGTGGGCCCAACCACATGCGCAACATGGTCAACGTTCACAAGAGTGGGGCGCCGCCTTGTACATACTATGGTTCAGTGAAGCAAAACGACCAAACTGCTGTAAATTAAAAATAGTTCAGTCAAATTTATCTGTTCAAAAACGCAATCAAAATCTAGCAGACTGCAGCATAAAAATTTATCATTTACTATAGTCTAGGCATATTAATATGTTATGAATATTGTATACATTTGTCCGATTATGGGTCTAGCTCGGGGTCTAACGCTACCGTTCGATTTTTTGTATGCGCCGGAAATGTGGTTGTTATGACTGGCATCGCGTATGTTGTAACCATGCGGGCAAGATAGGCCCCTATGCGTATATCATCTACATTAACCCCTTAAGCTCCCTTATTTCTTACATTAACATATTACTATCCCTGGTCATCTGCATTAAACCATAAATACCCTCGATATCTGCATTAACCCTTAAATTAAAGCTCAATTTGTTGTTATTTTATCACTAGAAATAATTATAGTCCTACGACATAAACGGTGGCATCAGTGTTTAAAACAGGCGGAAACATGCCAAGCGTTACAATGCAATATAGATAACTCGATAGATAATAACGACAGCGCGAGACTATTTTATTTCGTCAATTGACCCCGGGGATCATAAGGTCATATGCAGATCAAAGTGTTTCCAGACATCGTGCTAATAACTTTTTTTTTCGCTAGTTGCCATATAAATCAAATTGTTACATGGAGATTCAAGTGTTTCAAAACCTCGCGCAAACAGTTGTTTACGTTAGTTTCTGTAGGGATCAAAGGGTTATATGAAGATTAAAGTGTTTCAAGATCTCGCGCTGACAATTTTTCTCGTTAGTTGACATAGAGATTAAAGCGTTATATAAAGATTAAAGTGATTTTAAACCTCTTGTCAACATATTTCCCCCTGTTAGTTGCCCTAGAGATTAAAGTGTCTCTAAAAAATGGCCCAATGCCATGTGATGAAAATATAAAATATAATTTATTGTTATTATTGAAAGCTAAACGGTAAAATTGAGGGGGTAATTTGAAACTAGTAAATTTTTACTCTCCAATGCCTGTTCGTCACCATTTATAACCTCCCAATCACCATTTAACACCTCTCCATCGCTCTTTAGCACCTCCCATGTAACGCTTCTTCGTTGTCCTTTAATGGTGGATTCGACTCGTTAAATCCGGTTTAATTCCGTCAATAGAGGCGCAGTAATTAATTAGCCCTATTTCCTTGTGCGTTGCTCAGGTGTGGCTGACCAGCAGGGATTATATAAGTAGTGGCTTAATTGCGACCAGCAGTGGTCATTGTGCAGCGGCTGGCGTGTGCGCTTTGTCGCTCTTCAATGCCCCTTTGTTACACTTTAACGCCTTCCCATAGCCCTTTAACGCCTCGCAGTGACCCTATAACGCATTCTCGTAACCTTTAAACACCCTATCATCGCCATGGAACAACATCCAATCCCCATTTAACGCCTCTTCATCGCCATTTAATGCCTCCCCGTCATCTTTTAACGCACCCTGTTACATTTTGAACCATTTCCGTCATTTTTTAGGTCCTCTCCATTTTTCATTTATGTCGTCCTTTAACACCTCTCTGTCACGTTTTAACACCTTCCATCGATATTTAAAGCCTTTCTTCGCCATTTAGTGACTCTCTGTGGCCTTTTTTAAAAACACACCTTTTTATCGCCTTTTAACGTCTGTTCGTCGCACTTTAACGCCTCTCCATTGCCCTTTAGCGCATCTCCGTCACTCTTTGAAGCCTCTCGTTCACCCCTTGGCGCATGACTATGCTTCCACGTTGCATCTGCCACACTTTACATGTTTTAAATCTTCTTTTTCACCCTTTAACAGCTCTTTTCCGCCCTTGTTGCCTTTTTGCTCTTTAACGCTTTCTTTACCGCATTGCACTTGCACATCTTCCTTTAACGCCTCTGGGTCGCCGTTTCTCGTCACTCTTAAACATACCCATCAGCGATGTTGGCTGTGGTAGCCTTAAACAACCGGCAATAGAGTGATTGACATTAGGTCCCCCGCGTGGGATGAATGTTATTCTCAGCTGTTGTAACACTGCATGGCACTAACCGACCCAACGATAGCGCTGGGTTTTAAATAAAAAAAAACCTGAGTCTATGGACGTCCTGGCATGTCTGGGGGGGGGGGGGTAAATCCTTACCGAAACACCTTATACCCCACCATGCCCTAGCACCCCACCCTGACGTCATCATTTCTCCATGATCCATCTCATCAATGTACTGCACTGTTTTTATCCTGTTACAATATCACCTAAATGACCTTTAGTGACAAAAAGTGACGTAGAGCAATAATTTACTACTACTTAAACATGCCTCATCACCGCTTAACACACTCTCATTTAATCCGTCTGCATCACCCTTCAGCGCCACCCATCGCCCTTTAATACATCCCTGTCACCTATTAACGTACACTGTCGCACTTGTACAATTGCCCTTTGACACTTCTGCATCTTTGTCGCCCTTTAAATTTAACGCTTCTCCATTGCCCATTAATGTATTTTAACGCATCCTCATTGATTGTAAACGAATTCTCGTTATCACATGAAATTTTCTTTGGTGACATTTTTTGACAAAATATTGCATATATTTCTAATCAACATTTAAATTGATGACAATTTGAATTATGTTACAAGTATGAATATATGGTTAAATTAATTGTGTTGTTGATTTTAGTGACCTTGTGTTACTTTCCTTTTTTGCACAAGATGTTGCAGGCCTATATATTTGTAATGAACATCCCAGAATGTTTTTTGTATCAAGTTTATATAGACAAATTACTGTTTTTTTCTATTTTTTCACTATGCCGGGCATGCCCGAAAACAGTAGGGTAGACACCAAATCTTGGGTTTTAGCAATACTGCAATATCTAAAGTACTTTCTGATCACATTATACTATTTCGGGCATACCTGCAAACATTATCGTAGACACCAAACTCATGAATCGACTTCTATTTTGTAGAAAATTATGTAAATTTATTGTTTGAGATTGCACAAATGGCGGCCAACTTGTATTTTATGCACAATACAGTATCTAATGTGCTTTCTGGCCAGACTACCATGTCGGTCTTCCAGAAAACCCCATGGTAGACATCAAAATCACGAAGCTGCTTCTATTCTGAAGAAAATGATATCAATTTATTGTTTGACCTTGAACTATGGCGTCCATCTTGGATTTTACCCACAATGCAATGTCATATAGTATTTTTCAGGCCATACCACTATGTCGGGCGTCCCAAAAAACCCCATGGTAGACATCAAAATCACGAAGCTGCTACTATTCTGTAGAAAATGATATGAATTTATTGTTTGGCTTTGCACAAATGGCGGCCATCTTGGATTTCGCCGCCATTTAAAAAAATTAGAATATCCAACAAATTGTCCTGAAAACTCATTATTTGAAGAATTTCTGTGCCAAATTTCGTCTTTTTATGTCAATTTGAAAGTTGTTTTTAGTTACAAAGTCCATTATTACATGCGTCTATACGTCGTCCCGATAGAAATTTATGCCCAAACCACAGTCATGGCGGCCATCTTGGATTTATGCAAATTAATAATTCCTCCCAAGGTTTTCTCTCCGGCAACCAAGCTAAATTTGCTCTACACATTCATGTGACTGCGAAACTATCAAAAAACAATACACTTCTCACAACAACATGGTTGACTACATAACTGACAGGGGTGGCAACTGGACTACAATGTAATACTGTATTTTAATTAATGTTTGTGCCAAAAAAAGACTTCGATCACGCATTTAAAATTTGGTGAGAGAAAAGTACTAACTGTGACCGCCATCTAACGTCTCTACTCTGTTATAAATAGGTGTTTGTATTTGGCGGCCATTTAAATTTGATGTCTTTTGCAAATGCCACAAGTGATATTCACGGCGACTTTTATTATGTTTATTTGGGTGACAATAGTAATAATAGTAAAATAAAAGGTTTGTAAGACATTAGAAAATTTGGAATATTTCTTTCAGTTTTTAACAAGAAATGGGGTCATTTCTTGACATATTGTGCCATTAATAAAACAAAACAAAGTGTTTCCTCTTTTTATTACATTCACACTAAGAGAGATGAGTTATTTGATGTCCGCTATGCCATCAATGACACGGTGCAAACGAAACAAATGCATGTATTTAGTCCATTTCGTTTATCCGAAACTGCATTTTGGCAGATATCTTGAATTTTGGTAGTTTCCGGAACTGGGATTTTTGGGAACTTTTACTATGGTCTTCAGGACTGTTTATTAGTGATTCCTGAAAAAATCAGCTTGCTACGAATTTTTTCCACGTCAAAACTAAATGTTCCTGGACTATTTGTTTTTTCATTTAATTTGTCGCCAACTGCCAACTGTGTGACAGCAAGATGCGAACAGTTAGCGACTAATTAGCGACAATTTGTTGACACTAAATGAACAGAATCATTAGCAGTCGTCATTATTAGTAGCTTATAACGACCCCCATAGCTATGATCAATACAACTTGGGCTCTGAGAAGAGTCGCTTCTTATGCAATTAGCTGATTATCATTTAATTGCAAAGCTCAGACCATTCCGTTTAGTGTAATGCATTATACAATTCTTATTCAAAATATGAATGCTTACCACATACTGCAGGAAACCCTCAAAAGTATTTGCTTTGATGTCATGGGCAGCATTCATCGCCTACATCAAACATAAACATATTAAGCTCAATTATTTTAGCGATAAGGCTTGTAATATAGTTGCAGCTTCTGCTCTCAGCATTAAAATGTTGAATAAGGCATGATAATGAGTGAATGAATGAATGAATGAATGAATGAAAGAATGAATCAATCAATCAATCAATCAATCAATCAATCAATCAATCAATCAATCAATCAATCAATCAGTCAATCAATCAATCAATCAATCAATAATTCATTCAATCAATCAATCAATCGATCAATCAATACTACCCTTCGGATACGGGATTTAAAATTTGAGCTGTCTGTCTGGGATCGAGCACGCTACCTGTCGGTTACGGAGGCTCCCCACAATACTGAATAATTGGAAGTGATCGAAGAAGAAACATTTTGTTTCTTTAAAGCCTGGGATACCAAATGGGAGAGATCCGGCGAGACAAACGACAGCGATAACCACCACATCATGGCTCACAGTCACAGTCACAGTCATACCCTAACTTTTTTTTATATCAAGCTATTATTAAATGCTACAATAGCAACCACTTACGAGCTTAGATTCATATAAGTCTTTGTTGTGTTTAATATCACATATCCTATCATCCAAAGGCAAACAACAGTAACTTCTCACATCGAAAGTAAGCCGTTGATGTCGTTTGCTTTATTCTACAGCATGCTATGTACTTGATGTACTGACCAAATTACCGTGCCTATATTTTTATTTTATATCATGTTATAGCAGGTACTGGTCATTCAAGAATACATAATGTCAAATCACATTTAATAGTATTGTTCTTTTCTTATTGTAGATCCTGCTACCGTAGATATTACATTGACCAGTTTAGAGATGGTACCTTTATTGCCCAGGGTTTATGATAAACTTTGTCATAGTATGCACTAGCCAGTCTCTCCAAGGGATGTCTCACCACCAGAAACCTGAAGTAGTCTGTTCTCGGGTCGGGCAGATGATGTTTAACTTCTGTGTGTGCGTCACTTCCTCTGGTGAGTCGGTTAAACCCGACCTTGTACATGTTACTTGGAAAAAAACAAATAAATCATATAATCATAGGGACAGATAGAAAAAGGATTCAACTGAAGGGAGCAAATAGACACATAGCGAAAAGCAGAACAGGGCAGAGCAAAGTTGATCAAAGCAGAACAGAACCTAGCTTACCATTGTGGACCCAAACTCGAACAGAGCAGAGCAGAGTGGAGCAACACAGAACAGAGCAGAACAAAACAGAGCAGAACGGAACACAACAGAACAGAACAGAACAGAACAGAACAGAACACAACAGAGACGACGAAGGAAGAGTGGATCAAAGCGAAGCAGAGCAAAGCAGAGATCAAGTCAGAACTCGGTAGCTGGTCTGGTATTGCTTACTGCTGGCGGCGATTACAAGCCGACACCGACCCAATGTCTGTTAAATGCTGGGCCAGCGTCGCCAGTGCTGGCCAGTATCCATTCAATCCTAATCAGTACTTCATGCTGCCGGTACCTGCATGCAGGCAGGATGCTTTGAACCAAAGCTGGGTTAATGTTGGCCCGCCGTCTGTGACGCTGGTCCACATTCAGCGTGGCGACAAAAACGACATGGTAACCCAATACTGGGCTAATGTTAGGTCAGTGACGGTGTTTGACCGCCTGCACTATATAAATCGCTGGAGAGAAATGAATTGGAGACTTATAGCACAGACTGAGACAGACTGAGCGGACAGGGGTAAAGCAGTATGTCCTCACCTCTGTGTACATAGGGGAGACATAATAAACGTTCTAGAGACCGATGCTGGACTATATATATATTACTTGGTTTCTCACCTGTACCTATCTGCTTTCTTTATAGAATACGGTCTGAAAGGATGCTTCCTAAACCACATTGTTCTCTCGGATCTCTCACGCTCTATCATTTTATTGAACACATTCAGCCAGCTAGACGTTCCTGTCTTTCCTATGTCACAGAACAGCATTTTATGGTAGTGATCTACTATTGCTTTCAGTTGGCTTCCATTCCTGCTGGGAGGCCGCCATTTTGTCTCAGTCGGACTCTCCACCCGTCCCACTAAGGGATAATATCCATGTTTAATACGTTCACAAACCTCTTTCATACGCAAAAGCTGCACAGTTTGTGACTCAACGCCAAAATCTGATAAAAGACAGTATATATCAAAGTTATTTTTAAAATATCACTGTAGATCTTCAATAGAAGTCAAATATACAAAGATAGGCTACTAATGTTGCTGTGGCAAACGACAATGCATCAACTCGCGTGTTTTTAAACATAGGGGAATGACGGACGAGGGGGGGGGGGTGCACGTAGCGTTTCTATCGTATTTACGGAAAATAATCTAGCCATTTAAAACCAATGACTGTTCTATGTAGGCTACATGGAATGTAGATACATATAACAGACTCACTTAGTGTTTCGAGGATACCTAATTTCAATTGTAAGCCAAATTGATTTCCTCTCAATAGCAAAGGGGGCAGTGCATTGGGAAAATGGGGCCACCCCAGCCTTGGGTACTTTTATTATTTTAATACACAAGTGTGTACATTGAAGGGAGTTTAATAAAACAGAAATGAAAAAACCTGTTACTTGATGTATATGGTGACATGCTGTGTTGGATATAATACAAAGTAATATACTAAATCCTTTCGTTTACTGGTAGTCAGGGGAAGTTGAGCGATTTTTTAGCAAAACCTAAAACAAAGTTATTACCAAAAAAAAATATTTTACCATTGCATAGTATAGGGTCTTAGCTAACTTCTGACAATTTGTTTCCGCTCAACTGTTATAAGAGTTTTTTTTACAGAGCAAAATGTAGGATGGCCGAAATCGGTAATGAAAAAGTCGAAACCAGACATATTTTGTCATGGCTTGATAATTTACCCTACATTTTATAAGCGGTGGGTAGACAGCTGCGTTAAATGTAGAAGTATTTATAAAAGAAAATTATATCAACAGGAGGAAAACGACCATGGTCGCCAAAAAACAGTAAAGCACGATAGTGATCAGTAAATGTCAACGCTTGACGTTTTGGTTTGAGAAGTGCAACATGCGAATCTTATAGTATCTATATCACCATTGTTAAATGTGAACATGTCTGCTTTTTGTAATCGGGAAAATATCTTATTTTGTCTCTATTAGATGAATGTGTAATAAATATAGTGTATGTGTAGTGCACGTAAAAACTTAGATTGGAATAAGTTAGGAGCTTTGTTGAGTGGAAAAATGCTACAGTACTAATGATCGAATGTACTAATAACCTAGATGTTGATCTGGTCTAGGAATGTTGGCTCTGGTGCTACGATGATGTAAGAAGATCAAATGTACCCCCAGGAATTTACCACCTTGGTTTGAGACTGAAGTAAAACGGCTAAAAATGAAGTAAGCTTGGACAAAAGCTGAGAATTTTAATAAAGGTCACATTGGAATAAATTTAGAAAGTAAGAAATTAATTACATAAATTATTGCAGTACAAAAACAACCAGTTCATTGCTGATTTGCCTGACACACTAATGGAAAATTCCAAGCGATTCTAGTCTTATTGTAGATCAAAATATATACATACAACAAATTGTCATGAAGGTCTAAGCGCCACCAATCCCAATGATATGGTTTGTATGTTTAATAACTATTTTGAATTAGATTTTAATAACAACAGTGGTGAGTCAGTAGCTTTTGTTGTGGCTGAGATTTTAAAGTGGCTGTAATAAATATAGTGTATGTGTAGTGCACGTAAAAACTTAGATTGGAATAAGTTAGGAGCTTTGTTGAGTGGAAAAATGCTACAGTACTAATGATCGAATGTACTAATAACCTAGATGTTGATCTGGTCTAGGAATGTTGGCTCTGGTGCTACGATGATGTAAGAAGATCAAATGTACCCCCAGGAATTTACCACCTTGGTTTGAGACTGAAGTAAAACGGCTAAAAATGAAGTAAGCTTGGACAAAAGCTGAGAATTTTAATAAAGGTCACATTGGAATAAATTTAGAAAGTAAGAAATTAATTACATAAATTATTGCAGTACAAACACAACCAGTTCATTGCTGATTTGCCTGACACACTAATGGAAAATTCCAAGCGATTCTAGTCTTATTGTAGATCAAAATATATACATACAACAAATTGTCATGAAGGTCTAAGCGCCACCAATCCCAATGATATGGTTTGTATGTTTAATAACTATTTTGAATTAGATTTTAATAACAACAGTGGTGAGTCAGTAGCTTTTGTTGTGGCTGAGATTTTAAAGTGGCTGTGATGACTTCCTCATTTGCCAAGATCAGTTTTTTGTGGCTGAGATCACGTCTTCAGTGTTTTGTTTTGTAGAGACCAAGATCACCTTTCTAGAGGTTGAGATGATTTTCAAGGAGGTTGTGATCACTTCTTCAGTGGCTAATATCAATTATATAGTGGTTGAGATAACTTTTAAAGTGGCTGTGATTACTTCTTCTGTGGCCAAGGTCATTTATGTGGTTAATGTAGGGTCATATGTAATTCCGTGGGAATCCGTGTTATTTCTTGTCACCTACGTTTTTCTTGTTGAGAGTTTTATGCTGATTTAAAAAATTAGGGTGTCATTTTTGTTAGGTCACCTTAAAATCATTTTTCGACCCCTAGATCATGAACCCTAGATCTCATTTTTTTTTTTTTTTAATACTTGTCGTGTAACACATAAAAATGACCGAAATTGTTTGGGAAATATCATCAAATTTTTTTTATATCCGCTAGAGGTCATTTTAAGGTCAACTATTGCAAAGTTTTCAATATACCTGTTAGTCTATGGGACAGAATCGGTCACCATGCATCCCCACTATTCACCTACACCAGCTTCATTTTAAGCTTTTATATGTCCAAAACATGAAATGATGTTACCAGTAAAAAAATAGGGACGAACTTTATATTTTGACCGCTTTTATGGGGGTACCCCCAAGCCTGGAATTAGGGGGTAGGGTTACGTAAAAGTCTGTCGTTCTGATTAAGCAATCTGCACATCCAATATACCATATATAGCAGATAATTAGTCGTTTCTCCACATACGCTCAAACATGTTTTTTATCATAAAATAATCATAATGAACAGCAAAACACACTAGTCAACATGGTCGTTAAAAACAACAAAATGAATGATAGTCGTGGACATATCCATATCTGACTAAGGTTTTCTGAGCCCAGATATGTGTATGCTATTATAAGTCTATTTAGCCTGGGTTGAAATCTGAAAGACGAAACGTTGCTCGGGATTTTAGTGTATACTTTTGTGTTGTTTTTTTTACATAATTTGTGTGTGCTGAATGCGAATCTGTCAGATAACGTTCTATATTTGGAGACGTTCACCTTCAAATTAGCAAAACACAAAATGGCCACCAAAATGCTAAGAAAATCCCATATTTTCTATAGTTTGTCGCACATGAACGCACAATTTATTGTTTCTGTAAGATTTGCACTTGCTATTTTTTTATTGTGTCTTTGGAAAGAAATGACCTTTATTTGACCTTGAGATCCAAGACATCCGCCGTTTTTATGTATTTAATGTTACTATAAGTATTAACTGCTAAACATGTTGACGGTAATATGACGTATTTGTGGTAACATAGTGGATTAGGACTACACGTTACTGACGAGTAAATTTGAAAGAAAAAATCCGAAATGGCCGCGAAATTTACCTTCATATGAACAAGAAACAAAATGGCTATCAAAATGTAAATGTAACCTCTTTTTTTATTTGTGGCTCGGAATTGCTCAATTTATTGATTTTGTGTGACTTGGGGGTCAAAACAAGCTTTTCTGGTGTGTATTGTTCATTGTCTGACCTACAGTTTATCGTACAATCCAAAATGGAGGTCATTTTGCATGTTTACTATCAAAATAATGATGTCATTCTAAATACTAAGCACAGCAAAGCATGTTAGAATATACTAGACTTAAACACAGTTTCGAATGCCTTGCAACCTAATCTGCCGTATTGCGCAGTCTATTTTTTTAGATTTTTATTAAACAAAAGTTGTGCATAAAAACGCTTTTATTTGTGTGTTGGTGGTAACCATATTGAATTTGAAGGTCAAATAAAGGTCATTTTTATGTAAAAACATGAGACATAAATGTATCAACTCAATATCATGCAGAAACCAAAAATCTTGCAATAATTTGGCCCAAAAATATAGAAAAGATTTGGTTTGGACGGTCATTTTTTGTTTTGCTTATTTAAAGGTGAAGGACACCAAATATAGAATTTTATCCGACAGATTCGCATTCAGCACACACAAATTATGTAAAAACAAGCAGAAATAAAATATAGACTTAATTGCAGAGCAAAGTTCAATGTTTCATATTTCAACCCAGGGTAAATACACACATTTTCTTTCATTTAAAAATATATATGCAAAGTGCAATGTACACATTTAAATACCACCCAGTTTTAAGGATATACACATCTGGGTTTAGAAAACAGGGGTCAAATTTATATATATGGCCAATAATTATGTTTTATTAACTCTTTTCACATTGACCATGTTTACCAGTTTGTGTTGTTTTGGCGTCCTGGTAGAAAAGGCCGTGACACATATTCACTGTAGTGTACCATGTAAAGGGTGATTTTTGACTCAATGTTAATTTGTTGTTAATTTAATGCTGTTCCATTGTTCCCCATACTAACCCAGTATTATATCAACATTTGGTCAAAGTAACGTGTTTACCTGATGATTTTTGTTTTTATAAATGACGTTATTCTATGGTCACTGGACACTGACCTTGTGGTGTGTGGTTCGAAACTGCAGAATTTGTGGTGGCGTAACTTTTCTGATGCCCGGATGATGTCGGCTGTGGAAGGGGATGGAGTGGATTTTTTTGTGGTTGGAGCTTATCTCTGAAACTATACAGTAAAACTGCACACACCGCACAGATTGTGATCCTGAAAATCTGTAACGTACGGAAAAATACAGTGACAGATCAGTGTGAGAAGCTAGGACGAACATAGAACATGACATTATAATTCAAAATGGCTGTGCATACATTCTAAAGCCGCCTAGCACTCATATAATTAGTTCACGCTAAATTGGGAATGGTAGAAGCCATCGGATAATTACAAATTAGCCAATTTTATACTCCTAATATACAAAACGTGAAAGTCCAGAACTTCCTAAAATTCTCTAGGGAATGTCTATGAATGATCAGAGAAAAGAGCACACTAGCGAACAAACGAACGAACGGACGAACGAATAACTAGGTGGCCAACGAGTTCACTTGTAGAGCTAAGATTGAACGTTCAATTGTGAAAAAAGGCGGAATCTGAGGTATGAGTTTTTGTTCTCAGTAACCAGTATGTAAAATATGCTTGGAGTGAGATGTATTTTTCGTGTCTAATTTGCCGATGTATATATTTATTATATATATTCAAAGTAACAAACCGATTTATCAAGCTAAAAGTGGAGCGTTCAATTTCAGGAAATTGAACGTTCAATCTCAGTGAATCAATAATGAGGGTTCAATGTTAGCTCTAAAGTGAAACTGTTGGCCACCCATACGAACGAACGAATGAAAGAATAAATGAACAAACGAACAAATGATTGAAGGAATGAAAAAATAAACGAAATAATGACGAGTGAATGAATGAATGAATGAATGAATGAATGAATAAATGAATAAATAAATGAATGAAAGAATGAATGAATGAATGAATACATGAATGAATGAATGAATGAATGAATGAATGAATGAATGAATGAATGAATGAATGAATGAATGAATGAATGAATGAATGAATGAATGAATGAATGAATGAATGAATGAATGAATGGAGGAATGAATGAATGAATGAATGAATGAATGAATGAATGAATGAATGAATGAATGAATGAATGAATGGAGGAATGAATGAATGAATGAATGAATGAATGAATGAATGAATGAATGAATGAATGAATGAATGAATGAATGAATGAATGAATGAATGAATGAATGAATAAATGAATGAATGAATGAGCAAATCAACGAACGAATGCACGAATGCACGAATGAATAAGCGAATAAACGAATAAATGAATAAATGAAGGGGAAATTTAGCACCTTATATTAAGTGACACTTACTTTCACCATGTATTTAGGCATCACCCTCAGCAACAGCCATTTTGTATCTGATAGCTTCATCACGTCACGTGATGTCATACCTGATCATGTGATCAGCGTCAGCATTTCTCAGTATCACCAAAATAATATAATCCATATATGATCTCTGGTATCACAAAACTTTGACTATCTGAAGAAAATATAACCAGTGTTTTTGTGTGATACACAGCGATGCCAAAGCAAAAACGTGACCAGATCTAGCGAAATCTACACAACATTATCTTTAAAATGATATATCACACAACTGTAGCGTGCCTCGTTTTAACAATTTAGAAAAATATGAAATTTGAGATTACGTGATTTTTATAAAGTCGACTTCACAAAGCAATCTGTATACTTTAAAAAAAAAATAACACACCATTGGATTAAAGTTAACTAAAGAAACTAAATATTAATTTCGCTCCCATTTTTCAAATACTAATCACGTAGAACTATATAACAAAGATTGTGATCGTCAGCATTTTGCACTGCATGAATATTAATAGCGTGTCTAACCATGGTAACAAAAACTAAAATCATTCAATAATCAGTATTTTTATTTTGGTTTCTTAATATGGCCATATGATGTGAATATGTCCATAGACTTGAATTGCGGAAGTTTTTTTTAAATTTTGGGTTGCTGTGGCAACGTAGCAGGTGTGCGAAAGCCCAATTTATCAGTTATTCCCGTATTTCTTATTTCTGACATGCATGTCCGAAATTAAAGTTCGTCCTCATTTCTCGCTTAACTGGTAAATGCGCAGCACAAAATTTAAAAAACTAGTCTATAGACATGTTCGCATCATGCCCATATTAAGAAGCCAAAATAAAAATACAGATTTGTTGATGATTTTAGCCTGAATGTGATGATTTTAGCCTGAATGTGATGATTAAGGTAATAACTTTAATAACCTAAAGGACTAAATAATAAACTTACCTGTGATATTGAGGTCTATTGTACACGTTTCGGGTAGCCTAGTTAACGTGGCTCCCACAGTAGAACAAGGTTCAGTGTTTGTTCGGTTATTGATCGCACGCGTGGGTAGCTCCGCCACTGGTTTAACACTGTTTAATGTGGTGCCAGTTGACAGGGACAGTATCCAAGCATGTAATGCATTGTAGGGTGACTTGTGTTATCACGTATACTATAGTAACAGCTATAACCACTTATGACATGACCTGACACAAATGGCAACAGAAACGTGCTTAAGTAATTAATTGTAAAGTGTTATGTATAATGTATCAAAAGTCTTAATGAATTCGAATAATCGAGTATTGAAATCGATGAGCGTGCGTGGATGCGTGCGTGCGTGCGTACGCACATATACATGGATGGATGCATGCATGCATGCATGGATGCATGTATGCATGCATGCATTATTAATTAAAAAATAACTTGGATGAAGTACACTGCTTAATTAAAACAAAATTCAATACAAATTTAAACAAATTGCATATAATTTATTGGACTCAAATCAGTCATATAAAATGTTGCGAAATGTGTTGTCAGAGAAATTCAAATCTAGTTAAGCCCTAGGCACACTGACATTGCTAGTGAATTACAATCAGCTTGTGATCAAAATCGGCTGCGAATGTTCTGCGATTTTAATTTATAGTTGCAATATCTAAGTCGTCCTACACTGTTATTGGCGATGGGTCGGAGACATGGCGGAGGTCGAATAGTCCACGTTGTTGTTTTGTTGGCGATTTACTCGCCGTTTTGCGACACGGAATAGTTAGGAATTTAATTAAGAAAGATCACCCGGCGACATCTCACAGCCCATTTCTGTGCTGTCGCCGATCAGAAGGGTTGCAATATAAACAGGTATTTAAATGGTGACCCATCTGGGAGTGTTATGCGACTGGTGTGAGACTGGTCGGAGTCCGTCGCAGTGCGGTGGCAGTCGGTCGGAGCTGTTCATAGATTGACCCAAACAAGTCTCAGCTCTGCGAGTTAAAAGCACCATATTCACTTGACACATGACGTTTTTCTCGATACGCATTCGAATGAACAACGTTTTTTTATGACCCGACTAGTCCATGTGCCTAATTACTGTTGTCGCGAGAATCCAGTAGTTTCTACCATAGGCCTATGGGCCAGCAATCGTGTTTTTACTATACAAAACAATGCTCTAAAATCAAAGTCATAAAATTAGGGTCAAATCGGATATACGGGTGATACAAACATTCCGAAGATATCTACACCTCATACTAACGTCATATAATTATCATATTTGCACCGCTGAAAAATGGGTTATTTTAGTATTAACTGTAGTGTGTGTGTATTGAGGTCTATACAATAGCAATCCTGTTAAATATCGTACAGAATATCGGTTATAATAACTTGGTGTTAAAAATATACCAAGATGAAAAATACGGAAATTATAGCTTTGCACTGTTCATACGGCTTATGTATGCAATTTAATACCTTTCTGTATGGCATTACAGAAATTAGTGCCGCCCACATGTGTTGTCTGATTGATGTTAAGCTGGCATCGGGTCAAGTTTACTGGGTTAACTAAGGTTAAACTAAAGTGACAGTGTCACGAGTTTAGGCATTAGGAATTCCACTCGCCGATAACTAAGCAAAATAATCAAACGCGAGTCTCATGATAAAAACATTAATGTATAATAACATGGAATCTTCGTCACGTATCAAACCCTGTGCTGTGCTGTATACGTTATTTGTAATTCTAGCCCCCAGAGCACTGATGGCAACTTTTTATTATTATAACGTGTTGAATCAATTGTTAAAACTAAATTATATCCTAAATCGATGACACTATAGTATAGTATATGTAGCTTAGCCCTTGTGCTGCTGTCAGACAGTCTATATACGTTTTCAAGCTAATTTCAGAATAAAAAATTTCCAATTAGAATATGAAACAATCTTCTGGTAGACGCGCAGTAAATCTAATAATTGAATTTCGGAGATGTCTATTTTGCATAAATAATTATATTTTTTGTTCATTTGAAGCTGGAAATTGCGCTAGAATTAGAGACATTGTCCTCCTATTTGAGCACTGTATCAATGTACTCCCATGATAAAGAACATCAGGCGTACATGCGAATCATAAAATCAGGGAACATATCCCCAGTGAATTCTTAAGTGAACTTATACTGCAAAATATTATGACAGTTTGTTTGTTTTAAATCTCTCTTTTTTCTGTTCACTTGTCCCGCATAAAGTCTTTAAAGCTATATCCAAACATGTCTGCATCCACTTGGTATTTCTCCATCACAGCCTTCAGCACGCTGTAAGACACATTTTTATAAATATCCACGTAATTATGGGGGTTTTCCTTTCCTCGATTTTTCTGTGGAAAGTTGTCAATAAAATCCTCGGCTTTAAATCTGGGTAGAATGTTGGCCGCATCTTTTGCTATGGTTTCCGTGTGGCCGATATAGTTATAATCGATTGAACAAGGCTCACAATTACTCTGAAAAACAAATGGTTAGATAATAATAAAGCTTGATAATAACATTTTGAAATTTGTACTAAAAGTTAAAAAAACACTTTCAAATAAAGATACATATCTTACTTCAGTCTAGGCCTTTTAGTAAAAGGTGAAGATAAAGTTGCAGCTTAGGGCTCAAAGATTAACCTTTCTAAGGTTATAATCACCTGAAATGTTAGCCAGTGATAATCCAAATCAAGTGTATTTAGCTCTCTGTCAGGTAATAACTGAAAAAGATATATATAATTCATCAAATTAAAATAAGGAACTCTTGAATTAAAATGAAGAATAGATCCCCCTATGGATCAGTACAATAGCTCACACGATTGTCCATACCAAATTGTGATTCTTTTTAGCGAGGCTGGCGATTATTTAGCGATATTGACGAATGCCAAATTTATGAAATTCCCCGAATGTTCTCCAAACATTTCCCAAGATTCTCGAAACGCGCGTCTCTTTCGCATAAAGGATTGATCCGTGTTCGCCTAATGTTCTTCTGAAGTCTTAGAAATGTTCGAAATTACTGCGACTATTCGGGGACCGTGATATTTTTTACCCCTACCCCCTTTTTTATAACATTTATATAGCAGAAAAAAAGTTGTTTTTGCTCAATGTCCGCCGAGCTATGGTCAATTCAACTTGTGTACTGAAGAGTCGTTTGTTGTGTTATAGACAATTATCTGATTATCATTTCATTGCAAAGCTCAGACCGTTTTATTTTTGTGATGCATTATAAAATTCTTATTCAAAATACGCCACGTGGTGCATACATATGAATGCTTAATTATTCATATCATTATACATATATATATTCTGAAAACTTACCACATAACGAAGAAAATCCTCAAAAGACATACCCTCCTCTAATGAAGTATTTGCATTGATGTCATGGGAGGTAAGCATGCGCTACATCAAACATAAACATATTATTATAAAGCCAAATTATTTATTCCGCGATACGGCTTGTAGTATAGTTTCAGCTTCTGTTATCAGCATTAACATGTTGAATAAGGCATGAGAATGAATGAATGAATGAATGAATGAATGAATGAATGAATGAATGAATGAATGAATGAATGAATGTATCAATCAATCAATCAATCAATCAATCAATCAATCAATCAATCAATCAATCAATCAATCAATCAATCAATCAATCAATCAATCAATCAATCAATCAATCAATCAATCAATCAATCAATCAATCAATCAATCAATCAATCAATCAATCAATCAATCAATCAATCTGTCAATCAATCAATCAATCAATCAATCAATCAATCAATCAATCAATCAATCAATCAATCAATCAATCAATCAATCAATCAATCATCAATCAATTAATCAATCAATAAATCAATCAATCAAGCAATCAATCAATCAATCAATCAATCAATCAATCAATCAATCAATCAATCAATCAATCAATCAATCAATCAATCAATCAATCAATCAATCAATCAATCAATCAATCAATCAATCAATCAATCAATAAATCAATTTATCAACTAATCAACCAATCGATAAGTCAATCAATCAATCAATCAATCAATCAATCAATCAATCAATCAATTGAATCAATCAATCAATCAATCAATCAATCAATCAATCAATCAATCAATCAATCAATCAATCAATCAATCAATCAATCGTTACTACCCTGAATATACAGGATCCTAAGTTCAAACCCTGTCTGTCTGGAGTCGAGTACGCTACCACAATACTGGCTCCCCGCAATACTGACTATATTTGCAAAAGTAAGTAAGAGTAAGAAACATTTTGTTTCCTTAACTTTTGTGCGCGAGAGAGATCCGGCGAGACAGACGTCAGATTTTATTTTATTTTATTATATATCCTTTCATAGTTCACAGTCATACAATAATTCTTTTACATTTTATTCTATATCCTATGCTATTATATACTAGTTCAGATTCGTGTTCAGTCTTTGTTGTTATCAATTTAATTTTACATATGCTATTATCTAAAGGCGACAACAGTCCCTTCTCCCATCGAAATTAAGTATTTACTGTTGTTTGCCTTTATACTACAGCATTCTAGGTAGGCCTACTGACCAGCTTAGAATGGCGTACCTTTATCGTTGTTTTCTTATTGTACGTCAAGGAGAACGAAACTCGATAGATTCGTAGATCCGAATGTACGAGGCGAGAAGCGGCGAGTATATTCGGATCTACGAATCTATTGTAATTGAGTTCTTTCTTCGACTTAAAATACACCGGGTATGTGCAAGTGCTCTAAGATATAGAAAACATCAATTTCATGGTCAGTAGGGCTAAACCATGAAATATTAGACATGCAGTTTTATGGTTAAACCAGTATATTGTGCCCGACCTGACGAGTAATAGTAGTAGAAATAGTAGTAGATTCGTAGATCCGAATCTACTGTTTTAACAATAGACTGACGTCACAGGTGTATTTTAATTCCTGCTACAGTAGATATTACATTGATCAATTTAGATGTGGTACCTTTATTGCTCCAGGTTCATGATACACTTTATCATAGTATGCACTAGCCAGTCTCTCCAAGGGATGTCTCACCACCAAAAACCTGAAATAGTCTGTCCTCGGGTCAGGCAGATGATCTTTAACTTCTGAATGTGCGTCATTTCCCCTGGTGAGTCGGTTAAACCCGACCTTGTACATAGTACTAGAAAAACAAATAAATAATATAATCTCTGACATAAAGACGGAGCCGAAAGGAGAGGGGTGCAACGGAATAGAGCAAATGGGCACAGAACGAAGAATTGAACAGAGCAGAGTATATCAAAACAGAACAGAACCAAACCTACTATTTCAACATTTGCTGTCTTTTATCATATAATATTAACCAAACTGAGCTGCGCAGAAAAGAGCAAAGCAGAGTAGTCTACACCAGGGCTGAGCAGAGCAAAAGGGGCCGTTCAAAATTTACGTAGCGCTTTTTTTGGACAATTTTTTGCCCCGCCCGCCCCCTCCCTTTGTAACGCTTTCTAACGTTAGCGGTACTTTGACTACGCTCCGTAACGCATCCTTTCAACACCCCCTCCTATCTCTAAGCGTTACGAAATTGTTGAACGGCCCCAAACTCCAACAGATCAGAACAGAGCAGAGCAGACATCGGATCAGATCAGAGATAATGCCAGAACAACCCAGAACAGAAAAAAATCATCCATAGCCTAATTTCAGATAAATGCTAGGCTACCCCGATGAAATGAAGTTCGTCACATGATAGACGTTGATGAATGTTCATGTACATTCATGAACATTCATCAATGGTTCATGACAAATCATGAATATTGATGATCACTTGATGAAGTAATGTTCAATTCATGAAGTTCATATGGAGGGTTTGTTGAAAAATGAACAGTAATGACTTGGTAGGATCAATTCAGTTCACAGTTTGTTTATGAATATTCACGACAGACAGTTTCATGAATTTTAATAATTTATTAATTAGTGTAGTAGATAAGGTAACCTATTGTGCATTTTATGATTAAAGCATGAAATTTCTACCACTTGTAGAACATATCCTAAGGGTCATTTTTAGATGTGGAGGTAAACTGGATTTGACCTCTGATGACCTCTAAAGGTCATTGACCTCGAGAGGTCAAAATATTCCCTGGCATAGCCAAAAAGTAGTTAAAATTGTATATTACAATGTCTATGATTTGTTTCTGTGTCCCAAAAGTGTGTCAAATACTCGAAGAGACTGCTTTAAATGATGAACATAACATCAAGGTCATGTTAAGGTTACACCAAGGTCATTTAAAGGTCAAACTGGCAGAAAATGTTCACTTTTTATCAATTTCCACGCTGTTGTTGTACAATCATTTATTACAAGGGACTGGCTTTGACATATCCTTCGTCCTATGTATTTTCCACACACATTTAGGATATTAAGGGCTGTCACAACCTTGGCAAGGAGGCTAGGTATTTCACTTTTACGCTCCTTCTTCAATATTTAGTTGAACGGGCCAAATTACAATTATGCAGCATTGTAGAACATTAGCTTGGGCTCCCATAGCAAAATATCGACAAATAATTAGGTTATGAAGTTTGACATGGGGTGGGGTTGTATTTTACTGGAGTACCACCCGAAAGCAATTTGAAGGTCATGTCAAGGGCATTTCAAGGTCAAACCGGCAAAAACTGTTACCATGATTTTCAAATGTGTCCTCACTTAAAGGAGCCTGAGCTTCAGTCTGGTGGCATGTAGGCCCTATACACTTTTTCTAGAATCACATCTATCTACATCAACTTAACTTAATATGCAGGTGAGCCATATCTGATAATTATAGGCCTACTGCAGATAGATGCATGGTGTAAGCCATGTGAGCCATAGGTATATGGCGTTGATGCCATCACCTTTAACAAGTCTCTCCAGTCTAATGTTCCAGGTAGCTGGAAGTTGTTAGAATTGAGACCAAATAAATTGAGAGAAAATGATGGCCATTTATACTGATTAGGCCTATAACTGGTCGGTTAGAACGTTGAATTGTATATAATGTTAGAGTGACCCTAATATCCTAATAGAAGTGGTGAGCAGGTTTTTATCACACGTCCGTAGGGGAAGGGGGGGGGGTAGTCGCACCGGGATCTATCAGACGGCACTTAATTTTTATGGGTACAATAACTGAAAAACTAGTGGTCATTTTTTCTGAAATTTTAAATCACATTCTCATCAACATGGGGAGGTGCAAGTGATTTTTTAAACATGCTACCAAAATGCCAAAATATCTCCCAGAGTTCAACTTCATAATTTGTTGTGGGCGCAAAAACTCAAAACCTTAATCAGAAATTATCCAAATCTTACAATCACATTTCCCACAATATGGAGATGTACAGGCAATTTGTTCAAGATTTCACTGAAATTTAAAATGACCGCCACAAATCAACTTCATAATTTATTGTGACCACAAAACTCAAACTTTGTGAGAAAGTAGTCAAATTTTACAATCAAATTCTCCACGATATGGAGATGTGCAGGTGATTTTTTAACCATACCGGATACTAAAATTAATTTCAAGGCTACATCAATTCGTCAGATAGCTCGGCAAAATATCGATGTCATGACTGCCTAATTTTCTCGCTAAATTGAAACGACATAATCAGGCTAAAATGATTGTGTCACTTTAAGACCCCAGCTGTCACCATGATATAATAAAACCGATTATTACATCGTTCGGTATTCATTTCATAATTCAATACTAGACCGCCATAGCCATAACAAAATACTAGACCGTTATAACGGAATAGTAGACCGTTATAACGAAATACTATACCGTTATAACGGAATAGTAGACCGTTATAACGAATTAGTTCGCCGTTATAACGGATTTGTAGGACGTGATACTAGAATGCCATATAACGAAATACTAGACCGTTGTAACGGGAGAGTAGACCGTTATCACATAATACTAAAAAGGTATATATAATGAAATACTAGACCGTTATAACGGAATAGTGGACCGTTATACAGATTAGCAGACCGTTATGAAGAAATACTCAACCGTTATAACGGGATAGTAGACCGTTTTAACATATTAATAAGCCGTTATAACGGATGTGTAGGCCGTTATAGCGTGAAACTAGACCGTCATAGCAAAATACTAGACCGTTATAACGGGATAATAGACAGTTATAACGGATAAGTAGACCGTTATAACGAAATAGTAGACCGTTATAACGAGATACTATACCTTTATAACGATATAATATACCGTTAAAACGGAATACTTGATCGCTATAACGGAATAGTAGACCGTTATAACGGAGGATTAGACCGTTATAACGGAATAGTAGACCATTATAACGGATTAGTGGACCGTCATAGCGAAATACTAGACCGTTATAACGAGATAGTAGACCGTTATAACGAAATACTAGACCGTTATAACAGAATAGTAGGCAGTTATAATTAAATACTAGACCGTTATAGCGGATTAGTAGACCGTTATAACGGAATAGTAGACCGTTATGACGTGATAACAGACCGTCATAAGGAAAAACTAGGCCGTTATAACGGGACAGTATACCGTTATAACGGATTAGCAAACCGTTATAAAGAAATACTAGACCGTTATACCGGAATTTTAGACCGTTTTAGCTGATTATTAAGCCGTTATAACGGGTGTGTAGGCCGTTATAGCTTGATACTAGACCGTCATAGCGGAATACTAGACCGTTATAACGGGATAGTAAACAGTTATAACGGATAAGTAGACCGTTATAACGAAATGGTAGACCGTTATAACGAGATACTATACCGTTATAACGGAGTACTTGATCGTTATAACAGAATAGTAGACCGTTATAACGGATTTTTAACCCGTTATAACGGGATAGTAGACCATTATAGCGGATTAGTAGACCGTCATCACGAAATACTGAACCGTTATAACGGAGTAGTTTACCGTTATTACGAAATACTAGACCGTTATAACGGAATAGTAGGCAGTTATAATGAAATACTAGACCGTTATAACGGAATAATATACCGTTATAGCGGATTAGTATACCGTTATAACGTGATGCTAGACCGTCATAACGAAATACGAGACCGTTATAACGGGATGGTAGACCGTTATAACGGATTAGTAGACGGTAATAACGAAATACTCTACCGCTATAACGAAGTACTAGTCCGTTATGACGGAATATTATACCGCTAAAACGGATTAGTAGCCCGTTATAACGGATTAGTAGATGTTATAAGGGATTGATAAAAAATCTTATTGTAATAAAAACACTTTGTTTAGGCTGATATAGTTTTTGCTCTTTGAATTATCCACGCATGTATTGATATCTGGGCGGATGTAGAGCTCTCATCTTTGAGAATTAAAAAAAAATCAAAATGGCCGCCAAGAAATCGCCGAAATTATTATGCTTTTGCCAATTCTTCTTATTAAAAATCCCTCTCTCAGAGTTTTACACGCCGTGATAATTACATAATTGCACCATCTATTCATTACGCATATGAGACAATGATCAGTAATAATCTACTTGTTCACTTGTATCCTACACAAGGGGAGGCACATTCAATTACAAGGGAGGGGCGGAGTATTTTTATCTTGTATTATATGAACCAATCGATGTACATGGCGGTTACAGTTGACATCGGCTTCATAAAATTGTGCTTTTAAGGTCAAGTTAAGATCATTTCAAAGGTGTGTATTTTAATATAATATATTGGGACATATAATCACTGTGTGTTAAAACTATCACCAAATTATCAATCTCATACATATTCTGCAAATAAAAACTCAATTTCAAGAGGTCAACGGAGTTGTAAGTAAGTGAGAGTGTATATTTTTAGGATTTTTGCCAGTTTGACCTTCAAGTGACCTTGATATGACATGTACGTTACGTTCAGACGGTACCCCAGTAAAACACAGTTCCAAACCATATGATCCTTCATAGCCCAATTATGTATTGATATTTTGCCATGGGAGCCCAAGTTGATGTTTCACAATGCTGCAAGATGCAATTTTGCTCGTACAATTAATCATTGGGAAATGAGTGTAATAAGGGGAATGAGGGTGTGATACCCCTCCCAAGGTTGACACTGCCCTCAATTTCTTGAAATTTTTTGTGGAAAATTTGTCTGACCAATAATATCTCAAAATCAGTCTTTGTAATAGTTAATTGCATCACTTACCGCGTTGAATTTTATATAAAGGGGATATTTTCACATTGTTTTGCGATTTTGACCTTGAAATGAACTTGATGTAACTTTGCTATGACCTTGGTGTTATTTTTATCAATAATAGTAGTCTCTCTGTGCATTTGACATATTTCTGGAATACAAAAATAGTTTATAAATATGGTACCCGGTAATACACAATTTTCACCACTTTTGGCATTGCGAATGCGAATGCTTTCGATGTAGATGACCGCTAAGGTCATCAGGGGTCAAATCTAGCTCACCTCCACAATTCAAAATAAAGATCAGGATATGTGCTAATAATGGTAGAAGTTTCATACTTTAATCATAAAATGCACACTTGTTTTATTATGGGAGCTTAACGAGTACACTATGACCCAAGTATTTTGCCGAACTTTCTGATTTTTTTTGACATATTTTTGACAGTATGACCTTGAAATGACCTTGATATGACCTTGACCTTGTTTTTCGTCGTTATCCCAGTAAAACATAATCTCAACCCATGTTAGACTTCATAGCCCAATTATTCATAAATAGTTTTCCACGGGAGCCCAAACTGATGTTTAACAGCTGCTGCACACTGTAATTTTGCTCGGCCAATTAAACATTTAGGAAAGGGTGTAGTAAGGGGAATACTTAGGGTATATCCCCCCCCCCAAGTTAGATACTGCCCTCAATCTCCCAAAATGCGCGTGGAAAAGATATCTGACCAAGACTGTGTCAAAAGTAATCCTTTGTAATAGATGACTGCACCACTAGTATTGTTTAAATTGATTAAAAGTGGATATTTTCACTATTTGTGGCCATTTTGACCTTCAAATGACCCTAAAGTAACATTTACATGACCTTGATGGTATTTGTATGATTAACAAGAGTCTCTTAGAGTATTTCGCACACTTATGGAATACAAAAACATTTCATAGATATTGTAATACACAATTTTCACCACTTTTTAGCTTCGCAATTAGATATTTTGACCCTTCAAGGTCAATGACCTCTAGAGGTCACCAGGGGTCAAATCTAACTTACCTCCACATCTTAATATAAACTACAGGATATGTACTAATAATGGTGGAAGTTTCATGCTTTAATCATAAAATGCACAATGGTTCCATTATGGGAGCTTAACCACTACACTAAATATGAACTTGATCAGTCTTAATTCGGTTCATGGCTAGTTCATGAAAAATCATGAGGGGCAGTTGCATGAAAGGCAATGAATTCTTATGAACTTGAAGTTTTAATTTAGTTCATGATTTGCTCATGAAAGTTCATGAACTATGGTGAATGATAATTCTTAATTACCCTGGCGAGAATAGTGACAATTACGCAATGGCTAAGTTACTAATTATTTAGCAAATTATGACGCCCTGGGTTAGGTTAACAACCACAGAATACATAATATTTTAAAATAATTAGTTTTTCGGATTTCTGTACATTTTCATTGATTATCTGGTTTATGAATTATCCAAGTTCATGACCGTTCATGAAGAAGGTGACAGTTCATGAAAAGAATAAGTTCAAGAATACCCTTGAACAGTGCATGAATCCTTCGATGAACGTTCCTAAATTTTCATAGTTTTTGTTCACGAACATCTATGAAATATTCTTGAATGTTTATGAACAGTTCATAATCATCTCATCGGGCTAACGTTCCATAGACCATTGCTGGACTACATGGTACTTGTTTTCTTACCTGTACCTATCTGCTTTTTTTATAGAATACGGTCTGAAAGGATGCTTCTTAAACCACTCTGTTCTCTTTTCTATCTCACGCTCTATCATTTTATTGAACACAGCATGCCAGCTAGACGTTCCTGTCTTTCCTATATCACAGAACAGCATCTGATGGTAGTGATCCACTATTGCTTTCAGTTGGCTTCCATTCCTGCTGGGAGGCCGCCATCTTGTCTCAGTCCGACTCTCCACCCGTCCTACTGAGGGATAATATCCATGTTTAATACGTTCACAAACCTCCCGTATACGCAAAATCTGTGCCGTTTGTGACTCAAGACCAAAATCTGATAAAGGACAGTAGAGTATATAATTATGACAGTTATTTTCAAATATCAATCAATGTAGGTCTTCAATAGAAGATGAATATGCAAAGATAGGCCACTAACGTTACTGTGGCAAATGAGGACGCATTGATTCGCGTATTTTTAAGCATAAACCACCACCTTTGTAGTGATGTAGAAGGGTCATGTATTGCTTATTTTATCAGAAGCTATGTGGACAAGGTGTACAGAAATTGTGATACAATACATGTTTTTTATATTCTTAGTTCTACTAATCGGTGTTAATTTTCTTTGCCTCCATGGCAGTATAATATTTTTTATTTTACATTGTCTTTCATAGTTTAGTTCAGTGCTCAGTTTTGATCATAATGTCAAAAATACATCAAACTTTTTTGAAACTTTAATCTATCTAGCACCTAATGAATATATTTCCTTTTATATATTTACTACCTGTCCACGTAGCAGCTGATGTATCTATGTTTATAATAATACCAGAAAAGGATCCGAAGATTAACATTTTATGAAACAAATTTTCGCCTGTTTCGTATTTTATAGGTGACTCTTTGTATGTGTCTGTATTGGATATATAGCTTGACCTACTATAAAAATTGACCTACTACTGTAGAAACCAATAAGTATCGAATAACGTCATTTTAAGCATTTTCTTTGAATTTCACTTTGTCTCCAGTGAACTCAAACATGTTATAAAGCGAACCCTCTTTTTTCAACAGGCTGGTCATGCTAGTAAACACGAGTGGCTGGACCAATCTTGGTATATTATTTACACATCGTTTGCAACGCTGGACCAACATTAAGTCAACATTGTTTTAGCAGTACTTGTTTAATAGATCGAATGATCAAAGTATTGGATGATAAAGCTTGTAGCTTAAATTACAGAATATTATCAAATATACCAAGACACATTTGCAGATAGATAGATAGATAGATAGATATTGTTTATTTCAGTGACATGTACATTAAAAGAAAATATATGGGAACATGAACTATTCTTAAACTAAGTACCCAGCCCTCGAATACCTAATAATCACTATAAATATCTAATAAATGTATATACAAAAGTGCAATATAAGTTTGACAATAATAATAATAGAGAACAAAACAATGTAATGTGTGTTCAGACATATATTCCCAATAAACACGACATTTTGACCCAATGGTAATTTAATGTTAATTTAATGCTGTTCCACTGTCTCCCACGCTGACCCAGACTATTACATCAGCATTGAGTCAAAGTATCCTGTTTATTGGATTATTTGTCTACAATATGTTGTTGTCTGTGTAAATAAAGTTATTCTGAGAACCATATGTCATTGGCCACTGACCTTGTGTTGTGTGGTTCGAAGCTGCATAATTTGTGGTGCTGTAACTGTGCTGATGCCCTCGCTCTACAAGGGGATAGAGTGGAATTTTGTGTGACTGAGGCTTATGTGTGAAAATATACAGTAAAACTACACACACCGCAGCGAACGTAATCCTGAAGATCTGTAATGTAGCAAAACATACAGTGACAGATCAGAGTGAGAAACTAGGACGAATCTTATCCTGATTACAGCGCAAGGCTCTGACACAGAGACCTCCATTTTTAAATGTACTAGTTCAAAAAGATCACAAGTTTATGCCTGCTGAAAATGGCCAAGTTTTCATAGGCCCTTGAAATATCTGTTTCAATTTCATGGTCTCTGAG
>OZ024904.1:16486445-16512973 GCA_964017125.1 Flabesymbios commensalis | reverse complement strand
GCTAAAATCATAAAAAAATCGGTAATTTAAAAATTGGTAATTTAAAAGAATTAAAATAAATATACATGTTAATGATACTATACACGATAGATATATATGTTTCCCGCACCAAAACCAGAGATGAAATAACTCATATTACTATAAATAGTAGCAAAAAAGACACCCTGAAAAGCGTAGAAACCAATAGGATATATAAAAGTTGATTTAACTAGAGTAAATACACGTAAAACGATAAAAAGGTATATGTGATAAGTCGTAGAGCCCCCACAAATGACATGTTCGAATAATCTAATACATACACAATAGCCAAAAATAGATTATGACACTTTTTAAGCACTACAACGAAGTATACATACCTGAGATATATGTGCAAGTAATAACTCTTAGCTCTTTCTCTCTCTGTAACCACTGCACCAGGCCCCCTCCTTTATATTAATAATAACCCTGTGGCCGCCAAATTATTCAGTTGGAATTTTCACTCACTTGAAGTTGTGTCTCGCTGACGCGATCCACAGCTTCAAGTGAGTGAACATTATTCAGATTTGACAAAACGGAGGTCAACTAATTTCAAATCTTGCTGATTAATGTCACGTTTTATCTTTAACAGGTTTGAAAAGCTGACATGTAATGTGCTAATAAAAATGTAAAAAACGAATATGGGTGGCACCGGCGGTAAAAGGGTTAAGCAATATACGCTCTTGTGGCTCACCAGTGCTAGGTGAACCATGGACTGGTAACTAATACGTCAGCTTTGCCGAAAGCCCGCTGGGGCTGTGGTATGCAAACTTGGTCTATTTAAATCTAATTGGCTTCTAGTTCTTGCAACAATCTGGTCAGAGTAGTGGTCAGTGGAGGTGATGTACATACATGACACATATATACTAATTAACCTTTCAGGCCTCACAGCACACAGCTATCTACTCTCAGTTTTATTCACCTTGAGGTGTGAATTGCGGCAGGAATTTCCATCTCGGGATGAATAAAAAACATATGATTTTATGAAATTGCAAATTATAATTTTCGAAATAAAAGCTCTGAAAATTCTTATTGTTATAAATTATACCGCTTAGTAATCCATGGATTTTAGTTAAATACCAGTGATGGGAGCGATGAGAGGACTTAAACGGTTATCGCCTCGTGTACGAGACATAATTATATTATATGGTAGATTGCGGATAAATGCATTGAACAGAAATATATAAAAGTCAAGTAAAAGGCTGTTTTCAGGTTTCATTTGATAATATGGTACAGTAGAATATTTTGAGAAAGAAATTTAGTTGCGCACTGTGCGTCTAGAAGCAAACTTTAAAAAATGCACCTTGGTAGCTCAATGGTTTTAATCCAGTGCCCTCTTCTAAAGACAAATACTTGTAATTTATTTTACGGCAAGAAAACTGTGAACATGTTAGGGCAGTGGACGTGGGGTGGGGGTGCTAAATAGTACGTACCCATGAGAATATGTTTGGCTAAATAATGAATTAATTGAAAAAGAATTACCAGTCATTGATCCAATGTTGTTTCAATAATAGGTCAGCGCCGCGGATGATGGGCCAACATTAAAACTTCATTCGTTATCCCTTTCCCAAAATTTGATTGACGACCAGAAATAGGCTCTGTACGTCCGTGTTGTACTTTTGCGACAGTCTGAGGTTTAATGCCGACGTATCTGGCAACGCACGTCCAGCGCAAAAAAATGAAGAATTTTGGTCAGTGCGTTGTGATCCGCTGGGCGTGTGTCAGATTTCGTTGAAGATTTGACGACAACGCCTGATGAAACTTTCATTTATTGTGTGCGTCAACCTCTGCGCACATTTTCTGCATGTTAAAAAATGTGAGCGTTTTTCCACGTGTGTGAATGTAGACGTCAGAAGAACGTCAGACCAGCGCCAGTATGCCTACGTTTGGCACAAGTAGAGCACACGCTCTAAATTCGTTGTGTTTTCTTTGACCGAGGTTTGTCCAAGTCCCACATAAGCGACGCACAGTCCACGCATGAAAAAAAATTAATAACAATTTAACTCCAGATTGTGAAAAACGTCGCAGGCTGGTAGCGAATGCACAGCGTGTTTCCAACGCAAAGGGCGAATGAACCGCGCTTTGCTAAGGCCTTTGACTATACAGTGCGCATTAAAGCCCTAGAATGCTAATGTCGACAATTACGCCTATAGTAACTTTATCAGTTTGTTTTGTACATAATTAAGTAACCATGTAAAAAAAAATGTGTCCAAAATTTATGATAAAGTGATATGTTTGGACTTAATTTCGACGAATTAAAAAAAATTCTGCACTTAAAGCCGTGTATCGTGTGAAACACCACCTAAAGTGATTACAAATAAAATGTCGTTCTTCAGACCTCTAAGGGTTGAGCTGCAGAAATAACATAATCATAGCCTGTTGCTCGAGCGCTAGGCGAACTGCCGGCGTGTTTCCAGCGCTGGCTTTCAGCGCTCATGCAGGGCAGGGCAGGCGTGTTGCCTGTGACTGCCCGGTGCCCTCAACGGGCAGCCATGTGATACAAAGAAAACGTATTCGGCGTTGATATGACGTTGTTCTAACGCGCCATACGTGTTTCTGGCGGTCTTCTGGTGTGTACATTTATGCGTTCATATGCGTTCAATATTCTAAGCATACCTTACTTCCTGTTACGATTACAGGGCGCACAAAAATATGCGTAGCGTTAGTGCAACGCCCTCCACGAACCAGTAACGAGTACTGACGCACGATCGACGCACGACAGACGCTCTGGGCAAAATAATCAATTTTCAGCGCGTTGGTCGTGCGTCGACTATGTGTGACTGACACTTACAAGAAAATACCTAAAAAATGCCGGCACTGAATCACGTGTTCCTACCGAATGTCCAGCGAACATGTAAGATATGTGGTGCGTGCTAAATGATCTCTAGCTTATTCGTGCCATGCGCTGGCGATGCGCTGTGCATTCGTTCGGAGCGCAGTAGCACAACGCTGTATATTTGCTGGTTTATACATCTGATTTATTTGTAACACGCTGTATATTCGTCTTAAACTCGCCAACTCTTCTCATATCCTGACAAAATTAATGGATGCACAACGATGCACTGCTCTAATTTGTGTTTGGAAATGTGAAAACGTGTCAGTGTGTGGTAGGCCACGCTCTCTACTGGAATATGTACTGTAACGGCAATTAGATTTGAACCAATACCGCGAAGTAAATCTGGCATTGCAGGCGCCATTGCTATCTGTATTTGAATTAAAATATATACACATTTTTAATTTAAAGGAACTCTATATGATGATAATTTTCAATTTTTAAAATATACTTCATATGAAGTTATATAGAGGGGTCTATATCCTACTGATCCTGGATAAAATACAAAAACATAAGAAAAAACAATTTTAAAGCACTGAAAACGATTAAACTAGTTTTATTTCCAAGACATATATTGTCATGTAAACAAAGTTGCCCCAGATATCCACCATCGCAGACGGCATGATCAAAGCATGACCTGGCAACGCAATGATCGGGAGGGTCCCCACACAGCACAGATGGTCTGCTCAACGCTGGGCCGACGGCATCAACTTGTGGCCCAATGCTGTGCTAGCATTCAACCATCCTTTAATTCATTACACTGTAATGTTTGGGCTATTCATGGATTCTGATTATTATTGTTATATATAATAAGAAAAGTTTTTACAAATCTGAAAAGTCTTTAAAAATTCAATAATTATCTGTGGGATACACGAACATGGGCCAGATCTCGTACACATCTAAATCGTTCTCGTTACAAATTCCAATGCCACCTGTGTAATAGATTGTTGACAAAGGCTAAATCGAAATATTTAGCTGATATTATTTCAGAAAATTCGGACAATCCTCGTCGCCTATGGAGCTCCATATATAACATTCTGCACAGCCAGCTCTGCCAGAATTCACATGACTAAAATCACTTTGTGCCCATTTCTCTGAGTATTTTGAGGATAAAATTGAAACTATGCGTTCTACATTTTCAGATCAAGTACATAATGTTCCATCAGTGCAAAAATCGAAAATTAAATACGAAATGAAAGTCTCGTAGGCTTTATCTGGATGATATACTGCTTACACATATAGGCCTACAACATATTTTATCTCCGATATTCAACTATGCATCCGAATTATTGATTCCCAAATAAATGAATTAAAAAATTTATGTGAATTTTGTATAAATACGATATTGACAAAGAAAGGTAATTTTCGCATGATTAGAAAATTGACAAAGGAAGATTTAATCCACCATTGTGTCAATATAATCATGTTCACTGGGACCTGCTACTTTTGCAAGTACTAGATCTTTTGTTTCCAGTATATAAATAAATCCTAAATGTGGAGCATTCGTTTGGCATACGTTGTCATACGCTACCCATACGCAAATGTGTACGCTATTTAAAAGTTAACAGTCTCACCAAAAGTTATTTTTTAACGAATGCCGACGTGGTAGTCATTTTTTCAAGTCGGCTTACCCTGGCTCTATTAACTAATCACATACTGAAACATAGTATGACGTTTTGTTTCGTTTAAACCTATTTTTTCTGTTCACTCGTCCCGCATAAAGTCCTCAAAGCTATATCCAAACATGTCTGCATCCACTTGGTATTTCTCCATCACAGCCTTCAGCACGCTGTGAGACACATTTTTATAAATATCCACGTATTTATGGGGGTTCTTCCTTCCTAGATTTTTCTGTGGAAAGCTGTCAATAAAATCCTCTGCTTTATATCTGGGCAGAATGTTGGCTGCATCTCTTGCTAAGGTTTCCGTGTGGCCGATATAGTTATAATCGATTGAACAGGGCTCACAATTACTCTGAAAAACAAATGGGCCATACAGTTATTATAAAGCTTGATAATAACATTATGCAACTTGAAATAAAGGTTGAGAATAACATTTTAAAATAGAAATTCACATCTTACTAGGCCTATTGGTAGGTACATGTACTAATACCTTCCACCCCCACTGCAAACCCTTGACCTTGAACGGGTCTGATAAGATAGGCCTACATGTTTATATAAGCTTTACTTATATTATCATTTTTAGAAGATGACATTGTTGACTTGTGCAGAATTGTTGACGCTAAAGTCAGTAGGCATACACTCTATTTTCGCCTAGGTTTCTTATAATTTAATGTTGTCACAAAATCTTAACTCTTTGTAACACATTACAAACAGACTGAATCACTGCATGACTAAATCCACGGATCAGACAACAGAGACTTTTGATTTGGATAAGGCATGGAGCGGATGCAATGATCAGATGATGTAGAAGGGTTCGCAGTGTACTGGTATATCATTTTGTACTTTGTGGGATATTTTGCGTAATAAATGCCAACATGCTTTTTCTTGGTGTTCATTGCACCGGCCATTTTGGCCCAGAATCCAAAATGCGCTTATTTTAATTTTTTGATGTAGCCTTATGCAAAATATGCCCTTTACTTTCCAAACCAAATTATTAATTGTTCTGAAAAATTCATGAGCCAGAAATAGTAGATCAGCATTTGGATCAAAATATACTTAAGTGCATCATACACCAAATTAAAAGTGAGTATTATCAGGTATAGTAATGTGGCTGATGAAGTTGTGGCATTTTGTACAGATTTGACAGCCTAATAATCATGTGATGATAATAATAACATTTTGTGGCCGAAAATACTCAGCCTACTTAAACAAGAATAATTTTTAAATTAATTTGTATGAAATTATTTTCAACATGATGAAGGATGAACATTCTTAACTAATGTAATTAGTTATTTTTTTTAGATTAGAATAATTATTTAACCCTTTAGGTACAACATATTAACATAAGGACTTTGTGCATCGTAATTACACAAAAAATAATTTGTTTTAGAACCTTTTAGTTAAAATAATATAAAATAATATGAATACACAATCATTCATTTTTTTCAATAATGATATATAATCTTACCAAAAATAATACGTGTACTGATAAATATAAAAAATGGCGTATGCAGGTTGCACCATATAGTGGATATATTTTTTTTGCTTCAGATATGAATATTAATTAAAACCTTTGTGATACCAAAACCATATCAATAAAAGCATAATGATTCTCTCGTTCCAATGCTAAGCAATTCGCTGAAAATGTTCGACAAAATGTTTAAACAATGCCTCTTTGTAAACAGTTTTTTTCAGTGTCCGACTAATTGCCATCACAATTTACCGATCTTGTACTGAACAGATTATATTTGCAGTTGAAAATTATGCACAAAACATGTTATCGATAATTTACATTTTCAAGAATCTGCTCAGCTGTTGAGTAGCTTTGCTGGCCTGTGACTAACTACTATGATGCCCGAGTGGCTATAGATGGAAGGAATGACTTCTGTTGGAAGGATTGCTTTTTTTTCTGATTTGTAATAACCACCTCAGCTAATTTAATATATTGATATTAAATATGTTATTGATTTATTGCATAGAGTCTGACAATAAACTTCCCCCATAGAACCAGCCAATGTGTTGTTTCTTCTGATATTCTCATATTAACATATATCCTTGTATTTTATTGTTTTATCGTGATCTTCAAATTGTATATTAATTACTAAAATTGTTGAGTTTATTTTTGTTGTGAGCTAAAATTAATTAAAAACCCCACAAAGAATCGTGAAATAAATTTAGTCAAAACATTTTCACTTCGAGTTATGTCTTGCTGCCGCCACCCACAAATTCAAGTGGGTGAAAATTGAGTTAACTTCATAAAATTGGAGGACAAGTGCTTTAAAAATTTGCCGTTCGAAGACGTATTTTAGGATCAAAAGGTGTGGCATAAAAATACAATAAAAATCATACTTAGCGCTCAAAAGGGTTTATCATGCTTCATGATTATAATCACCTGAAATGTTAGCCAGTGATAATCTTTATCAAGTGTTAGCTCTCTGTCAGGTAATGACTGAAAAATAAAATATATATCAAATTAAATTTAAATTAAGCATAGAGCCCGATCTAAATCAAATTATAGCTCACACGAATGTCCATATCAAATTGTCATTTTTTTAGCGAAGATCTCATCGGGCTGTCGACTATATGGCGATATTTGTGAAATTCCCCGAATATTGTCCAAACGTGCATTTCTTTTGCAAGACGTTCGCCGTGTGCGCCGAATGTTCTCTTGAAGTCTTGGAAATGTCCAAAATTCCCGCGACTATTCGGGGACCATGACATTTTTAACCCGATCCTCTTTTCAGGGCCTTTTTGACAGCATTTCTACAGCAGAAATCGCCACATTCGCCATTTGTTCACCAAAAAGTTCCTAAGCAATTCGCCGATTGGTCACCACGCCCGCCAATTAGCCGCCAAACAATCTCAAAACAATCACCTTTTCGTCGCCAAATGATTGCAGAACTCACCAATTATTCGACGATTCCGTCCATTGTTTTGTCACCAAATTTGTCACCAACTGTTCGCTGACTGAAAACAATTGTTGTGACTACAAGATGCCGTTAACGACTAATTAGCAACAATTTGGTGACAAAAAATGAACAGAATCATTACCTTACTCGTCATTATTAGTAGCTTATAACGACCCCCATAGTTGTGATCAATTCAAACGTGGGCTATGGGAGTCGTCTGTTGTGTTACAGTCTATTATTACCACTTGAGAGGGCGCTACTAGTGGGATATTGCTGTTTATGCGGGCGTAATATTTGGCTATTAGCCCTACCCACAGGGCTACCAGACTATACACTGGTGAACACCGGTGTACGCGAGCTGCTGGGCCTACTAGGTAATGAAATGAATCGGGCTTTAGGCCACCTTTGTGCACATACAGGCTAAACTGGGCCAGGAGAACCTCCTGAGGATGGTGAGATGATTGAGATGACACTGTCCTCCAGACACAGGATTCGAAAGTCGAGCCCTGGCGGTCTGAGGCCGAGCACGCTACCTCTCGGTCTACTAGGTACAGGTGATCTATGTGTGCGGGCACCTGTATGACAGCGGCACATACCAAGAAGGAGGGTGCGACATGATAGCACACAGTGGTTAGTTTCTGCATAGACATGTAGGCCTATGTTGTAATTGTAGACAAAGAATAAATATGTTTTAAATATTCGTTGGCATGTTGGAAAAGTGATAATAATAGTAATAACATGATTTTTTCTGTTGTATTGCCCTCCACAGATGCCAGCCTCACACGACTCCGTCTCGGGCTACTGGCATCTGCGTTGGGCAAAACAGCCTATCGCCCGTAAAAATCATAGTATTGTTATATTAGTCATTGCAAAGCTCTGACCGTTTTTATTGTGATGCATTATACCATTCCAATTTTTTCAAAATACGCCACGTGGCACATAAATACGAGGGGTTATTTAATAATATAATTATATGTTTTTGTGGTTATTTCTTATAGCTTACCACATAATGCAGAAAATCCTCAAACGACATACCATCTTCTAATGAAGTATTCGCATTGATGTCATGGGCATCAATCATTGCCTACATCGAACATAAACATATTATCAAGCCCAATTATTTTAGCAATAAAGCTTGTATTATAGGTTCAGCTTCTGCTCTCAGCATTATAATCAATCAATCAATCAATCAATCAATCAATCAATCAATCAATCAATCAATCAATCAATCAATCAATCAATCAATCAATCAATCAATCAATCAATCAATCAATCAATCAATCAATCGATCAATCGATCAATCGATCAATCAATCAATCAATCAATCAATCAATCAATCAATCAATCAATCAATCAATCAATCAATCAATCAATCAATCAATCGATCAATCAATCAATCAATCAATCAATCAATCAATCAATCAATCAATCAATCAATCAATCAATCAATCAATCAATCAATCAATCAATCAATCAATCAATCAATACTATTCTTCAGACACATGATTAGAAATTCGTGCCCTGTCTATCTGAGGTCGTGCACGTAACCTGTCGGTCGCGCGGAGACTCTCCACAATACTGAATATTTGAGAGAGAAAGGAGAAGAAACGTTTATTTCCTTAAAGCCTGAGCGTGAGAGATCCGGCGAGACAGACGGCAGAGATAACCACTACATCAGGGCTCCCTGAGATGAGTATATGGGATTTACATTTTTTGTCCAGTTTATCTCAATGATGTTTAATGACAAACATTGTTACCACGGACATGAAAGTTAGATTTATGTGCTGCCTTTACTTTATTTTATTATACGTGCTTTGCTAGTGGATGAGTTCAGAATCATGCCCTAATTATTATTTTTTTATTTCGTTACATTATTATATGCTACTATATTAAATTAAAAACAACAAAGACTGAACATGAATCTGAATTCGTATATATACGAGTTCAGAATTATGTTCAGTCTTTGTTGTTTTAAATTTAATTTCACATCCAAAGGCAAACAATAGTAACATCTCTCATTGAGAGTAAAGAGTTACTGTTGCTTGCCTTAATACTACTACATGCTATGCACTGACCGGCATTAAATGGCGTTGGCGTACATGTATTTTATTATATATCATGTTATAGCAGGTACTAATCATTCAATATTCAATCATGCCCAATCATCTTTAATAGTATTGTTATTTGTTATTGCGCATTCTGCTATAGTTCACACTGCATTAAACAATTTAGATGTGGTACCTCTGTTGTCTTAGGCCTATTATACACTATGTCATAATATGCACTAGCCAGTCTCTCCAAGGGATGTCTCACCACCAGAAACCTGAAGTAGTCTGTTCTCGGGTCAGGCAGATGATCCCTAACTTCTGTGTGTGCGTCACCCCCTCTGGTGAGTCGGTTAAACCCGACCTTGTACATGTTACTAAAAAACAACACATATAGTATAATCTCTGCCATAAGAAGGATGGAGCCGAAATAAAAGGGGTGCAACAGAACGGAGCAAATGGGCACTGAACGAAGAGCAGAACAGAGAAGAGAAGAGTTGATCAAAACAGAACAGAACCAAGCTTACTATTTCAACGTAAGCTGTTTTTATCATCTAATATTAGACAAACTGAGCTGAGCAGAACAGAGCAAAGCAGATTATTCTACATCAGATCAGGGCTGATCAGAGCAGAAGTCGAACAGTTCAGTTCAGTTCAATTAGTTTATTATACTGACAAGTACAAAATAAAGCAAACAACAAATATAATCAGTTTCATTGAGTACCCAGCCCATTAGGCGTATCAGTCAGTTTAAATAATAATAAGTATGCATGAGAATGAGGTATAAAAACGAGGAGTGAAAATGTTTAGGCATATCAATGTACAATTGTGATGATGGTGATGCTCCCCCAGCGAGCACACCTCATCGACCCGGCCCTGGCAAAGCGACGGACCAACGTCTACAATGTCGGTCCGTCTCTTCACCAGCACCGGCGCAACGTCTCGTGTTCGCCAGAGTTGAACAATATAGCAGGTGTATGCAAATGTGAAATACTGAAAGCCACCGTTGGTTCAACGCTGCTTCAATGCTTCAATGCAGAGCAGAGTGGAGCAGAACAGAACAGAACAGAACAGAACAGAACAGAACAGAACAGAACAGAACAGAACAGAACAAACAGAACAGAACAGAACAGAACAGAACAGAACAGAACAGAACAGAACAGACGAAGAGCGGATCAAAGCAATGCAGAACAGAGATCAGGTCAGAACTCGAGCACGGTCAAGCTGAAAAGACCTACATGTAGGTAGTAAGAGATCGGAGTAGAGCAGATCAGAACCATCCAGTAGTCTTCAGAAGTATTCGTTCTATCTTGAGTGTACCGGAAAAAACCTGCAGCAGGATGATCAGAACAGAACAACGTAATTAGAGAAAAGTAATCATTCATAGTCAAATTCTAGCTCAATGCTGAGCTACTGTTCCAGAAACCGTGCTGGACTATTTAGTATCTGCTTCTTACCTGTACCTATCTGGTTTGTGTATAATAGAATACAGTCTGAATGGATGTTTCTTAAACCACTGTCTTCTCTTCGTCTTCTCATGCTCTACCATTTTTTTGAACACGGACAGCCAACTGGACGTTCCTGTCTTTCCAATGTCACAGAACAGCATCTTATGGTAGTGATCTACTATTGCTTTCAGTTGGCTTCCCTTTCTGCTTGTCACAGTCGGGCTCTCCACCCGTCCTACTGAGGGATAATACCCATGTCTAATACGTTCACAAACCTCTCTCATACGTAAAATCTGTCCAGTTTGTGACTCAAGTCCAAGATCTAAAAAAAAAAGATAAACGTTGTTTTCTAAATATTAATGTTTGGAAGAATAAGCAAAGATGGGCTACGTTACTGTTACTAACTAGAACAAATAACTGGAGATGTCTCCCCTCCCGCAGTATAAAGGCTGATACCTAAAAGATGTAGTTTCAATGGCTTTTGTAATTAATGTTATTAAATAGCTCCTGTGGACAGTAGAGTCTATCTATTTTTATGTGGTGGACCCCTTTTTTATATCCACAGTAACTAAATCGTTTTTAGGCTCAATCAGTTGGGCAACATTTTTAATATCTTCACGCCGAATTGTCACCTTACAACAACTGTCATTCACTACCCTGAGATTCTGTATTAAGCAGAATTTATTATTTCTTTTTGGAACCACACCGATGGGCAAAACAAAATGTGGCTTGTCAACACAGCTTTCAATAGCACGCTGGTTTAGCAGTGCTTAGCATCGCCGGTGCTGGCCAGTATCCATTCAGCCATAGTCCCCAATGCCGTTAAATGTTAAATGTTAGCCAGCGTCGTACACAATGGCCCGGTATCCGACTAATGAAATGTACACCAACACATTGCCGGGTGAATGGTGGGTTCGCGTAGCATATACAAGCACGCTGCTTTGAACCAAGATTGAGTTAATGCTGGTCCGCCGTCTGTGACGCTGGCCACATTCAGCGTGGCGCCAAACACGACACAATAACCCAATACTGGGCTAATGTTGGCTCAGCGTCATAGACGGTGGGCCAACAGTTGCCCAGCATTAGGTCAACGTATCGTGTTTGCTGGGGCGGCCTCCGCTTAAAAGATAGAAACCGCTGGGAAATACCCTCACTGGCGCAGACACACTGAACAGACATAGGCAAACCAATATGTTCCCCCCACTCTGTCTACAGAGGTGGAGACATAATTCATTAACTAGTCTGGCAAGTGGTTATAAATTGACTCTGTGATTTTGAGCATACACCACTGCATCGAAGTGATCAAGTGGCATTAAGCAATGTATTGCTTAATGCTGAGGCTGAAATATTATTCAACATTATATTAGATATTATTTTAAATATTACCCTATACAAGACAAATATGTATAACATTAATTTACTTTGTCTCCAGTGAACACAAACTTGCTGTTAAGCGAACCCTCTTTTTTCGCGAGGCTGGCCATGCTAGTAAACATAGTCTATTTGCCAAATAGACCATATGCATAGCCAACCCAGAAATGTTGAGTACCCTAAGGTTTTTTCGTGGAAATGTGATCTATGGGGTCTAAAGACTCTAAAACCGTCGAATGCCTAAGTGCACACTTTGAGCATTTTTCCTAATTAGCATAAATCCAAAATGGCCGCCATATACATGGATGAGCTGTAATTTATAAAGCAATAGACACAGAAAAATGTGGAATACCTCATTTTGGGCTAATTTTAATGCTAGGAATCGATTTCCGAGTCCAGAATTATGATTAGAGGTCAATTTGAAGGTCAAGGTCAAATCTCAATATTTTGAAAAACTCACCTATGTTATGTCTACAATTCATAGCTTCAGTATTGTAATTTTAAAAGAAAGATGTCATGAAATTTTCTCTCATGGAGAAGGTTGTTATGACGGTTTTAAAGTATAACATTTGTACAATGTTAGACCAACGTCGAAGACGTTGGGCCGACGTTGTACAAATGTTTGTTTTTCAGATCCGTCAAGTCCAAGCGCTGTTTCTTTGCGCCTTCTTGTAAAGGTGGTGGTGGTGGCTGGCGTGTGTGTCATCTTGTTGGAATCCAGACAATCATCAAGAGAAGCAAAGATAGAAATGACCATTACCATTTAGATTAGATAAATGAAATGAAATGAATCGGGCTTTTTTAGATTAGATAAATTAGTGGAGGTGGAGGGAGATGGAGCTAAGAGATTGTCATAAGTCATGTGTTTCCTCCTATGTTTCTGTGACAAGACAATCAAGCCAGGGTAAGAAGAGAAGATCCTCCTCCGCGTCCGATACTCATAGTGTTGGAATCCCAAGTCACATCCACGTTTATATAAAAAAAAATTGTTTTCTGTGTGGTGAGAACTGCAAAGAACTCGACTCAAAACATTAAGACCGGTGGATTCCATTCAAAAGATGTGAGACAAAACCGAGGAGAGCACTCCTCTAAGGACACATTGTCTGATATATTTTATCAACGTCAAGATGAGTAGGGTAAAGAGGTTGCTTTGCGACTTGCGGATGTCAGATGTGACCTACCCGCACGTGATGGAATGTATCATGTTATAACCTTTTTCGCGAAATACACATGGATACGAGACAGTCAGCGAGTTGTAGACCTAGCATTGAATCACTGCAGGACGTTGTCGACATTATGAAAGCAGACATGTGTTTGACTTGGACAGTTGAGCTGTACAGCATAATGTAGAGAAATTGGGTCACTTGTCCAGGAAACAGATTCTAGTCAACTTTTGTGATTACTTTGGTGATGAAGTGATTGTCTTATCCGTCGAAGGTTGTGACACCATAGTTGGATTCAGAACGTTTGTGACCAAATCTTTGTAGATGGTGAAAGTGTCAGGTTCTGACGAAAATTATGATGTGGCGAAGGTGGTTAGGAGAGTTAAAGCAGAGGTGCGGAAAATCCCTCAGCCAAGGGAATATTATGACTTAAGCGACTTAACATTTTCCAAGACTGTAGCTGATACTAGTGGAACCCTGTTAAGGCTAGTGTCCGCCCTGGTGTCAGATGGAAACGTCACAAAACCCTCACTTACCATCTCTCAGACTATGCAACCACACATTAGTGTTGCAAGAAACCAGGCAACCATCGGTTTTAATATTAAGCTGCATCTAAAGCTTGGAAGCTCAGATGTTATTAGGTTGCGGAATAGTCATGGCCTTGTCAGCTCCTATTATGAGGTTCTTCGTTTTTGCAAATCAGCTGCCTCATATGTTTCGAAGAACATTGATATAATTATATCATAAGAAGCTGGGCCCCACAGTGAAACTTGGACCAATTTTTGGCTGGGGGGGGGGGGGGACAACATCGATGTAGTGGTCTTCAGTCCCAGCGGTTTGAAAGGAACACATGCCATGGTCACAGAGTTCACTCAGCATCCAGCTGGCATCATTGAGGCAGGGCGTGCTGATGTGGCTAATGGAGTGATGAATCCCAAGTTTACTCGCCTTAAGAAATCTGAGACAGCATCACTTTGCCTGCCTGAGCAATTTCAACAATGTGAGCACTACACTGGCCCTCTAAAATTGGACCCACCAAATCTCAAACAAACAGTGTCTCCTCTTTCTGATGTGGCTCACCTTGCCACTAGTTTTGCAAAGGCCAAAGGCAGATGTTGCTTGGCTAAAACAGTTCACGTCTGACACAAAACCACTTGATTGGGGAGGATATAATGCCCATTCCTGCAAATCCAAAGACCCTATTCGTGTTCAGTCCATTGTGGGATATATGCCTCCATCACGTCCAGATACAATGCAGACCACTATGGCGTACATGGACAGAGCCATGCAGAGTTGTGGGATGGAGTGCACAATTCTGACCTTTGACTTGCAGCTATACATTGTAGGATGTCTCGGGAAATGGAGTGACCATGAGCGATGGAAGCGCATTATTCTAAGACCAAGGATGATTCACGCACTACAGTCATTTCTTGCATGTATTGGTTTTCTTATAAAGGCCAGTGGTCTCGATGTACTTATTTGGGCAGCGTTTGGTGGATTCACAGGGATTTTGGATGGAAAGTCGTGGCCAAACGCTCTAAGAGCCTACCGAACAATCGTCGCAGCTCTGATGAGTAACATTTTAAAAGATAAACCAACTACTGAAACGATCATGACATATCTCGATAGTGCAAGATCACATCCCACCGGAAGCTTGTGGGTTGGCTGCCAAATCAAGCCTACAATGATTGCCCATAGTTTTGTGCGCTCATGAAAGAGATGCTGCCATAGTTCTTCGCCTCAGGGCATCACAACTATGCGAGATATGTAACATGGCACCTGCGTGAGATGGCAAATCTTCGACACATTGCCAAGAAGTATCTGCTTGATGGAGCACACGTATGTCGTCATGCAGATGGAAGAGCACAAGTTTGTTACTCCACGCCCTCAGAGCTCACTTACAGATGCTGCTCTGGAAGTCCGCTGACAAGGACAAACCACCAGCTGCTGCTAGTGACATCACCAACTTTGATTGGGAAAGCACTCAAGATTGTGCGGTCATGCCAAGCATCTCTGACCAGCAAGTAGCCCCGGCACAGTTGCTAGATATTGTGAGCTCTGGATGTAGTGCAGAGAAAGCCTGCAATCAGATGAACTGCAGCTGTAGAGTGGCTGGTTTGTCTTGTATAGACTACTTTACGTGTGCAGGTGGCGATCATTGCTGTAAATCCAATGACCATTCGACATGATAATGGTTATGAAGACGATGACGACAATGAAGATTGTGATGACGAAAAAGAACAATGGATTATGTATCAAGCCTCACACAATCTACCAGCACAAGTTGTAATATAGATGTGGATATGAGGTGTCATGTAGCTTGTATCTAGAAGTTGTAGAGTAACAGTCAATAAACAATAGCTGTACAATTAATATAGATGTGTAATATCTGAGTAGTTTGTCATTAATGTTTTGACGATTTGTAAAAACATGGTTACATCTTGAATTTTGCTTCATCCATTTTTGTTTGTGCACGAGTTGGGATATAAACGTACGTGTCGGGTGTCATGTACATGGAGCTAGTATCTACAGGCTGTAGTACGTCAATGACTATACTAGAGCTGTGCAATTAATAGAGATGTGTAATAGCTGGGTAGTTTTTCTTTTATTTCTGAAGATGTTTATAAGCATATTTAGATGTAGATGTGAGGTGTCATGTAGCTAGTATCTACAAATTGTAGAAGATTAGTCAATAAATAATAGTTGTACAATTAATATAGTACATTGATGTACATGAAGCTAATATCTACAGGTTGTAGTACGTCAGTGACTATGCGAGAGCTGTACAATTAATAGAGATGTGTAATATCTGGGTACTTTGTCATTTATTTTCTGAAGATGTTTATAAGCATATTCACATATTGTCGTTATTGCTTCATCAATTTTTGTTCGTGCATGGATAATAAAATGCAACAATTTAGTTGTGTTTTTTATATATGACATTTTACTGATTCCGCACTTATTTTTTATGTATTTTGTTTTCTGTATTTTGTTTGTTCTGAAACTCAAATTTTTTCTGTGGATTTGAATTCTGTGGTGAAATTCAGGACAAATAGAGGTATTACATGCCTTTCTACGTTGATTTCTACAAAAGTTATACCGCAGCAATATTGGACGGCGGCCATTTTGGATTTATGCTAATTACTCAAAATGCCCAATCCGTGCAATTAGGCATTCGCCGGTTTCTGAGTCTCTAGACCCTATATATCACATTTCCATCTTAAAACCTTAGGGTACTCGCAATTTCTGGGTTAGCCATTTGGCAAATAGACTAACATGAGAGGCTGGACTAATAATGGAATAAGTTGGCACACAGTCTCCAACGCTGGTCCAACATTAAGTCAACATTGTTTAGCGTTAGTGTTAACCGGAGCAAAGTATTGAACGCGAGGGCATTGTAGCCTAAAATTACATGATATCATTTACCAGTTTTTACAGACATATATTCTCAATAAACACGACAATTTGACTCAATGTTAATTTAATGTGAATTTAATGCTGGTCCACCGGCTGACCCAGTATTACATCAACATTGTGTCGAAGTAACCTGTTTACTGGATGATTTTTCGACAATATGTTCTTGTCTGTGCAAATGACGTTATCCTGCGATCCATGTCTATGGCCACTGACCTTGTGTTGTGTGGTTAGAAGCTGCAGAATTTGTAGTGGAGACGCTTTTCTGATGCTCTGGTGGAGGCGGCTGTTGAAGGGGGTGGAGTGGAATAATGTGTGGCTGAGGCTTGACTGCGAAACTATACAGTAAAACTACAGACACCGCAGAGAGCGTGATCCAGAAGATCTGTAACCATGGTAACGTAACGATAAATACAGTGACAGATCAGTGTGAGAAACTAGGACGAACGTAATAAATTCAGACATTCGAATTAAATACTCATACACTTGAAGGCCAGAAAATTATTCGCATTTGAATTCCACCTAAATTGAGAATGGTGGAAGCAATCAGGTAAATAAAAAGTAACCAATATTATACCCCTTACACATCTGAAGGTGAATGATAATAAAGTTAGCACCTCATTATAAGTGACACTCACCTTCACCATATAGTTAGGTGTCACCCTCAGCAACAGCCATTTTGTATCTGATCGCTCCATCTCGTCACGTGATGTCATACCTGATCATGTGATCAGCGTCAGCATTTCTCTGTATCATTAGATATAATCCATATATGATTGAATGATATCTGTTATCACACAGCGCAAACCCTTTGATAATCTGAAGAACATATAACCAGTTTTTCACGGAATGCTGATATATAACGATACACAACGATGCCATTAACATCGCTGATAAAACAAAAATGTTTAACGATTAGGAGACGATCGAAGAGTAGATCTGAGACACCATTCTATTCCACTATCGTCATTTGACCTACTTTATATTTTACTGTTATGCCCTTTCTTTTTTATATATTTACCTATCGTCACGATCATGTAGCCTGGGGGTTTCATTATATAATATTAGTTACCAGGTTACCGTTTTATTGAATTGTGATCGCAAGCACATTTTTCCATCTGCAGAATCGTTTTTATTGAAACGTGGAGATATGGGACATCTCAAGGATAAGTTGAATGGGTAAAGTTGTACAACGTCACAGATCTCTTTGGATCCATCGATACTATGAAATTGTAAACAGATCTAAATGGATAAAAACAGTTTATGAACACATTTACACAGTGCATATCCAGTACATGGAAAAGTGGAACACTTCTGTGGAGACGTTGGATGCTTGCAGTCAGAATTTGGACATCATGTTCCAGTTCTCCACATGCGTACCACTACATAATGCGCCAGTTATCGCCATGCCTACCAGAATAATAATACATTACATTACGCAGTAATCATTATGGTAAACAACAATTTTCTAATATACCACGAAGAAGATACCGAAAATACCGAAGGATACCACTTTGTATATTCAACTACAAAATTAGACATTGCTCTAACTGCCATTCCAGTAAAGTCGGACAACATGCTGGCCAATCTAGTTTTGTTTCGAAATTGATGTAGTCAATATGTTGAATTGGTTAGATGTATGGTAACATACCCCTAAATGTGTTAAGAAAATGTGCTGATGAATTAGCTCCCTCTTTAACCACTTAATCTCATGTCCACTATGTCCACTTGTACATTGACTGAAAAGTGGAAGTATTCTAATGCTGTACCAATTGATAAAAAGCAAATAATGCAAGGTTGATAACTACAGACCAATATCCCTCCTCAACAGTGTAAAATTATGGAACGACTTGTTTTCAATCATATTTATCCAGTTGTCAGTCCACAAAAGCATTATACTTAACCCGTTTAACTTTATGAACCAGCGCTGCACTACTACAGTGATAATTGATACATATTCTGATATCAGAAGACATTTAGTTTACGGAGATATTATATTTCTAAACTTCTGTTCCGCATGACATCATAGCTCACAAACTTTAAAACAATTGGTTTCAGCAGTAGATCGAAGTAGATTATATGTATCTAGAGCATTGGTAGCAGTCTGTTATGATAGAAGGTAATGTATCATCACCTTTACTTGTAAAATCAGGCATACCACAAGGTTATATTATTGTACCATAACGCACTATTACGCCGGATTAAAACACACCACTACATTATTTTCTTTGTCTGACCACTACATTCTAAGCCGGGAATGGAGAGTTATATCTGGCACCGGTGTAGTCGTTTCAGCGTAGCCCCGTTTCAGTATACGGAGGGTACGCTGAAACTTGACACTAGAAACAGACGAGTTTCCAAACACTTTTAAAATGGATGGGTACTACTCTCGTGATTTTGCACAATCAGACTGATATTCTAGCATGCTTACATTAGGCGTGGGAATACCAATAACACGCACATATATATGTGTACATGGAATAAACAAATAATATAGGCTCAACTACTCGTGTACCGTGTAGCCGTTTGCATCTGGTGTCATCTCATCATCCCCAGGAAATTATCTTGTGGCACTGTGGCCTAAAACCCTACACATCCATTAATTAATTAATTAATTAATTAATTAATTAATTAATTAATTAATTAATTAATTAATTAATTAATTAATTAATTAATTAATTAATTAATTAATTAATTGATTAATTAATTAATTAATTAATTAATTAATTAATTAATTAATTAATTAATTAATTAATTAATTAATTTATTAATTAATTAATTTATTAATTTATTAATTTATTAATTTATTTATTTATTTATTTATTTATTTATTTATTTATTTATTTATTTATTTATTTATTTATTTATTTATTTATTTATTTATTTATTTATTTATTTATTTATTTATTTATTTATTTATTTATTTATTTATTTATTTATTTATTTATTTATTTATTTATTTATTTAATAATTCATTCATTCATTTATTCATTCATTCATTCATTCATTCATTCATTCATTCAGTCCGTCATTCATTCATTCAATCAATCACTCATTCATTCGTTCGTTTATTCCAGAATGGCCGTAACCTACATCTTGTCTATGACAACAAGCATATTATGGACACTGATAGAGATCAAAACTACTCCATTAAAATTTTTTAACCGTTTTTGACGAATTACAAAAAAACAAAATTATCGTACAAATTATTTTTCGAAATTTATTATGCACTGTATCGTAACGCTGAACATTATGATTACATGCTGATTCATGTAACATTGTACAAGTTATTCATATTTTGCCATTTGGATAAAAGAACACGACTTACTCAGTTTTTCTCTTATCTAGGTATCTCTTCTAAAGATAACACCGAAGCTAAAACCGGTTGGTAGATCTTGACACAGGCACAATGATGCGCCGCTAAACAGCTCACAACACGTCACGAGATGTGAGTGATCACAGCCCCAAGCCTAATCGATTAAGCATCGATCACGGATAGAATTATTGTAACCCTTGGAAAACTTATGTCGATTACAGTAGTTTGCCATTGATTTTATTAGAACTTGGGCAGCCAGTTTTCAAAAGCGAAATATGGTATATCTTGGTAAAATAAATATTTATATGTGACACGAATTTCACACATTTAAGTAATTTTTAGTGTTAGGGGACGATATTTCGAATTATTAACCCTTTAACCGCCGCTGTCGCATATATTCGGGTTTCATTTTTTAATAGCCCATTAAGTACCACCTTTTAAACATGTTAAAGATAAAATGCGACATCAATCAGCAATATTTGAAAACAGTTGACCTTCATTTTGTCAAACCTGAATAATTTTCACTCACTTGACGTTGTGGATCGCGTCAGCGAGACACAACTTCAAGTGGGTGAAAATTCAGATTGAATAATTTGGCGGTTAAAGGGCTAAGGGCAATCAGGATAAATACGAGATGTACTAAAAATGGTGACTTTATCGATGGGCCATTATTTAGAAGCAATAAAATTATAATTTATGTGATGCTTTAGATTTACCATTGACATATGACCAGCTGGCACCATTAAGTACCATGTCCCCAGGTTACATGCAGATGTTGCCTCCATATAACAGCTTATTATAGATACAAACTGGTCTGTAGATGTTAAAAAAAGGCGTTCTAGATTGGTTAGTATAAAATTAGATTGGTTAGAAAAAATTATTAACCTTTACAGCGCGGTTATCGACTCTAGACGTCAGAATCTGTGGACGTCAGATTATGACGTATGACGTATGACGTATGACGTAGTTGATCCCCGGACTGTAAAAGTAGACATATTTATAATGGTCGTACACCCATAACATAGGTATTCAAATGAATCGGAAAGAGCTAACTGAGACAGTTATAATAATTACAAATTGCAAAAAAACCTTCGGTCTCCATGGTTTATACAAACATAACTCAGCGCTGCAAGTATTGAAACCTTGACTGATAATGCTGCTAGACCACTCAAGTCTATATATACGGTGTCAAGCAATTTTCAAACCAAATAAAACTGCCATTAAAGTTTATCGTGGGAAATAATCAAATCATGCAATTTTCAGGTGTCCATTTGTTCATTAATAGGGATAATCTTTCGTCACTTAAAGCTGGAAATTGCGTCATATCACCATTCCAGCTTGAATGAAAATTAGGAAAAAACATTGCATCAATATCTTAACGGCATCACGCTAAAACGTACGTAGCGTACTAGCTTATGCAGCGACTATGATAGAAAATGTCACTCTGGCATATAATACTCTGGAGACGCTGGCACACTACAAGGCCCTAAATATTTTTAAAGACCATGTGAAGTGATTCTTGTTTAGCAAAATAATTGTAGTATTTTTTCACAATGACCTGTTCTGTAAATTATCATACAACTAAATTTAGTCAACTGATTATTAATTAATAGAAAAAAACTAGAAAAGGAGTTCTCGAACTCCAAGGCCCGGCTTTAGACTGTTTGAGTGTTTTAGACAAAAAAATGGCCTAATATTTTGTAAACATAGCTGTATTGGTTTTCCTAAATATCCAGGATATCATTATTAAGAGAACCAAGGAGACAAGTATATCCTCAACGTGTAGGCCTATTCCTTCCACTACCACCGCTGATAAGTCAGTGTGCGCGTCTATACGATGCACCTGGTACACACAATGTAGGCCTACCCACCCAATACAGGTTCAATGTTGGGCCAGCGTCGCAACCCATTGCTGGTTCAATGTCGGTCAATCGTATTCGACGCTGACCCACCATTGAAACAGAATTGGGTGATTGTCCCATGTTTGCTCTGACTGCCATACGGGTGACGCTTTATCTCCCGAAATGCCACTACCCGGATAACACGATACACGACACGAACATTATTCCAAACGAAACCCATTAAAAAAGCTCTTAACCACGAATATAATCGTGAATATCTTTTTTTCTGAAGACTTTTTAAATACGAAAGTACTTAACCTAGGGACTTTAAACCTTATTTTGTTCATAAGGAATGGTGTACAGAAATGTCAACCGTTTCCCACACACTTTTTTGGGCTGGGTGGAGTTTAAATTGATGATACGATGCCAAGTCAGCCAATTAATAACACGAATAATATAGTAAATGTTCACATACAGAGGTCCGTGGCGCTGGCACAACATTCAAGGGTCAATGTCTTGTGATTAAATGGCTGCAAATAAACTACCGTAGTTCAATAAGCTCGTGTGGAAATCAAGTCAATGTGTGACAGGAGCTGGAGCAGTGACTGTATTAAAGCATACCACTACATCATTTTCTTTGCCCGACCACTACCTTTTCATAAGCCGGGAATGGAGAGTTATTGTTGATCAAGTACATAGCAATTATCATGGTAGTCCTACGCCATTGTAATCAGTCAGGTGTGACCGAGCTGGTGATTATGAGATATCCTCATTGTGGTCGGATGTGTTTTAAGTCAGTTAAAACCCTCGGGGCTCTTCATTCTTAGCTGTGAATGTAGAATTCGGCCCCGACCTTTTTCACATCTAAGAATATAGAACTCCTCGGGCTTTATCCTATACGTATTGTTCAGTTATGCTGGCAGTGTCTGTCCAACTTTTGCATTGACTTCAACATTTTGTAGATGCGTTGTACTGTAAAATGATGCACTGCAGTGATAAAAACATCCAGTAGTTGAATAGAATGAGCCATTGCGAAATTATTGGGGTGAGGGCGTATCGGCGAATCAGAAAATCAGGGAACATACCCCCGCGAACTATTAACTGAACATCTAATGTAAAATATTATGGCATTGTGCTTGGCTTAGATCTATTTTATATTATCTATTTTATATATCAACTCCAAACTCAAAATATATACAAACAAAGCAAATGTGGGATTGATAATTTATTAATTCCATAGACTAAAATATACATTTACAAGTCTGGAACAAATTTATGTTTAAATAAAATTACCAATTGCCCCGGGTTTGTAGAAATTATGTTAAAGTCGACTAGGGGATCATAAAAGTTGTTCGCCAAATTACGTGATTTATAATATTTCAAATTGAAATAAAATGTGTTTTAATATCTTCAGATTAAATGCAAACTAACCGTTTATATAATATATAGGCATACATACAACGCCGTTTTGAAAAACATGACATGAGGTGGAGGACTGGGGGAGGTGTTATAACAAGATTAAATCACCGATAAAAGTACTTGTGCTCTGCACTTGGCGTTTCCCAAACAAGATGGTGAACCCTGCTCTGGTTCCCAGAGCCACACTACGCGGCGTGGCCGAGCTTTATGTAGTCTCTGATATGCCCCAGTGGCGAATTGTTGTAACTATAGTTGCTATGTTTAGATGAAAATGGGATAATCCCCGAATACAGACATTTTTGAAAGGTCACTTCACTTCCCCGGATGAAGAGTTGTTAACAGTATTGTATTTCCCCTCTGACGCCTTTCCCCGAAAATTGTTCACCGGCCTCAATAGCACAGGCATGAAAGTCACGTGACTAAGAACCTTGGCCTCGACCCGTCCATAAATAAAATTGGCCAGGCTCGCCAGGCAAGGTGAACCCGGGCTGCTTTACTAATGCTCAGAGCCGTGTACGCCAGCAGAAATAATGGTGTTCACGGAATTATAGAGCCAACTTGCGGCTTGCTTTGTTAAAATTCAGACTCAGCCGCTATTGACTTGAAATTACAGAACAAATATTTTCCGTGACACATAAAAGAAATTAGATGTTCCTTATTAATTTGTGATTTATGTATCAACTCCAGACACAAAATATATACAAACAAAGCAAATGTGGGATTGAGAATTTATTAATTCCATAGATTAACAAATTACAAGTCCCGGACAAAATTATGTTGTAACAAAATTACAAATTGTCCCGTCTGTTCACTCGTCCCGCATAAAATCCTCAAAGCTATATCCAAACATGTCTGCATCCACTTGGTATTTCTCCATCACAGCCTTCAGCACGCTGTAAGACACATTTTTATAAATATTCACGTATTTATGGGGGTTCTTCTTTCCTTGATTTTTCTGCGGAAAGCTGTCAATAAAATCCTGCGCTTTATATCTGGATAGGATGTTGGCCGCATCTCTTACTAAGGTTTCCGTGTGGCCGATATAGTTATAATCGATTGAACAGGGCTCACAATTACTCTGAAAAACAAAGGGTTTATACAGGTATAACGCTTAAACATAACTTGTACATACATGTCTACATTTTATTACAGGTTTTGAAAAACTGTGCTATACATAGAAGATGGAATTGTTTTACTCTCCAACAAGTTTTAATACATACAGTTGAATAGAAAAAAAAATATCGCATACAAATATATATTTTACTGCACTTATCATGTGTATAAAGCTTTACTCTGATTTCTTATAAATATTCACAACATCGTTATATTGAAATTTAGCAGACGATATGACTAAATTACTTTTAAAATTTACACTGATATATCAGTCGACCGAATAAGTGAATTAATGAGGTTTCAGGCACAGTGCACAAGATTAGAAATTTCGTGATCTGAGGCCAAGGACGCTACCTTTCGGACAGGTAGACTCCACCACACTATTGAATCTTTTCAAGTGAGCGTCAAATGAAGTTGTTTTCTTTGAGACCTTAATGCCAGAGCGGCAGACGAATCCGCGAGCCCTGATTTTACGGGCAGGCAGATTGGCACTTAAGATAAAATAATTCTATGTTGTCTACCCTGTCTAAAGAAATATTAGCTCCATTTTTTCTGTTGGGGTTCAGGGTCACTTCGAGGATACTTAACTCACTACGTATAGTAATTGTCTGCCGTGTTTGTATTTTAGAATATTGCTGAAAAAATTGTCGTATAAACCTTGAAAATCCACAGGATGGTGCATGTAAGACGACTATTACCATTTCTTTGCTAAGATGTATTGCTAGGTGATTAGCATAGACTTAAAATCTAGCGTAACGGAAAAAAATCGTGACTATGTACATGGAATTTGATCGGCATTATTGTGGCTGATCGATAAATTATTCGCTCATAGTTTGGGGACACCAGCCATCCAAACTAACACACTTGGCAAAGAAATGTATTCGAATTATAACAAAAAACAAAATGTTTGCCCATACTGATCCACTATTTAAAAACTAGCATATTTTAAAAGCAGAGGATATTTTTAAAATACAGCAATTTAAGTTATACTGCAAATACTTAAAACACACTTTGCCCACATTCTTTCTGAATCTCCAGTTTAGAGCAAGTGAACATAATTATAATACAAGGAATCAAGATCTATGTAAATGTCGTATAAAACATGAATTTGCTAGACAGTGCTTATTATATAATATACCCGATGCAATCAATAACTGCCCAACAAATATAAAGGAAATTTTCTTTACTCACAGTTTGCAAGGTGTCATCACTTATGCAAAATCATCAATATTAAACAGCTACGACAGTATTTGTCATATTCCTCGGGGCTATTTTTGTAGCGCAATTCGATAATATATGTTTGTGTATTACAACAAATTTTCCGTCTTTTTAATTATCATATTGTCTATACCTTACAGTCTGATACAGTGTTAATTTTTGAAGGGTTTAATTTACCCGCTAAGTTCTAGTATTTATTGCAACTGAATTCTCAAATGTATTAGTCATTTTTTGTATAATAAACTTTCATGATACTTAGGCCTACTATTATATAATAGTTTTTCTATTCACAATATTGGTTTATATTGTCTGATGATAGCTCCCTGTCTGTCGCCTTGGTCTTCGAGCTATCTTAGTACTGAGGTGACAGCCAGGGAGTTAACATCACTTTCATTAATATGTACTTGAAATATTGAATAAACCTGTAACATAAATGTAATGTAATGTAGGTGGCCTCCATGCTAAGACCATTGCTTGGTCTTAGTGGAGGTCTCCTGATCATCAAAAATATATACCACTGCTTTTATATTACTATGTACTTACTCTCTTTGATCAAATAAATTAATCTGAATCTTATCTACGGCTGGGTGATACACAAACAAACGAATGAACGGAGGAATGGACACACGCACATACTTGTCTTGTCCCTGCCGTATAGACCCGCTAACATTAACATGTTCCCGAAAAAACGGATGTGACTAAAATTGCTATCGGCCTGAAAAAATATTAAAGGTAGGCCCCCTATATATTATTGCGTTAAAGGAGGAACAAATTCAAAATGGCCACCAATAAATGCTGCAG
>OZ024904.1:16318945-16478945 GCA_964017125.1 Flabesymbios commensalis | reverse complement strand
AGATAACACCAGCAAATATGCGGCAGGGGAAAAATCCATCCATGCTTTAAGAGGGTTTGTTTGATCATAGTCATCAGAAATAAATTACTTGTTACTTGTTACTTGCAAAAACAATAATGTGCTTGAAATAAATAAAAAATCTGAACAAAAACTAGTAGGGTACTGGATTCAAGTCCCGCAGTATGTCATCGGTAAGCCTACATGCATACAATAATGACTATTGCAATGAAGAGAAAAAATGATTAATACGGCATGAAAAGTTAACACGAGTAAAATAAACAGTAATTCAGTAACGACACATTCAAGTGAAGCTGACATTTAAAAACTTCAATGAAACTTGTTGTAGCAATGAACAAGTGAATATTTTTACAGTAGAAATGCTTATTATTTACTCTCAAATTATGTTTAAAGCGAACATTTTTTTTCATCCAACTTGAAGTCAAAATTAGAGCCTATAACCTACCAACAGCTCACTCACCTTTCCTATGGATTGTCAGTTCATGTCACTCTCACGTCGTATCTTGTACAGACATGTGTTCTCTTATATCTCATTCACTCTTAATATAGGCGTCATGTGTATTTAACATGGTCAAAGACTGGAATAATTACTACTCCAAACAGGCAGGGGACATTTCCAACAATCACGAGACATTGGGCAATGCTGGTTTGATGTTAGGCCAGCGTCGCAGACGGTAGACCAGCATTATATTAACACTGGGTCGATCTATCTATGGTTATTAATACCTAATATTTGCCAATATGCACTTCTTTTAATCCATTTGACCCAGCGGCCACCATTGTGGGCTATTATATTTATTTGCACAATCGCTCCATTTTCTTGGTCATAGACTCCACAAGAAAAGTGAATAAATACACGAAACGGAGTTGGGTGTTATTTCTACAAAATATGTACCCAACAAACACGATACGTTTAACCATTGTTGGTTAAGTGTTCTTCCAACGCCATGGACGTTAGGCCAACAGTAAATCACCAATGATTGAACGTTTTGTGTTTGTTGGGTACATATTGTGTAGTATGGTCACGCCGAACATTACATACATGCGGACTAGACCTATTGATGTTTAGCATAATGACAAAGTAAACAACCACAACTTCTTTTGTCATGGTTATGTTTAAATTATCATATTGTAAGTGGGCGACGAGCCAGAATGTAGGTTTAACCCTTTAACCGCCAAATTATTAAATTGGAATTTTCATCCACTTGAAGTTGTGTCTCGCTGACGCGATCCACAACTTCAAGTGAGTGAAAATTATTCAGATTTCACAAAATGGGGGTCAACTCTTTTAAAATCGTGCTGATTGATGTCACATTATGGCTTTACCATGTTTGAAAGGCGGTACTGACTGTGGTAATAATTAAGAGAAAAAAACGAATATATTCGGCACCGACGGTTAAAGGGTTAAGCACATCACGTACCAAACCTTTGAAAATTTTGGCAATTAAGTTATTTCGGAATCCTTATCTCTGTAAGTTTTTGATAATTTGAAGCTAGATCTGACGTACTAACTAAAATATAATTTGATAAAAATCAGTCATTACTAAGTGTAAATAACCTAACTATTATTTAACATTTGTTAATCAACATGTATCCCTATCATGTTATCTTTTTTAACATATTAGAACGGTCAATTATAGCGAATATGTATTATCGATCAGGCTACTGTGGAGAGAGATTCAACACTTTAATCAGGTATGAAAATATGCAACATTAAGCGGGTGGTAGGCTATTCCTGAATGTAAAATGCTGCCAAATATTCAATCTCCAGGGAGAGAGGGGGTGGAGTATTTTTGAAATAAATAATTTCGGATGGAATCTGCGTGAAATAAATAATTTATTTCAAGAACCGTTCTATAAGCATCTAATAATATTTTCAGCGCGTCGCCGGGCCGGGTTGAAATGAATAATATGTCCGCGACAAAAACTCCATCAAGCCCCACCCCCCCCCCCCCCCCCCCCCCCAGCGATTAAATGCTGGCCCCCTAAATACAGTGCCCTACGAAACATTGTACGTTTTATAAACCGCTGTGAGAAATATCAATGACTATATGTATTTGTTTCAGTACCTGATAGTCATATATAATTTTTATATTTAGTCTACCCGTTGTTTGATATAATATTATCTAGGCCTAAGTTGATTTTCTGAAAAACGATTTTCCAAAGCTGGAAATGCGCGCAAAATTTCTATTCCTTATTTTAAATTGAACAGTGTTTATATGTAATTATTTGTTAAGTTTATTCTACAAACGTTGACGAAATGGTTTGCTTTTCAAGCAATTATTTCGCACATTAAAACAGTGTTAAAGTAGATATAGCTGTCTGTCCGTTTCAGCATTCAGCAAATCTAAAAACACTCTGGTTACTGGATGCATGTTTTACAAAAACATTCATCACAGTGGGCCTTTCACGCTAGAGTTCGAGGTTCGGTTCCCGGTCGCGGCGGTTTGAAAGGAACAAAAAAATCACAATCTCAGTGATGTTCTAGCATAAAAGCTCAGTCACACATACCATCACGCACGTCCAGCGCACAAAAAAATGAAGAATTTTGGTCAGTGCGTTATTCATTTATTGTGTACGTCAACCTCCACGCACATTTTCTGCGTGTTCAAAAATGTGAGCGTTTTTCCACTGTGAATTTCAACGCCAGAAGAACGTCAGACCAACGCCAGTCTAACGCTAGGCAAAAGTAGAGCACACGTTTTAAATTCGTTGTGTTTCAGTTTGGACGTAATCTCGACAAATTAAAACAAATTCTGCACATGAAGCCGTGTATCGTGTGCAACACCACCTCAAATGATTAAAAATAAAATGTCGCTCTTCAGAGCTCCAAGGGTTAAGCTGCAGAAATAACATAGTCACAGCCTGTTGCTCGGGCGCTATGCCGCACTGCCTGCATGTGCCCATTGTTTGCTTCGAGCCCTCATGCAGCGCAGGGCAGGCGCGTTGCCCTCAAGGAAAGCCATGTGATACAAAGCAAATGTATTTGGCATTGATATAACGTTGTTCTAGCGCACCCTACGTGTTGCTGGCGGTCTTCTGGCGTGTAACTTTATGCGTTCATATGAGTTAAATATTTTATACACACCCAACTTCCTTTGGCGATCACACTGCGCACAAAAATATGCGTAGCGTTAGTGCAGCGCCCTCCACGAACCAGTAACGAGTGCTGACGCACGACCGACGCACGAAAGTCGCTCTGGCAAAAAATAATCACAGTCAAAAAATAACATAAAAATGCCGGCATTGAGTGCGCATATGGCGCCCATCCAACATGTTCCCAACGCATGTCCAGCGAACATATAACGTATATGGGGCGTGCTAAATGCTTTGACTAATTCGTGATTCGCGCTGGCGATGCGCGGTGTATTCATTAACTTTGTCGCCCTGCTAACGCGCAACGCGGTGGCTAGACGCTGTGTATTCGGTGATTTATACACCTGATTTATTTATGACACGCTCTATATTCGTCTTAAAATCGCTGGCTCTTCTCATGTCCTGACAATATTCATGGACGCACAACGACGCACTACTCAATTATTTGTCACTCAATGCGTGGGCTGGGCGTCGTGTATGTGTGACTGGGGTATAAATAAGCCATAATTTATGCTGCCGTGCGAATACCTATAACTATGGAACGCCGAAGTAGACTTTACTCCTTATTTTCAAATGTTAGAAAATAATTTATTAATATTATTAAATCATTTATTAATGTTAATAAATCATGTATTATTATTAATAAATCATTTATTAATATTAGGAAACACGACGAGCATTTATTAATATTAAAAGGGCCTACATTATTTCCTAATATTAGAAAATTAATTCTTAATATAGGAAAATCAATTCCTAATATTTTTTTTTTATAATATTAGGAATTAATTGCTAAATAATAGAAAAATTATTTATTGATATAGAAAATCGATTTTGATACTAATAATTTCTTTTCTAATATAAATATTTTATTTTTATTATTATTATTTATTATTAGAATTTCTTATTAGTAAGAATTTATTTTTTAATATTAAGAATTTATTTTCTAATACTAAAAATTGAGTTTCCAACATTAGGAAAATCATTTTTTAATTTTAAGAAATGGTTTGTTTGTAAACAAGTTGTTGTGCCATCTGGTGACAAGCTTGGATTACGGGGTATCACAAACCTATTTATGTCTTGCTGTCACCGATGACAACAACTGCATTTGGCCTAGACTGTAATTTTATTTTGACCAGTGAGAACATGCAGACGTGTGCATTAATTTTACGGTCACCAGGTGGGACTGATATATTAATATTAAAAGGTGATTTTCTAATATTAATAAATGATTTTCTAATATTAATAAATGATTTTCTAAAATTAATATATGATTTTCTAATAATATTATTAAATGATTTGGAAATTTTAGGCCCAATAAATGATTTTCTAATAATAATAAATTATTTTCTTATATTAAAAAATAAGTTTATTTCCTAATATTAGAAAAAGATTTTATAAAATAGGGAGTAAAATCTACTTCAGCGTTCCAGGAGATTATCTTGTGGCACAGTGGCCTAAAGCCCCACTCATCCATTCATGAATCAGACATGCTGAGGTCACGGGGAATACCTCGTCTGCAACCTGATTTAATTGGCAGGTCGTGGTTTCTAAACTGAAACTTAGCCATGATACACCTCTCGCGAAGTTTACCAAATATTGTTTAGGATTTAATATTGTTGTGATGTTTAATGTTCTTGCTAATATTTATTTCCGAAGTCCAATATTGAACAAAATGGTCTTTAAATCGTCGGTGTAATTAATTCTTGAATGAATTTAGGCACCTTGGGATGAATTAGTTACCCCAGATACATTAAAAAGAACCAGAATCCTCCAATATATTTTTAACTGTTGAAAGACATGAAGACTCAGACCGCCAGGGCTCGACTTTCGCATCCTGTGTCAGGAGGGCAGTGTCATCACACCATCCTCATCCTCCTTCTCCTGGCCCAATTTAGCCTGTATGCGCACAAAAGTGGCCTAAAGCCCGATTCATTTATCGCAAAATCCAAGAGGAATGTCATTTTACATTTACAATTGAAATAATGAGGACATTCTAAATACTAAGCACATCAAAGCATATAACTAGAATATAATGTGCGTGGGCCTAAACAACCCTTCGAATGCCTTGTAACCTCATCTGTCGCATTACTTAGTCTATTTTTTTTGTTTTTTATTAAAGAAATGTTGTTTATTATATTATTGTTCAGATGCATAAAAACGTTTTTATTTGTGAGTTGGCGGTAACCATTTTGAATTTGAAAGTCAAATAGGCCTAGGTCAATAGGTCATTGTGATCGAAAACATGAGCCATTAATTTATCAATTCCAAATCATGCAGAAGCCAGGAATTGTGCATTAAGGTGCAACAAAAACATAGACAAATGTGGTTTTGGTGGCCATGCTTCTTTTGTTGTATTTATTTAAAGGTGACACCAATTGCAAATGTAGAATGTTATCCGACAGATTTGATGTGAAATCTAGAACGAATTACGTCACAATTGACCTTGTATTACATGAATGACCTTTGAAGGTCACGACATGACCTTCAACCTGAAAATTAAAAATGCCCACAAAGTTGTCCTGAAAGAGTAGACCATAGGGAGCATTTCTAGCACTGGTGGCAAAAATAGATATTCTGATCCAAGTGATCTCATTTACACATAGACAACCTTCTTGAATAAAAAATAATATAAGTCGAGTATATATATATATATATATATATATACCGGCAATTAACTATTAACTGAGCATCTACTGTAAATAATATGAAATGGGCAGTGCCTAGGAATCGAGCAAATGTTAAAATCCAAGCTAAACTTATATATGAGTAATAACGTAGCAAAAAGGCTGATATTCCAGACAATGATTTTTTTGACTATTTTGAACAGATAAATCTGCCTGATGATCCCATATATAGATCAGATGCCGATATTGTAGATTATGTAAATAATAAAAATTCTTTCAAAATAATGTATAATGATCTCGACAAACCTTTTACTGTTGAAAAGGTAGAAAGTGCACTAAAACAATTGAAACAAAATAAAGCAGCTGGCTAAGATTCATTGATAAATTAATTTTTCATACAAGGAAAATCTACTTTAATGCCGATTTTAACTAAACGTTTTAATAATATATTCGCATGTGGATACTTTCCTAGTACTTGGTCTGAAGGGTTAATATTGCCCTTACATAAAAAAAGGTTTAGTAGATAACGTAGTAAACTATAGAGGTATAACATTATTATCGACATCGGCAGAATAATTCACTAAGATGTTAAATGAGAGACTCAATCTTTGGGCTGAAAGTAACAGTGTTCACAGTGAAGCACAGAGTGGTTTTCGTTCCAATTTAGGTATTGTTGATGGCATTTTTGTTTTACATAATATTGTGAATTGGTGTATACATATCCAACAAGAAAAAAATATACTTTGCATTCTTAGATTATTCTAAGGCGTTTGACATTGTTGTGCGAGATAATTTTTGGTACAAACTTTTAAAAGTTGGGATTTGCGGAAAAATGATAACTATGTTACAAAGTATTTATTCATCTATTAAATCTAGAGTCAGAAGTTCAAGTTCTGTAACCAAATCGCTTGACTGTACCTTTGGGGTTAGACAGGGAGAGAGCATCTCACCATTTTATTTGCAATGTTTGTTAATGATATTGAGGAACCTCTTATACGAGCTGGTTCAAATGGTATTGACTTAGGAATTGTTAAATTAATCGGCACAGGGATCACAGTCTGCGCTCGTTTCTCTTTATAAGTATTGTACTAGATGAAACATCTTTCTCGGAAACCCAGTCAGTTTTAGCACAACAAGGCAGGGAAACTTTGTTTTGTTTAAAAAGCAAAATCAAACAATTTTCAAATATATATACCCGGTAATGAGATGTGATCTTTTTTATAAATTAGTATTGCCAGTTTTAATGTACGGCTGCAAGGTTTGGTTTTTTTTATTCCGCTAAGGCAATTGAACAAGTTCATAAAATTTTTGTTTTAAAGGTTGAGAGGACCACAATTAAAGAAATGATATATGGAGAACTGGGTCGTGCTCCACGTATGGTTCTAAGACTTTGTAGAATTATTAAGTATTGGCTAAAAATTACTAAATCAAAATCATATTGTTTAATAAAAGTTTTATATAACGTTCAGTTAGGTACTACTAATACGGATGGAACTAGAGTAAACTGGGTGAGTGAAGTCACACATTTATTTTGTACATATGATTTGGAGAAGCATGGTTTAACCAAGGAGTTGGTGATGTTAATGCTGTTTTAAATCAATTTCGCTTACGTGCCAGAGATATATATATACAAGACTTTCATAGTAATTTACAAAACAGTAATGAAACGTTATTTTATCGACATTTTATCAACCAGCTACAGCCAAGCTTATATCTGTGAACAACATACTGTTTTGACCTGCACCACCGACAAGCAAATGGGGCGACTGCACAAGACACTTATTTTGGACTAAGCATCTTCCACACTTTTCCCTACGACTCACACAAAGCGCATACATTACCACCACCCAGCTTGATAATACTCTACACATAGCAGAGTGAGCTGTACTACGAAGTGCACAATAACTTTACATTTGTCCATATTTACAATGAGCCCCAGTTTCAATACAATTTCCTGTAATATTTGTTTTCTGTAACTCCGAGACTGTATCTGCAATGAGAATAATATCATCAGCAAACACAAGCATGGCTATCTCTGCAACACCCAGAATAGTTGAATGCCGTCCCCTCCACAACTGCGGATTTTGTTTTTAATTTAGTGTACTAAAAATAAAAATAAAATAGGACGCATTATACATCATTGTTTTAGACCATTTGGACAACTAAAATAATCAGTGTTTTCATTTCATATTGGATTAAACAGAATTGTAAATGACTTTAATGTTCTCAACATATTTCCATTGATACATTTTTTTCTGTAAAATTGCCCGTATGTCTGACCTGGCAAAGGAATCAAAAGCTTTTCTGAAATAAATAAATACTATAAAATCCACATAATCACATTGTGTTTGGCTTAAACCATTTTTCCTGTTCACTCGTCCCGCATAAAGTCCTTAAAGCTATATCCGAACATGTCTGCATCCACTTGGTACTTCTCCATCACAGCATTCAGCACGCTGTAAGACACATTTTTATAAATATCTATGTATGCATGGGAGTTCTTTTTTCCTTGATTTTTCTGCGGAAAACTGTCAATAAAATCCTCGGCTTTATATCTGGGTAGAATGTTAGTCGCATCTGCTGCTAAGGTTTCCGTGTGGCCGATATAATTATAATCAATCGAACAAGGCTCACAATTACTCTGAAAATGAAATGGTCTATCATTTAAAAAAGCTTAAAAATACATTTTAAATATATTTTGTTACCCTCCCCACCCTAATTTAAACACTTTAACCGAAACAGTTCTGTTTAGATGCAGGTTTTGCAAAATTACTATGAATAGAAAATGACATTGTTGACCTTCTAATCAATTTCAATACATGGAGATAAATACAAATATAACAATAAAAAACATATTTTACTCCATTTATAAGGCTCGTTATTTTACTTTCCTCTGATTTCGTATAAATGATACACTGTCGCGACATATTGAAATTTAGCAGACAAAATTAGTAAATAAGCAAATCATTTTTGAAATTTAAATTAACATATCAGACGACAGAATAAATGAATTAGTGAGGTTCGTGCGCATGTAGACCAAACTGAGCGAGGAGCACCTCCTGAGGATGGTGAGAATAAAGGGATGACACTGCTCTCCAGACACATGATTCGAGACCTGGCGGTCTGAGGCCGTACACGCTACCTTTCGATCATGGAAACTCTCTCGTAATATTGAGTCCTTTTCCTTAAAATAACATTTGTTTCTTTGATACCTGAATTCCAGAGCTGGGAACGAATCCACGAGCCCCGACCAGGCAGGCAGCTTTAACCACTACAACCAGATAGTTCAGTGGCAGATGTAATCCCTTGGTTTGAAAGCTTTAGAGTTGGGCACTTATGATAAAATAATTATATGGGATCTACTCTTTCTGAGAATATTATTTTCATTTTTTTCTTTTGGGGTTGAATATTGTTGAAAAATTTGCAATGCAACCCTAAAAAATAAGCAAAATGTTGCATGTAAGACGAATACTGCCAATTTTGTTTAGGTGTATTGTTAGGAGGATGAGTATACACTTAAAAAACTAGCGTAACGGTAAAACAATTGTGACTATGTATATGGGATTTGATCGTCAGATATATAGAAATACGTCTGAGTGAACGAACAAACTAACGAATGAGTGAACAGACGGACGGATACATACGCATGCTTGTCCTGTCCCTGACATATATAATTATCCGCTTACATCAACATGTCTCCCAAAGTTCTAAACGGATGTAACTAAAATCTAAAATGTCTATTGTCCTGAAAAAAAGATAAAAGTAGATGGCGTTAAGGGGGGAACAAATCAAAAATGACCGCCAAAAAAAAGCTTAAAAGACCCATATTTTATTCAAATGTTGGTATAAAGTGGTCTTGTATTACCAAAATTTTCAATTATTCGGGGAATTTAATCATCTCTAGGAATTGCAGTTTACATTTTTTTTATTTACCAGCATGAAAGACAGCTACGACCATTTGATCAAAAGTGGATTTTTAGTATTTTTTGTGGTCAATAGTCAATAGTCAATAATCCGTTGCATAATTCCGCGCAATCAATTTATATGCCCATAGGACCACATTTTGTTACATAAGCAACTGGACTATATACATTTTAATACTTGCATGTATACAGATACAGATGTAGTCAAACAAATGGCTACATTAACTCATTCACTGCCTAATAATCTCAATAAAATTTGCACACACTTTTAGTCTTGCAACCAACAACTGCATTTTTTTTTAAAGATATGAGATCAAGTACTTTTAAATGGCTGATTTCACAAAATATTTATAATAGCAGTATTGTTTTGTGCAAGACACCAGATCACCACCATAGGGATTGCAATAGATGTTGATAATTAGAAAGTAAAATACAACCTAAAAAATAAACCTAAAACCTAAAACATATTTCCCGATGAATTGTTAATGGCAATGAGATAACAGATCAAGTATTAATGATAAAAAAAAGAAAGCTATTTAATTGTTAATTTAACATGTTGCTTAATATGCTTATTCCATCTAAAATAGAATTTATACAATAAAAAATACTGCTGTCGTGACCATTTCCATCCTAAAAAATGAGTCATGATAGCAATGGGAAATATAAGGTGTCTCGTGAAGAGCTTGAAACATATAGTGAAGTTTGTTATTGTATAAGATAAAGCAACATTTAATCAGTTGAATTTTCAGGTGACTGATGATAATTTAATAGCTAATAACACAGTCCTGAAGTAGTGCACCCTAGTGGTCAAATTAACCTTCCGTCCGATTTTTGTCACGATATCACAATTTTAAAATGGCTACTGCGGGCGAGATACGTATGTATCAGTCATGCTGCCCCACAATAGAATCAGCCAAAAAAGTGCTAGAAGGTTCAGTTCAGAACAATATAAGAGGAAGGTGATGAAAGCGAGCAAACATGCGATAAATTTCACTTCGAATGATTTAGTCCATTCCGTCCTTAATTAAAAAAAAATTAAAGTCACGATCACAAGCATAAAAATGTCTCTATATTTTTTCAATTGTATCATTTTAAGATGAGAATAATGCTCTTATAAAATCACTAAAATGCTTTCAGACTAAAATGAAAAGGTGTCTTACTAGGTTGCTGTGTATGGTCGTTTTCGTAAGTGCCAAATGTGCCATTGTAACAAAAAATAACAAATGTGGACAATTGCTGCTATCCTGACATTTGGATATATGATAAATGTCTTTTGTCTGCTTGTCACGATATCATATTTTGTATTATCGTTTTTACCTCAAAAAAATATGTATTTCGATAATGTTTACTAACTATTAGCTGTGATTGATGTGCAAAGTGATTATAGATGCGTATTTACTTTATTTTATGCATAATAATACCTTTTTTTTTTCATCAATGTTGTCCAATTGCTATCGCGACTTCTCCTATCCTCACCGAAATAGCTTGATGTTACGATAATAATAAATTTAACAAATGACGGCTTAGAAGAAAAATCTACATTGAATACTCGCCTTCATTATACAAAACATGTTATTGTTTCAATGCAAAACGATAGTAATAAATACATATTTTTGTATTTCGTATTAATGAGCATTAAATGTTTATTGGATCAGTTCACTAAATTATGTTTTAATTGGGACATTTTACACTGATGTTCATTACAAATACATAAGTGATATAGTTTTTTCTCACGTTAAGTTTAATTCACATCAGGTATGGTATTTTTTTCTATGGGTACCCCAATCACTATGTCAATTTAGCAGCAAAATAGTCAGTGCCGTGTCTTTTTTACATTTTTGTAAAATGTTACCGATCAAATTTATATATTTGGATAAAAAGTCTTGGCATAAAGTGTCAGTAAAACATAGGTGCTCAAAGTGTTAAATTCGCTATGGTTATAGTCACCTGGAATGTTAGCCAGTGATAATCATTACCAACTGTTAGCTCCCTGTCAGGTAATGACTGAAAAATGAAAACAAAATATAGCAAATTAAATGATTTAACATTGTGTTGTTGTCTTGCTTTGTGTACGGTTATTACACCTATACCTAACCAGGTGATACAAAAGGCACTATATAAAGATGAATACACTTTCTTATGTCAATTCACCAACACCCCCCCCCCCCCTCCCCCTCCCCCTCCCCCACCCGGTATTTTATCTTATTCAGTAGAAATTCATTCATGTTGCATGGACGTAAGGGGTTAATTATTCATATAATTATATGTTTTTTTTTTACTATTTTTATTGACTTACCACATAGTGCAGAAAATCTTCAAAGGATACACCGTCTTCTAATAAAGTATTTTTATTAATTTCATGGGCAGCAATCATTGCCTACATCAAAAATAAACACATTATTAGGCCAATCTAATCGACACGGTATGTAGGTTAATATAGTTCCAGCCATCTGCATTATAATGTTGTTTTCTGAATATTAAGGCATGGATGTTGACATGGATATAAATACATTAACGAATGAATAAAGATATATATATATATAATATACAAAATGAATCAATGAATCAATCAGTCAATCACACAATCAATCAATTTGTTGATGGTCCAGTTGCAAACATGTAAAAGGGTACAATAGAGTTATTGAATAAAAGCTTCCAAAATGTTATCAGCTTTGGTTGACGTAACAGGTCCATCAGTTTGAGGTGTAGGATTAGATAGCGTAGTGTAAAATACTGACTCCTAAATAACACGTTATTTTGAAAATATACACAGTAGATGATAACATGTTACGATGTGTACACACATGATAAATATATTAAATATAACTTGAAATTGCCTGTCATCAGTTTCCCGCGCGAAATTAAAGACAGAGATAAAATAAGATGTCAATCAATCAATCAATCAAAATCAATCAATTAATTATTCAATTAATTAATAAACCACCCAAAAATTCATTTGATCAATCCAAAAAGATAAGAAGGCTATGTCACATAGCTGGTGACATGAACCAGATGATTATACCGAATCAGTGTAATCTTTGCTATACATTATTCAAAATTCGTGCTATGTCTGTCCAGGGTAGAGCATGCAATCTCTCGGTCACAGAGGCTCCTCACAATACGGAATATTTGCGAGTTGAGGAAGAAGATATATTTTGTCTTTTTAAAGCTTGAATACCACAGCTAGATAGACATCTGGCGTGACAGACGGCAGTGATAGCCACTACCCCGGCGTTCGCCATACGATCAATTTACAATTTTCCTGCATTACCACGTAGAATAAATGCAGATTCATTTGCTGCCCATGTCGTTGTTTTATTATTATTATTATTGTTATTATTATTATTATTATTATTATTATTATTATTATTATTATTATTATTATTATTATTATTATTATTATTATTATTATTATTATTATTATTATTATTATTATTATTATTATTATTATTATTATTATTATTATTATTATTATTATTATTATTATTATTAAAACAACCCTGTCCCAATGTTGCCAGCATTTACAGCGCTAAACCAACCAAACGACAACCACTTTATACATGAATATACTTTTATGGTCGTGGTTAGCACTCCCCCTACTACTCATTGGCCAGTTTGGCTATCGAACCTGTGTTGTTTTAATTTTGTCATATAATATTTTAAAAATATTTTATAAACAACATTTTGTAACATTATGGCGAAATGAAGTATTAAACTCAAGAAAGTTATCTACATATAGTATGTTTAAAACAAAATTTGTTCTAGAACTGTATCTTGATATTTTAAAAATAAAGAAACACAGAGAAGTATTTTGCAGGTTAAGATGTTCTAATAATTCGCTTGTAATAGAGACAGGTAGACACACTGGTATTTTTTTTAGAAATAGCTGAACGTGTTTGTCCATTGTGTGTCAGGGACGGTCTATTTATTATTGAAGATGAATTTCATTTTCTATTCTGCTGCCCATCGTATTCGGATATCAGAGAACAATACATATCATTTATCCTGGAAAAAGATTTCGTAAGTTTTGTTAATATTATGTCTTCTACTGATCCAAATGTAATCAAACTATTAGTTTTATATGTATATCATTCTTTCAAGCACCGTGATGCGATTTTGTCTGATACTTGACCATATTGTTTGTTTATCATGTTTACCTAATGACTATCTACGTATATGTATACAATTATCTGTATTTGTTTTATCATGTTTGTACTATGGGCCGATGTCCTTACAATGCTGAATAAATCAATCAACTGATCAAGTTTCATATCCTATCACTATTGTGTTTTTATTACACCTCGTGTCATAGTAGACATTGACGAATTTAGATGTGGTACCTTTGTCATCTTAGGTTGATGATACACTCTGTTATAGTATGCACTAGCCAGTCTCTCTAAGGGATGTCTCACCACCAAAAACCTGAAGTAGTCTGTCCTTGGGTCAGGCAGGTGATCTTTAACTTCTGTGTGTGCGTCACTCCCTCTGGTGAGTCAATTAATCCCGACCTTGTACATGCCACTAGAAAAAAAAAAAAATTACCATAATCGCTTACATAAAGACAAGAACAGGCAGTACGGAAAGGTTAGAAATGCAACGGAACATACATAAAGGAACAACAGGGAAAGCAGAGAGGAGCAGAACAGAATAGAACAGCATATCAGAGAAGAGCAGAAAAAGCTCTAGGAGGATAGAATAGATTATAGCCGATCTGAACAGACCGGAGCAGACATCGAGCAAAGTAGACCTACCCGTAGTAGGAGAAGGCAGAGCCAATTAGTACAGGGCAGATCTGAATACAGCAGAGCAGAGCAGAGCAGAAAAGAGTAGAGGAGAGGAATTTTTGCTAGTCATGTATCTATGATATCATTAACATGTATATTTATTTTACACATTTTAAATCATTTATTACTTGTACATTTATTTACACCACTTTCTTATTTATCATATTATTTACTGTATAATATAATGTACGCATACGTCTACACAGACTTCCCGTTGTCAATATATATAGGTTATATCTATCTATCATGATCTGCTGAACCAATGTTGATATAGTATTGGCACACCATCTGCAACGCTGGTCAAGCATTAAGTCACCATTGGCTTAGCCTCTTGTGTTTATTGGACTGAACGATTGGAGTATTGAACGCTAGAGCATTGCATACTAAAATTTATATTTTAGAGGAGAGCAGAATTTCTTTAGATCGGAATAAAAAATGCCATGAAAGAGCAGCACAAAAAATAATAGAACAAAACACAATCATTCATAGCCCAGTTCAGGTCAATGCTGGGCTAACGTTCCAGAGGCAGTTGCTGGATTATTCAGTATTTGTTTCTTACCTGTACCTATCTGGTTTTTGTATAAAATACGGTCTGAAAGGATGTTTCTTAAACCACTCTTTTCTTTTCGCTCTCTCACGCTCTATCATTTTTTTTAACACGGCCAGCCAGCTAGACGTTCCTGTCTTTCCTATGTCACAGAACAGCGTCTCATGGTAGTGATTTACTAATGCTTTCAGTTGGCTTCCATCTCGCCGCCATCTCCTCTTAGTCGGATCCTCCACTATAATATCCATGTTTAATACGCTCACAAACCTCTTTCACACGCAAACTCTGTGCAGTTTGTGACTCAAGTCCAAAATCTGATATAAAAAAACATGCAGTGGGGTATATATAATAAATATATATTTCAAATATTCAATAGAAGACGAACATGCCAAGATAGGCTACTAACGTAGCCTGGCAAATGATTATACAATGAAGCGCGTGTTTTAAGCAGCCACCATCATTGCAGTGATATGGAAGGGATCATGATTATTGTATTAAATAATTCTATAAATTATTCTATAGAAGAAATATTATCCATAAAATGGCATACTGTAAAACATGCACATAACTAAATATTGAGTCAAGTCCTTTGAGAACACTTCTAGGTAATCTTTCTCTGAATAGAGTGATATAATGTACTTTGTCTCTAGCGAACTCAAGTATGCCTTGAAGCGAACCCCCATATTTTCAAGAAGCTGATCATGCTAGTAAACACGAGACGCTAGACAAATCTTGGTATAATATTGACACACCGTCTGCACCGCTGGTCCAACGTTATGTCAACATTGGTTTAGCATATTGTGTTTACAGAACCGAACGACTGGGATATCGAGCGATGGGGTGCTGTAGACTAAAATCTCATCAAATATCTAAAAAATAAAACAGTTACAGACTTATATCATGTATATTCTCAATAAACACGGAACTTTGGGGGTCTTTTGAAAATCTCCCACTTTTTAAGTGAATTAATGACTACTACTACTACTACTACTACTACTACTACTACTACTACTACTACTACTACTACTACTACTACTACTACTACTACTATTCTGAGATCCACTTGGCCACTGACCTTGTGGTGTGCTGTTCGCAGTTGCAGAATTTGTGGTGACGTAACTTTTCTGATGCTCTGGTGGTGGTGGCTGTGAAACGGAATGTCGTGGAATAATGTGTGGCTGAGGCTTATCTGTGAAACTATACAGTAAAACTACACACACCGCACAGAGCGTGATCCAGAAGACCTGTAATGTAGCGAAACATACAGTGACAAATCAGTGTCAGGAACTAGAACATATCTAATATAGATTTGAATTATAAATAAAAATGGCTAATCACTCTAAAGCCGACAGAAAGCCATCATATAAACTTACCATTTTGATATTTCATATAAGGCATGATTGCTCAGACCTTTCCATAATTCTCTTGCTACATATAAACTTGATAACAAAAAGACATTCGTTGCTGTATATTATATTAGTTTCCAAATTGATGACCATGAAATTGTCAAGTGAAGTAATGAATATATAGTTTCATTTTACACTTACGTAATTTCCGCTCGGCACCATTTACAATAATTGGTGGAAAAATAGAGCATGAACCACTGGGTCGGAAAAATGGACAATAACAGTAAACTATATTTTAGCTGATAACCATTGAGTGCCAAGTGAAAGTAAGTTATATCCATGAATGAATAGACAAACAGTTGCGCTAGCGAGAGAACGAACGAACGAATGAATGAATGAACGAGTGAATGGGTGAATGAACGAAGAAACGACTGGATAAATGATAAATAAGTAAGTAAGTAAATCAGTAAGTGAGTGAGTTGAATGAATGAATGAATGAATGAATGAATGAATGAATGAATGAATAAATGAATAAATGAATGAATGAATGAATGAATGAATTAATGAATAAATAAATGAATGAATGAATGAATGAATGAATGAATGAATGAATGAATGAATGAATGAATGAATGAATGAATGAATGAATGAATGAATGAATGAATGATTGAATGAATGAATTAATGAATGAATGAATGAATGAATGAATAAATAAATGAAATAATGAATGAACCCTTTAAGCTCCCTCGTCGCACAAACGTTCAATAAAAACAATGAGGTTATCCAAAACTTTAATTTGAGATTTTATACCGCACTTCAGTATTTTTAAAATCAGGCCTTCAGGTGGAAATTACATTTTAAGGCGAATGAAAATGAGAGAAATTACTTGTGGCTAGAAGAGTTGATATATGAATGCGAAGTTTATCATTTTATTATATACTAGTGACACTTACCTTCACCATGTATTTAGGCATCGCTCCCAGCAACAGCCATTTTGTATCTGATAGCTTCATCACGTCAGTATATCTCAGTATCACCAGATATAATCCATATATGATTGAATTATCTCTAGTATCACACAGCGACAATCTGAAGAAAAACAACCCGTTTTCACGTACATGTAATTAATGCTGATATAATATAGGGCACCACCATTTTACTTAAATTCTTCATAATGAGACCTGCGAAGTCCAACGTTTTCATTTTGATTTCTAAATTTGCAATTTTTTTAACAATGTCCGAAATTGGTTAATTACAAGAAATAATCAAGTTAGTCAAATCAGCGTAGGCTATTAGTCTACAATTTTTTAGTTCGATTTGTCTCTGCTGTAAAATTAATAAAATAGCAGAGGGGGGGGGGGTGAAGTTTTTTCAGAAATTAGAAATGTTGTCCTGTAAAGGAATATTCCGTTTCAAATTGTGTGGGAAAAATAATTTAAAAACACTTATCAGTTAGGATATTTTGCTCATAGCCAGCCTGGCAAAACATAATGTAGTTTATACATTGCTTGAAATAAAATTAACAATTTGAACAAAACGCCAGCCCCCTGCTATTTAATGATCGCCCCCTTTGACATAGATGATCGATACTATAGGTTATCGCATTCCATTGCCACAGCGATCGACAGTGTTTCGTTACTGCACACAGTAATACGGCATGAAAACTTAACACAAATAAAAGAACAGTAATTCAGTAATGACACATTAAATGAATCTGACTTTTGAAAAGTTCAATGAAATCTTGTTTTCGTAGCAATAACGAAGTGAATATTTTTAGAAGTGGAAATGTTTGTTTTTTTCAAGTAATTATAAAGCGAATATTTTTATTTCACTTAAAATTAAGTCAAAATTAAGGCCTATATAGCCTGTAAGGGCAACAGCTCACTCACCTTTCTTGTGGATTGTCAGTTCATATCACTCTCACATCGTATCTTGTACAGACATGTGTTCTTATATCTCTTTCACTTTTAATATAGGCGTCAAGTTTTTTTAGCATGACTGGAATAAGTACTTATCCAAACAGACAGGCGACATCCCCATATTCGCAGCAATCACGATATATTGACCAGTGCTGGTTTGATGTTGGGCCAACGTCGCAAACAATCGCTAATGCCTAATATTGGCTTTAAACACTTTTTACATTTGGCAAACACCATTGTATTTTATCTGTTTGCACAACCGCTCTACTTTCTCGCCATAGACCCACCAAAAAATTGAATATGTAAAAGAAACGGAGAGGAGCCTAAGGGACGCAACATTAAACGAAATTCCCGTATTTCTTATTTTGAACATGCATGTCCGAAATAAGAAATCGGGAATTTCGTCTCTGTACCTCGCTTAACTGGTAAATGCGCAACACAAAAATTAAAAAACTTTCGCAGTTCCAGTCTATGGACATGTTTACATCATATGGTCTTATTAAGAAACCGAAATAAAATCACCGATATTTTTATGATTTTGGACAGACTTCGAACGAACTTCAGATACACTTTTGATTTCTGACTTGTACAGACTTTGAACAGACTTCTGACTTCAAATTTTGGACTTTAGACTTCACATATATACGACTTCAGACTTCGGACAGACTTCGGGCAGATTTCAAACAGATCGCGGACATCAGACTTCGGATTTTGGGCTTTGGACTTTGGTTTCAGACTTCAGAAAACGGATTTTAGACTTTTATTATACTAGCTCCAGATTTTGGTTTCAGACATTTTGTTTTTGACTTCGGACTGCTGACTTCGGACGGGCAGACGGGCAGTTTTCAGACTTCGGACATACTTCAGACAAACATCGGACAGACTTCAGACGTCGGACTTCAGACTCCTACTTCAGATGTTGAACTTCGGGCAGACTTTGAACATCAGACTTCGAATTTAAAATTTCTGACTTCGGATTGACTTCGGATTTGGGAATTTCAGACTTCAGATTTTAAGACTTCGGACAGACTTCGGATTTCAGACATCAGATTTTGGATTTCAAACTACGGACAGACTCTGGATTACAAGCTTCTGACAGACTTCAAACTCAGGACTTTAAACTTCTGTCTTTGACTTCAGACTTCGGATTTTAGACTTGAGATATACTTCGGACAGACCTCGCCCTACGGACTTCAGATTTTGAACATCGGTCTTTGCAATTCAGACTTTGGACAATATAACGTTACTTAGATGTCTTTGGACTTCAGACTTGAAGAGTTTAGACTTCAGACTTTGGACTATGAACTTCAGACTTTAAGTTTCAAGGTTCAGAGCCCCCATTGGGTTTTAATACTTTAAATAGTAAAATATAAAATGTAAGCACAATTTTCTATGACCTGATCTCTTGACTAAAAAAAAAAAAAACATGCAGCTTTAATTGTGATAAAGCTGCATTTTAGCTGTCCTTAGAATACAGAACTTGAAGGTCGGCACAAGCTCTACTTCAGTGCAATCAGGCTCTAGTATATATTTATGGACCTCTTGTAAGCTAGATATATCATTTTATGCTGAGATGTACTGAAAATAACATATAGTATCTCAATTTTTTTCAGCAAGATGACGGTCATTTTGAAAAAAATCAAAAGCCAATATGGGGATTGCTATAGTGACTCTTCAGTTTTTTCATTGGGAGGATATTCCTCCGTCATTTCAGGTGATAGTATAATGCGCTTGCACCACACATCGCAACAAGACAAAACCGGAATTCGAGATATTGCCCTTTTATATTCCAATTTTGCTTCAATGGGTCCCTCTTGTGTAAGGTCTCATGGTAGCATGCACTGCACACTCCATACATTTTAGCAGGTTCAAACACTGTAGATGCCTCCCCCCCCCCCCCATGATAAAAAAAACACCCGGTAGTCCAATAGAATGCGTCATTGCAACGGCTTATCGGCATATCAGAATATCGGAGAACATACCCCCTGTGAACTATTTACTAACTGAGAACCCACTGCAAAATATTGTGACATTTTGTTTGGTTTAAACCTATATTTTCTGTTCACTCCTCTCGCATAAAGTCCTTAAAGCTATATCCGAACATGTCTGCATCACTTGGTATTTCTCCATCACAGCCTTCAGCACGCTGTAAGCCACATTTTTATAAATATCCATGTATGAAAGGGGGTTTATGTTTGCTTCATTCATCTGCGGAAAGCTGTCAATAAAATCCTTGGCTTTATATCTGGGTAGAATGTTGGCTGCATGCTAATGTTGCTAATGTTTCCGTGTGGCCGATATCGTTATAATCGATTGAACAGGGCTCACAATTACTCTGAATAACAAAGTTCACAAAATTAAAAACAAAACTAAAAAATAAGAACATTATGGAATTCAGATACCTATTATTTGCCGGTACTGGTACTTGTACCCCCTCCTTGACACTTGAACTTCAACAGGTCTGCTTAAATACAGATAAAAAAAACACTGTATGATATTGAATAGAACGTGACGTTGTGGACGCTCGAGCCAGTTTAAATACATATAGTTGAACAAAAATATACAAAAAGCTTGACATTTTACGCCATAAAGACTACAAGCAATATTCTATGTTCGCGGTGATTTCTTTGCTTTCTGTCTGATTTCTCATAAATTTCCAAATAAAAATGATATATCATTCGTATATATTCGAGATATATTCATTTTGATACGATATTCTGTGAAGCTCAATAGCCTTGACATCCATTGCTTTCTTCTTAGGGGGTCTTATATAACTTTGTTTTCATCGAGTTCTCATTCAAAACGGTTTCCGGTGACGTCAATTCGTTCCACAGAATAGAGCGGATAAAATGATCATATGGCACTAAAGAGTTTGAGTTAGTCAAACAAATGGCTGCATAAACCCTTTCGTCGCCAAATTATCTAATTAAAATGTTCACGCACTTGAAATTGTGTCTCGTTGACGGGAAACACAACTTCAAATGGGTAAAAAATGTTTATATGTTTCAAATTGGTGGCAAAGTGCTTTCAAATAGATCCGGTCGAAGACATAATTATAGGATCAAAAGGCTAAGTTAATTTATATAAATTTTCAACCACTTGAAGTTGTGTCTCGCTACCGCGATCCACAACCTCAAGCGGTGGAAAATGTACTATTATTTTTTTGTCTAATTTAAGACATTTACTGATTTTGATGTTTGTACAGTCATTTCATTCCCAATAACAGTGAATTATTCGGCAAATAAAATAGATTAAAATGGACAATAGTTGCGAATAGCAGGCATGTATGTATTGACAGTAAGGCAAAGGGTGAAGTGAAAATAAGACTCTATTCACCTGACATTTTATCCAGTGAGAATCTCTACCAACTGTTAGCTCCCTGTCAGGTAATGACTGAAAAACAAAATATATCAAATTAAATAAATTTAAATTACGTTTACACACACACACACAGCTCCAGCAAGAAAACTGATCAAAGCTGAATCAAAGTATAGCTCATACACACCTAAATGTAATTATATTAACCTCTTCAAGCCTGAGTTTAAAATATCTTCATCCCCCGACCTCTATCTAAACCCTTACCCTGCTAAGTTAATTATTTTAAATTTTCAGCCACTTGAAGTTGTGTCTCGCTACCGTGACCTACAACTTCAAGTGGCTGAAAATTACTCATATTTTTTTATTTGACCACAAATATTTGCAAATTTTTATGTTTAGACACACAGTTCATTCCCAATAACAGTGATTTAGTCGACTGATAAAACTGATTAAAAACGACAATAGTCGTGATCAGCAGGATAAGGGTTAATCGCGATTATCGATTTGTAATCGATGACGATGATGATGACCTGGAATAGGTGACAAATTAAATAATTATTTTTGAAACGGTTGCATAAAAATACTATTGTTCTAAAACTCGCATACGTCTAGGAAAAAAATCAGGAATGAACGATTATAATAGGCTTTGACGCACCACGAGGGATCATAGGGTTAACCGCTAGAGCACCGAGATATTTAACCCTTTAAGCCACACGATGCATTAAAGCATCATTTTACATCCCTGAAAACATTAATGTTCCTACAACTGCGTTTTTAGAATGAAAACTTCCATGAAACTCTTTTACCAATTCATGGCAATTTTCTTTAATTTTTCACCCACTTCAAATCATCTTCATCCACTACAAGTCGAGAATTGCGACAGCAATTCGCGGCTTGTAGTAGATGAAGATGACAATGTAAAGTCAGGCTTGAAAGGGTTGATGTAAATTGTCAGTCGTTTGAAGTTGTGTCTCTCTCTACCGCGATCCACAACTTCAAGTGACTTGCATTTGTAACATTAGGTCATATCGTTTCACAGATTGAGGACTTTTTTCATTTCTAGAAAGTGGCTATACAAGTGATAATATAGAAAACTACAGGAATATCCCTTGTGCGGCTGGAACCGTATACATAGGCCTACGGTTTCAAGCATATTTTTGGTTAATAGAAATATCACTAAGTTTCTAAATAGTTTCTGGTAACCGGTAGATGCTTAGTTAATCCAATAATTAAATATTCAAGATGTCTACTTTTTATAAATAGAAATATTTTTCGACATCAGCAGCACAAGGGCAAGCATTGTAGTTGGCATCGGTGCGCTAAGTGTTAACCCTTTAACAGCCGGTACCGAATATATTCGTCTTTTTCCATTTTTTACCACCACATTAAGTACTACCTTTTAAAATTTGACATGAATTAGCAATATTTGAACAGAGTTGACCTCCATTTTGCGACATCTGAATAATTTTCACTCACTTGAAGTTGTGGATCGCGTCAGCGAAACACAACTTCAAGCGGGTAAAAATTCCAATTGAATAATTTGGCGGTTAAAGGGTTAAGGGACATGCACCGTCCCTGTCGCTGCCTGTCAGTCGAGCTCCATACAGTCAAATTAATAGATCTATCTTAATACATTTTCAAGCGGTCCTCGACCACTAGAGGGGGGGGGGTGGAAAAAGACTGATTATTTTGAATATTGGTACGTCATATGCATACTTTGAAGGTAAATTCTATCAGGCTCGTATGAGATTACAATATAGCAGGTTAAAGCGATAGTCAACTGTTAAAATTCACAGGGCATGGGTCTCCCAGAGTGCAATAGTGCCCGTAGGTAGGCCTAGGCACCTCTTCCATGAAAATACTAAATATGCGTTTCATACACTTCTAGAGGTAATAAGGGTTGAGAAATAGCGGGTGCCAGGATATCACCCTTTAGCAGTTTTTTTATTCTAAGTTTTAAGTTGTTGGGCCATCGTCAGAGACATTGGACCAACATTAAAGCAACATTGGTTAGTCCCTCAGTGGGTGCTGTGGGCAGGATGCAAAGGGTAGGGAATGATGAAGAAATGTTGGCACAACATTTTTTATTATGGGCCAACCATAATACTAATTGAAATAACTTTATAATAGGTAGTAACTGTCCTCATTACTAGCTATAGTTATCTTTCTAAAATGTTTTGGTCAAATTTTTTTTAGAGAGTATCCCCACACTAGCTAGAGACATCATAGTACTTGTTGCATCAGTGTTACGAATGGTGGGCCAACATTATCCCAGCATTGGTTTAAGGTATCATGATGGCTGTTCTAACATTGGAACGAGCATGCACTGGAGTAACATTGTAGAGACACGTGGCACCCAGCAAGCATGATTCACTGACCAGTGTTGAATGGATGTTGGCTAGCGCCGGTGGTCCAGCATACAACCAGAATTGGATTAGTATCGATTTGACTTGTAGTGCACTGCTGCAGGAGACTAAAATGTTTAAGAGAACATCCTTTTCTTGTTAATATACTTATTATATTATTATATTATACCAGGCACTAGCTTAGCAGTTTAGATTCATGTTCAGTCTCTGAGATTTGATAGCAAGCAGTTACGGCTCTTTGACTGCATTACAGTATGGACAGGCCTGACCAGTTTAAAGGTTTTTTATGCGTTTTGAATGCTTACACGTGACCTACGCATGCGAGTTCAGAACATGGCTGTATCTTTAAAAATATACATGTAACAAGCTCATCCCTTCCCTTTCTGTCGAATCACATTTAGATCTTTGTGTTTCTTAAAGACTGATTGGTGACAGTGGTATATCCAGAAATATAACAAGGGAGGCCTCAAATATTTGAGAAGTCATTTAATAAGGGCGGCCCCTTCTAATAATTAAAAAAATGAACATAAACTGGTGCGATTTATATGTGAAATATAGAGGTAAAATTGATGTGCATAGGGGATGTTACAGACACCACCCCATCCCTCCCCCCCCCGGCCACGGCCCTGAGTATGCTTTTATGACTATCTAGAGACTTACCACATAATGCAAAAAATCGTCAAAAGATACACCGTCCTTTAATGAAGTATTTTCATTGATTTCATGGGCATCAATCATGTCCTGCATTAAACATAGGCATATTAGTAATCTAATTAAGCTATTATAATCCCGCACACGTTTTAAACTTTTTTCAGTGGACCTGGATTTGATGTCTAATTTATTTCAACTTATCTCACTTCTAGGGGTAATATGGGTTGAAAAAATAGCGGGTACCAGGATAGCACCCTTCAGCAGTTTTTTATTCTAAGTTTGAAGCTGTTGGGCCATCGTCGGAGACCAGCATTAAAGCAACATTGGTTAATCGTCCAGTGGGTGCTGTGGGTAGGATGCATAGGGGCAGGGAATGATGAAGAAATGATGGCATAACATTGTTTTATTATGGGTCAACCTCAATACATAATTGAAAAGATTTAAAAAAGGTAGCAACTGTCCTCATTACTAGCTATAGTTACCTTTCTAAAATGTTTTGGTCATACATTTTTCTGAGAATATCCCTACACTAGTTGGAGACATCATAGTACTTGTTGTATCAGTGTTACAGATGGTGGGCTAACATTAACCCAGCATTGGTTTAAGGTATCATGATATCTGTTTTATCATTGGAACGAGCATGCACTGGAGCATACATTGTAGAGACACGTGGCCCCCAGCAACCATTATTCACTGACCAGTGTTGAATGGATGTTGGCTAGCGCTGGTGGTTCAGCATTGAGCCAGAATTGAGTTAGTAGCGATCTGACTTGTAGTGCACTGCTGCCGGAGATACACATATTCGACAGAACATCCTTTTCTTATTAATATAGTTATTATATTATTATATTATACCAGGCACTAGCTTAGCAGTTTAGATGCATGTTCAGTCTCTGAACGAACAGGACTGACCAGGGAATAATGGCAAAAATCTGACCTTGTAGGAAAATACCCTAATTAGGGTATTTTCCTACAATGTCAGATTTTTGCCATTATTTCTGCAGACAATATTAAGAAAACACATTTAACGTTAAATTATTCAGATTTTTAAAGACAAAACAAATGAACAACAAATGAAGTTTTCATTGACATTGACCCTCAAATGGTGTATATTGAGAAATCAATACTGGTGAAGTGGGCCTACTCTGGGCCCTTGGCCAAAGATCGATATAAATAATGGCCGTCATAAACGTGTATAGTTGGTGGGTTTGTAAAACCTGTTCATAAGTGTCACAAAGTATCCCATAGTACCTGTTGGTGCTGAACTACTTATAACTTGTTTCTTACCTGTACCTATCTGGATTTTGTATAGATTAAAATCTGAAAGGGTGTTTCTACAACCACTCTGTTCTCTTTTCTCTCTCATGCTCTACCATTTTATTGAACACAGCATGCCAACTAGACGTTCCTGTCTCTCCTATGTCACAGAGCAGCATCTTATGGTAGTGATCTACTAGTGCTTTCAGTTGGCTTCCCTTTCTCCTGGGAGGCCTCCATCTTCTCTTATTCGGACTCCCCATTCGTCCCACTGAGGCATAATATTCAAAATCTGATAAAAGACAGTAGGGTATATATCCAAATTATACACCACCGCCATCGCGGTGATTAAAGCAGCACATGCATTGCTTAATGTTCAGACTGATAATATCAGATAAAAACAGCCAAACATAAAATAAAATGTTAATGGACCGAAGTTATTTTTAAGATTATTATATAGAAGAGTAGGCCAAATATATACACTAATTGGAGAGGCCTTGGAGTATCAACAAAAAAATTAGTTTACTGTTGTGGCAAATGAAAATACAAAGTATCTCGTCAGTTTGAGCATACGTTTAGGCAATCGCATTTTCTATGAATAGCGCGCTATTTACATTGTCTCCAGTGAAATCAAACATGCTATAAAACGAGAGCTGCATGGTCATGCTAGTAAACACGAGAGGCTGCACCAATGTTGGTATGATATTGGCACACCGTCTCCAATGATGGCCCAGTCACAGTCACTAAATCAACAAATTTATTATCGTACTCTGCTGGATTATTTCTCGACAATATGTGATTACTTAATTTGTAAATAACTTTATTCTGAGATCCATTTATTTGGCCACTTTAGTCTTACCTTGTGGTCTGTTTGTAGACGTTGCAGAATTTGTGGTGACAAAACATTTCTGATGCCCTGGAGAATGTGGCTGGGGAAGAGGATGGAGGGAAATACTGTGAAACTTGTCTATGAAATGATACAGTAACGCTACACACACCGCAGAGACAGTAATCCTGAAGATCTGTAATGTGATAAAAAAAAATACAATGACTGATCAGGACAAATCTAGGACGAATCTGAAGTAGACTAACATCATAATTTGTGTGCATACATTCTAAAGCCTCCTAGCACCCAGATAATTATGATCATTTTAATTCGCACTAAATTGATTATTGTGGAAGCTATCAGGTGAATAAAAATCATCCTTTGCAAAGTGATTGTGTACTGGATCCAGATCATCACCTAAATGTAATGGATTGAATAAGTATCTTTAAGCCAGTAACCAGTCATTCATGAATAAACAGACAAACGAGTGCGTGAGCGAGCGCACGAACACGTGAATGAATAAATGAATGAATGAATGAATGAATGAATGAATGAATGAATGAATGAATGAATGAATGAATGAATGAATGAATGAATGAATGAATGAATGAATGAGCGAAAAAAAGAACGAATGAATGAATAAACGAATGAGCGAAAAAAACAAAGGAACAATTTAATGAATAAATGAATGAATGAATAGATGAATGAATGAATGAATGAATGAATGAATGAATGAATGAATGAATGAATGAATGAATGAATGAATGAATGAATGAAAGAATAAATGAATGAATAAATGAATAAATAAATTAATAAATGAATGAATGAATGAATGAATGAATGAATGAATGAATGAATGAATGAATAAATGAATGAATTGATGAATGAATGAATGAATGAATGAATGAATGAATAAATGAATGAATGAATGAATGAATAAATGAATGAATGAATGTATGAATGAATGAATGAATGAATGAATGAATGAATGAATGAATGAATGAATGAATGAATGAATGAATGAATGAATGCAAAAAAGGAATGAATGAATGAATAAACGAATGAGCGAAAAAAACAAAGGAACAAATGAATAAATGAATGAATGAATGAATGAATGAATGAATGAATGAATGAATGAATGAATGAATGAATGAATGGATGAATGAATGAATGAATGAATGAATGAACGCATGGTTGAATGAATGAACACACGAATAAATGAATGACTGAATAAATGAATGATTGGATAAGTGAATGAATAAATGAATGAATGAATGAATGAATGAATGAATGAATGAATAAATGAATGAATGAATGAATGAATGAATGAATGAATGAATGAAATAATTAATTAATTAATTAATTAATTAATTAATTAATTAATTAATTAATTAATTAATTATTTATTTAATTAAATAATCAATTAATCTAACAATGAATCAACAAGTGGTGCGAGTGTGAGATTATCCAGACGTGTAGCCTATGCCATTCACAGCCAGAGTGCGAGAATGTGTTTATTCAGCAGGTACAGCAAATATAGTCCGGTAGCGAGACATAGCTAACATGACTGCAATGCTCTCGGTTATTTAACCCTTTAGCCGCCAAATTATTCAATCTGAATTTTCACCCACTTAAAATTGTGTCTCGCTGACGCGATCCACAACTTCAAGTGAGTGAAAATCATTCAGATTTGACAAAATGGAGGTCAACTGTTTTCAAATATTGCTAATTGATGTCATATTTTATCTTTAACATGTTTAAAAGGTGGTACTTAATGTGCTAAAAAAAACTGAAAACCCGAATATATGCGACACCGGCGGTTAAAGGGTTATCACAGCGTTTGAGAGACAAAGCCTCGTCGCAGAAACATCTAATAAAAAACAATGATGATATCCTGAGCTTTATTTTGAGATATTATTCAGACATCTAGGCCTGTTCCGTAAAATCAGGCCTAGATGTCATAATAGTATAATTTACGTTTTAGGGTGAATGTAAATGAGGAAAAATACCTGTGGCTAGAAAAGTTGATATATATAACATAAATGCTGACCTTCACCGTGTATTTGGGCATCGCTCCCAGCAACAGCCATTTTGTATCTGATAGCTCCATCACGTCACGTGATGTCACATCTGATCATGTTACCATCAGCGTCAACATTTCTCTGTATCCCCAAATATAATCCATATATGATTGAATGATCTCTGGTATCACACAACGAAAACAGTTTGATAATCTGAAGAAAATATTGATACATACATAGGACAAACTCATGTCCTATCCCCATCAACATTATACTAAGCAATACTAGTATGACAAAAACTTGGGCTGTAGCATATTTAGAGCCATATGCAGTTTCATGCATACTCAGATTTACGAAGCCCAAAGTCTTCAGTTTGATGTCAAAATTCGAATTTTTTATCATAATCTAATACTATTCCTTACTTTGGTATAGGCTATCTGGTAAGATGTCTACTTATAGTTAGGCCTACCGGATTCACTCACCTTTTTGTGGATTGTCAGTTCATAACACTCTCATATCGTCTCTTGTACAGACATGTAGTAATCTTATATCCCATTCAGTCTTAATCATGTTAATACAGGCGTCATGTGTATTTAACATGGTCAAAGAGATAAGAACTATTCCAAACAGACAGTCGACATTCCCTTTTCCCAGCAATCACGAGACATTGCCAAGTGGTGGTATGATGTTGGGCCAGCGTCTGGTTCGATATATTTTGTTTTCTGGGCTATAATCACTCCTAATTATTTGCTGCTCACTTTGAACACTTCCTTTAAAACATAATTGACCTTACTCGTGCTAACGGGCGCTTATACTGCGATCTGGGAAATATAAAGATCATATGGAAAATACACTTGCAAATTAAAAAATAAAAATGTTCATTATTTGATTAGTTAGCAGAATTTATTATAAAAAAATAGAAACCAGGGAACGCACAAAAAATAATCAATTAGTCAATTATTAAGCCTATTATTTTTATTTTTTTCAAAACAAAGAATGGTTATTAAACCCCGAGGGTTCTAGCTGACTTAAAACCCATCCGACCACGACATTCTATGCCTGGAATTGAGAGTTATTGTTGATCAAGTAGGGTATACAGACCAGAAAATAATGTGGTGGTGTGTCTGTATGGACCGTTTGATAATTACGTAACACTTAGAGGGGGAATGGTGTAAAAGGATGCGTTACAGAGAGTAGTCAAAGTAACGTTAAAAAGTGTATTTTGAGGGGGGGGGGGGCAAACATCACCCAAAAAGTCCCTTAAATGTGTATAAAGTGTGGTGATTTAGTCCTACAAAATAACTTGAAGGCCTATGCATTTCCTTCCTATCATTTAAATCGGTATAATCACATTGAAAAGACATGCATCCATTGTTAGTTTAATATTGGGTCAACGCCGTAGACGGTGGGCCAACATTAAATAGCATCTGGTAGTTTGGACACGATCAACCCAATTGTTTACCTACATGTAGATCAGGCTTTGGATTGTTGCCATAACGACTATGTAAACAATCGCAACTCCTTTATATTTAAAGATTTATCATATTGTATGCGCGCCACAAACCAGAATATAAGAACATATATAAACATCTTGTTATTGAGTCATATTCATACTAAGAATCTACGACATCGAATTTTAGCAATGCTGTTTTTTCAGAATCTAAAAAAATGTTTATATCTCTAATAGCTTTTATTAAATTGTATCCTAATTTGACAATAATAGGCCCAACGTTACAGATTTTTTAAAACTTAAATCAGTGTGTAAGTTGCCTTATTATTATTATTATTTAACATTTGTACATAAACATGTATCCCTATCATGTTCTCTTATATGTTCAGTATATCGATTTACAACATTAATATATCGATTAGACTACTCTGCACAGAAACTCAGTTGAGCAAATATCAACATTAAGCGTGTGGTAGGATATTGCTGAATTTAAATAAGCCGTCAAATATCGTAAAATTTAGTGCATTATCACACATTATACGTTTTGCAAGCCGTGGTGAAGAATATGAAGAGTTATTATATATTTTGTTCAAAACTAGATTTAAATCATAATTACATAATACTGTTATATTTACTTTGTGGAATCTAGGGTAATTTTATAAAACAAGTCAATCATGCCTTACCTATTTTATGTTTACTTGATATCCATTTGCTGAAATGGTTAGCTTCTCAGACGACCATTTTCTCCACTAAAACACTATTAAAGTGTATAATTATCCCTGCCGGGGTATATACATGTATATGGTTAGATTTCGCAATAACTATAGAAACATATATTGGCATGTTTACGTTTGGGTATACTGGTAGGCCTAGCTACTATACCACTCCAGGCAGACGCTCATGAATACATACATGTGTGTTTTTTATCTGTGTTAGTTGAGCGCACGTATTATAGACAGGGATATATCCTAACCAATCTAATAAACATGTCTGTCAAACTTTTCTCAACGGTTTCTATTGTATTTTTTCCCGTAGATTTCAAATCTGCCAGATACCATTCGAGATTTTGCATATTTAATTAGCTAATTTGCATATTTCCAAAATGGCCGCCGAAAAAAGTAATCGGCTATCAATACAGTTCCGGCAATCCTAGAAATGTGTTTTTTGGCCCTAAGTTCGGGTTTTGAGATCCAATAATGCAATTTTGACGACAATATTAATTTTGGGGTCATTGTTAGGTCATAGGTCATGTGACCAATGAATACAATATCCAACATTCACGTTTTAGCAAAAAGTGCACAGCTTAACTTTTTTTGGATAAAATGATGATTTGAATGCCTTTAATATATATTTAATTTCAGAGAGTTACATCTTATACACAATACTATATTTATTATTACAAGATGGCCGCCATAATTCAAAATGGCCGCCAGCCGAATCCAAAATAAAGATATCTTAGTTTCTGGTTATCATATCTAAGCGATCTTAGTGGCTTGATTAAGGTTTTTTGGACCAAGGAATACAATGCCAAACATCATTATACTGTCAAATGATTTTTTAGTGGTTTTTGAAGTGTTTTTGATCTCTATAGTTTGATATTTTGGCAAAATTGTGTGATCCATCTACGCCACCATAGTTATATTTGGATGACTTCCTCCAAGAATGAGTTTATCATCCGCACACTGTTCTGAATTCACATACTAACATGATATAAAGTTAAGCCATATAAATTACATGTGCATGGCAGCGACAAAATAGGTAAATAAACATCATTTACATTATAAAACGACACTGTTATGTTGTAGAGTATGTAAAACTACTACCCAGGGGGTTAACATCATATTTTCTGGAAAACTGACAGTCTGACACGGCGTGTTGTAGAAGGTTGGGCACCTGAAATAATATCTACATATATTTAGGATCACAACCTAGGTGCACAACCTTGCAAATCGACTACTGGAAATTGACAGCGGGTCAATAATGGCGGCCATTACCGAGAAACTTTATTTTCTCAATATCTCGGTCAATATTTAAGATAATTTGCTTTTAAAGTTATCTAAACCTATCTTTTAAGGGTCAAGGATCAATATAGAGCCAACCCTGAAGTGATTTTATGTCTTCTTAACAAGATAGTACACAAAACCATGCATTTGTTAGTGTGAAATTAATGTTTTGCGCTAGATATTATTAATCTCGTTTGATAAGAAAACATTTGACTGAACAGGAATCAGCTTGCCATTTTCTACAACCCATCCATAGTCCTAAGGCTTGAGGATGGCTTGGCTGCATGCTTTATATGCTGTTGGAAAGCATTGGGTGGCAACAACTTCAGCAGTGTTGACTTATCAATATTATTTAAGAACGTTTTGTCTCTGAGCGTATCTCTATCACAGCCTTCTCTTGTTGAAATATGAGTTCACAAAAAGCTGTTGTGACTGGTCACACACATATATGATTTCAATTGGAGCACCATCATCAGCAAAGTCTACCAGTGTAGTTATATCATTCAGCCAACTTTAAAATGCCAGTAGAGAATGTATAGCCGATGGTATCTCGTCCGTTGATAATGTGAATAAATGACAGTGCCCTAAAGTTTGCATGACCCATTGGAGCGGCAAAACTCGTGAATGGATAGCTGTCTTGAGATGAACGACCAATTACCAAATATACAATGCAATGTATGTGACTGTAATTAGTAGACACTGTTTTATCCACCACCTAAGTGAAATTTAGTTGAACCAGAAACCAAAATAGTATATAAGCGAAATTGATTCGTCTGACAAGAGTAATGACATTTCTACTCTTCGGCAAATAACACACAAAAAGTAAGTGGTGGAGACATAACCAATAATAACTTTATTGGTGATCATGAATGTGGCAATATGCGTCTATCATTGTTCGCAGAAAACGGAAATAGCATGATAGCTGATGATGCCATGATGCTCACATTGAAATAACGGTAGATGTGTATGACCAGGCAAAGTAGCTTCTTGTGAACGCATAATCCAACATCGAAGGCTGTGATATAGCTATATATACTCCGATTCACCAAGTTTTATAATAACAAATCACTGCTGAAATTACTGCCATCCTCTTGCTTTAGAACATCATCTAAATCGGGCAGCATTGGCAACAGCACTTGACAAGTCAGCTTACATCGCCAAGCTTACCTGCAAGCCTGAGGACTATGGTTGTATAAAATGACCACCATATATGACACACACAATGACACGTGGCTGCAAGAAGGGTTGCAACAAAAAACTGCTCGAGTAAGAGAAGAAAAATCCCCTGCTATGTAGAAGACTGTCAGAGATATCTAAGCAAGGGTTGCTGCGTACAACACCTTGAGACCTTGATGACGTGAGCGTTGGGTGATAGGGCATGGTGGGTTACTGCCCGATGTTCTGGGCATGTCTAGGGGGATTTACCCTCAGACATGCCCAGACGATCAAAGACTTAGGTTTTGATATGCAATTTAATGCTGAAACACCGAGGCCTTTAGCACAGCCCCGCTATCCTCTGGTCGGATAGTCCTCAAGAGTCACAATATTTGAGGGTAACTCCATTCATCCCACATGAGAGATCTAATGTCAAACACTATTGCCTGTAGTTTAGGCTCTAGCACGGCCAACATCAGTGCCTGTACTGATGTGGGAGCTGCATTTGCACCACTATTGAGTGGAGGAAACAGGCTACCCAGCTGGCAATCCACCACAATATTATAGCCAGCCACGTGTAGGCTGCAGCTTCTCGAACATGCAACAGACGGGACAGAGCCCAAATGACCCTCCCCAGGTGGGTGCGAAAAGTACTGCTACTAGCAATCATCCCAGTACCCCTCAGACTGACTATGTTATGAAGTGATTATAATGCCAAATGCTATATCACTGCAAGGGCTATTACTTATTCTATTATCAAGTTTTTGATCAATAAACATTATCATTGTTATGACATCGAACGCTCATGATGTTTTCTTAGTTGTGTGTATATAGGCCTACTGGTATACATATTTACAATACATAACATCACTTCAGGACTGGTTTTATATTGATCTTTGACCCTGAAAATATTGGTCTAGACAACTTTAAAAGCAAATTATCTTAAATATTGACCGAGATATTGACAAATTCAAGTTTTTCGGTAATGGCCGACATTATTGGCTTCCTACCAATTTCTAATAGTCGATTTGCAAGGTTGTGCACCGAGGTTGTGATCCTAAATATATGTAGATATTATTTCAGGTGCCCAAACTTTTACAACACGCCGTGTCAGTTTTCCAGAAAATATGATGTTCACCCCTTGGGTAGTAGTTCTGGGTAGTAGTTCTACATACGCTACAAAATAACAGTGCCGTATTATAATGTAAATGATATGTCTATTTATCTCTTTTATCGCTGTCATATACATGTGATGTATATGGTTTTACTTTAGATCATGTTAGCATGTGAATTCAGAACAGTGTGCGGATGATAACCTCATTCTGGGAAGTTATTCAAATATAACTATGATATAACACAATTTTGCCAAAATATTAAACTATAGAGATCAAAAAGACATCAAAAATCATTTGAAAGTATAATGATGTCTGACATTGTATTCCTTGATCCAAAAAACCCCAATCTAGACACTAAGACGGCTTAAATATGATATCTAGAAGCTCAGATATCTTGATTTTAGGTTCGGCTGGCGGCCATTTTGAATTATGGCGGCCATCTTGTATTAATAAATATAGTCTTCTGTATGAGATGTAACTCTCTGAAATCAAATATATAATATCAGGCATTCTAATCATCATTTTATCCCCAAAAAAGTCCATTTGTGCACTTTTTGCTAAAACGTAGAGGTGGGATATTGTATTTCAATGGTCACGTAACCTATGACCTTCCAATGACCCCAAAAATAACATTGGCGTCAAAATGGCATTATGGGATCTCAAAACCCGAACTTAGGGCCAAAAAACACATTTCTATGATTGCCGTGACTGTATTCATAGCAGATTACTTTTTTGTGGCGGCCATTTTGGAAATATGCAAATTAGCTAATTAAATATGCAAAATCTCGAATGGTATCTGGCAGATTTGAAATCTACGGGAAAAAACACAATAGAAACAGTTGAGAAAAGTTTGACAGACATGTTTATTAGATTGGTTAGGATATATCCCTGTCTATTAGATTAGGCCGCGCATTACACAAAACGAATACCGTATCCCCGCGCATTAACGTGCATGCACTTAAATTTGAAGATGCACTTAGTTTTCGAGGTGCATGCACTTATATTCGAACACAAAAAAATATTTTACGTAAAAGACATGCACTTATATTCGAACATAAAATTACCTTGATTATAAAGAAATGACAAATAGTTCGACACAAAAAAATTAAATCAGCAATCTTATTTGTTTTGTAACGTCAATTTAGGTATGTATAACTTTATTAATACACACCATCTATAGCATCGAGATGTGCATTATATAACCTTATTTCAAGAAAACAACTTTCGAAAACATTTACTTTTTAAATATAAGTCGAGTTGCCAGGCGCAAAAAAATCTTCACTGTCTCAACAGCTAGCCATCATTCAACATACTGCATGTAAACTTGCATCGTCACGTCTATCGTCAACTGTCGCGTTCACACCCCTGTCTAGGAGGGCTCAACACGCAGATTAAAAATCCACAAGAATCTGTTTAGATGCAAAGTATATTTTAAGAACTCAGGCCTCGTTACAATAATCGGCTAAATCGGCGGGTGTTACGGGGGTGGTTTTTATAATGTTGCTTGAAAGACTCATTTCTTCTTGTCGTTAAAAGGTTGCAGATTTGGCGACACAAAATCGTATTTAAAGGGGTGCACTTAGTTTTCGAAAACAAGTGCATCTATTTATATTCAAACAGTAAACAATTTTAAAACATCCCTAAAACATACGATTTTCACTCATAAGTGAATGCACGTTTATGCGCGGAGATACGGTATGTGTTTTTTTCTGCCATGTCAGTTTCGATGAAAACAATTGTTCCAGCTATGTGTTTATTTTATTTTTTTCAATCACCATAATTAACTTTTAAAAAATAAGTTCAAAAGGTGGGCTATTGAAATTTATTGAAGTTCGACGTCGGGGAACCAGTCGGTGGCAACATTTTATTGTGGGCGATAACTTCATGTACCCTGTTTCATCGTGTTCTGCATGTTGATTATAACCAGTTAGTTCTTAGACAACTTTAAAAATGGTTGAACAAACTAAAAATCACCGATTTATCGCAATTTTTCGTATTTTACGTCGCCAATTTTACCGTGTGGACGCAATAACGTCTCAAGTGTTTCAATGGAATCTTGCTCAAATTTGTTTTGCATGTTTTTAATAGTCAGTTCTGGAACAAATTCATTGTAAAATGGAACATATATGCTATAAAAGTATAAAAGTGTGACATGGCTAGGTGCTACCTTTTTCACGGATTTCCACATTCATTGTACTTGCCTGCGATTATGTTCGTTTTGGAAATACCATATAAATTTTAGCATTGCTTTGGTACATACTCCAGTGACCTAAGTGTGTAGTTGCATATCTTTTTAGGTTTCTACGCTTTTCGGTTTCTCGGGGCGGGGGCCCTAGGGTAGTGGTTAGCACCGCTGCCTTTCACGCCAGAGTTCGGGGTGCGGTCCCCGGTCTCGGCGGTTTGAAAGAAACAAAAAATGTTTCTTCCCCATCCACGTGTGAAAGTCAGTATTGTGGGGAGCCTCCGTGACCGAGAGGTAGCGTGCTCGGCCTCAGACCGCCAGGGCAGGAATTTCGAATCCTGTGTCTGGAGGACAGTGTCATCTCAATCATCTCACCATCCTCAGGAGGTTCTCCTGGCCCAGTTTAGCCTATATGTGCACAAAGGTGGCCTAAAGCCCGATTCATTTCATTTCAGAGTTTCTTTTTTGCTACCATATATAATTCGTATATTATACAGAGTAGCTATTTTATCACTGGTTTTGGTGCGATAAACAGTATCATAGACCCATCCCCCCCCCCCCATCTTCATATCATGGCAATGCCATCTAATTTTTATTCAAAGTAGTTATCATTCACATTTTCGAAATACCCATTGTTTTATTTTGGCAAAGCCACTTAACAAGATTTCAATTCTGTATGCGATACCATATATATTGGAATGTGGTTTTACCAAACTAACCATCTTGTATATACATGTACACATATCATTTCTATGACCAGTAAGCCAATACTGACTTTTATTTATGCCAATAAAACATCTGTCTGTCTATGTCATTCAATTTCAATTTCTAAGCAAGGTTTATTTACAAATTTGGCATTAATAAAATAGTCTAAAAGGTGTTTTGAAAATAGTGAAATTACCCTCACTTTAATATGTACATTATTACCACTGATTACATGTCGAAGTTGTTTTTGTAATCAGTGATCAATTGATCTCTTGAGAGACATGTTGGTGGTCATAATAGCTCCATGTTAATTTAAGATTTAATATTATTCAATGAGCCAGATGTCATGAAATTAATAGCGTTTCATTCAGAGGGGAGATGTTACGTCTGACTTTCACATTTTTTTATGGCGGCTTAGATCTGACCTCCATTTGTAGTTTTTCCACATTCGCATATCAGTGTGATTTGTCCGTGCTTGCTCTGTTTATGGTCCGCCAGGGAAAACGAAGAGCTCAATAGGGGGGCCTGCTTTTCCGCATAACTCGCATTCATGTGCTTGTGTCCATGAAAATGGGACTTTATCTATGAATGTATTATAGCAAGCGTTCGGTTCGGCTTCGTGTTTTCTAATCATATGTCGTCGCAGGGAGTGTTCAGTGTCGTATTCAAAAGCACACTGATCACATATTTTTTTATTAGCTTCGTGCTTATTCAGCATATATATGCCGCTTCAAATAGTTTTTTTATGCAAAAAAATTATCGCAGTGGTCACACTTGAATGTGGTATCACAATGTACAATTGAGATGTTGCGACTCATACTGCCACTTTATTTAGAATACGAGCATTAGGGACCGTGCTTCTTCAACAATGCCTTGATGGTGTTTGTAGTCAAGCTGCTATCACCAGAATTATCTGTTTTTGTTTAATTCTCCACTTTAATAATATGTGCCACGCTACTCACTAAGTCACCAGCTTCCACTGCTGAAGTCTTTCTCGCTGGCATAGGTCTACTAGTGAGATTGTGTCTGAATGGGTTGACTTGACGTTCAGGTGGTAATGATATGATAATGATTATTTAAAGGTGTGGTCAACTGTCAAAATTCGCGGGACAAGGGTCCCGCAGAAGGCAATAGTGCCCGTGGGTAGGCCAAGGCCCTATTCCATAATAATATTAAATATGCGTTTCATACACAAAGCCTCACTAAGAGCAAGTTATCAAATCACAGCAAGTTCATATATACTTGAGCGACATCTATGAGTTAATAATTCAAAGCTATTTGCCCTTGTCCCTACTTGGTCGCTGGCTTGCAAACAAACTGACTGTATTACTGCGGGGATGCTAAAACTGCTTGACCCCAAGGTTGTATTGACATCCCAGTAAACACAAAATATTTGTATGACTTTATGCAATGTTGGACCAACGTCCAAGACGTTGGGCCGACGTTGTATAAATGTTATACAAATGTCTTGTGTTTGCTGGGGCAGGAGGACTTTCTCTCAAACATTGTACATTTATTCAATGTTGGTTCAATGTTGGGCCAGCGTCGCAGACGTTGGCCTAGCATTAAAACAACATTGGACCAATGTCCCGTTTAAGTAGTATCTTGTAATCAGTTCAGTGGCTATATTAATGCAGTCAATCTGTACTCAATAGGCTACTGTTGGCCTACACTTGACCGTCCCAGGCATGCACGTTTTGCAGTTGAATCATTCTTTAAGTGGTTTTCAAGTCAACATTCTATATAGAAATTAATATAGATTAAGAAGTCGAATCTGATATTCTAAGAAGTGGCAAATAACTGTTTTCAATCTAAAGATGGCGATATATGAAAATACAAATTAGTTTGAATAATTCTTTAACCTCTACTCGTCCAAATACTCGAAATACAGATATGACCCCTCTATACACAACAGATATGGATCTGTCGTGCATAAAGGGTCCAGATTTAAAGGCAAAGAAACCGTGACACTGTAGACACTGTAGACACTGTAGACCGTGACCTTATAAATGGTGAATCGAAACCAAACTGTTACAATCTCAGTACATTGTATGATGCTTAACCCTTTAAATCCTGACGATGCATTAAAGCATCATATTACATCTCTGAAAATAGACTTGATTTTCTTACAACTAAGAGGTTTAGAAGGGAAATTTTGATGAAACTGCTTTACCAATTCATGGCAATTTTTGGAAATTTGTCACCCACTTCAAGTCATCTTCATCCACTACAAGTCGAGAATCGCGGCAGCAATTCGTGGCTTGTAGTGGATGGTAAACTTGAGCTCGAAAGGGTTAATGGAACTGCCGAGCCTAAATTTACTAATTATTGCATGTAATTATCTAATAAGTTTATTATTATAACATTATAGCACATGTTATTATTACCAGAAAATCAAAACAATCTTTGTGAACTTAGAATTTTATCTGTAATTTGGTTTATGTGTTATATTCGACACTTACAATTCAGAGGACCAGGTGTGATGTGTACAAACAAGTTTCTCCTTTTACAATGAGCCTCTGGTGGTCCGAAATGCGGGCATATTTAGCATTTCTTGTAGGATGAAAGATTGGTATGTAAAAAACAACTAAACCGTGACAATACACATGTAAACATCGAATCAGATCGTCACCAAACAATTTTGGCCGTGACTGCGTTCACCGCCAGTTTTCACCCCCACCCAGCAAACACGAGACATTGAACAAATGTTGTTTTAATGTTGGTTCACCGTTTTCGACGCCGGACCAACAATAAAACAACATTGGTTCAACTTCTCGTGTGCTTGATGGGCAGTTCGAGGTCGCCATTAACGTGATCGCCTAGTCACATTGAGATCATTAAAAAAAATTTATGTGGTTCGGTAATCTTCAATACTCTACTGAATAGCATTACTTCTAGCTAATTTCAAAAAAAACCAGGATGATTAAAATGTATAATTTTTAATTATTATTATCCTGATTATCAGAATATAGATGAAAAACCTGCAATTTCTGAAATCCGTCAAGTTTCAGGTTTTTTGTCTTCTTGCCATGTATAACTATGTATAACTTGTTATACATGTCATAACTTGTCTAGTTTTATTTCCTTTAAATTTTTTTAAACCAGCGTGCGTGCGTGTGTGCGTGTATGTATGTGTAAGTGTTTAAGTTAACTAAACTGTTTTTATTGTGAATGTATCACATTATTGTAACTAGGGTGAGACATAAATAAACAATTTGTCTGTCTGTCTGTCTGTCTGTCTGTCTACATTCTAAAGCCTCCTAGCACCCAGATAATTATTCTCATTTTAATTCGCACTAAATTGATCATTGTGGAAGCTATCAGGTGAATAAAAATCATCCTTTGCAAAGTGATTGTGTACTGGATCCAGATCATCACCAAAATGTAATGGATTGCACAAGCATCTTTGAGCTAGTAGCCAATTAGTGCCAAGTGCGTTTATACCCATTAATAAACAGACAAACGAGTGCATGAGCAAACGCACGAACACGTGAATGAATGAATGAATGAATGAATGAATGAATGAATGAATGAATGAATGAATGAATGAATAAATGAATGAATGAATGAATGAATTGGCTAAACTGGGTCAGGAGCACGCTACCTCTCGGGTCACAGAGGCCCCCACAATATTGAATCTTCATAAGTGAGCGGGGAAGAAACTTTTGTTTCTTTGACCCTGAATGCCGGAGCGGAGGCGAACCCGTGATCTCCAACTTTCAAGACAGGCAGCTTTAAACATGCACTGCACCAGGGCTCCCGCCCATGACGGGAAATTACAAGCTCCACAATCACTCCGTAAATTAATTCTGCTGAACATGCCACATGATCGCTACGTTTAGAGTTTTGATTCTTACACTTAAGGATTTTTTTAATCGGGTAGGTCTATTTTCCATTCACTGTGAGCCTGTGTGGTGAAAACAGGAAATGGTTTAAAAATGATTTGTGTTTGCTTGTCATAAAGCATAAAAAAATGTTTATTTTAATAATAATCATGCTTATTATTGTTTCACTGGTATCACTGTTCGGACAGTGATGTGAAAATGACAGCCGCAATTCCCAACTGGTAATTGAACTTGAATTAAAGGCCGGCCCCGGTGGCTCATTCGTATCGACTGGGGCTTGTAACCTGGTTCGATACCAGGTTCGAATCCCGGTCATTGTGGTTGTGCATATACAGTGCTCTAAACTGTTCAAATGAAAGGAGTGTAGGCCTAGGCCTTCAGTGCTGTCTGTGGTACTGTGCACTATAAAACACACTTGAAGTCATTCGAAATAAGAGTAGGGCATAGTCCCGGCTTCGGGCTTCCTTCTGTCGCGATATTGCCTGAATGTGCAGAAAGCGACGTAAAGCAATACATAGTCATGCAAACATACATACATACAAACTTGAATTAAAATGGCTGGTGGGCCAACCAGTTGCGAATGAGCCAGAAGAAGTCAGTCAACGTTGGAAATCAACGCTGGGCCAACGCTGTCACCAACGGTTGACATACTCTAGCTGCTAGTGGACCAACGAGTTGCCTATGAGCAAAAGACGGCGGTCCGACCGTTGGCATCCAAAGTTGGTCCAACGCAACTACGCATGTAGGGACATTCACTCGTGTCACCAGTCTCTCTCTCTCTACTTCAGACACTGGTCATCTTTCCCAGATCAGCTAATATTCACCACCAGGGGACAGAGATTTCACAGCCACTCTCTGTACTGCCGCATCTAGGTGCGTGGGAAAAACGCCGCTTCTTTCAGAACGATGGCCTCACAGAGTGCAAAATAACCGATTCATGATAATACTATTGATGCTTCTGAAAATGAGATAAAAATATCTAGGCTGATTATACACTGATATATACCGTATATAGTAGAAATTGTGCTTAGCTTATACTTTTAAAAACTCCATTAAATTAATTATCAAAAAATATAAAATTGAAAGTGGAACACTCATGGATACCCCCAGGTTTGTATGACGAGCACTGCGTGCACAGATTACCATGTGTTGCCAGCGGGTAGGCAGGTGTGCATCTAAACACAACTGACCAATCAAGATCTACCTCACAGCTCGTGCCTCATTTATGAATTGCTGGCTGCCGTTGGCAGACGGTGACGTAACAGACGACAGATACACCTGGTGTTGAATATGTGTAAATTCCACGCAAAAGCTCAGTAGGTGACTGTGACACTCACTGATAGCTCAGTGTAGTAGGGACAAAGTTGGCCCAACCGTTGCATGTTGTCTGGGCCAAAGGTAAGCGTGATTGATCAATATTTTCAGAGCAACAGTGTCAACAAACTAATATAGAAATTGTAAAATATATGTCTGTTCTTGTTGCATCTATATTTTTTCTGCAATGCCAAAAGGCAGTAGGCCTATATATATCTGCCCACTTGTAAAGTAAGCAGATACTGCCTTTTGGTTTTGGACGGCAAAATAGCACACTTGTCCTTAAAAATAGTTAATGTATTATAATAAAAACAAATTGTGGACGCTGATTCGCATTTCTAGACTTGTTTCTTGATCTCGTATTTTTCATTCGAAATTGGAAGGTATGGGAATTTACCTAACGATTTGTTTTTTGAAAACCCTAATCAAAGAACGTACAGGGTCTGTCATATTTCAGAACGGTATAGAGCGAGTCCTCTATGGCAAACAGATTACTCATCGCATGAAGATATAATTATTTGTCGTGCAATTTGATGCAAATTGATAAACTTCATAATATTATGTTCTCATTCTTTAAACACGGTCATTCGTGACCTTGCTTCAATTGACATCCTCTTTTTACAACTAATTTTCACGAAGTGAGATTATATATAATGTATAACAATTTAAGCCTGATACATGTTGGTAATGTGGATACCAGACAAGCATCGAGCTATGTTGCCGGTTTGCATGTCTGCACACTGTAACATTTCAATCTATTTTGATATTTATAAGGTACTACTGGAGAGCTCTCTTGCACCTGACACCCCTCCCTCCCTTCGCCCGGTGGATCTGTCATGTAGCCAATATCAGACGAGCACTTGACAATTCACAGCATGTAACTTGTAAGATACGGATCTATCCATGTGACCAAACAGTGCGAGACCAAAGATCACTATACAGACATAGGCCTACGTGGCACAATGATTTAAAGCATACGGATATAGTCACATACCATTCATGTAAATAACGCGTAATAGAGAAGTATCATCTGACTATAACATGGATAGGAAAAAGAAAGAGACATTAGTGAGGATGATGGAGTGTGCTATATGTCTGGAGGTACTGGAGGATCCCAGATTGCTGTCATGTGGGCATAGGCTATGTTATACATGTGTTAAGAAATATACAGATAAAGGCAAGTATGGCGATCAGCTACCATGCCCTCAGTGTAGGCAGACAACACAGTTATACGAGGGCGGCGTGGATAATCTAACCAAATGTTTCTTCACACAAGATCTAAAGGATGTGTTGTTGACCATGGATAGTTTGGTGGAAGGGGAACTTCAGCCACGGGTTCAGAGTGAATCTGTTTGCTCTACACCGGATTGTAGAGGCAGTGCAGTGAAGTACTGCAGACAGGAAGGTCAGTTCATGTGCCAACAATGCTATGGGGAACACCAGAGCATTAAAATGACAAGAACTCATCAAGTCATTCCAGCTTCTGAAGCTGAATCAGTCACCAAACCAAAGATGCCTGTTTACCCGCGATGTCATTCTCACAGACGTCAGGTTATGGATTTGTACTGTCGTACATGTAATATTCCGATATGTAGTACTTGCTATCACGAACACCATAGTAGTCATAATCATTGCCACCTTGATGAACATGCAGACGTATGTAAGACCAAATTATTGGAAATTGGTGTGAAGACTGATCAGCTAATCAAATTTGTGGAAAAGACCATGGATAAAACTAAATGTAACATACTGCAAGCTAATGCTGATATTAAACAAATGTGTGACACCGTAAAGTCAACGTTTAGGACACTGCACAAGAAGCTGGAGAAGGAAGAGAAAACGATAATGGAAGATTTGAAAGGAAAACACAAGCGTGTGCAGGAGGTGACTGATGCTATTACGGAGAGTCAATCATCAATTCTGGCAGGTCTGGAGAGGATGAAGTGTTGTCAGGTTAAACTGGCTGTTAAAGGAAACAATTATGACTATGTCACTGTGACTGACTCTATGGGGAGAGATGTCGCAGAGCAGGTGTCTAGCGAAATAGCGGGGTTCTCGTGGAAGTTTGACTTTGAGAGAGGATGTAAAACTCTGACATTTGGTGATCCCAGTCAAGTGCAAATGAAAGAAACTCATCTGGTGAGCAACACGGTGCATGGAGGTAGTAAGATTGTGCTGCATGGTCAGGATACTGGGAAAGTTATAGGTATGGTGGTATATAAACAACATATTTATGTCGTTCACCTCCAGAGATTAATAGTTTATTGCTATGCACCTGACGGTTCACTTGTGGACGTGTATGAGCATGGAGACAGCTTGAATACTGTGATTCATGGAATGTGTCTCATGATGAGGGAAGCCACACCCTTCCTAGTTGTCAGCGACTACCTGAATCAGAATCTTGTCTGGGTCAGCATAAACGATGACTTAACGATGACTAAACATCATACACAGCACCTTGAATATAAACCCAGGGGATCCAATGCTGATGCTAATCGCCTAATGGTATGTGATGGTGAAAATCATAAAATTCATCGTTATGGACCAGGCGGTCAGGCGCTTTCAGTCCTCAGACTTCCAGGAGATGTAAATCCCTCTCGTGTGTCTAGATACACAGCACCTAACGATAGGAATCGATATATTGTCACAGACTGGGATAATAAACAGGTCGTGGTGATTGGGAAACGAGGAGAGGTTATGAAACGCTACAGGAATAACATACATGGCGTTAAGCTATTGAAGCCTTCTGATGTGATCACAGACATACAGGGCAGGATACTAATTAGTGATCACACACAAGAACAACTACTCCTGCTCAGCACAGAGGAACAGCAGGTGAAGAAACTCATCCAACAAAAAGAATTGAGACATCCGTATCGTATATTTCTGGACACTGATCATGGTAAACTGTACGTTTCTGGGGAGGATGAAGGCGATATCGATTGTGTGTTTGTCTATGGTTACATCAATTACACAGAGGACAGAATATTGAAAGAGAACATAACCCAGTTGAATATGACAGTTCAGAAAATAACTTATTTCACATAAACACAAAAACTCAAATAAGAATATTACCATGATTAATAAGTAAAAGAGAGCTGGCGGTTCTTGTTTCATTTGGGAATGTATCACTTCTTGATCTCTAGGGCGGGGGCCCTAGGGTAGTGGTTAGCACCGCTGCCTTTCACGCCAGAGTTCGGGGTTCGGTTCCCGGTCTCGGCGGTTTGAAAGAAACACAAACGTTTCTTCCCCATCCACGTGTGAAAGTTAGTATTGTGGGGAGCCTCCGTGACCGAGAGGTAGCGTGCTCGGCCTCAGACCGCCAGGGCTCGAATTTCGAATCCTGTGTCTGGAGGACAGTGTCATCCCAATCATCTCACCATCCTCAGGAGGTTCTCCTGGCCCAGTTTAGCCTATATGTGCACAAAGGTGGCCTAAAGCCCGATTCATTTCATTTATTTCATGATCTCTATCCTCCTCAATTGTCTTTTTATATTTACGACTCATTTGAAGCTGGGAAATCACAATCACTATAGTGGAAGTCACATGTAGCGCAGGTTTTTTCGCCGATTTCTCTATAAATTCTCAACCGATTGTCATGAAATTTTGCAAGGACTATTTTTGCGTCCCCCGCCAAATACCGTGAAATTCTATAGTTCACGGTAGGGGCCTACATAGAATACCGGTATATAGAATACCGGTATATTATATAGTTCAAAAGTTAGACCATTTGACTTACAGTAATTTTCTAATTACGACGTCCCTCTATAAACCCATTAAGCTGGCTAAATTATGGTCAGTTTTAAGCCATGAATTGCATTTCATGCCAGATGGCCTAACTTTTGAACTATACTATATATGTTTGGCGGGGGACTCGTAAATGGTCCTTTGAAAATTTCATTAAAATCGATTGAGAATTGACTGAAAAATGACGAAAAACATGCGCTACAAGTTGATGTGACTTCCACTATAGCATACGTTTATAGCATACGTTTTATATTAAAATATAGACATCTTACAAATTGAATTATTTTATTAACTGAGCAACTACCACTAATTATATTTTATCAATTTCAGTATCAATTTTGGGGGGTTCAAACTTTTTTGAAAATGAAGGACTACGCCCTGTATATGTGAGTCTAAGTTTATTACGTGACGTAGGCTATGGTAGTTGAATCTGATGCTGTTTTTTTTCGAAACCTTACACATTGGGTATATGATCAACATAGACTGACCTTGGCATTTAAAGGGTGTCTCTTCCACTTTTTAAAATGCAACTTGGAATTTAAACGGAATATCTCTCATATTACAAAGTGTGAAATAAACTCGTTCTATTCCGAGGTGGCAAAATGATGTGCATCAGACTGACAACATACTATACCTAGTGTTGAAATACGAATTGCCCGATTGCGGCACAAGCGCTTTAACATTACTGTTTTAAATGCAGATGTACATAGCCACTTTATGACACACGAGTGATAAACAATATGATATTTTAATACAATAATAAAATGAATCTTTTGTATGAAGGCCATTTTAGTTTTATTTCCTCTGATCCAATATACTGTGACTGAATGAGTAACATATTGAGGACAGGTCACATAATAACGGTATATGTGTGTTTTGGTGCATATAACTTCAGCATCATACAATATGATTGATAACGGCTTTGATGAGGCAGTATTTGATGGATGTAGAATGCAGGGAAATAAGCTACACTGGATGAATTAAAATACTGCTCTGTATCTAGATCTGTATATATTTCTTGACAGTACGCACTGTTGTTCTATCGTGCCATGGAAGACACACTGTTGGACAAGCGGATGCCACTAACATCGGCTCAGGTGAGAGTGGCACAGTGCTCATCTGCATTTGAAGTTAACCTGTCCTCCAGACTGTTGAAAGGCCTGGAGTATCATGAGTATGCAGTGTTGTCTATGATACTTCGCACTAAAAAAGTCATTCGCTAAGAGTAGCGCATATAGTACCGACTTCAGGATTCCTTCTGTCCCGATATTGTCATGATTGTTCCGAAAGCGATGTAAACAAATATTCACACACTGACCTTAGGAGGTAGGGAGGAGCGGTGCCCATTTACATCATGGTGACCAAAAGATACTACGAGCCTCAGTTCAGATGAGAGAAGCTATGTGGCACAGTGGTCATCTGCATCCAGCTGCACACTGGTAGCCCAGTGAATTGTGCCACCTGTCGGCAGAGTTGACTTATCAGTAGCTGCCAGTTCATCTCAGCCCCCAGAGACATCCATAGATAATAATAAAAAATTGTAAACATATTTATTTATTCAGTATTAGAAGCAGCTTTTCGTCCACACAATGGATTTCTTAATAATAAATATGAAAATAACGTATACCATATTTATGTCAGGAGTTGGCATAGGCCTTATAAACAAAAAAACACTTAGTCCAAACTACACGGGTAGGGTGTGTGCACCTTTGCAAGAAATAACGTTTTTTGGCCCAGATGACAATTTGGGTACCCTCTATCTATTCTGATATGAGGCAAAAAATTGGACCTCATTAACACCTCATTAGCATACATAATTAGCACCTAATTAGCATAAATTAGTGAAAAAAATGAAAATCACATCATTCTTGAACTAATAGGCCGATTTCAATGATTTTTAGTTTGTTATTACTAGTTTTTGTACTGCTGATTTCATTTCTGGCACATTCAAGGTCATTTAAGGTCAAGGTCATTGTCAAGGTAGTCAAAATGACCATTTATGGCCCCAAATTGCCATAAAAACACCACTTTAAGCAATAAATATTGAATTAATAGGCTGATTTGTATGATTTTCAAATGGTTATAGTTTTTGTATCTCTCATTTTATATCCGGCGCATTAAAGGTTATTCAAGGTCAAGGTCATTGTCAAGATCGTCATAATTGTCTTTTATGAACTAAATATTTTTTGTATGATTCATATTATTTCTGGTACATTGAAGGTCAAGGTCATCGTGACTGTCATGATAACGGCCAATTATTAGCCCAAATTGGGAAAAAAACATCACCTCACGCAATATAAATTAAACTAATGGGCCGATTTTGCTTTTTGTTAAATCTTTCTAAATAGTTTTGTACCACTTATTTCATTTTGTTCGTATTCGAGGCAATTCAGGATCAAGGTCGTCGCAAAGGTCATCATAATTGTCATTTACGAGCCCAAATTGCCATAAAATCACTTTGCGCAATATACTTTAAACTAAATAGCTGATTTGAAAGATTATCAATCGTTCTAAATAGTTTGTATGGTCGGCAAAGAAATAACAACATCAATCTGCGTGCAAGTGGTCAAACAAATGACATTTATTGAGCTGATAATAATTTAAGTATTGATAAAATGTTTGCACAGGATGTTATGGAACGATATTATACATCATGAATATCGATGGAGGCAAATCAAATTTATCACCATATCCATACATGATTTAGGGTATATTAATACATTCGTGGGCAATGACTAACACTACTGCACTTTTCAATTTTATAAATTATGAAAATTTACTTAATATGAAGCTATATAGCCTATAGATCTTAAATAAAGTACAAAAACGTAAAAGAAACAAAGTTAAAGCACCGAAAAAGACGAAACTGGCTTTATTTCCAAGACGTAGGCCCTATATTGTTATATAAACAAGTTTGTTTATATAGCACATCAGACCACATATACTGACCATCTCAGACGGCATGATCAAAATAACCACATGATAACATCAATAGCTGTCATTCTTAATTCGTCTGGGGAACGCGATGATCTGGGGGGTTCCTCTACAGCACTGATTGTTTGCTCAACGCTGGGCCAACGGCATCAACATGTGACCCAATGCTGTAGGAACATTCAAATGTTACAAATTTTCAACATACAGTACGGCTAGTCCTGGCTGGACGTGGCTCGAAGACTAGTCGTAAGGTATGTTGAAAATTTGTAATGTTGTGTTCTTTTATATGTGATCACACTCCATATTTAAAAATGTATTTTTTAATTTTTTATATTAAATATAGTATCTTTGTGACGTCATATTTCAAAAAATCAAGTAGACTGAAAAAAATGAGGAATACTCAAATTTTTCTACTTAGGCCCTACCATAAAAATATCGTCAAATTTTAGAATTTTGTACAATGTCGGCCCAACGTCTTCGACGTTGGTCCAACATTGTTCAAATGCTAGAAAAAAATGTGTGTTTACTGGTAAGACCAATATCTTTAATGTGGATCTGACAAAATTATTCTCTAGACTCGAATCCCTCAATAACAAAGGTGAGATGTGTCTGGTTATTGTTTTTTACCATAAATATAGTTCAAGAATATAAAGACATATAGGCCTAGACTTATCCCTATGGTTTAAATCAGGGGCGTGCAAGGGGAAGGATCAGAGGGGTCATGACCCCTCCCCGTTGAGCTGCCGATTTTTCAATTTTTCGGGGATTTCCGGGGACGAGGCCCCGGAACCCGCAAGCACCGGGACCCGCATATATTTTTTATTAATTTTACCTCTTCACACCCCCCCCCCCCTATGACGAAAAACTGCGCACGCCCTTGATTTTTTTAAAAAAATGCTGAGAATCAACCTTTTCCCATTAGGGTGTATCCTGATGGGTAGGCTTATACATGATCCTAATATGTCTATTAGGCCTGTAGCCTAGGCCTACTCGATCTACTTGTCAGACAAAAGAAGACGAGGACAGTACTGAGGGGAATTGAGACAATAGTTCTGGAAAAAGCTTTGGAGAGTACCACTGAGCCTGTGTTGCAATGTGCTACCAAACAAAAAACTTGTTAAAATTACGTCGAGGAGGTCGAGGGGGGTTTCGAGATACCCATTGTCAACATGGATCGAGAGATTGACGTGAGCGACATCTATGTTGTGTGAAGAATGAATACTGATGAAAGGCTAGCTGATCATTTGGTTGATTTAGAAACAAACCCCATCAGAAGTTATATTTAAAGTGACTTACAAGTGATATAAAATAGACTACATTTAGATTACGCAAAATAATTAAAGAACAATGTTGAAAAAATTCAATATACCATCGATTGATGATATGAAAAAGTCAGATGATAAAGTAGTTGAGGTAATTTTCGCAAATTATACAACATCCCTCATTATCGCTCATGTAAACATTAGGCCCCTACATACAATTTTGTGGACCTGCCTTTCAACAACAGTAGACCAGTTTGCAGGCTACAGTTGTCGATATATGTGTTTCACAGAACTAACCATGGAAACCCTGCTGTACATATTGTATATATATATAAATACTAATATACTCACTGTACTCGCCGTCAAGAGGTTCGATACCATGTGATGTCAATAAACACTATCGCATTAATATCTTTACCGGATGTAGATCTTTATACGCAAAAGTATAAATATTTTCACCGGATGTATATATTTACCTGCTATATATCTGTATATAGGTATACAATCTGGCCAGGTTGTAGCCCATACAACATGCACGTACAAGATAAAAACAACGGGATTATTGACATATCGAGAAACGAAGCAGTACATTCCCAATATATCATACTGTGTATCTATATTGCATCAGAGGAACAATATTGACTTTGCTAGATTCAATATCTAGCTATAATAATGATTGTGCACAATATCCTACATTTCAGATATATTATGAAATGTTATTGTCCTAAAAATAAGTGTTATTTTTATAAGCATTAAATTGTGTTCCTAATAATACTTTAAAAATGTAACTTAACTCAGAATTACTATTCAACTGTGCACTATCAACCGGTGTACGTTTTCAAGATGGCGAATATTTGTATATAAAGCCTTCTAGAAAAAAAAATACACATACAATCCACCTCTTACTAATGGAGATTGACCGGACGGTATGTGCTAGAACCTGGTCACATTGTATACCTACACTTTGTACAATATATTTCAACATATCGTCATCAGTACACAGGGGGTCTACAGACACAAAATAGTTTGTATCGATCTACAGCCTTTTAAACATAGATTTTAAATATTTTTCAATAACTGTAACATTCCTTGTGATCTGATTAAATTTACTGAACATTCGGGCAAGGCTAAATATGATAAATAAGCTGATAATATGAAAAATAAAAGTAAAATTTAACCATGAAGAGCAGGTTGATATTTACACCTGCGTGAAAATATATATACGCCGGAAGTCAGTTTGCCGTATAAAGATTTATATCCGGTAAAGATTTTAATGCGATAGTTTTTATTGACATGGTATCGAACCTGGTCAAATTAAAAATGATCAACCAGGATCACATGTTTTTCGGCAATTTCTCTGTCAAATGTCAATTCTCAACTGATTTTCTTCAAATTTTGCAATTGCAATTGGAGGAAATATGTATAAATAATGTACACATTTAAAGTCTGTCCGGCGGTGAAGAATTGTCCAAAATGAAAGTTAGTTTTTTTCTCCTTATTTACTCAATATTGCATTATAAATTACAAAAATGGTATTGGAGTATTAAAAATCCCATTTAGCATTTATTTTTATAAAAAACTGTCAATACTCATGCACTTAACATGCTTAATTATTTAATCAGCCTTTTTAATCTCGCCTCTTTAACGCCATTAGTGCCGGTGGATAACTACGCATTTTATCACTCGCCATCTGGACGTGCCCACTGCACAAAACCGGCGGGGGTGTTAAGTGTAGTTGCAACTAGCCCCAATGGTCGGTTGTTTTCGTGACTTTATTTCGTTCATATTTATAGCGCTATATCGGCCTCGGCGCTCGCAAAGGACGTTATAGATGCCTAGCTTGTACTGCAAGAGTAAAACGCTCAAGAGTCATATCAGCAAGTGCTTGGTGAATTCAAAGCACCCCTCCAAAAAATTTGGAATGATCCGTTCAGGAACATTGCTATAGGCACGCTTCCATGGTTCAGAGACCTCGGGACATCAGCATTTTAAATGGCAGCTGTGACAGTTGAAAGCTGTCGGCAAAAAGTTAAAAAGGATGATTAAAGCGGTAATATGTTGGATAAGATTAATTTTATGGAGAATTTAAATGCCAAAGAGAACATAGAACAGGTAAATATCATTTTTGATATGTTTCATGCGGTATTTTTTACCTGGATATCAAAAAGCTGACTTTTATTTTGGACCATTCTCCACCGTCGGACAGACTTTAACTTACACAAACTTGTAAATTCATTTTTGTGCTCACACATCTTGAGTGAATAATTTTATTTTTTAAATAAACAATATTTGCACATATAATTGTTCAATTTACCTGAATGTGTTGATAAACTGGAATAAAATTTTCAGGAAATCTAATGATGGGAACCTCCAGAAAAGGTGATAAAAGTGCCATTCAAAATGAATTTTGCAGATTTCTCAGTCAATTCTGTATTTGTGAACTAATATCCATGACATTTTGAACACACTATTGTCTAATCACGGGGTGACTTGGCGCTACTTTAAAAATTTTGATGGTATTTCAAAAGTTAGACCATTTGACATGTAACGAAATTCTGAGATGAAGCTAGTGATGGGTTTAAAGCCATAGAACACTCTATATATATTTCTGGCTTTAGTTGTACCCCAGTGGCCTCTATCTCTGTAGTCATCATGGTGCTTTCTGGATACAGATGTGTCCCTCTGTTGACACACAGTGGACTACTCCTTTAATTATATAGAGGGCAACATTTTTTTATTTATTTACCACAAGTTGAATAGAATAACATTTAAACTATATAATAGTTTTGAATGAAATGTTCAGGGTAGTCTCCACATCACTAGAACATAGTTCTTGTAAAATTTCATGACAATTGGTCGAGTATTGACTGAGAAATCAGCTAAAGTTATTCACCACAGTTGATGTCAATCCAATTATCAGGTCCGGGTCCAGCCGTTTTTAAATGGCCGCCCATTTAAAAACCACCGTTCATTTATAAGCACTTGCAAAGCACTTCTGGCGAGTGTTTATAAACACCCGGGCATTTATAAACGGTCAGCCAATATGACTGCATATTTTATTCCATAAAATCAGCTATTTTCTCTTAATTATACCAGACTTGGTATAATGTATAAATTGACACAACACATCACTACTTAGTAATGAACTTGAAAAGCAGAATCTGTGAAATACGATGCTTTAATTAGCAATAATCGTGAAAAATAGATTTTCTGACCACTGACACCCAGCCCCCAGTGTCATTGCTAAAAAATGTATACGTTGGGGGTACACTCTGCTAATACCATGAGGTGGTGGATATAGTGATGGTCAAATTGTATGCGGCATTTGTATATTCTATGTAGCATCTTTTTTGTACACATGATTCAGTGCACAAAACCTGTAAACAATCCAGGAGCGCTGTCATTTATCGCACTTTCTAGGTAAGTTATACTGAAATTTACCTTACAAAAACGACTAAAATACATAGATTATTATATACTTAACTAAACTGTGTCTTCATATTGCCAATTCATATGAAGTTATAAACTGTAATTCGTAGTTTTATGGGGCTGGTCCCTTTGCTATTCTGCCATGAAAAGCCAAAAGGCAGTATCTGCTGACTTATACTGCCGTTTGGTGAACGTACAAGTGAAGCCGACCATTTATAAATGCCCTTGTGTTTATAAACACTTGCCAGAAGTGCGCTGAGAGTGCATGGTAACTGCATGGTTGTTTTTAAATGAGCGACCATTTATAAATGTCCAGACCCGTACCTGGCCTATTACAATATACCACTATCTGATTGGAACCATGAATAACATATCCTCAACATAAAAGGTGTTTATTTACTTAAGAATTACATCCTTTTAAAGCAAATTCATCATTAACAATCACCTAGAACTTAGTATTTTCATGTTTTTGTGATGTAGCCGCAACATGGCTGAAACGGAATTTGAAACTGAAGGTTTCAGGCACAGATTGCACCCACGCAAAATCCTATATGTTTTTTTCTCTGCCCTTCCCCCCCCCCCATTGTAATTTAACTACATGAAAATCAATGGCAGATTCTGAAATCTCGGTGAACAATATATTTTTTTCATAAATTTCACTCTAAAATGTGCAACATATGTATATGTTCAAGTTTACATATAACACCTCTCAATAAAACTCATCAAGTTCAATTTATCTGATTGCTTCTGTTTTTTAATCATTACAAATCATCAAAGGACAAATCATAATATATCCCAGAAAAGTTCTGAAAATCTGGGAATATGCTGTTATTTGTTTGCCATAATTTGCATAAACCTTATGTCATGTACCGGTATATATACCTGTAGATAATTGTTGTCAGCAGTTTTCATGATCATGGTGATACAGTCATTTTCACACTTAATTCACTTGAAATTCAAATTTTATCATGATCAGGTGTTTATTAGTTGAAATAAAAGCATTATTGTGAAATGATAATGTTTTGCATTCAAGTAATATTTCGTCGATCCACATATTGCAATATAATATTTGAAATATTTTATTACATGTACACACACATCAAGACCTGACATAGATTACATAATTTTTTTGTAGACGGGATCATTATTCAAGAACAGACCAAAGGAAGATGACTCCTCTAATATGAAGGCACCGATTGAGAGTTCAAATAAACAAAATGAACCAAATCAACCAGTGTCATGCAATGTTAGAGCAAGACCATCTAAGGATTTATCGATTGATAAACAGCCCTCTTCCAAAGACCAATGCAATGAGAGTGAGAACCAAGAATCTGTACACCTTGTGGAAGATGTCCCGGGAACTCCTACAAAAAATCCATCAGTACAAGCTGGGTAAAGAATTGTTTAACCCTTACCGCGCTGAAATAGTTTTGTACAAATCATTGAGACCTAAGGGTTTTTTTCAATTTGACATCACCATGAATGTCTTAGTGAGCTTTTTCCACTTTATTTCAATACCTATATTCAGCCATTAGAAATATTTTTACTCTTACAGTGCGGAGATCTAATAAACACATGGCACTGAACTTTTTGTGAGGCACATGCACGTTACACATGTTACAGCAAGGACATGAACAAACTTAGTGGAAATGATTTTACAGATGGTAATTTCCCTCAGCACAAAATAACTTCATTTATATAAAATTGTAACTGAAACAAAGGACTCAATCAGTTACTATGAAAACTATAAAATGTCCGAGTGGCGGCCATTTTGAATCTGACCCCTGTCGTAATACAATTTTCGAAAAAGTAAGAATTAGTTGGTCCATAATCCACATAATGTAGCCCATGATTTTTTAATCTTTTGCCCATAATCATGATAAAAACAATTTCTTGTCGTAAGATACATAAGTATACAACTTTGTTTGACTTTTAAAACACAGCTCTAGTGCCACTTTGTGAAACTCAAGGTTAAAGGGTCATAGAAAAACGAGTAAGTAGGCAGGTAGAAATGTCAGTTTTTTCCAAGTGCTTATCCGTTAGTCACAAACACTATCCTCGCTACTATTCTCTTATTAGTTTTGTGGGTATAGGGGGCCCAGTCTTTATCTTGCATTGCTATTATGTCACTGTACACTGAATGAGCAAATTAATTTCTTTGAATCATTTCTAATACAAATGTATGTGTCACTTTCTTGATGATAAATAAATAGATAACATTATCATGATTATAAAACAATGATTCAATATCAGAAGAAGAGTTCACTGCACTATGCAGGCCTCGACATTAAGTAATATTTAATTGTCAGATGGACAAGTCACTAATGAAATGTACTTGTCCGAATGACAAAAATACATACCCCAGGTACATAAAAAATACATGGATCTAACCACTCAAATTCATGTAGACCTAGAGTCTAGCAGCAATAAAATGATATCTTTAAGAGAAAGTGGATGTTGGTGTGGATCATTTCTATCATCACAAAAATATTAGAACTAAAAAAAAATGTCCCTCACAAAAAAAACTGAATAAAATATTATTGAAATTTTCAATCAACTGTAGATTTTCACATCCCAGGCACGATCTGTCAAATCATGATCATGATGATCAATGTTTTTTTTTGTTGCAGAGTCCCCCTCACTCCGCCAAGACCTGGAAAAACAGCTTCTCTTTTTGTCAGCACCAAGCAGGTAACATCTATTACAGTATGTACTGAATCACCAAGGCCACATTAAATGTCAAATATTTGATCTGGTGTATTATTATGTTTATGGTATGTGATTATGTAATATAAGGGGAAATATGTCATGGTTTAATGTTGTAAATGGATCAATAACATCATGTTATGATGACAATCATGTCAGAAATTGATTGGGGGATTATGAATATTGTAAACTAGGAAATGTACATTTTTGGTAAACAGGTTTGTCTCTCACTTTGAGTGTATGCAAGGTGTGATAACATGAAATAAATTATGAATACACATTTGTTGTCTGTATCCTTTATGTATTTAAATGTTATATTTTACATTTCATTATTATGTTCAATTACAGAAGGGAAATCCTATACTGAAGTTTATTCGTAGTGTGCCGTGGGAGTTTAGTGATATTGTACCTGATTATCAGCTTGGTCAGACATCTTGTGCTCTTTTCCTTAGGTGAGAATCTAAATCACATGATGGCTGTCACTGTTCATTTCAACAAAAAGTTAAATTAATCTATGAAAGCCACATCTGATTATTTGCACCCATTTCAAGTTGTGTCTCCCTACTGTGACCCACATTTCAAGTTATTTATATAATTTTTGTATTTCTGTCAATCTTTTTAACTTAAAACATACTAATGTTATTAAACACAGCAATAGAAGCAACTACATGCATCTCTTAAGGATAAAATTTGCCTCTTATCTATGTTATTGTGTTAGCTGTTTGTAAGTATAATATATCATATCTTGATGATCTTTTTACACATGTTTTTGTTTCAACTATATTTTTGTCCAGTTTGCGGTACCACAGCTTTAATCCAGAGTACGTTCATCAACGTTTGAAGCAGTTAGGCCATATGTATGAACTGAGAGTCCTCCTAGTCCAAGTTGACATGGTAAACTATCTTCCCTTAAATAGAAAAATTGGCATAACAATTACACATGTTTATTTGAAGTTTATATGACCAAAAATTTGGTGATTAGGGTTATTAACACATAATTGCCACCCATGACCATATAATTGTTTTAAATATTAGCACTTCCACTTCAAATAGGACATTCTGGAGGTGGGAAGTGTCTTCTGTAAAACAAGATCATGTCAAAATCAGCATTTTTATTTTGGCTCCTTGATATGTCAATAATATGTTTTTGTCCATATATTTTTTTAAATTTTAGGTTGCACATTTATCAGTTGAAAGACAAATAAGGACGACATTTAATTTCAGACATGCATGTCCAAAATAAGAAATACAGGATTAATTGATAAATTGTGTTTTCGATACCGTATTACATTGCCACAGCAACCAAAAAAGATTTACGCAATTCTAGTCTATGGACATGTTGACATTTTATTGCCATATTAAAGAGCCGAAATAAAAATGATGATTTTTGGCCCGACTGAGTCGCTTTAACTCCAAGTAAAGTTGTAGATCATAGTAGCGAGATACAACTTCATGTAGGTGAAAGTTAGATTACATCTATGTGTACATCAATCAGCACTGTAGTTATTCATTGCGAATTCCCTGACGAAAACAATGTTGTAGCTGAAATGTAACGTTAACATTGTAATTTGTATGTAGAAAAGATATGTGGTGTTATTTGGCAGCAAGGAAAATAAATAGCACTCTTTTTATTTTAGAAAGATCCCCATCATGCTTTGAAAGAATTAGCGAAAATCTGCATCCTTGCTGATTGCACTTTGATTCTGGCATTCAGGTATGAGTGGTCTCCCACCACACACAAAACATTGTTAATTTCCAGTATTTTTTTTGAAGAAAAAAAAAGATATTATTTTCCATCCCAGTTAGCACTGTTTCACTGTTTAGTATGGTACCAGTTGGCAAATTATTCTATCAATATGGTGTGAACTTCCTGTGTTAATCAAGTTATTATTAAGGACATATTTATATATTTAAACATCCATTTGTAAACCTACTATGTATTTGAACTACCGGTACCTGAAACTATACAGTATTTTATTGTCACCTTGTTATGTTGTTTTGTCTTGTCACAGTCCAGAAGAAGCAGGTCGATATCTGGAAACTTACAAAGCATTTGAAAGTAAGCCACCTGATTTGATCAAAGAGAAAACAGACAGTGATTTCTTGTCAAAGGTAGGCCCTATCGTTCTCCGTTTATTAAAAAAAAAATTTTGCAAATATAGTGTACCTTAGTCGGGTAATTTTACTACTTAATATCAGTGGTGCGTGGTTATATAAAGATCGTTGCTTTATTTATGATAAGATCAACATTTTTAATCTGATCCGATCTGAAATATAATCAGATTTGTATCCAAGTTCGTTTTAATGATAAGACACAGAAGGTTGTACATGTATATTTAGAAATTGGTACATGCCTCTGACTTCACACTGGTTACAAAATATCACAAATCTCAAATTAAAAAAAATAGACGTACAATAATTTAATAATTTTGTGTTATTTTTTCAGTTCACTGATAGTGTGACAAGTGTTAAGAAAGTGAACAAGACTGATGCCATGACCTTACTCTCCACATTTGGGGTATGTGGATAATTATGTGCAGGTATTCAAAAATAAGGGTTTCAACATGTCAGCTTATCAAAATACACAAAATAATAAACATTATCATTGAACTGTTAAATTTGCTATATAATTGAAACATTGGGTTCACTTTAGAAAACTGTTCATGTGTAAAAAAATTGTGAGCAAAATTTATCACCGAATAAAATTGCTTCAAAAAAATTATGTTGAAACAAAAAAATACTATACAAATGATGGACACAGGGAGTATTAGGCTGTAAGTCTATTATTCTTCATTTCTTAACTTACTATTGCTGCACACAAATGACTAAAAACAACATTTTGTTCTACTCGTGTTGCAGACATTCGCTGATCTGGTCGGGGCCACCGAGGAAGATTTATCGTTATGTCCTGGATTTGGTCCTCAAAAGGTGATGTTTTTATACATTTAAATAAAGTACAAGTAGTTGAAATCTGATTGTTCACCAATTTTAAATATTAATTAGCACATATAGGTAAATAAGCTCAATATTTATTCGATGATCAGACTGATTGATTTATTGTGCAGGGAGGAATTCTTGCTCTTATTTTTAGTCCTGAGTAAATGAACGCTTGAAGACATACATGTGTAGTTTCTTGGTTCAAATACAGTGTAACCTGCTATGAGCAGCCACTCTTATGAGCAGCCAACCTCCTATGGAAGGCCACTTGACCATTCCCCAAAATCGCATTTCCTATACAAATGAACCTCCTATGAGCAGCCACCTGCCTTTAAAGGCCACTTTTCCTGTGTCACAAGGGTGGCTGCTCATAGCAGGTTCTACTGTACGTTATAATTTACATAATTTTTTTCTAACATTCAATAACTATTCTCCATCAGGCCCGAAGACTGCACCATGTTTTCAATGAACCGTTTTTAAAGGCAAAGACACAGAAAGGTCACAAAGAAGGTACATTATATAATTGCAGATTTCTTATGTTTTACCTTATAACGATAGAGTCAATCAGTCGAATATTTTCATTTACATTGTACATAATTATGTAATTTGAAGTCACCAGGTCACTCACTTAGAAGTTTTGAGCTGCATTAATGAGATGCAACTTCAATTAGGCTAAAAAAATAATTTAATAATTTTGTGCTTAGGGGGAACCCTGAATTTACATCTTTATCCACCACAAATCTCGAATTGAATTCTCGGTTTGTAGTGGATGAAAATGACTAGAAGTGGGTGACAAATAAAAAAAATTTGTTAATTTTAAAACAGTTCCATGGAAATTTTCGTTCTAAAACCACTAGGTTTCAGGAAATTAAGTCCGTTTTCAGAGATGTAAAATGATGCTTTAATGCATCGTGAGGCTTAAAGGGTTAATTATCATACGGATTGTTTATGTTTCAGATGATGGAGCATCATCCACCAGGCAGTCATTATCCCCGTCTAAACGGGTGTCCACCTCTGTCTCACCCACAGCATCTACCTCAGCTGCATCCACATCATCCGCAACACCACATAAGATCAGCAAAAAGACGTGACAAATAAAATAATACAGCCGGCTTGCTGTATGGAAAACAATTATTTAATCATCATGCTACTGAATTGTTTGTTTATATCTTGCATTCATTTCAAGCTGTAATTGCTAACGCAATTTGCGACTTCAAATGACGAGAAATATTTCTATTTATGAAAATAGATATCTACAATATTGCTGAACTGGATTAACTGATCATCTACCACTAACTATTTTATCAATTTGAGCGGCCTTATATTTGTTTTGAAACCTGTTTTCTATGGGCCTAGCAGCACAAGGGAGGCTAAGACTGCAAAGCGTTGTCCATCAGGTTGTCTGACAGACTATGCAATATTATTCATTGCAGATTGTGGTAGATGCTCTACAAATCATATAATTAAATTTAGGATATGTATTTTTTCAGATTTTGAAAGATATTTTCGTAATTTGAATTTGGAATTGTGTTACTAATTCCAACAAATGAAAAATACGATCACTGCTAACAGCCAAACATTTCACCCCAAAATCACTTTTGATATTACAGTAAAACCTGCTATGAGCAGCCACTCTTTTGAGCAGCCAACCTCCTATGGGAGGCCACTTGGCCATTCCCCAAAATGACAATTTGGATACAAATGAACCTCCTATGAGCAGCCACCTGCCTTGAAAGGCATAAAATCATAATAAATGTCTTACTAAGCTTTTTCCACTTCATTTGATTACCTATGTTATGGGTCTACAGCCATTATAAATATTTTACACTTTCAGTACGGTGATCAACTTATGATTGTCTAATGTCTAAATTCGGTCCCCGACAGACACTACTTAAAGTGGGGTGAACAGGAAAAGGTTATTAATCTTCCTGCTCAGAAAATAAATGGACAATAAATAATATCCTTTCCTGTATCGTGTCATACCAAATTATCAGGGATGATGAAGTGGAATTTACAATGTCAAGGGTGTTCGCAGTGACTAGAGTAGAATGATAATGGTTGTACAAACGATGTAAATATGAAAATACTTTTATAATGAAAAGTTTTGATGTGTATGTTTTTATCAGAAGAAAAAAAGTACAGCTTCAAACAATAAAAAGTTTTTATTTTATCAAATAGAAAATAAAATATAATTTGTTGATGAGGTATCCATTATACTAATAAGGTGTGCATCTGCCCTACCAGTAAACACAAAACATTTGTATAACATTTATACAACGTCGGTCCAACGTCTTCGACCTTGGTACAACATTGTATAAATGTTATACGAATGGTTTGTGTTTAACGGGTAGCTAGCCTACGACGGTGACTCATTTGGTTCGGCTGTGGTTTCAATGCCAGACCGGCAAATGTGTGTACACACGATGCAGACAATTGTTGAAACAGAGTCTAGTAGTGCTGTCGTTAATCGCTTTTGACCTACATCCTCGACTGAATTTCATATAAAAAACATTACCAATAATTCCTGTCAGTATCACAAAAACACATAGTCCTCCAATATAGCTTAAGTAGAACAGCATTGCCACAGATGTCAAAGTTTGAAATTCTTTGACTTTTCTTCGACGAAAACATGGTTTTCCCTCATCATTTTTAATAATTAAACTGCACATTGTCTTATCTAATTACGTGAATGCTGTGAAATCTGCGGCATTTTTTGCCTTAGAATAATAACTAAACAAGATAAATAATATTATTTGTTTTATTCCCCATAACATTAAAGTGAACAATCCGTTACAAATGTTACAATGCCGTTGTCTCACTTGGAAGCCACCACTCATACCCAGATTCACATCAGCCAGGGTGAATTAATTTCGCTGATTTCAGTCAATTTTCAACCGATTTTCATGAAATTTTACACACACTATATTCTAGTCATCTGGCGACTACCCTGAAAACAGGGCCACGTTTGATAGGTATTTCAAAAGTTAAACCACTTGACATATAATGAGATTCTGAGACGAAGTTAATGGGTTCATAGAGGGTGACATTTGGTCACATTTATTACATATTAAATAGACTAAATTTTAAACTATAGACATACAATATTTTTAAGGTAGTCGCCGTATCAGTCGAAAATAGTGCTTGTAAAATTTCAAGACCATTGGTTGAGAATTGACTGAGAAATCAGGAAAAATCATTAACCACGGTCAATGTGAATCCTACTTTAGACTTATTAATAATGATTAAAAAATAAATTTCGATATCAGCATTTAGTGACACTGGATTTATCAGATAGGCTTTGAAGTATTGCTTTCATGATATAACCTATTGTTGTCTCAATAAGAATATTACGCTGTGCATCTTCATTATCGTTACAATGGTAAAATATTGCATTAAAAAATTGAACACATTGACCTCTGCACGATTTTAAGTAGTGTGTGCAGTTAAGGTATAAATTATATATACATAATGTACAGTGTAAATACATGAAATAGAAATATCTGAGTAGAAAATCAATATAATACATATATATAAATAATATAAATTGTATTTTTATTAGTAGAACGTATCCTGCACACCTAAACATAATTTTAATGAATATTTATGGCAATTATAGTTCAACTGGAATTAAATAAAAAGTATTCAGTATCGAATTAAATAAAAAAGTATTAAGTGTCGATCCCCACACTGTACCGATTAAATGTATACACATTCAGTCATTGTACAGAAATGGTTTTCTGTGGGTCATAGGCTTGAAAAAAACACTAGTATTCCTAACTAAATTCTAACAATTATAGTTGACAATTAGAACTCCAAAAGGCTGATTCTGGGAAGGTTACCAATTGTATAAAAATATTTTTCATTTAAGTCTGCAACATCATACAAATGGAATGTGAATGTCAAGAAAACACATTAAGCAACGTTATCATTTTAATTAAATGTACATTATGTCATTGGACTCTGTGACTGAATTTTTTTTTTCATTCAGCATATTCAAGTAAATGTCCCATTTTATAGCTGTTATAAACATTTTTTAGTTATTCTTGAAAGAAGTGTTTAGAAAAAAAAATCTCTACTCAAGCATCAAATTGAAAATAACTTGCTACATTTAAAATCAGCCATTTAGAAAACTGAAAAAATCGGAAGAAAAATCTTTCTCAAACAAAAGCATCATCCAATTTAAGCTTGTTAGCCCCAATACAATTTTGTCTACAGTCTGTATTAACCCTTATGCTGCTGCATTGTTTGTTTATATTCTTCATTATATTTAAGCTAGAATTCAAGACGCAATTTCGAGCCTACAATGACGAAAAATATCAACATTTTTGAAATATAGAGACCTCCTAAGTAGAATTATTAGAATATCTGAGCATCTACACCCAAGTATTTAATGAATTTGAATGACATTTTATTTGGATCAAAATGTGCTTGAAGCTATATGCAGCTCTAGCAGGACAAGTGTCAGTCACTTTGAGATCATGGATGGTAAGCATAGTCGTATTGACGGTTGCGACTCAAATCCTCATAATCCATCAGACCATCTCCCAGTTGCGGTTCATTTTCAATCTTCTTTTCTGTAACATATATTTCACATTAAAGCATGTGGGATATTGTTGCATGCTAATAAACGTACGGTATGTAATTGTACAAACTGTTTAAATACATTTTAAAAATCTGGCGCAAACGGATCTCATGGACATGGTTAGCAAGGCTGATACTAGCCAGACGAATGGATGAATAACGTATGAAACGAAATACCAAGAGCGCCGCCACTCACAATATCCATTTTCATACAGTAAGTTACTACATTTTTAACAAGCACTACTTTCATGTTTTCAAGATATTTTCAGTTGATAAGTAACCCCAGAAAGCACATTATTTGTACATATTATGTTAACATTCCATCAAGTATTTTCCAAGATAAATGTCCCAGAAAAAGAGCAACCAAAAAGCACGTACAGAGAACCTGGGAACAAAGTGTGACAAATCCGGTAACAACCCATCAAGAAATTTGTATTTTCCAAAATATGGACTGGAAAGAAGTGGGATGCGGAACAATTGGGACAGGTGAGTACTTATCATGAGCATGGAATAAATGAATCAATGAAAGTATGGGGCATTAGGCCACCTTTGTGCACATATAGGCTGAACTGCATCCGTGTAAACTTTTGAGAATGAATCATGAATGCTGAGATGATTCAGGGGCCACGTACGGTTCCAAGATGTTAAGTGAGTTAAGCTGTGAAGTTTTTACATGAATATACAGAGACTAAGACAGAGTTAACTATTAGCTTATCTTTAAGGTTTGTCTAATAACATGTGTCCTGATGACACTGGCTTTCCTCTAGCCACAGGATGCGAAATTCTAGCACTGGGGCCGAGAACGCTACTTCTTGGCCTCAGAGGGTTCCCACAATACTGAATCTTTAAATATGAGTGAGAGATATAGATTCAAACACCTGTTGAGAAAATGTGCACCTGCTGCACTATGCTAGCTTGGTCGGCCAAAAGTGGTGATACTGATACTGCTTGGCCAAACGTGTCACAAGTTTAACTTGACTCCAAGATGGGTTCCAACTGCGATGTACATAAGAGATAAAATCAAACATTTATAAGACATGCTCGTACTTTAAAGGTTGACTTAGAATGACAACTTTGCAAATACATTTTCGCAAATACATATTGTTACTCCCAAAGAGACAGATAAACATACTAAGCCTAATGCATAGGAATGACATGTATGATGGCTCGCGGATATTGGCATGCAGGGATAGTAAACATGGGAAAATCTTGTGTGAGATGTTGTTAACTCGTCATCGTTTGTCGGAGCTGCTATTTGTTAGTATTTTAAACTGCACACATATATCTAATGTAGGCAATGCGATGAATCACTAAAGCTATAGTCATTCGTTGGAATATCTAGACCTTATAGAACTTTTAAATTGTCTAATTTAAACTAATTACTAACTTGTTGATTGTTCATGGGTTCATCATTGTATACCAGCATTTCTCATTATTTTGTTATACTCTTATTTGTTAAACTCAAACACAACAATATTCGAATGACAAGTTTTCAAATGCTAAAATAAAAGTAACTGTATAATAAACAACTAGCACATTGCAAACTGTTTTTTTCCCATTTATATACAAGGCTATCAACTCTTTGTATGCATACAAATAAAAATTACAAAGGGAGCAAAAATTGCGATGTGCTGTAATTTATCATATTTATTATTCAAGAATCATATTGTGACAACCAGTTATGGTTGTGCATTAATAATTCTTAGTCAAACTATTTCCTCCTATTTTCATTCCTCTTCATATGTTCTCACCTCAAAGTAAATAAATATGTATGACTCTTGAAGAATCAAAAGCTCAGAACATCATTTTTGTGATGGGTTATATGCCATTTTCTCTTGATTTGTTTTAATCACAGGATGTACATTGTGTACAAATTAATGCGAGAGGCGTTTTACATGTTCTAAACTGGTAGCACTTGTCCAGTCACTATGTGTGTAGAATGAATCACCACTGAGTGAATTATGTGAAGCACACACTGACAGGCACGATTCCCAGTGAATACAATACTTGACATAGATGCGGGAATGTTTGCAGGCGTATTCTAGCTATGCCACAGACGAGGAGAAAACTGTACTGGGGCTAACAGAGATATCATGCAGAATAAATTCCTAACATGCACAAAGAGTGTAGCAAATTGAGTGTACTTACTGTGTCAATAATGTAGGTACTGAACGAAGATAAATTATAGAAAGAATCAACGTATTTGTATAGCAAAACAGAATAACAGTAACATAAATACTTAGACCATCAAAATAGAACAGATAATCATATATAGCTGTACATTCATCTGTAAAGTGTTGACACAGAAAAACAAAATAATATTAAAATCCTAATACTTTTTGTGTGGCTATCACAACCCTCAACTTCAAAATATATTTATTAATTATAGTCATAACTTCAAGTGAATTTAGGTATTTCCATAACCATACTTCTTTTTGAATTTGTTTTATTAATTTTATTCTACAAGATTATTATGTGCCTACAATATGTCTGTCAAACCAGTTTCTTAATTAACCACTTTGTCATCAATATGTCACAATATGGTTGTCACTGACTAATGCATTCAATTTCATTGTGCTCAACTCAATTTCTTGAATTAAGTAACAAGAAACTATGAGTTTTAAAACTAACAAGAAATTATCAGTGGATTTGAGTTTAAGAAAATTTTAGATAAGTGGACCCTAACTGTATAAACAACTCCATCTTTGAATGGATGAAGAATCATACAAGTTCGAGGCATAGAGTATCACCTATATCTTTAATTGTGACAATACACAAGGCAAGACAAGAATTATATTAGGCCAGCATAATAAACTAGTAAGCATTTTCATTATCTTTAGTAGTTAGCCTTCAGGAGAGCTGTACACAGAACATAGAAAAAATGGGGATGTAATTATGAAAAGAAGTCCCATTACAAAGTTTCAATGCTTGCCAATAAAAAAATATTCAGATAAATAAAATATGGTGGTGTGTAACTAATAAAATAAATTAAGTGAACAGAAAAAATATGATAAAGAAGTACTATGTTTATCATATTTTTCAGTTGAGAAAAACTGATTTTTACTTGATTGTAAACTAACTGTAGTTTAAAATGAATAAACTGGGCAACACAAGTCAGGTAGCAAAAAGCAAATATATAATTTGAAGAGCTCCCACAACCCTGATTTTTATTCACCACCACTAATTCAGTTTACCTTCAGATCAATGTGGAATCACACTCATAGCGACTCAAGAAATTCTTCCCATGAGTTTTTAGGTCCTATATACCAAGGAGCAATTTTCAACAGAAAAATATTATTTAATCGACTCACATTTTCCATTGAAAAATCTAAAATTACACTTTGTAGTCAACTTATGAATGGAACAGCAATTTGTAACACAAGCAATTATTTTTCCAATTGCTTTGTAAATTTGTAGGCCAGTTGCGTTGACTGAATATGAGTTTATGGTCGCTAATATAATATGATTAGTACCTTAACCCTTACAGCGCGGGGATAGACTTTAGTAGTCAGAATCTGACGTCTACAGATGTCAGATTCTGACGACTAAAGTCTAATCCCGCACTCTACGAGTGAAAAACTTCTAATGCCGTAGATCCATAACGTAGGTATTCAAATGAATCAAAAAGAGCTAACTAAGACATTTATGATGATTTCAAATTGAAATTAACCCTTTGGCCTCAATGGTTTTCATAAAAAAAATCAGCGCTTCAAGGGTTAAGCCACAATTGGAAAAAAGTGTGAAATTATTAACCCTGTAAGTGCTAAGCATGACTATAATCGTGAGCAATCTTTTTATTATTACCTTAAAAAAATCAGCTGAATGTAAAAGATTATGTCTCACAACTGTAAACTTTAAAGAAAATGGAGCCTCCAAATCGACAAATCTGAATTATTTTCGTAGCTGGGGAAGGAAAGGGGGTTGGTTGCTGGGGTCTGGGGCCCTCCCCCAAATAATTGTGAATTTGTAGATGCTCACAGGCGCATTTTGGGCAAGCCAGACGGGGGGGGGGGGGGGGGTTGCAACCAGCACAACCCTCTCCCCCTTAGATCTGTTTCCCAATGGTACAAATTTAAAAAACATAGAGATCAAAGGATTAAAAATGAACTGCTATTAGTATGATTATCGCAGATAACAAGGGCTGAGTATTTCTTCAATAATGGGCCAACATTTAGGCTGATATTCAAACCATTGCTTGGAATTGTCAAGTTAGTGGTACTATTACATCAGAAAAATGCCCTAAAAAAGCCTACCATCCAATAATCGAGAATAAATCATGCAACACAGTAGGATCAGCCAGCCAAAAGAGAGAAAAATAGCCATTGAGGACGGGTCGATCTACAGATAGCCTAACTCTTATAGCACTAGATAATATAACTGAAATTTTCATCCATTTTTTTCTATTTATACAATATGAGACCCAACATTTGCCATTCTTCCTCATAAGCCTAAATTTCACATCTAAAAAATGACAATAGGCTTGATTGACCAGTGCAAAAAGGGTAAAAGATTCATTTCTATAATTAGTGCAATGTAAAGAATGTCATGTTGGCTTTCATACGAGGCTGGCTGGTTATATGTACAAGTGTAATATGGTGAATGCTCAGCGCTGACCTGCCTAATATGTGTGTTTTATTTTATAATAACTCACCAGGTTCATCTTGAGAAATACCATTTTTCTCTAATAATGCTTTCAGACTCTGTACTTGATCATGCAGCTTCCTGTATTCCTAAAACAGATATATATTGTGAATAAAATGTACACTACTACTAAATGTCTACAGAGAATTAGCTAACGAGTATATCACAACATCACATACTCACTGTATGTTGGCTTAATGCTCTATATAAAACAACTATTCGGGAAGGGGATCACACCTTTCTTATTGAAAAGATTTTTTTACTGTGACCCAAATTTGACCCCTAGCTATGTTGATGAGTTTAGAGCACTGTGCTGGAGGACTGTTTACGACACTGGCCCAATATTAAACCGACACAGGTTCCGCTCTTATTTCTTAGGATTTTACTTGAAATGATAATTTTTTTTTTTTTTATATATGTATATGAAATCCGAAAAAAATTAAAAAAAAAAAAAATGAAATGAGAAATGGTTACACAGCTGTGCAAGGCTGTGTCTGTGCAGCCATGTCCTAAAAAAGCATGTGAAGTTAACCCAATGTTACATTAGTGTTGGGTCAACGCCTCAAATGTCTGTACCCTTTGTTCTGAAAACTCATGAATATTTATAATTATCGCTACATTTTCAAATCTTCCTTCGGCCACAAAAGTCGATTGATATGTGCAAAAGGGTAAAGTCTCACCTATAAGTAAGTGAAGGCTTGCCTAGGGAAGATGATAACAATATGTTGTTAATATTTTAAAGCAGCTATACTTGATGGTTTATAATTTATGATATACCAACCTCTGAACATGTGAATAGCGAGTCAAAATCACCCACTTTAGGTTGAGCTACTTCTGTATCTTTCACTTTGGCTGCCTCTGAATGTTCCACTCTTTGTTTTTCAGATAACCTCAGCCCAGCATCTATAAATATCTTATTCAAGTACTTTTTGTAACCCTGGATAAAAAATAACACAGAAATGAAACATCAAACAAATCTGTAAAAATGTTATTTGACCAGTACATGTATTGTCATCTTTGTTAAGCCATATTGCATACATGATTTAGCAACATCGTCAATTTAACTAATTATTCAAATGGCACCAAATCTTTTATTAAACCTTGTCCTGATGAAAATGCAGTTTGAATTTTCCAGTTATTTGACGATCGAAATGTTATTGCAGTTTCCAGCTTCATATGACTGAAAAATAATTCTATTTTTGAAGGATATATAATTATCTTTAACAACTGTTTAAGGTTGAGTTATTAGATTAACTAGACATCTAAGACGAGTTATGCATCATATTATACATGTAATAATGTATGACAGAAACTTTCTTAATATACTGATCTGTCCAGACATATACATATAATATGAAAGACAACGAAAGACAATAAAAGAAGAGGTTGTATGATAATTTTAATTTCAGTGTTGGATAAAATATTTAGCAAGCTACTACTGCATGTATTGTAATTGCTTTCTGGTATGAAAGCACCAAATAAAACACCACAAAAGTGTTTTGATTAAAATTTAATATGCACACACAACGTGTTTTGGTTACTTTGACCCAAAACTTCAAATAGGTGAATAATACCTAAGATTTCTCAAATTTGTGAGAAAACTTTTGACAATGTTGCTGCTAAAATATTACCTCGAATTCAAAAGATCAGGCAACAACATGTCTGAGGTAAAAACAGGTCTCAAAAATTACCATAGTCATGACTTTCACTTAACCCTTTTTCTGTGGGGCTTGTACATATTAAAACAAAAAAAATTGATTTGAAATTGTTGTATGTGATATGTTGTTCAACATAGTTAGTTACTGAAATAACTAATTAGGGGATGAGCACATAAACAGTCTCACAAACCTTTTCTGTAATTCGTTCTGAGAGGAGACGTCCTTCTAATTCATCCCAGCGATGCCTGAATTCTTCAGATAATGTAGGATATACCAGCAAGGCGTGGGGATGACAAACAAGAGGAGTGTGAAAATGTACCTCATAGTGACAGGTGTGCGGCTCCGAAACTTTTGTTATAGAGTAATCTTCACCGCATTCTAAAATTATCTATAAAATAAGTCAAAAAAAAAAAATGTTACAGAAGAAAAGAGATCAGAAATGAGTAGATTATCTTCTGATTTATTATGTGATCCATCATCCCTGACTCGGGTTACTGTGTTACTTGCAGCCAGTTTTCATAATTAATTTAAATTTGCGGTACTTTGACCCGGGTTCACAAAGTAGGAAAACATTATCAAACCCAGAAATTGTCCCCCACAAATAGCAAGATTGACACAATACAGGAATTCACCAATAATACAACTGTCCTGCCTGTAAACTATGATAAACTTTTAAAAGCTGTGATATTTGAGAGGTCCAATTAACCATAAGATTTGCCGTCACGACATATTGAAAATGGCAGTATCACAATGTAACCTGGGTTAACATGGTAACCTGGGCCAGGGTGTAATGAATCAGGTATATAACATTCAATACTTACTGGTACTAGAATATCAGGACAGAATCTACATCAACATAATGATTGAATCTTGCATCAGACAAAATTGTTGCACTAAATTCATAATGATATACATTCAGATAAAAATTAAAATACATGTATGTCTTCCATTTAAGGCTTAGAACTCTGACTAATCTATTTATCAGCCTCTTGAATGTGTGTCTTGCTACCGTAATCCACAACTCCAAGTGGCTGAAAATTAAAATGATTTATGAAATTCAGGTCACAACGTAACTACCGTATATCAATGTGTCATATTCGAGAGATAATTCAGTTAAAAAAAACCTGATTACAGAAGTGCTGCAAATCTACTGCAGTTCATATCAGTGCTGTCTAGTATAGGGGTTGACCCTTAATCCTTATGCTGCCGAATTGTTTCGGACTATTTTTCATTCATTTGAAGGTGGAATTGCTAACGCAATTTCCAGCTTCAAATGATGAAAAATAACTATATTTATGAAGAAATAAACATATTTGAAATTTTATATTTAGATTTACTGAGCATCTACCACAAAATATTTTAGCAATTCGAGTGCAATTTATTTGGTCCAACATTTGCTTGAAAACGAATACATTCCCGGCAGCATAAGTGTTAAGGCACTTAGCACTACTATAGTCATTCTTAATCTGTTTTATCAGCAGGTTAAACCACAGTTATTGGGAGCGTTCAAACATCAATCCTTGCAAATGTTTGGTCTCCAGTTAAATCAAATATGAGTAATTTACACCCACGTGAAGTTGTGGGTAGCGATAGCGAGACACAACTTCAAGTGGGTGAAAATTGAAATCATTTATTTCAGCACTTTAACAGTAAATAGATAAGTATCTCATGATATACCACACAGGGATTGTTACCTTGGCTGACCTGAAGCCAGATTTCCCACATGTATCTCCTTCATGCATCATCATACCAGTGAATGTATTATTCTCTATTTCCCACTCTTGCCAGACTCTGTGTAGAAAAAGTTAGACAGCAACATCATGAAAGAACTATGAACTGTGTTTTTACAGTTATGGCTATTACCGCCTTATCTTCTGTTTCCGTCATTACCTTCACACCCAATATTTGCTGACAACAATTTGTTTTACTTGGAAAGACGTTATAGACTTTGATAATTGAACTGGCTGTTAGGAGTGTCATAACAAGGACTACATTTAAATTAAGATCAGAGGGCTACCGCCTTAAAAAATCTGGTAGCCCTCAACATATATAAAACTAACATCTATGAAACCCAATAACACATTAGATTAATTTAAATGGTGTCATACCAATTCATGAAGAATAAAAAATGTTAGACAATAAAATAATTTCTACAGTACTGTAATATATAATAGACCTGAGATTTTGGTAGCCTCCCAAGACATTTGACAGGGCTACCAAAAATATAAAAGCCATTCATGAAAAAACATATTTAGTTACAGTGAATTATACAGCCTTTAATAAGGGACATTTTTTAACTCTATACCAGCCACCCGCCCGTCAAATTAAACTGTACCCAACAAACTCGACATGATTTTGGATTTATGTTGACCCACCTTTTTCGATGCTGGCACAACTGTTACACAAAATTGGGTGAGTGTTTTTTGAGTAATAGTGGTACACAAATTAGTGTCACACTCTCTCTTCAGTTTGTTACAAGAAAAAGTATACACCCTATGGCTTTCAACACAGGAAATGCAGCTAAAAGAACTGGGGTTTTTTTTAAAAACAAAATGCCATAGATCCAAATTATGACAGGCCTAGTTTTCAGAAGTAGTGTTATTTATTAATTGTTCAAATTAATTGTGCAAAAAAATCTAGTTTCTAATAAGTTATAACAAGACTAGATTATTAAGAAATAGAATCCTCACCCTAACACTCCATTATATGGATTCCACCTCAAACTTTGCTCATGCTGGCTTATGTTGCTGAATGGACATAGATTGTATTTATAGCTGGAAAGTCAAACATATACAAAAAATAAATCATACATCAATCAATTAAGCAAGTGCATACTTAGAAAATTAAAGCAGAAAAACTCATTTTAACAGATAGATATACGTTATACTATACCTATATCTATTGTGACCTCAAGAATAATGTACAGTATGGGAAACAATATCATTCTCGTCGTATCTTAAGGCCTCGTGAATATACCATACAAAGCCCACCCTTTCGTAATACCTGTCAAGCAAACTGTTCCAAAGCGTTGATTGGTGGTAGGAGAGCTCAGCCCGTCCCTATCTCGCATAACACCGTGATGCCCGTGAGATAGTGCGAAGTTTTGACCGTGCACACGGGAATAATCAGAGATATAGTCCACATTCATACGCTGGCATACCATTTTCATTTTGGGCCAGTGCTGGCTTAGTTTAAAGAATATATATATACACCTCATTTTTTGCATGAAACAGAAGAGTGTATTTGTTATAAAAACGTCTAGCCTAATCACGCTTTGTGTGATCCCATAGCATTCACAGGGTCGGTGTGGATCCCTTACACCTTTCATTCACGCCTAAAGTCGCACTTCAATCTCTTAACTACACATAGAGTGATTTCACGGAACCCAAAATGTCATCATATCTCGAGAGTAGCCAAAAGGTACTAATTGCTTTCAACTAGAAAAACATGAGACTAAATAACTTGTCCACCCTAGTGTTATATAAAGAGTGAATTTTCAATCGAACTGCATATTTGCTTTAACCACAAAACAGACAGCATCGCTTCAAAAATATTGTACACAATTTTTTTATTGAATTATTTTGCCAATAAATGATAAATTAAATATTGTATATTTCCAATTCATTATTTATTCCGTTAATTTGTAATAAATACAGAGTTATATCTAGCACATAGCATCTACCACTGCCGCGTATAGCGTGTCCATATAGACCCAATGTATTGACCATCAGCGGTAGAATGGTCGTCCCGCTATAGCGCGATCCACTTATAATGTGGTCCCGTTTTTTGGACCCCAACTACCGCGTTATGACGGAATTCTACTGTACCAGGTAAGTGATCCTACCTGTCCTTTTACATTAAAATCAACAGCAGTATTAAGCTAGGACTATGCGAGATAAATGTTAAAAAAATTGTTTTCAACAAGTTTATATTTTAAATATAATGTCAACCCTGAAAGCGCCGAGCACAACAATACTAATTTGTAATCTGTTTTAACAGATGATCAAGTCACTGTTATTGGGAATAAAATATGTGTTTAAATATCAAGATTTGCAAATGTGTGCTCACAAATAAACCCTTACAGTGCGAGGATCGACTTTAGTCGACAGAATCTGACGTCTGTAAACGTCAGATTCTGACGATTAAAGTCGATTCCAACACTGTAAGAGTAAACATATTTTAATGGGCGCAGACCCATACCATAGGTATTTAAATCAAGCTGAAAGAGATAACCAAGACATTTATTATGTTTAGAAAATATCCCTTTGGCCTCCATAGTTTTCATAAAAAATTAGCGCTTTAACCCTTACACTGCTATGGGCGACTATAGTCGACCAAAATAAAGCAAGCGCAGCCTGCTGTGGCCGAGCAAATTCTTAAAAAAAATAAAAAAAAATTATTTAAAAAAAAAATTCACTTTTGTTTTGTGGTGTCTTTCTATTTGCCCTTTTAAGATAGTTTACTGACTGATTTTGTAATATAATGGCTTTCAATATCAGCTGTTCATCAGATGTTTTTTTTAAAAAAAAACGTGCCAGATATTACTTAGTGGGAATCCACACATGCTGCGAATTTTATGCAGCAGTGGCTGCAAATTTTATATAGCAGTGTAAAGGTTAAAAGTTGAGCATTCTGTATACGAGTCATCTTCACCTACTCGAAGTCGAATACTCACTTGTCATCAGTCATTGAGTAGCATTTACCCAGCATCTCCTTCAGATGCGGAGGACCAGAGAAGTTGGAAGGCTGGATTCTCATATTTAATTTGTTGGCATCATTATTACCAGCATCATTATTATTATAACCACCGCCTCCCCAGTTCATTCTGTAACAAGATACCTGTACATTTTGATCAAATCAAAACAGATTTAACACAATAATTTGGATTAAGCTGCACAATTGTAATATATATTCAATCATTCGGCTTTTATTGTATTTTTTATTTTATCTCCTCTCCTACTAAACCTAATATTTTCAACAAATGATTATTGTGTTAAACAGTCCTGCTGGTCCCTAATATAGTGCCAGTCCTCAATAAATGTATTACATATTTTGGACACACTTCAGACATGTTAGCACAGCTCATCCATCAGTGTGGTGGCAGATCTAGGGTTAAACAAACACATTTTTATGTTAGTACACTCTTTCCCAATAACGTCGGATTGACCAGACATGTCTGGTAAAACAGAGGTAGGTCCAACAAAGTACCCAGCCACATCTGACTTACAATCCGGTTTTTTTTTGGTCAGTTTTGTTTTTTGGTCACAAGGTGAGAATGGCCATTGACCACCTACTGTCCGGTGAAATTTCTTTTGGTCTGGTAAAAGTTTCAAGTTTACAGGACCCACTCACCAGTGAAATTTTGACCTTATTGGGAAAGACTGTTGGTATTTCAAGTTTAGGCGTGTTTTTATTGAAGCTCTATTGTGAATTGGAAAATACCTGATGCAGATAGCACTTTCCTATATATTAGTGGGGGTGTTCTCAAAAATAGAAAATATAAACTATAAGCATGATAAGACAGTGCTGATGGTTTGCAAAAAAGTGGTGTGTGGAAAATTACACTCCTTGAATGAGCAAGGAGTGTGATTTGCACTCCACTCAATGTTGCCTTTGTATCTGTACATTGTATGAGGTGTGCAATTTTTCCTACGCCTCAATTTTGTTTTAGGGGTGTGATGGCGAGCATATGCGATCGCACCCCTAATATCATCAGCACTGCAAAGAACAATTTTCTGACAGGTTGAAATAATAAAATCACAAATAAATCTCACCCGTAGTTGGAAGGCTCATCAACCACCTTCATCTGAGTTTTTCCTGTAACATCAACATATAAAATATAAAAAATACAACCGGTTAAAATATAAATTATACAGTAGTTATCCATTAAAACACGATTGATTATATAACTCTATTACACGATCCGTGTTATAGAGTTTTAAACTGAATTCATGCTCAGATGCGGAATGAGATACTGTTGTTCTAAAAGGGTGCTATCATGTGCATCACTACTTGCCGGCGACGTCTCGTGTCACTAAGCGTGAAGGATTGCTGCTATTTATAGCATGATATTGCAGTTAGCTGAAAATTTTATACTCAATCGGATGTTGTAATGTGATTGCCTTGTGTTATATCCCATTTGTGTACATAGTATTAATTCTTGTAAGACCATATGATGTAAACATGTGCATAGACTAGAACTGCAAAAGTTCTTTAATTTTCGTGCTGCGCATTAACCAGTTAGGCTAGATATAGAGACAAAATTCCCGTATTTCTTATTTTGGACATGAATGTCCGAAATAAGAAATCGGGAATTTCATATCCTTGGCTTTTGTGAAAATTTATAAAAAATCTAAGAATTTTTTTAGCAATATCATTTTTCTTTAGTAAAGTTATGACGAAAATTCTGAATGTGAAAAGACCATTTTTTCGGACGGGGGTAGGTGTTTATCCTATTTACATTGCAAAAACATCATGGCTAAATATTTACGAATATGTACATTATAAATGTATTATTTTTTATTTATATAGTTTATTATACAGTACAATAAATTCTACACAAACTTGTACCCCTGTATTTCTCTGAACATTACAACACAATCGAAAAGCTCTCTTTTACAAAAAATTACTGAAATCTGAAAGATTTTTTCGTCTGAATTTGTAAAACATTTGATTTTGGAAGTTAGATTTTGACGTCCCTAATTTGAAGACAAAAATCACAAACGGAGTTGCTAATCGTACGGCAAAGTTATAATGGGAGTCAATGGGAGCCTGTCATTTCGTAAACGAGGCTGCCCATAGAGTTACAAATATTGTTTATTGTTCTTCCACCAAAAGAAATGGTCAATACAATACAATACAAAATAAAGACATAATAAAACTTAACTATCCTACATAACAAAATCAAAATTTATGAAAATACAACCACCGTAACAACTTCCGATATCCCTTCTTTCATATCTTATTTGCAAAACTTGAGATTAGTACAAATCAGCATTTTTTCTTTTTTCAAAACCTTCAAAACAATATTTAGCCACTTTAACTATATTTTCTCCATTGACACTCATTAAATATGTAACTCTATCTTTATCTAGCATATCTTTAAAATGCTTACTAACATCATTAAACTGTTTAAACAACCTATTTCTTTCATCAGAATGAAAATGACATTTAGCCAAAAAGTGAATTTCATCATCACATGCATTTTCTGTACAAAATTTACAAATTCTTTGTTCTCTTGGTATGACTGGTCTACAATATCTTCCCTTTTCTATCTGTAAACTATGAGCACTAATTCTTATTTTTGAGAGAGCTTGTCTATACTTAATATTTTTAATATCATTCAAATATTCTTCCAGAAACACATTATTTTTGAAGTTGCTATACAATTTTAGTTTTGAGCTTTCTTGAGAAATTGTATTAAACCAGTTATTAACATACACCTGTTTACATTGGTCCAAGATCTCAGATCTATCCAACTTATAAACATCATCTACATTGTGATTTGTAATATTATGTACAATTTGTTTAAATCCGGTGAACCATGTTATTACACCATTATTGTCAAGTTCAACATTAGTAATATATGCTTCGTTTACCAAATTACCTGCAGGAATATCATGTAATCTAGATTCATATTTTATGATATTTAGAACAACAGATTTCAGCAGTCTGAATAAGAATATTTGTTAATGTTTGAACCTTTTCATCAGCAGGCCTTCAGATTTGAAAATTGGTGGCGGGTGAAATAAAGCTCACCTCAAAGTGGTGAGGCGAGTGATCACTCACCATAGTTAAATGCAATGGCTAACTGGTTGATGAAAATTGAATAAAACCTATAAATTTGCAATTAATAAAAAATCTGACAAGATTAAGGTGAGCTGTATTTCGCTCACCTGACTTCACACTTGCGTGAGTTATGGTGTGCATGAGCAATCACTCACGCCAAATCTGAAGGCCTGCATCAGTAGATAGATTAGACTCTTTATCACATAGTTGTTTCAAATCATTTTTTACAGATGGTGTTTCCATTGCAGATTTAAAAAATAGATTTGCATTCTGGTTCCATTTAAACCTGATTAAATCAGGAACTTTAGTGACATCATTACAAGATTCAATTTCTGAAATAGTTACATTTTATACTGAATGAAATTAGGCAATGATCTGACAGGTCTGCACATAAATCCCACACATGAAAATACATAATACTATCCATAAAATTGTCATGAACCAAAGCATAGTCAACCACACTGCTTCCATTTACTTCATGACAGGTAAATTTACCAAAGAAGTCCCAAATAGTACGTCCATTAAGAATTCTAAGACCACTGCTAATTAATACAGAGGTCTATCAATGAGTTTCCATATAAATTTGTTATACCCTTGTCTTGACTAAACCTTGAACGGCATATATTTATTGCATCAACATCATAACTATTATCCACTGGTATAAAGTCACCAGAATCACTATTTATGAAATCTAGTTTTTGACCAGATCTTGCATTTATATCACCAGTAAATATAATTTGACCTTGACTATTGTAATTAGTTATATCTCGTTCAATATTGGCAAGAAAATCAATACCAGTTCTTGTGGTGTAAGATGAGTTGGCTGGACTGAAGTAAGCAACACATAAAAATAGATTTTCAGACCATCCTTTAAACATGTTAAAGAAAGTCTTAATTAACTTAACCCATATTACATCATGGGGAAGAACCTTCGATTTAATGAATGTCACTCCTTTCTCAGCTCTTTTTTTAACTAAAACTACTATTCCACCAGATCCTTTTCTAGCTTTTTTAACCTTAGGTCTATTAATTTGAAAAGAGCAAAAACCTGGAATATTTATGTCATATTCTACAGAATGAGTTTCTGTTAAACACACTATATCATGCTGTTTAAACACTTTTATCCCTCTATCATCTTAAAGTTTGCAACCCAGCTTATTAGCAATGCCCTGCGCATTCCAAGAGCAAATAGAAATATCCCTTATTAACTCAGACATTCAGATTCTAAATCTAGCAATAGAAATAGCAACTAGATAAACACATCAATGAATAATCAGGAGCCTGAAATGTTTCATTAATGTAATAATATTAAAAATGAAAAAAATTGTTGAAAAAAATGTCCATTATGTTTTTTTTTATATATATATATGTATACATATATAATTATATTTACCAGCCGTAACCCTTGTACTGCTTACTTTAATTTTGAGTAATTTACACTCATTTGAAGCTTAACTCAGTAAAGTAATTCATGTCCTCAAATGAATGGAAAAATGTACATATATACCAATGACATGTACATAACAACATTTCCCAAATTAAATTGATTGATCACTTCGAGCTAAACATGCTAAATAAGATATTTAACAGAGCTTAGTGATGTTTCACTTGATCAAAATGTTCTTGAAAACGTATCTACATGATCTTAGCAGTACAAGGGATAAAAATATACTCCAGACAGAATTCTACATGTCCGAATCAGCGAGAATAATAATCTTTTTGTCGATAATCTTCCCATTGATTAAATAGATCATGACTCTGCCTCTGGTATTGAGGATTAGAATCACGTACGATTAGCCACTGCCTAAATTATAATCACGTATAATTCGCTAAGTAAAATGAAAATACAGCACATGTCCTATGAACAAGGTGTTCGCCTACAGACTTCTTCATTTGACGAGTGCTGCATAGTCTGTTCATTTTCCATATTGCTCTGAGTCTCCGACTCATGAACACCGTTTGTCATGTTTGTTGATTTGCTGTTATTTTTCACTGATTATCGCCCGGTAGGTAAACCCGTCCCTACAAAAAAAAATATCTCCTCTTGGCTGATGAATGAGCTAACTAGACAAAATAGATGCCTACCACTCCCGTAAGGAAACAATGCAATAAATGCACATATAATTTTTAAATAGGAACGACGTGATTTTGCTAAATATTGCATTTTGTAATCGCTGATTTGAGTTGCGTCTCAGTGACAACTAAGCAATTCAGAATACATATTTTCCCAAAAAATTAAATATACTTTCTACCAATGAAAAGGAAATCTGCATTTTCTCCATCTTCTTATATATAGATAGATATAGATAGATAGATTTATTCAGCATTCACATAAAATAGGGTTAACAATCAGTATGATAAATACATTAAGTATTCAAAATACAATGTGACCACCATTCTGGAACACCAGGGATAAAAACACTGAAAAGTATCCTGGTGCAGGTCACTTATTTCCGCAGTGGTCCCTATATGATGTTCCAGAGTGGCGGCGACAAGAGCAAGTTATTTTATACTTTCAATAAATACATTAGTTATATCATTGATTCTGTAGTTGGCTACACGTCAATGGTTATATCACAGATAAACTGGTGACTAGGAAAGTCATAGCATTTTCACAAAAAAAAAAAAAAAATACAGGCAGAAACTGCCTCGACTAGATGAAATATGAAAAGATTATGAAAGTTTATAAATAGTGCATATGATGAAATATATTTTATCGATGCTAATATACACAAATGGAACCCTTATTATTTACAAGGGTTTCTGGAGCAATTTCCAGACTCTGCTTGTTATAAATTAAATAAAAACATTGTAAAAAACGAGCTGAATAAAATGGCCTTATAATCTCTTAGAGCACATGAAACGGCAAACATACCTGCCTATATTTATAAGGCTGTATGATTGTAAATGTGATTAGTAGAAATGAAAATCACTCCGAGCTTCAGTAATCAGCTCTTCTCTGAGATGCTTATTGACTCCTTTCTTAAACGAAAGTAAGTCTTCAGCTGATCTCAGAGAAACTGGGAGCGCATTCCATATCTTACCGGCTGAGAATCTAAAAGTCTTTTTCCCCGATGATTTTACGTGGGGTAGAACAACTGATAGAAAACTATTTCTGGTGAAAAAAGAATGTTGATCATCGACCATGGAAATGTCCCGCTTTAAATATTGAGGGGCATTTCCATGGACAATTCGGTACATATTGTTTAGCTTGATTTGTTTAACCCTTTGACAAACTGGGATCCAGTGCAACAAAGTAAACTCTTCTATGCCAATGTGAGACCTAGGGGGGTAGCCTAGAACAAATCTCATAGTTTTGTTTTGCAAAATTTGTAGTTTCTTTTGTAAGTTGACCTGGAGACCCTCAAACCATGCGGAGCAGGCATAATCAAAATGACATAAAATTAAAGATGTAGCCAAAAGTTTCCTAGAATTTCTATTCAAATATTTAGCCTGTCTCCATAGAAATTTGAGTCTAGAGTTCCCCTTTTTTAAAATACTTTCAGCTATATATTTCCCTCCCAGTGACTGGTCTAGGCTAACTCCCAGGTATTTCACATTATCTTTGGCAGTAACTTCATTGTCTCCACATATAATTTTCATGGTGGACTGTTTGCGTATTTTCTTATGTGAACCAAAAAGAATACTTTCGGTCTTTCCCAAATGAATGGATAGCTTATTATCCACTAGCCATTCACTTAGGAAAGTCAGTTCGTGTCCAAGAGTTTCCTCTATGACAGAAACCGATGTACCTGAGACCAATAATGCTGAATCATCAGCATAAAGAATTAATCTGCATGATACAGCTGCCTCCATATCGTTTACGTATATTAGGAATAGTAATGGTCCCAAGATGGATCCCTGCGGTACTCCGCAGGGAACCACCATGGGATCTGAAAAAATACCATCAACTTCAGTCTTCTGAAGTCTATTTTTTAAATATGATGAGAACCAAGATGTTGAAAGATCATCCAAACCAATAGCTTTCAGTTTATTTAACAATATTTCATGATCGACAGTATCAAAAGCTTTTTGAAGGTCGATCATGACCATGCCAGTATAGTTTCCTTTATCCATATCAAATCTGATTTGGTCTGTCAGTTGTGTTAAGCAAGAATCGGTGGAATAAGAATTCCTAAAACCTGATTGATAATCATACAGTAGTTTTTCAGATCTTAAATAATTTTCTAACTGTTTATGTACAGTTTTTTCTAGAATTTTTGACATGACAGTTAAAATAGAAACAGGCCTGTAATTCCCAGGTTCTGACTTTGAATTTTTCTTATAAAGAGGAACAACCCTTGCTGTTTTCATATCATCGGGTATACGGCCTGAATATAAAGATAAATTTATAATATGTGCTATTGCACTAGATATTTGATTTGCCCCATCCTTGAGAAACCTAGCTGACAGCCCATCTAGACCAGTAGCTTTACTAACATTCAAGCTAAGCAAAGATTTTAGAATGTCTTCCTCTCCGACAGGAGAAAATTTAAAAGAGTTTTGTTTAGCACCTTTATCCTGGTAATATTTATAGATAAAATTTCCAGCATAACCACCAGTTATGTTTGGTAGTTTGCCAACGAGACTAGCTGCCACAGTAGTAAAAAATGTGTTGAAAATATTTGCAACAGTCTTTTTATCAAAAGTGAGTTTGTCTTCAGATAATAAACCTATACATTTTGCACTGCTCTTTAATTTAGTAAAACCTAGAGATTTCACAGCTTTCCATATGTCTGTAGATGAATTCTTGCATTCTGAAATTTTGTTGTAAAAATAGTCTCTTTTAACCTTCTTTATGTTGTACTGGACCCTGTTTCTCAAGTTACAAAAATATTTATAATTTTCATCAGTTTTATTTTTCCGAAAAGTTTCAAGGGCTTGATCTCTTGCCCTTATATGATCAAGTAATTCAGATGTAATCCATGGCTCAGATCTCTGTTTTAACCGTTTTTCTTTGAGAGGTGCAATTTTATCAACCACAGACATAAACAGATCTTTAAAATTTGACCACGCTACATCAACATCATCACAATTTATGACTTTGAACCAATTTATTTCACTGAGTTTGTCATTAAAAATTTCTGTCGAGTAGTTCTTCATTGACCTGGAACGTATAGTGTTATGTTTATTAAATTTTGTTTTAGGACTATGCCTTGTACAATACGTAAGAAAATGATCGCTGATGCCAATGGGAATTACCCCAGATTGGCTGATCTTTTCCTCATCAGAAACAATGATCACATCTAGTATTGAGTTACAAGTAGGTGTAATTCTAGTCGGTTCTTTGATAACCTGAACCCAGTTACAAATATATAGAAAATGTTTTAAAGCCTGATATAAGGGTGACTGTGTTTTTGAAAAATCAGAATTTAAATCCCCTAGTAAAAAACATTCTAAATCTAAAACACGATCTTTTTGTGTACACACATTTTCAAGAATATCATAGATACTGATAGATTCTGATACGCGCTGTTTGAATTGTGTTTAATTAAAATAATTGTATCCAATACAATCATGTTTAATGTTGATTTATGAGGGCATTGAGGAGGCATGAAAAAACACCACAATTTTTTTATTTTTCAAAATACATCTAACGGTTTAATGCAGAGATATCTATTTACCATTTACTATTTACCATCCGTTACGGCCTTCGTAGGTCAGCGACCTGTTGACCGATTTCGTCTGCTAGCTCTTCTATGTCTTGGGCTATAGACTCGTCTGTATCTTCCGTATACATGTGTGCGTGTGCGGAGATTTCTCCAAATTTTATTGAAAACGCCCCCAGTATCTGTCCAGTCTATTTTTAAAAGTTTTTAGAGTTGGAGCTAGAACAACATGTTTCGGCATTAGTTCCATGGGTTTACAACCCTTATGGGGAAAGAATGCCTACGAATTTGCAGCCTAAATCGTTTCTTCTCTAGTTTTGGTGGTGCCCCCTGGTACTACTGTGTCTATTAATTTTTAGTAGTCCCTCATTTGTACTGTACTTCCCCGTTAATAGTTTGTAGACTTCAATCATGTCGCCCCGGCTTCTCCGATAAGCTATGGACGGTAGCTTTAATATCCGGAGTCTCTCTGGGTATTCTAGATCTCTAATCTGTGGTATGAGTTTGGTCATCCTTCTTTGTACATTCTCTACCTTGTTTAAATCTGTTTTAAAACAGAGCGGCCAAATTACATGTCCGTATTCGAGTTGTGGTCTTACTAACGCCTTGTACAGTTTTACCAGTCTGTCCATATCTAGGTATTCGTATGATCTTCTAATGAATTCCACTAGTCTATTTGCTTTATTCACAGCAGCATCTACATGGTCGGATAGCCTCAATTTGTTGTCAATGTAAATTCCCAGGTCTTTCTCACTGATAGTTTCCTCTAAGTTGTTTTCACCCATTTTATACTGGTAATCTATCTGGTTGTTTCCCAGTCGCATTATTTTACATTTGGCTGTATTAAATGCTAGAAGCCATTTTTTGGACCATTCTTGTAGTTTGTCTTGAAGATTACTTATCCTACTCCACATTTTGGTGTCATCCGCAAACATCTGCACAGACTGTTTCACTACATCTGGGAGATCATTTATGAATATCACAAATAATACTGGACCTAGGACAGACCCCTGGGGTATACCACTACTGACATCTTCCCAGGATGATTCCTCCCCATTTATGATGACTCTTTGTTTCCTACCATCCAGAAAAGCGTTTATCCATGCCAGACATTGTCCTGTGACTCCATAGCCTTCTAGCTTTACCACTATCCATAATGCGTGTCCAGGCTTCGATGACTGCTAGCAGCTGTGAGGTACAGGATCGACCCTCCACAAATCCGTGTTTGTAGTAGGATAGCAGCTTATTTTCCCAAATGTGTTTCATAATATCCGCTCTTACTATGTGTTCAAGTGTTTTACATACCACTGAGGTTAGGCTCACAGGCCGATAGTTACTAGCCTCACTTTTAGAGCCTTTCTTACAAATTGGTGTTATATGAATCAACTTCCAGCTGGCTGGTAATTCACTATCGCTCAAACTTTTTTTGAATATAATGTATAATGGGTAAGCCACTCGGCTTGCTAGCTCCCTTAGAACCCTTGGATGTATTTTGTATGGCCCAGGTGATTTATCTGGCTTTAGGGCTATCAGCCGCTTTTCCACATCTAAGCCTGTGAATGTCACATTACTGAGTAATTCTTGGACTGTGCTTTTCTGGACTGCTGGACTCTCACTTTCCTCAACTGTTAAGACACTGCTGAAAAAGCTATTTAGTGTTTCAGCCTTTTCCTTATCTGAAGTTGTCAGGGTTCCGTCAGGTTTCTCCAGGTCGGATATACCTTGTCTGACTTTTGTTTTACTGCTGGCGTATTTATAAAATGCTTTTGGGGTTTCTTTATAGTCTTTTCCATCTCTGGAGTTCAGAAACTGTGTATAGGCTTTGTTCTTTTTCTTGATCTTGCTCATTACATTGCTGTTCATCCATAATGGTGTTTTTATCTGTTTCGCCCCTGATGTTCTTCTTTTGCATGGTATATATTTCTTTACTATGTCTTTCATCATCCCCTCAAATGTTTCCCCGATTTCTTCAAGATTGTTCCCTTCCATAATTTAGTCCCATTCTATTTTTGCCATCTCTTGTCTCATTGAGTCATAATCCCCTCTGTCATATGTAAATTTTGTTATCGTCTTTATCGTCTTTTTCTGTGTATAGCTTATGATATTGAAGCTGATGATTTTATGGTGGCTCTTGCCCAGGGGGCTTTCTGTTTGGACCTTCTCAAAGAGTCCATCTTCATTGCTGAACACCAGGTCTAGTATGTTTGGAGTTTGGCAACTGTAGTGTGTTGGTTCAGTGATTTGTTGGGTCTAAAAACAATCTCTTATCATCTCTAGGAATTTTGATGCCTTGTGATTATCTGGCTTGGTGCTTTTTACTTCTATCCAGTGTAATTCTGGGTGGTTAAAATCTCCCATAATCACCATGTGTGATGCTTTCATATTTGATGCTGCCAACAGCCAATTATTAAATTCATCGTCTTGCTCGTCTGTATTACTGGGTGATCTATATGCACACCCTATCACTAGTTTGTCGGTCCCTCCAAGACTAATACTGCACCATACTCCATCTATATCTTTATTTCCTGGATGTATCTGGAGAGCTCCCAACCCTTCTCTAATATATAGACATGTTTCCCTGCCTTTTGGTGAATATATACACTGATAGTTATCCAGTGATAACTCAGCTGGCTGGATGCCTAACTTAGCATTTTTTGGATTCACTTCTGCCAATCCTATAATATCACCACTCACTCTTGAGGTGAACTCTGTGCGTTTATTAAAAATGCCATTGGCATTGGTGTAAGTGCAAGATAAAAGTGGTGCATTATATGAACAGCTGCTAATTATGTTTTTCGTTTTTCTTTTGTTTTCTGTGCATTCTTTATTAGGCGGTAATTATCTGCCTCTGGTTGTGGAGGCTTGCGCTTCACCACTTTCCCCCGCCAGATTGACCACACTACGTCTTTCTCTCCTTTCTCTGTTGCTTCTCTCCTCTTGCTGTCTCTCCTCTCCTCTCTCTCTGTGTCATGTCCCTCTTGATGTTTCCCATTTTTGACAGCTCTTCTACTTTTGCCAGTGGACTCGCCTTGCTCAGTATTTTTCTCCGTTCTGATTGGTCTGGTACAGTCACTCTCAGAGGACGGGGTTTTCCACCCTTTTTTCTTATCTTTTATTTTTGATACTGCTTCAATTTTTTCCAACACCTCTTGTACGGCCTGCGAGTCCTGGTTATTCCTATCTTCTGCAGTGGCGGCATCGGGTTCATCTAGGCCGAATACAACAATATTGTCTCTTCTCTTCTGGCGTTGCTCGATTTCGGATATACTTATTGCAGCAATGTCCTCATGGGGTTGCTCCACCGTGTCTTCAATCTTTTTTCTAGTTTCTCGATTTTAATTGCCATGGCCTCAAGGTTGGAGATGTTGGCTTTTGTCTCCAGCTTGCCCTCCACTGCCTCCATTCTTACTGTCATTCCTGACATGTATTTTTTCACCCTTTCCTCTATGCTTTATCAGTTACTACCGCAGTCATTGCCCGTTCCTGGCAGTCGTCACAGAACCAGTGGGTCGATTCGGTTGTGCATAGTACTTCGTATACGCTTGCCTTCATTTTTATACATTACATGCAGCACCACTCTTCACACCTTTCGGATATCATGAGCTTGTCTTATTTATTGACAAATGTTTTCTCACAGCTAGCACATTTTGCTGTATCCTCACTAGCTTTTGAAGTTGAAGAGGTTCGCTGTGCTTTACTTATTCTATCCAATGCCATGGTTGACAGGCTTTGATTGTGTAGTGATAATGAAAAATGAGTTACGCTGTACGTTGTCTCTTGTGTTCCCACTTATCACTTCCTTTTGGTGATTCCTCACCCTGCGAGGTTTTGACAGGTTTGGTCGTAATGTGATAACTTAACACATTTCCAACTTTTTTGAAGATGTGGTTTTGTAGTTCTTGATCGGCATGGACCCCATCTGGTAAGTGATCATAAGATATTTTTCTCACCCATTTCTTATATTTTTTTGCTTCAATGTGAGATATAGAAGCCTTTAAAAAACAATTGAAACCTATATTTAAAAAAGTAATCTATATTGGCCTATACAACTTATAAAAACCTTTATTTTGTTTTTACTTCAAACATTTTTTTTGATAGAAGCATATCTTGCATGTAGGAATGTGCTTGTGTCAATAATTTACATGTATCTAGTTTCAGAGTCTTCTCATCAGCATAAAGCATTGTTAAGGGGAGCAAATAAATTAGGGTGTGTTCTAAGTCCTTTGCATTGAGTTTACAGAATCCATGAGGCCTACTTCATAATATAATTTATGTTATTTATTGTTACATAATGTCAGACCTTTTATTAAAGGAACTCCTTGAGATGAGAATTGTCAATTTTGAAAATTTAATTTATATGAAGCTTTATAGCCTACTTATCTTAAATAAAATACAAAAACATTAAGAAAAACGATGTTAAAGCACCGAAAAAGACAAAACTATAGCTCGATTTCCAAGACGTATGGGTGATATACAATTTAAGGGGTCTTTCACTCTTTATTTTTGAAGAAAAAAAGTCGCTCCAAATTATATATACTTGTGTCAGATATTGAGGGTAGGGTCTATGTGATACACATTTAAAATATCAGAGCTTAATCTCAAAAAGATTTTGAAAAAATTATGTGTTTTTGTATAGGACCTTTTTTTCCAATCTTAAAGATCATAAATTGCTTTGTATGATAGCTTAGTGATATGTTAGTATTAATAACACTTTTTAAAATAAACATTGTTGAGACAGAACAGATATTTTATTGTAAAAATTTGTAGTTGCTGAGTTGACATTATTGTCTCTGAGTTGACAAGACACGATAATTAAATGTAAGCGCATCTATGAGATTTCTCAATACTTCAGAGCCCCCAAAATGTGTTGGCTTTGGTTCATCATTATAAAGACAAAAAGGAAATGGGAACATAATATGTCTAATGCTGAACATTTATTTCGAAGACCACCATACAATACATGCATGCCAATATAATGAGGGTAAATTTGATTCAGAAATTTAACTAAGTGTTATTTGTAGTTTTATTTCTGTAAAAAAAACGTTTCTGTAAAAAAAACTCCTAAAATACTCTCTTACTTTAATTTAATGAAAAACAGCTTTTTAACTGCATTTTCAATTGATGGAGTTAAAATTTCAGTTTTGATTACAATAATGAGACAGAAAGCAGTATTCAGTCAACTCAGCAACGTTTTTGATTTCAACTCAGAAACTTTGTTTTATTGTTCTAAAAATGTCTACATAAGCAAACACTCTCTCAATATAATTTTATTAAAAACAACTTTTTTAACTGCATTTACATCTACTCTTTTAGTCTAAATTACATTAGTGAGACAGAAAGCTAAATTTAGTTAACTCAGCAACGTTTCTGAGTGGACTGGTCAACTCAGAAACGTTCTTGAGTTGATCGAAATATTAATGTTGCTGAGTTGAATACGGACAGCATTTAACAATCTTTAAGGTATTTTAAATAGATGTATCGGCGCCCACCGATGCGGTAGAGGGGTGGCCATTATTTCAAGGACTTTTTTCAATTTAACATGTTTTCAATGATTTTTTGCTACATTATGAGCGTTTTCTGAGTTGACACAGATAATGAATACGTTTCAGGGGTGATTGTTTTGGTTATAAAATAGCAGTTCAAATTGAATGTTTACAAATATTTCACCTACCTTAAAATATTGTGACTTTGCAGCTGTCTAGGCGTATATCAAATGAATTGAATTGTATCACACCACAATTTTAGGAGTTCAGATAGCACTGGCGTTGCTGAGTTGACCGGTTTTGTGAGACAACTAAAAAGCCTCAGTTAATGTATCCTTGGCAACTTTTTATATTGAGTTTATGTCTGTTTATGAATAAATCCCGTTGTGCATGACAATTGCGCTACAAAATAACTTGGGGTAAGTTATTTCCAACAGATGTTCCATGTTGTAAGAGTCTATGTTTCAGGTGTTAGATATTGGGAGACATTGCATTTGTGTACAATTTCGTGTACTGTGGCAAATAACATGTTGAATAAAAAAATATTCGTTAGATTTATTTAGTTTTCTCAGTTTATCGTATTGCCCATAGGACAATATTCAAAAAATTTGGACCCACAAAATTCATAAACTCGTTCAGAATAGCCAAAAGACACTAACCGACCCTTAAATTGTATATTCACCGGTATATTGTCATGTAAACAAGCTGTACAAGACATTAGACAACATGGCATGATCAAAGTAAGACCTTGATTACATCAATAGCTTCCCCCCTTAATTGGTCTGGAAGCGGTATGATCGGGGGGGGGGGGGGTTCCCATACAGCACCGATTTTCTGCACAACGCTGAGCCGACAGCATCTACATGTGGCCCAATGCTGTAGGGAAATTCAACCATCCTTTATCAGGAGTTTAGGTATACAAATAGTTTGTTTGGGTTTCCTTCGGATACATAGAAAAGTTGATAAAAAATAAAATTTTTAATCTAAAAACTCAGAAAAAAAAAAAATCATGATTTGTGGGATACACTACTCCATCACTAAATTTTAAACATTTTTAATGTAGCCTAAGGATAAACACTAATTATTTAATGTAGGTAGGTTTACTAAAGTTATCATATATTATACATAGGCCTACATTCTTCATTGTGAAGTTGATAGAAACGGCGGGGGGGGGGGGGGCTTTATGTATTTATAATCTAGGCAGAAGAGGACAGACAGACAGACAGATATTTTATTGACAGAAAGAAAGTCAATCCAGACTTATTTGTCATAGAAATGGAGATATGTACATGTATATTTTGACAAATATAAAAATAATATTAAACAGACGTGGTCGACTATAAATAACATTCTAAATAAAAATAACAAGAAACATAAACTCCCAGATTTGCTTAATATAAACGGGACATTAACAAACAATAAAAATGACATTGTAAATAGCTTTAACAGATATTTCTGTAACATTGGTCCGAAATTAGAATCTGCAATCATCATTGATTCTAACAAATCTTACAACCATTATCTAAAAAATCCCACAACTGCGACATTTCACTTTGAGCCAACAAATAGCACAACTGTCACTAAAATAATCAATGAACTTAAAACAAGACATAGCACCGGTCCGGATGGATTATCCACAAAATTATTACAGTATATTAAAGAACCCTTAATTGAAGCGATAACTATCACCCTTAACCAGTCTCTGAATACAGGCATTTTTCCTGAAAAATTGAAAATCGCCAAGGTAAGACCAATTCATAAAAAAGAGGATCCATCGCTTTTAGAAAATAACCGACCGATTTCAATCTTACCATGTATCTCTAAAATTTTCGAAAAAATTATTTGTAACAAAATTAATGACTATTTCAACCTAAATAATTTGTTCCATAGCGGTCAATACGGTTTTAGAGAAACTCCTTTTGGCATATTCTTGGACCTCTCTAAAGCCTTTGATACCCTGAATCACACAATACTCTTAAATAAACTAAATCATTACGGTATTAAACACTGTCCATTAAAACTTCTAGAAAGCTATCTCTCTAATAGATTACAATATGTAGAAGACGACAATATTAAGTCAGAATACATACCAATTACCACAGGAGTTCCTCAGGGTTCTATCTTGGGCCCACTATTATTTATTATTTATTTAAACGATATTTCTCTTTCAAGTAAATTATTTAAATTCATTGTATACGCAGATGACACTACACTATTCGCTAATTTCAGCAATCTCAACAAAAATAAGAAATTGAATAAAGAATTAGCAAAAATAAGAATTGGTTGAAAGTAAACAAATTATCACTAAATTCTGCTAAATCGAAATTCATGATATTCAGAAAACCACAGAAACAAATTAAATTACCAATTGTCAAAATAAATGGAATACAAATTGAATGTGTTGATAATTTTAACTTTTTAGGGGTGATCATTGACAAGAATCTTATTTGGAAAAATCATTTAAACAAAGTCTCAAATAAAATAGTCAGAATAATAGGTATAATGAACAAACTAAAATTCACCCTTCCTCAAAATATTCTCATTAATATCTACAATTCTCTAATAATACCACATATTAACTATTGCATTCTTTTATGGGGCAGCGAAAACAGTCGAGTTTCTAAATTGCAAAAAAGAGCAGTACAAATAATACGTAAGGAATCTCGCCTGTCTCACACAGATCCGATATATAAAGAATTGAACCTCCTAAAAATAAACGACATATATCGCCTTCAACTATGAAAATGTTACTTTAAATACGAGCATAATTTACTCCCGAAATACTTTGATGTATTTAATCTTAGGCTCAATTCTGAAATCCATGCTCATAATACAAAAAATCAACATAAATTACGCATACCTTTTGTAAAACATAATTTTGCCAAAGCTTGTGTTCGATATCAATTAACAAAAACTGTAAATAGCATGCCACGATCAATAACCGATAAAGTACACACTCATAGTTTTAACGGGTTTTCAACGTATGTCAAACTTATATTTTTAGTCACATATGCTACTGATTGTAATATCTCAAACTGCTATGTATGCAGTATCAATTTGAACTAGTGAATTCTGCTTTGTGGAGCCAAACGGCAGGATCAGCCTATTTGTAAAGCAGGCAGATGCTGCCTTTTGGTTTTGCACGGCAAAATCAAAGTTTATTTTTTCATACATTATTTTTTATATAACTACTACGTCTATAGGTTAAACTTTATAGTAAAGCTATTATATTCGCTCACTTCACAGGTATAGCTCATATGTTTACTACTCATAACTTCAAAATGTTATATGTTTACATAGATGATATCATGGGTGGCCTCCATGCTAGCGACCTTGTGGTCTTAATGGAGGTCTCCCAAACCACCCTGTAAATTTTATTTCACTCATCTTTCATTTACTATTTTTTTATGGTTGAATAAACACTTCTTCTTCTTATATACAACATTGTTAATTTGTTAAAATCATATGACAATATACATAGTATGACATACATAACTAAAATCATGTTAACTGGCATTGCCATAAGAAACACTGGGTATATACTTAAAATAAGATTGAAAGGCATTGCCAGGGTAACATAAGGTCTATCATTTTGTTTCCCGCACCAAAACCAGAGATAAAATAGCTACTATGTACGACATGCTAATTATATATATAGTAGCAAAAAAGACACTCTGGAAAGCGTAGAATCCTGGAATATATACAAGTGCATAATTATGCTACAGTAATTTGAGAATGTATCAGGACAATGTTAAAAAATTACACGATATTTTTAAAAATCAAATATCATATCATGCAAGTACAATCAATGTGACAATCTGCGACACAGGTAGCTCCGAGCCATCTGACCATGCAAGCACAGTCGCTATGAACTCGGCGATTCCCTGATATAGACTAGTGATGCAAATTTAACAACATAATAACAGTAATACCACCGAAACACCATATATACATACTAAAAAAAGTCGGACATGGTGGTTCGTCGACTGCCAACAAAGTATAGCATCAGAACCATCCATATTATCGAGTGTTGGAGACTTAGTGATGTAATAAGAATAAAAAATACGGATAATAATTATGCGTGCCATTCACGCAGGACATGGCACTCACACAATAGCAATAAAGTTTGTTTAATTAACTAGTGATTTATTATCTATATGGCTCTCGCACAAAAACATTACAGCTTATTTTAATTCACTATATTGTTTAGTTCATACCATTTCACTCACGACCTAGTTAGTACCACATACTTAGGAGTTACAATAGAAGAAAAACATTCCCGACCTCATAGAGAAAATCAGTTGACTTAGCAACTCTGAAATCCTCCATAAGGCCCCACCTCGTCTGATAACAAAGGCGACGGAAACGTCCCTAACCGGCCCTAAAAAGCCTAATAATAGGATCCGAGAGCAACAGCCGTCCTGATATGTGGTAATACCCAAGTCAGATCATGAAGGCATGATAATATGGATAATATAGCGACAGGTGACTTGTGATTGTTCTACATAAAAATGTAACGTTAAAACGATAATAATGGCACATAATCATGATCATGATGATAATAATTAATCATGCTAGTCACGACACACATACAAAATATTTCAGCTTGAAGATGAATTTACATTTATCATACTCAATATTTTTAACCCTTAATTTGTTTAAAACAACCATAGATAAATTTTGCTATCGACTTCACCACTGTTATGTCTCTAGATGTCATAATTCGTAGAAAAATATCATTTGTTGGTTGCATATTGATAATTTCGGCTATAGAATTAAGCAAGATTTCGCAAGATTTGGCATTACAGTGGAGAAGAAGGTGTATTTCGTCGTCAATTTCGTTTGATTCACACCTTGTGCATATTCGTTGGTTTTTTGGAGTTATTGGATTATTGAATCGTCCTCTCTCTATTTTTAAATCATGTGAGCTCATTCTATATCTCGCCATTGCTGTTATGAGGTGGCGCCATTGTTTAAGATGTATGGTTCCACACACAAAGATTTTTTCACTAATGAATATGTGCGCAGCTTACTTGAACTCTCGATATCTTGTCTCCACCGCTGTGTAAATATTCTAACAATTGAATCTTTAAAGGAAAGCATGAATTTATTTGTATTGCCAGTGTGCTGCGTCTCCCAAGCTTGGTCTTGCCCGGTTAGTTCAAGGACAAACCGAATACGCGAGCACCAGTTTGTGAATCCAGTGCCATCTAGCTCTAGTAGCATATTGTAGGCATTTCTGACGGGTGGTTCTGAGATAGGTCTAGAATTCTACACCAATATTTTACAGCTTTAATATGTTGCCTGATAATCAATGGAAACTGTCCTGTGTCACCATAAATTGCAGGAGTGAGTGTTTGCTTTCTAACACCCAGCGTTGATTTAATAAATTTTAGATGTATTTTTTTCAAATCGTTAACACTATCACCGGTATACCATATTTCACTTGCATACTCTAATATGGGCAGTATTTGACAATCAAAAACCTTAAATGCAATAACAGGTGACAATTTACCGACTACGGGACGAGACTGCTTTTGTAGAGAAAAAACTGCTGTACCAGCTTGGGAAGCGAGATGGAGAAACGTTTCTTTCAATACATTCTTAGGATATTTAGTGCTATATACAACCCCAAGGTATTTATATTTTTCATTTTTTTCTATTATGTCATCACCATGTTAAAAGCTGTCACATTCTGACGTATGAGGTTTGTAAATATGAGAACTTTTGTTTTAGGAATGTTGACTACTATATGCCACAGAGAAACATACTTATACAGGGCAGTTAATTGCTTTTGCAATCCATTTGCAGAATCTGAAAAAAGGACAAGGTCGTCTGCAAATAACAAGTATACAATTAATAAAGTGTCTACGGGGATACCCTCACCTTGATCAAATGATTTGGATATATCCTGCAGAAATTCTGTAAATAATTTGGGGCTGAGCATACCACCTTGCAGGACACCAAATTCGCTTTTTAATATCTCGCTGATGCATGAATCCCATTTTACACGGCACTCAGCTTCAGAGAACATACTCTTTATTACATTTTAAAAATTGCCGTCTATTCCTCTGCTCAGTAATTTATAGTACAGTGCTGATCTGTCAATATAGTCAAATGCTTTTGTAAAATCAACAAAACATGTATACAGGGGCTTTGAAAGACACCTTTGCTTATCTATAATGGCACATAGTATAAATATATTATCAGTCGTCCGGGAGTTACTTCTAAAGCCGGCTTGAAAGGGATCATTATCATAGCATACATCATTTTTAAAAGACAGTCTGTTATTAAGTACAGATTCAAATAATTTCCCAATGCATGGCATTACTGTAACTTTCCTGTAGTTATCGGGCACGTTATGGGCAGCTTTTGTGTGAACAGGATGAATTATGCCAGTGGCCCAACTTGATGGGTATTCTCCATTGGCAATAATGGTATTAAACAGTAAAACTAGTGCTGGTAAGAGCTCATTACTACCATGCTTGTAAAATTCCGCAGGAATACCATCTATGCCTGCCGCTTTTTTGCATTTTAACTTTCTAATTGTTTTTTGAATATCGTCTATAGTTATGGGGCTGTTTAAGAACGGTAACAAATCGGATTGTCCATTTTCTACCTTCTCATTAATATCATTTGGGGATGATTTAACTAGCTTCATTATATTATTCATGTGATCGTAGTCAAAATAGTCAACATGAGGAGGGTAGACTTGTTCTTCAAAATATTTCACAAATTGTGACAGGGTAGGACCTTTGGTTGAATTTCTAGGATTTAAAGATTTTTAAAATTTCCAGTAGGAATTTGGATCTTCTGTTCTCATATTTTCAAGCTGACTAAGTTTGACTTCTTGGTAATGTCTTTTCTTTTTCTGGATTAATTGTTTATATCGGCGTAACATTATATTATATTCACCTTGACGTGTGTTAAACTTCTTATCTTTAGCAATATTATTTAAAACTTGGTTTAGAGATTTACATTCTTTATCATACCAAGGGTTTGAAGGAAAGTTATTTTTTATGTTTTTCTTACACTTTGATTGATGCTGCTTCTTTAGAAATAACGGGGATAATGCATTTTCTAGCATACCATTGAAAATATCACATAGATTATCGCTACTACAACCTTCAGCTGCGGCACACAGCATTTCTTCAAACGCAATACATGTCTGTTCATTTCGAAGAGATGCTTGGTACTCTATCTTTTTTTCATCTTGCCATATATAAACATCGGAACATGGTGATGAGTCATTAATATGTATGTTCATTTCTGCAGAGCTCAACTCTTTCAATTTTGAATTGAGATTATGGGATTTTATAGGACAATGATCCGATTCTACTAATTTTGTAGAACTTTAAATTTACTGATCATATAATCTTCTCTTAGTATCATATAATCAATAGTACTTGCTCCCATGGGCGAGTAGTATGTAAAGCGGCCGATACCTTTATCATCAAACATTCGACCATTGGCTATTTTAAGCTCTGTGTTTATACAAAAATTTAGCAGAGATCATCCATATTTGTTAATGACTCCGTCCTCATTACAGCGTTCATTTAAAACATTGATATTATTATCGTAATCTGGAGCGCGGCCAGTTCTACTATTAAAGTCACCACATCATATTATATGGTGACTTTCTGTATATCTAGCCACTTCCTCCTCTAACATAGTAAAATAATCATTTCTTAGACCAACATATGTAGAGTTTTCTGGTGGTATATAGGCACAGCCGATTTTAAAGCTTTTCTGATAGTATTCTGTAGTTATAGTTAACCATACCAGATGATCATAGGTCGAGTCTATTCCAGTATGGTTTTCAAATTTGTTGGCTACTAGTATTCCAAAACCACCAGAAGCTCTTGAAGCATTTTTATGTTTGAATGTTCTACTCACATGATGGAACTGATACCCGGGTAATACCAATGTGTAATCATTACTTCTCATTGTTTCTGTTAAAAATATTATATCGTATTCACGAATAAATGCTAAAAGATCAGGATCAGGATCTGCCAGTTTGTTACCTAAGCCATTTATGTTCCATGACAGAACGCGTATTTCACCGACCTGATCATTTATAACCTCAGTGTTCACGTTTGCTATGTCCTTGTTATGATGGTTGGTATATGAAAAAACTGACTGGTTGCTGCATGGTTGTTGAAAACTTCAGCCATAGCCGCAGTCAGTTTTTGTTGTCCCTTATCGTTTAAGTGTATTCCACCACGGCTCAGATGTTGTTTTGTTACGGGTGTGGGCATATAGTCAACATTTTTCAATTTTGGGCATATATCTCGTATGTGGCTGTTCACACGGTGAATTAAGGTATTATATTTATTTTGGCTTCTGGGGGGAATTTCCGAGAAATAGAAGTCTGTATTGTGTAGAGCAGTCATTTGTTTAGTAAGTTCGTTAATATCCTGCATCGCCTTGTTCGCTTGATCACCAATATCATTTGTCCCGAGATGGATTATTACAGCCTCTGTATCCTCATTTACATATCCTGGTAGTCGGGTAGTTAAGTGTGCTATTTTCATACCCGAAGTTTTCTATACACATACCGACTCCGGATTTGTCAGTTTTGATTTTAATTGTGTGGCTAATCCACGCATGTTAGAGTCCCCTATTACACATTTGTTTTGCATGGTTGTGGCGTCGGGAAGCTGAGTTTCTATTTTGTTATCACTATTATCGCAGCGTTTTTTTGTACATTTGTCACGCCTATTATTTGCGGTGGTGGTACTATCATGACTATTGTCAGGTTGTTTTTCGGTGACACTTAGCACAGCTGAAGGCATTGTATGGGGAAGGTGTGCGCACCAAGTACAGCGAGAGTTAAATCATGTAGACCACAGGGTAACATTGAGCACGTGGGAACGCTCAGAATTTGGGTAAGAGGTGTCAACCGTCCCGGTCAGCGCCGCGCATGCGCAGAAGGGAAGTCTCAGCTTAGGGAAGCTTCAAAATACAATGAGTTTCTTCTCAGAATTGCGTTACATGTAAAATGTTCTAACTTTTGAAATACTGCTAGAGTCTAGGCCTGTGTTTATATACAGAAACTTTAGCCCATTTCTATTATTGTCATTTCTATTGTTGTCATTAGGGCCTACTAATACTTGATCGTTCTGTGGCGGGAATCATGTCGTCAGGGGGGTTTCTTATTACACATGTTATGCCAGCGTTGGAACAACGTTGAAAAGTGGTATTGTTTTGAAAGTTGATTCAACGTCATTTCAATGTCTTTAATCTACGTCCAGTTTTCAATCTGTTTCACGCGTTTTGTCAGCGTCGCAATGTGTACTGTGACGGAAGTGTCCTTTTTTAGTGGTGATTTTCTTTGCTGTATATGATTTGAAGAACATTTAATTTATAATCACTGTTTATTGCTCACAATGGATTGATAGTTTCAAGCTTACAGTACACCCAAAGTTCAAGGACGACACTCCAAATGTAAACAAACTTCAAATCTCGAGCGGTACTAAAGAGACATGCTACTGATAACTTTATGTCTGCTGGTCAGTGGCGATGTACATCCTTGCCCTGGTCCAAGGCCTACCGCTGCAAAAAATGTGGTTAAATCATCTTGCAATAACCCTGACTGTCAATGCGTTCATTGTGATCGAGGTGTAAATGTGGTCACAACAGTCGAGCGATATCATGTGACGGTTGTGACATGTGGATGTATCTGGACTGTTCAGATATAACACCGGACGAAGTATGTCACGGATCTGTTGAATTGGAATATTACTGCAACAGCTAATAAATTTTCTTTCTACCAAACCTAGACTTGGAAAATGGAAGATTCGATCAGCAACGCACCAGATGAGAGGCCGATGGAGTGTGGAGTGGGGGGACCACCATCACCTGAGCGAGTCCTACCACCAGAGCCATCAAACACCATTAATGATTTTGACTGTTTCAAGAAAAGGGGTGTCCATGCTAGTACTATGAAATTTCTATTCCAGGGTATTTAATTGTGTAGTAAGGAGCGACAAGGGCAGACGTGGCAAAGGTGTTAAAATTTTGCAATATTTTTGAAGAATTGTGTTGAGAAAGAATGTTTTTCAAATGAAGAAATGATTGGAATGGGTGATCTCAATTGTATTTTTATTGAAAAATGTAACTTAATTTTATACAAATCTTTCACCTTACTTTTAATTGGTTACTTACAATTAACTGACTCTGCAACCAGAGACACTGATATCAGCTGAAGCTGCATTGCTGTAATTTTCTCTCCTGATAAAAACAAAATTTCATAATCTGGTGTAATACAATAGGTTTAAGTGACATATACTGCACTCGTACAGTTAGCAGAATCATTTTTTAATCAGCATAAAACACGTACTATACAGTCTTTGAAAAATAATACAAAAGACAAACTAATAGAGAAACTCAAAGAAATAAACTGGTTTGAAGTCTTAAATTGTGAAGATGTTGGTTAATTAGGACTGGTCTGCTTTAGACAGGCTCTTAATTCACTGGTGTCTTTGATAAGGAGGATTCAATGAAGAAAGTCATTTAAGGCAACGATCAGAGCCATGGATTACAAATGAGATTTTGGAGCTGATTAAAGAGAGACATAAAATGCTTTTAGAAATTAAATGTTCAAATCAAAGAAGTTTTTATGAACATTTTTGTCAAAATTTTGTTACAAGATAAACATTTTTTTAAAATAATAATAAGGTTGAAGAGTGTAAAGGCTTATCCCCCCAGCTATGGAAAATCTTAAAATCTATCTTGCATCCTGCTCTTCTGAAATTTTTTGCCTGAAGGAGAAGAAAATGTTGAAGTGACAAATATTTTTAGCAACTTGTTTACTTCAGTGACAGAAAACCTGGTTGAAAAAACTACCTTAACGACTAAAGACTAAAACATTTTGCTGAACAATTACTAAAAACTATTACCAGAAAAATGGTGTTATTGATTTTTTTTCATTTAAAAAAAAAATGGAAACTTATTTTTTGAGGAAAGGAGCAGTGGTAATTGTGTGTCTATTGTATCATATTATAAATTCGCCTTTATACCTAGTCAAATTCTAGAAGATACAAAAATATGCAAACTAATACTCTATGCTGACGACTCTGTCCTGCTAGTAGCAGATAAACACATAAAATAATCTATTCTATTTGGAACCAAACATATGCTGCCAAAGCATTTCAAATTAAATATTTATTGTGGGAATAATGTAATAATGTGCGATTAGCCACTGCCTGCCGCACAAGTTCGAGGCTCCCTAGGTATAGGATTTTCAGAAACAAACCATGTTTCTCACCTCTCAACGCTGGGACATTGTCGTATCAATGTTGTGTTCTTGGGTTAGGCACTTTCTCCTCAGGTGGTTCACTTCACTAAGGTGTAAATGAGTACCTGGTGGGACAGAGATGGCAATTAGTGTACGAAAAACTACTAGCGCCACATGGCTCCAGTGCTATATACAGGGCTCGAAATAAGGCCATTCCTCCAGTCCGGGACTGCCAAAAAATGTGCAAAAATGGCAACATTTGTTATTAGCCATTCCGATGAACTGGCAAATTTAAGGTCATCCTAGGACAAAGGCCATTTCTAGGAATGACAGTTTTTACTCAGGAATGGCAGTTTACTTGACTTGCCAGTCCTGTGGATTGGAAAGCCCTCAAGGTTTAATTATACTCCTGTATATATGCTCTCCGGGGAGTTGAAATTGTACATGAACAAACAGGTCCAATGACCGGGAATAATCTGATGTAAGTCTTGAATGTAATAAGGTATCGGGGTAAATCTATAGCAAACTCTTAGCGGCTTTGCCTGGCAAGCCCAGCCAATTTGATTTATGGCCGAGAAGAGGCCAGGTCCATTAACACGTGACAGCATGCTTTGTCTGTGTTGATTAGGCCGACTAATAATTTTATGGGTCAAGTCATAGGAAGTGCGTCGGAGGGGAAATAAAATACTGTAAACAACACTACATCTGGGTAATTGACTTTTCAAAAATTTCTGAATTCGGGGATTACCTATTTTCATCTAAACATAACACATGCAACTAGTCACAAACATCCACCACTATTGTACCTACCAGAGCCTACATGAAGCTCGGCCGCGCCGCGTAGTGTGGCTCAGGGAAACAGAATATTAGCGGCTCAGCTGTGGTTGAAAACATTTTTAAAAAAGGGAAATTCGCGACTGAAATTTATGAACAGCAGAAAACATATTTAAATACGAGATCTAGAATTGTTTAACATCATCTCTAGGGAGTTCGACTATGCATGTTCAGCCTGGTAGGCCTACAGTGGCCTCCAATAAACTCTGAAAAATAAATTCTAAATTATAAAAATCAAAACACTACGGTTTGTGGGTTGATTATTCTTCCAAGACACATTTAGACATCACAAATTTTCTAAAAATGCAGTGGATCCCACCAATTAAATCTCAGTATCATGCACAGGATTATCCATGCAGGAGCTCCATGTTATCTTACCAAGTGTTTTGGAATGGTTAGTTAGGTGCATGACTGGGCTATACAAGCAAACACAATTCAACATTGCCCCAATGCCGTATCAATGCCGGACTGCCGGTCCTCCATCTACATTGCCGCCTCAGGGAATAGCCTGCAGCTGTAATCCTTCCCAGCAGAAGGAAAAGGCTCCTAGACCTATTAACTAAGGTCCAAGGCACCTACGCCTATGACTAGGCATGGACGCCTAAGCCAAAGCTGTGTTAATGTTGAAATACCGCCAACAATGCTGGCCCAACAATAAATCAGCATCAGGTTAAGACACTGCGTTGTCTAAGGTTACGTACTGTTGACCTTTAAAGTGCCAAGTTATTAACAGGAGTTGTTAGACTAGAACTGCACAAGTTTTTTAATTTTTGTGCTGCGCATTCACCAGTTAGACTAGATATAGAGACGGAATCTCCGATTTCTAATTATTGACAACCATGTCAAAAATAAGAAATACGGGAATTTTGTCTCTATATCTAGCCTAACTGGTGAATGCGCAGCACACAAATTAGAAAACTTTTGCAGTTCTAGTCTATGGACATGTTTACATCATATGGTCTTATTAAGAAGTCAAAATAAAATCACCGATTTTTTTATGATTTCAGCCTGGGCCAGTCCCTTTAATGACGATGGGCATATATGATATGAAAGAGATGTTATTATTAAGTTGATAACCGGATGTACAGTAGGACCTCGCTAAGCGGACCACCTATGTGACTTTTCAAAAGTGGTCCCATTAGCGAGGTGGTCACCTAAGTGAAATAAACTATTCATTAAACCATGTTATCATATTTAATCTACTTTTATGTGTTAGATAGAGTATTGCCACTTTATAGGCCTATACTAAACTAAAAATATAGTTTGTGTGGAAAAATATATATTTATTTATTCTGTCACTAAAAGTGGCTGTAAAAAGAAAATAAAATGATCAAAATATTATTACCTTGCAAAAAGTGGTCCATGTCCCAAATAGCGGGGGTGGTCCGTGGGGGGCAGACAGGGGGTGCACTGGGCATGCATTGGAGCCATGACGACCCGTGGAGGAGTGATTAGAGGAAGTGTAAGGTGTATCAACCTGTATAAATAACTGCCGATTTTTTTACAAATGAATAAAAATAATTACAAATGATAGTTTGAGTGTAAAAGATAATAAAGTGTAAAATATAATATGCATGATGCATGTTTCCTGTGCCAAATCCAGAGATAAAACAAATTGGTATATGGCAGGATCATCTAATTTCGCCAGCCACCTAACTATATGTAGGCCTCCAGTGCGGGTCAGTGTTCACCTAATTTCGCCAATCTGCTAACTAGGCCTATGTTTAGCGCGCTGGTCAGTGTTCATCTATTTTTGCCAGTCAGCTAGCCATGTATAGCGCTGGTCAGCGTTCATCAAATATTGCCAGTCGGCTAACTATATGCAAACTGGTAGTCAATGTTCATCTAATATAGTCAACCAACTAACTATGTATAGCGCTGGTCAGCGTTCATTTAATTTCGCCAGAATAAATGTATAATTAGCTGGTTGTCTCCATTCAAGATTAAATAGATATTACCTAAAGATTATGCATTCTATATGTGACACATGACTTATGACGACATCCCACAAGCTCTGCACCAAGACCGAAAGCTCATCTAATTCCGCGTGCTAATTAGATTTGACTTGACTCTCCCGTAAACCACACAGTTCTTTCATTCAACCTACCCCCCCCCCCCCCCGAACATATAATTAATACTACCCAGAAAACATTAGTCGTTGACCCAGCGCACATTGCTTTATCCCTGATCGCGACTATTGTCGTTTTTAACCTGTTTATTAGTCGGATCAAATTACTGATATTGGGATTGAAATTGGTGTTTAAACATCAAGATTTGTAAATGTTTGGTCCCAAATTAAACAAATATGAGTCATTTTCAACCACTTGAGGTTGTGGATCGCGGTAGCGAGACACAACTTCAAGTGGTTGAAAAATTAAATAAATAAACCTAGCAGGATAAGGGTTAATATAGTTTTATCACATCTGTCGCTGGCCCAACATTCTACCGGCACTTGGTTAACCTTTTAAGTCTGCTGGACAGAACGTTTCGGTAAATACGAGTTGGATTATGTCAATTACTGATATTTACTGTACTACATTCCGCCAATAATATAAACACTAATATTTACTCATTGGCTTTTGTGGTAGTCAAATCATGGCCATCTGCAGGGTAAACATACAGGTCATGCATGATGCAGTTCTGTGTTATTATATATAAACACAGTGATCGATTCTGCGTGTGCCTACCCAGCAAACATGAGACGTTGGCCCAACGTTAGTTTACTGTTGGCCCACCGTCTATGACTGTTATAATATAAATATAACAGTATTAGAGTCATAACATTATGTACAGCTAATAATAAGAATACTTTTCAAATGTGTATATTTGATATATCTAAAAAAAGTAACTGATTTTGTTTATCTAACAATACATGTACGCTCCCATAAGGGTAAGTAACAGCGAGTGCAGTCTTGATGTAATAACGTCTTGATAAAATGTAGCCAGAACTTGATGATGGGCTATGTAAACTGTATGATTGTTGTTATTAGCCCTTAACCCTTTGAGCCCTCACGATGCATTAATGCATCATTTTACTTCTTCAAAAACATATTTAATTTTCTTACAACCAAGGGTTTTAGAACGAAAATTTCTGTGATATTGATTTACCAAGACATGCAATTTTATTTATTTTTTAAACCATATCCAATCATCTTCATCCACTACAAGTCGAGAATTGCGACAGCAATTCACGGCTTGTAGTGGATGAAGATGACAATGGTAGATTCAGGCTCGAAAGGGTTAAAGCACTGAATTATCTTTGTATAAACCATGGAGACCAAAGGGTTTTTACAACTAAGAAAAATCGTCATAAATTTCCAAGTAAATTAGATCTTTCTGATTCATTTGAATACTTTTCTGACGTCTAAAGTCGAACCCCGCGCTGTAACGGTTAAAGTCTTTAGAAATGTAAACCGCGAAATTGTGGTATATTTTGCTATACCTCAGTACTTTTAGGGAGTGTTTAGCTATAAAGCGAGGACGGTGCATGCAAACAAGCAAGCTGCAAGCAAACACGCAAGCACACAAGCAAGCGAGCGATTAAGAAATTAAACGAAAAGTCATTGTTTATTCCAATGAAGGTGTAGGCCTAATTGCTAATACATCATTGAAACTTTATTATTAAATTAAAGTAAGTATGAGATAAAAGGCATAAATTTCTTATTTTCTGATGTATGTGTATATTGTTGAGTAGCCGGGTAATTCAGGGTTGGTTGTATCTAGGATTTACTATATGCCTACTGTTCACTGATCGAGAGTTATTTTGGACGGGTTAATGCCTAGTGATAGATATGAGCGTGCCTGATAGTGAACTAGGGTACGTAGCAGATTAAACTTCCTTTTTTATAAAGGTCATGGAAACGAATGTTAGAGTTTAGCACGTTTAAACAAACCTATTTTTAAATTTACATTGTGTTGCATTTGCATCTCAACAAAGTTTTCTTTGCATTTCTGACAATTCGCTCTATAAGTGGACCAGAGAGAAAATAATTATGATAGATACTACACAGCAGATACGAGACGTTGATTATTTTATCATTTGCTACCAGCTGCATGCTTACTAGTTGATCGTGCACCGTCTGCGACGCTGGCCAAACAGTGAGCCAGCATAGTTCCAGGGTGTCGTTTCCCGTGTGAATAGTGATCATAGAAATAGCCCATAGAGATTAAACGGTTGTCAATGATCCAGGCTCGTGACGTCACCTGACTGTTGACAACTAGCGCACGTTTAGTCCGTGTGCTGTTGATAAGATACGACACAAAGCGAAGGCCCACAGACCACTAGACGCTGACTCAATGTTGATTCAATGCTGGGTCTGCGTCGCAGACGCTGAATCTACATTGATCAAGCATTGGGTGGCTGAAAACGCATAACAAAACGAATGACATGGGAAGGTGGTAGGCCTATTGAATCCCATGGACTCCCATGGACTCACACTCTCACGACACACCACGAGAACTGGCAGCAATGGAAGTCATTCATAGGACCATGTACTATCCTTGGATATATTAGTTGAAACAGGTAACTTAATTGTTATATTTTATAAATGGCTGAAAACGTATGTTTATTCTACATTGGTTTCAATTGACTCACTATAAGTGCTGAACGCGACAATAGTAGTTGTTAATACGCCACCATTATAGTCCTTGGTTATATTCACAATTTTTTATTTTAACTCTGATACCAGATTTTGACAAGAACCCTAAGCCTATCGATGCTTTAGCGATGCACAAATTTGGGCATCGACGGGGCAGCGCCACCAAGAGCCGGTAGTTCGGCGAATAATCGACGACGTACGCGAGTAATCGCCATGTTTCGCCAAGGCATCAGGACACCGGAAATATTTCAGTGCATGCATTGACATTTTCTCCCGATACCTGTTCACCAAGAACCATCGAGCAGCGCTGAGCAGTGTACAACATTCGGCGAGGTACACCAAGGTTCAAAATGTCCCAGACACATCGGCGACACATCGGTGATCCAGTTTCGATGTGATAATATCGCGGATGATTTGGGTGATCCATCGCCGATGTTCCCGAACTGCTCTGCGAAGCATCCGCGATGCCACAGCGATGTTTTCGCCTGTGCGATCTATCTCCACCCAGTAATACGCCAACAGAACAAAAGAAAGTGATCTCTTCTTTATCCATGATCTTATTCCGCAGCCACAGGGTATGTGGTTTCACGTAAAATATCACGTAAAATATCAATATCTTTTATATGCTCTCCACAAGGCACTATACCATGGCCATGACGTCGTCAAGACATCATCACGACATCGTCAAGTTAGACATCACCATTACCACCCCCCCCCCCCCCCCCCGACGCATCGCTGATATTTCAGCTGATGTAGCGCCGATTAATCTCCGAATCTTCCCCCAATGCATCGCCGAATATTCGGCGAAATGTCGGTGATATTTCACCGAAGTTTTGTCAATCGCGTGTGAGTATTCTCGTGGGACCACACGTTCGAAATCGGCACACATCGCACCAGATCACGTCTTTTTCATCGCCAATTACATCGCCAGACATTTTGGCCCTCGTGGGACCGAAGCATTATCATGATTATAGGGTGTAGAATCCTGGATGTGCATCCAATGATTCACATATATAAGAATGTTATATTATTGCTTATTATTATTCGTCAAGTACATCCCTTACTTGTCTGGCGCGGTTGTAGAGGTTCTTTTACCATGTTCACAAGACACCAATATGGTACTTGACCTTCTAAATATTAACATCTCCTTTGTTTAGTTCAGCCAGCATACTTGCATCTTGTAGGTGTCGGGCATATGTATCCTGTGTCTGTTGCTGGTTCCATACAAAAAACAAGATCTGTCAGGCCAATATTTTGCCTTTTGAGAAATTAATGTAATGTCTGCTAATGCTGTTTTTCTCTCGTCAGTTTGTGCAAACTTATTTTTGTTGGATTGTAAATAAAATTTATCAAAGCATCCGCTTTTTGGTTTTAAACGTTCCGCCAAGTCAACTAGCTATAGACGGGCAATAATATTTGATGGCAAATATCATTTTTTAATGCCACCGATCTCAGCCTGTATCAACCAAAAAGCATTGCCATACATGTATCTGCATTCATATTAATGTGGCGATGATTTATATAAATCAATAGAACGATAAAACAAGCATTTATCAGATCATTTAGATACGTATTTCAGATTATTCTCACTAATCATTTGTCTTGATCCTGAAAATATACATTTAAACATCAAAAAAAAATCTATGTCGATTTTTTGTCTATGTCAATTAGTAGCGGAGATAATAAAACATGTATATTCTGGCGGCCATTTTGAAAAATGACCACCATTGAGATAAAAATAATAAATTAGCGTATTTTTAATTGCCTTTTGTGTAATCCTTGGTCCCGAAAATGTATATTTAGACAACAAAATATTTTTGTAAATCAATTAGAAACTGAGATAATAAAACATGTATATTCTGGGGGCCATTTTGAAAAAAATGAATGCCACGATGGTCAAATATTAAATTTGTGTATTTTTTTTTTTTTTTGTAATCCTTGACCCAGAAAATGTATGTTTAGACACCAAAAACAATTTTCTACTGGGATTAAAAACTGGGATATTAAAACATGTATGAATATTCTAGCGGCCATTTATAAAAAAGGCCACCATTAAGGTCAAAGGTCAAAGGTCAAATTTGCGTATTTGTTATTGTCTTGGGGGGGGGGGTGGACTTTTATGTAAATGGCTCCTGGTGCACAGTATGCCCAGACAAGTAAGTTCGTAGTTTGAATAGCTTTAATTAGCCGTTTACATATTTTAATGACTTTCAGTAGTTGTTCAGCGACATTGTATTTTCATAAAATACAGCAAGTTGTTTTAATTAGCTGCTTAATGATATAAAGAGGATACGAAGAGTACCGTATCTTAGTATTGTTGTTTGATCGATACAATGAGTTACTTTAACCAGCCGCTCATCGACATTGTGTAGTTTGAATTACATTAATTAGTCGTTCAGTAATATTACAGCTTTGTAAAATCACATGTTTTAATTGCTTTCATTAGCTGTTTTGTGATATTGCATTTTTGAGGTTGTACTAAAAAGAGATATGACGGGTATCGTATATTAGTACCATGGGTTGATTGATACAATGTGTTTTAAGTTGCTTTAACTAGCCGCTCATTGACATTGTGTATTTTTGAACTACTTTAATTAGTCGTTCAGTAATATTTTATCTTTTGTGAAATCACATGTTTTAAATCGTTTTCATTAGCTATTGGTGATATTGCGTTTTGAGGTTGTACTAAAAAGAAATACGACGAATACCGTATTTTAGTACCATGGGTTAATTGATACAATGGGTTTTAAGTTGCTTTAACTAGCCGCTCATCGACATTGTCTACTTTGAATTTCTTTAATTGGTTGTTCAGAAATACTGTATCTACGTAAAATCACATGTTTTAAATTGCTTTAATTAGCTGTTCAGTGATACTGTACGTTGAGGTTATATTTTAAAGAAGATACAATGGATAGCGTATCTCGGTAATTGTTTTGCCTGACATAATTCGCAAGACGCTTTAATTAACCGTTCAGTCACATTGTCTATTTTGAGTTGCTTTAATTGGCTGTTCGGTGAGATTGTGTGACAAGTGAATTTGTAGGACGCCTGTTTTCCCTAGTGTAAGACGGGGTTAACTAGAGTACATGTGAGCACCATTGGATAACAGAGTGCTAGGTGAGTGTGGTTTTCTGTGAATCTATATTATAGTCGTGAGAGAAACGCTGGTTCAGCGTGGTGCCTCAAACGTGAATGTAACTATCACAAAGGTGCTCACACACCGAGAAGTAAGCGTGCCTGTGATGCAGCTACTGAAATAAAAGTAGCAGTGCGGATAGGCTCCCTGCTTTAATAAAGCAGCGCGCCAACTCGTACGACAAATATATAAAGAAAAGAACCACAAAATGAGTAATTACCGTTCCGTTTGGAACGACGAGATGTACAATGATACGCGATTGAGTATATTTTTTATAGATTAATGTCTGTATGATTTTCAGCAAACATATAAAAAGTTAAAAAAATGAGTATTTACCGTTCCTTTGGAACGACGAGATGTACAACGATACGAAATTGTATATATTTTATAGATGTATGTCTGTATGATTTTCAGCAAACATATAAAGAGCTATAAAATGAGTATTTACTGTTCCACCGGAACGATGAGAGGTATATAACGATGTGAAAATGTGTCTATTTTATAGATTTATGTCTGTATGATTTTCAACAAACATATAAAGAGCTATAATAATGAGTATTTACCGTTCCGCAGGAACGATGAGGAAATAGCGATGTGAAAATTTGTGTATTTCGTTTATGGATAATTTTCAACAAACACATATGTAACCATTAAAAGAGTATTTACCGTTTGTTTTGGAACGAGGAGACTCACATTGACAGAAATTGTGTATATATTATAGATTTATGTCTGTATGAGTTTTCAACAAACATATAAAGAACTATAAAGGGGGTATTTTCCGTTCATTCTAGAACGAAGAGACGTACGTCAACAGAAATGGTGTATATTTTATAGAATAATGTCTGTATGATTTTCAACAAACATTTAAAGAACTATAAAATAAGTGTTTTTTTTTGCTTTTAGAACAACAAGACGTCAATGACGGAACGTGGTAGGTATTTTAACGTCTGTATGTTTCTAAACAGACAGAGCATGAACTATAAATGAGTTTTTAACGTTCCTGTTCGGAACGGCAAACTGTACATTGAATATTAAACAATGTAGACAATTATCTATTAATTATGTTTCACAGATAAATGTATGACTTTTAGATTATCAACAGGCCATGCACAACAAAATAGCACTTACGACTGGTATTTTGCAAGATAACTCCTAGTTATAGCTGAATGTTTATTGAATCATTTGTATTGTCACCTTTCACGGTGAGCACTAAGGTAATTATGCCAAGATAAGGTCTTGACTAAAAAGAGGGGGACGGATGTAGAATCCTGAATGTGCATCCAATGATTCACATATATAAGAATGTTATATTATTGCTATTATTGTGCACCTTTATTGGGGACTGCCGTAGCACGACACATCAACGACTTGGCGTAAGACAGGACGATCTGTAATCCCCTAGTCTGACAAGTAGTTGGATTGTTTATGGCAGCCCTAATAAACCGACCTGTGACCGAGGCGGCTGCCACAGATCGTCACGGACATGGCGAAGTCTATGACGCAACCAGACGTGCCAATTGCTGAGCCAAACAATCGGCGGCAACCGCAGCGACAGAGGTTGAACCTTCAGCACACAAGCGGGGGTTATCAAAGGCCTGAGTAAACACCGCTGATCACACCACCTACCGCGGCGACCCGCCACTAGGAGAGGGCACTGGGAACCAACTCCCGGCCCTATCTCCTCGCCCCGGGGCTTCGCAGATAGGCCGCGCTCTGTATGCTATGTAAATGTGATGCTATGAGAGGTTGAATAAAAAGAAGCCATGCTGATGACAAGGGCAAATTGGTACGAGATTAAGACCAGAGAGTAACGAGAGTTATAGCTTTCTGCCAGTACTACGGTACTGGGAATCGGATTGAACCAAGTCGGATGCGTTGCTAAGATCAATGGACTGGAATTCCGATCTTACATAGGGCCGTGAAGGCCTTGCGTGAAATTAACGTTGATACCCTGGTTTCGACCTTAGCTCGACGCGGCCACCATTAACGTGATCGCCTAGTCAAATTGATAAGGGAGAAACAAGGATATTTCTTTGAAAAACTCACACTTGATCAGCGGGGTTCGAACCCGGGACGCATGTATGACTGATACATCAGCCAGGAGCTCTACCAAAGCGCCACGCCCCCTTCTCTATAGTGTCGTCTCTGACGCTGCGTGTTAAATACAAAACGTCTGTTTAGTTTATATTTATACGCCAGATGGCGCATTCTCTGTATTAAGAGTATTCTCTGTATTAAGAGCGCGGTTTATATTTATACGCCAGATGGCGTATTCTCTGTATTAAGAGCGCGGCGTATTTCTGAGTATGCCATTATTTTCCCATTCTTTGCGATTCTTAGACATTCATAAGTATATGGAAGTCTAATTGAAGCTGCAAAAGTCATTTTAAAGGCTTTTAATATTCAGAGAAGTGTGAGACAGACCGGAGATACGAGGTAGCACTGCATGGTTTTTTTCAAAAAAAAAAAAAAAAAGCAAAATATTTATTTCCGAGTTCCAGTCCTCCTTTCCATCCAGAAGTTTGCACTATATAATATAATTGATAGGCTAAAAAGTACTAACTAAACTGAGATCATAAATCCATTATCTTACTTTCCCTCTAGAGTTCCCCACACACTGATAACCCTATCCTACTAATTGTGCACAGTGAACTATTACGCCTAAGTACTTTCAAATACTTTTGTCGCTATTTTCACCTCCATCTGAATGTAAATCTTTTTTTTTAATACTCAAGAGTAATATTATGAGCTTCAAGAACGTCCATATGCTATTTTTATGCACAATACCACCTTCCGTAAAATAAATGTTATTCCACATTATGACACATGTGGTTTATTTAGACGACAAAATATTGTTTAACGGTTTATTTCCAAACCAAGTGATTATTTAAAATTTCAGGAGAATTGTTGCACCTTCACCATTGATAACTATGTTTATTGCAAGGCTAGATTATCTAATCATTGAATTGCATCGCGTTAATATGGCCATATAATTATGTGTTGTTATCGGCATAGAAGTTTTTCGTGGGTGTAGCTTGTTCGACATAAAGCTAGTTTTCCTTAAAAAAATAATAAGTTAAAGGGACCCCTTGGGATGAGACATTTTCAATGTTGTCAATTTTGAAAATTTAATTTATATGAAGCTATATAGCCTACTGATCTTAGCTAAAAATACGAAAAAGTCAAAAAAACAATTTTAAAGCACCGAAAAAGAGCGAAATAGTTGTATTTCCAGGTCGTATATTGCCATGTAAACAAAACAAGTCAGCAATATTAAGCACTTTCCATCACATATTCCCACGTATCAGACGATAAGATCAGAGCAGTCGCCGCTAATTGGGGGATAATTGGTGTCTCAGAGTCAGGACACGGGAGGACACACCTGCAGCACTGATTGTCTACCCAACGCTGGGCCGATGCCATCAGCATGAGGCCCAATGCTGTGAAAACATTCAATCGTCCTTCAGGTATACAAATAATTTGTTTGGGTTTCTTCTGGTTTCATAGAAATGTTGATTAAAAATATTTGTAAAAATATGAAAATTCTGAAAAAAAAAAAAACATGATCCGTGGGTTACACTACTTCAGTGCGGAAGTAAAACCAAAATTGATGTCATCCCAAGGGGCTGCTTTAACGTTATGATTCGCTGAGTACACATTTAGGGCGCCCAATGTACGGCACACATGAGTAGCATGGTCAACGTCCACAGGAGTCGGGTCTGCGTAACGTAAATAATTTTATCAATGAACACTTAGAATGTAATGAAAAATGTTACCAGTACATATACATTGTAGTAGAAAAATGTCAAATCATATAATATGACACATTAAGGGTGAACTTAATTAGAATGTCTGATGTTAATTGTAATTGAGTGTAGGCCCTATTATATGCTTTCTTGTTATACAAATGGCATAAAGTTATATTGCACTTGTAGTTTTAAAATATTCTATGTTACATTGGCTGGTAAAATGTACACTTGTATATATAAATGTATATATACAGCCAACAATTTCTGCCGTCTGTCAAATATATTGTTATTCTATGTTACAGCTAATTAGAGAGTAATCAGACCCTGAGACTAAAGGATGTACCGTTTCCGAGGAGAATGTTGGATGAAGAAAGTAGAGAGTGCTCCGTTGTCGTCATGGGCAACCACTAGCAACAAATATGGCTATTACTCCAGGCCTCATTGCAACAATGACGTCACAAACACGTCACCATCACGTGACGTAGCTGCTGCTCCATATTACACTACCAGCTCTGAATATGGTGAGAAGACGCTGGCTAAACACGGTGATAACTCTTGGTGTCAAGGTGATGTGTTTGGAGAGAGGCAGTGGCAAAGAACAGCGAAATTTCCTGTGAAGTTGCCCCCTATTGGACACCCCCAACTAGAAGACGATAGGAGACGCTACGCTAAAACCTGGGGTGGTCAGGGACGAGACGTGAATAAACGGTTTTTCAATTTCGATTATAAACCTGTGTGGAAGGATCCCAAACCAGATAGATTTAAAAAACCTAGAAAGGATAAAAGTAATAATAAGAGAGTAGGATTTAGAGGTCAAGATGAAACATTTACTAATGCAAAATATGGAGCAAGAGCTACCAACATACATTGGCAAAACAGCAGTCCATTGTTTCAGTCCAACTATGGGGACCACTAGTGATCTATTAATACATTATGTACTATTACTATCTATTTGTATGAATTGCGTAAATGTAATGTTACTTATTAGCTAATTTATATTTTTGTAAGCCCCTATACATGTCCCGTGCATGAATACAACACATGCGCAACAAACCAATAATTTATTTCCTAAAATTGGACACAAACAGCAATAGGCCTCTGCGTTCACAAGTTCGGGCAAGCATGACTGTGATTAAACAATAGTTAGGGTGGTGGCTAATTGCGTATGACCTTTGTTTTCTCAGATAAACACGACGACAAGCTTTAGCTTTTGTTTATCTGTGAAAACAAAAGTTTATACTAGCAAACAAAAACAGTCAGCCCATCGTTTATTTATATTTCCGACACAGAACTATTTATTTTTAAAAAAATGGTTTTCTCGTCTCATAAGACCAATCTGGGCCAGCGTCTCTGCTGGAAATATTGTTTAACCGTCAAGTTATATATATTTGGAACTTGCACTCACTTGAAGTTGTGTCTCGCTGACGCGATTTACAAGCTCAAGTGAGTGAAAATTATTCAGATTGAAACAAATGCCAAACAACCAGCATTATTAGTTTTTTTCTCGTGCATAAATAAAGAGTATGTTAAATGTTTTTTACATGTTCTGTATAGTGCTATGAATAAAAAATATGATGTATTTATTATATTATGCGATTTTTTTTATTATTATAATAAGATTGGTTAGAACACTCAATATATATAATAATAAATATTGTTATCTAATTCACCTAATGCCTATATATATCACATCCCTGGCCATAATGCCACCCCGCCCCACGTTGAATGGTTGAGGTTGAGTTGAGGCTAACATCATCTTGAAAGACTTGAACCGATATGCCAGCAGTATTGAGGCATTGGCCCATTTGATATCGCCACAATGTCGGTACTTATCTAATAATTTGTCTTTTAATAACATTATTCCAGGGATGAACTTCTAAATATTCTTTTCAATTTAACAAGCTAAACGTCCCAAACTGCTGAAGAATATTCTAAGGATGATCTTACAAGGGAGAAATAGGCAGTCTCCCTTAATTCAGGGGGACATGCTTTTAGACTCCTCCAAAGGAAGCCCAGAGTAGAATTTGCTTTACTCGTAATTTTGGTAATGTGGGCCTCCCATTCCAAGGTCTCGCTAAGGCAAACAGCAAGGTATGGTTAAAACACATTCCCCATCGATCTTCCCAGGCGTGCAACGCAGATAGGTTTCTCTGCAGTTGCTCCTGATCTGCTAGACATTTTATCGGGCGATACAGGAGGCAGTCATCTGCAAAGTGGCGAACCTGCGACGAGACCATGGATTATTATAGGTCAAAAAAAGTAGGGGTCCGAGAACGGTACCCTGGGGCACACCAGATTTCTGAAGAGCTGTCATTAACTACTACTTTTTGGGTTCTTTTGGTCAGAAAATTTTGAATTTAATTTAGCTTTGTTCTCTGAATTCCGTAATGATCAAGTTTGTGTAAGAGGCGTTGGTGGGGGACAACATCAAAGGCCTTACTAAAATCTAGGACAACATCTATTTGTGTCTTGCCTTCAAAATTTTGAATAGTTGTAATTAAAATAAGCTGGCTTTCACATGAGTTTTTTGATCGAAAGCCGTTTTGTACAGGTGTTAGAATTTTGTCATCTGTTGATTTGCCTGACGGTAGAGACTGATCAAAAATAATTTTTAAAAAGGGAGATATTTCGTTGACAGCATTCTTCAGAATCAAATTCGGGAGTTTGCCTGGTCCGGATGCCTTCCCGCCGTTTAAACCCTTGAGTAATTTAGATACACCTTGAAAAGTAATTTCAAAGTTAGACATTTCTGTATTTGGTGGTACTGGTAATTTAGATATATTTGTGGTGTCTTCCGAGGTAAAAACTGAGCAAAATTGATTGTTTATCATTTTGGCCTTACGTCTGCTATTTGAATGCAACTGATCGTTTTCATTCAGAGAGTAGACACAATTTCCATTCCGACGTTTAGATTTAATATAACGCCAGAGAGGTTTTTTTTGTCCCAGGGATTCAGAAAGTTTGTTTTTCAAAAAAAGACCACCTGGCACACCTGATGGCATGCTGGTTCTGCTGTTTACATAATTTGTACTTTTCCCGAAGGTCAGCATTATTTGTACGCTTGGCTTTACTATACAGAAATGCTTTGGACAGCCAAGCGAGATTTTCCAGAGGGGAAGTCATTTTGCTTGGTATAAATTTGTCCAGACATTGATTTACGATGGATTTAAGTTTCAACATATTTTCAGAAGCAGAACGGCTAGGGCTATTTTTGAAAAGGAGGTCCAGCAGCTCCTAATTTTTCACCTGATAGCTTCCCAATTATTATTTTTAAACTGATGCACTGGGTAGGGTTTTTTTTACAGTGGTAAGGTGGGTCAATATCCAGTTCGGTCACCACAGCACAGTGATCCGAGACTCCAGGTACATTATGAGAAGATATCATCAAACCGGGTTTATTTGTGATCAAGAGGTCCAAAATATTTTGTTCTCTTTAGGTTCTTTATGAATTTGGGCCAAGGCTTGTGTATCAAGGCTTGACAAAAGGAGCTCAAATTGGAATTTCTTTGCTGCTTTGGGATTCACTACCCCATTGTCTCAGTCAATACCAGGTACACTATTAGAAATTTTTATCAAACCAGGTTTAGATGTGATCAAGAGGTCCAAAATATTTTTTTCTCTTCGGGTTATTTATGAATTTGGGCCATTGTCCCAGTCAATACCAGGTAGGTTAAAATCACCACCCAAGAAAATGGTCCGATTTGAACTTTTTTGGCATCAGGTCTAAAGTTCTTTTAAAGTACTAATTTTGAAGTCAGGAGGTCTATAAAAACACAGGATCGGGGTTAATGGTTTTGATGCCTGTATCTGAACTTTAGCCCATAAAATTACGCAGCTTGTTTGTAAGTCAGGGAGGATCGTGTCATATCATAATGTTTTTCGACAGCAAGAAAAACTCCTCCTCTGTGGGCTTTTGAATTTCGATCTTTACGTAAAACTTAGGAGAGAAAATTGCACTGGTAGTGGTTTCCTTGTTAAGACAAGATTCAGTGCGGAGGATACGATCAGTTTGGTAATAATTTGGACATGCTAAGAAATATAATTGCTACTTCCCCCTCCAGGCTTCTAAAATTTATCAATAAAGTATGCCAGTTTCTTTGGGTTTTCTTAGGCCTGAAAGGGTGAATTGGACTACTGTGTGTGTGGGAGCGAAATCTGAATTTAGTGAGTCATTAGAGTTTGGGTTGTCGAAATTGTTTCAGTTTTAAAACGAATGAAATAAATTTCTGCTAAAATTTGGATGATTGCATCGACAGCATATCAACGAGACGTTAGTTGTGGAACACGCTAGGGAAGTAAAGGATCCCATGTCAACGCAATCTTTGTGAAACCACATCACAACTATCACAGCAAATTCCACGCTGTTCCCATGTGACAGGGTCTTTGCAATAGCCACAAGATTTATGACAAAATTAAGGCTTTCAGACATGGGATGACATGCTGGAATTCAGCTGCCTTTTTGATTTGGAATGTCATGTGACTACCGGATACCCTTAAACAAGTCCCCACGTTCCGGAAAATTCAAGTTCACAATTTTTGATGTTCCGGGAACTTCAAGTTCCGAAATTCCGAAAAAAAATTAACAAAAAAATGTTTTTCACCATTTCAACAAAAAACAGTTTAGATACTGCCTTTTGCCTTTCCACGCATTATAGTATTGCCAAGCTGTGCGCATGAATGGAAATAAATGCGGTTTTCTAGACAAGTCCACCTTTTTGCACATAGGCCTATGCCAGAGGAGGGTTCGAACCAGCGATCTCTTATTTCCAGGCTTTAACCACTGCACCAGAGACCGCACACACTCATTTTTATGTTTAAAATGACGATTTAGCCTCTATGTGCAGTGTAGGCCCGAAGTGGACCCAAAGTTGAGGTAAGGTTTGCCCAACGTCTGCGACCTTACAGCAGCATTAATCTGAGATCGGGTCAATGTCTGTTTGCTGGGAGATTTACACTGGTATCAAGCAGTCATCCACAGAATAGAAGAGTTGATCTGAGGTAGGCTCAGTTGTTTTTCAAGTTCGAAGACTATTATAACATGCCACTATAGGCATAGGAAAGATATAATGATCTTCTTCTTCGTGTGAACAGCGTTCGCTCCTTTCTTGGAGCATTGCACGCCATGGTGTGTGTGCACAAATTACGTGTCGGAAACTGGTGTTAAGAGTGCTATTTGTAACCTAAAGAGAAAACAGGAGGTTACAGCAAAACAAAAATTGTGCAGTGAAAACAAAGGTGAATTAAAAAACCCTGCGGTTTACATAGTATTTAGTCGTAGGCGGAAGGAGTCTAGTGTCGGAGAGGAGACAACATGGAGTGGGAGGCTGTTCCAGACTGGTATCTAAGTGCAGGGTAAGAAAGAAAATTTGTAAGGGTCATTCGACAGGCTCAGTGGAATATACCTCCACGGATGGAATCCTCGTGTTTGTCTGGTGGATAGGGTCAACCACCTGTGCGAGGGATCTCCCATTGTCGTATGCACTTTTCTGTACATTGCATGCAGTCTCATATTACTGCGACGCACAGCAAGGGATTCCCAGCCAAGGTGGCTAACCATCTCGCTAACACTGCTGGTGATATAGGCATACAAACCACACCTTGCAGATGACAACCCGTCAAACACCACGCATTGACTGGTTTTACGTTGCTGGTTTTACGTTGGGCCAGCGTCGCAGACGGTGATCAAACATAAAATCAGCATTGGGTCAATGCGTCGTGTTTGTTGGGAAGGAATCCATGTAGTCTGAACGTTGGTCCTTAAGATATCATAGAAAATGTTTTCACTGTTATTAAGTACTGACAAATGTCAGCATTTTCTCACGGGTCGATATGCTTGTTGATTGCCGGGGAGGGGGGGGGGGGGGGCGGGCAAACAGCATCGCGCGTGGAGGAAAACCCTCAGCTCTACATGATATTAAATAATAATATCCATGCACCACTCGAACATAATTAGGCCACAAGTCGGCCTATTTCTAGGAAAATATCATATTGTTATACTCTTCATTTTAGATTTTGCCTAATAAATTTGCTGTTCTATTTTAAATTTTATTTTATACCTGTAGGCCTTTATATTTAATTTCACATCGTGACATATGTTTGCCAAGATCGCCTATAAACAAAATATAAATACATGAAAAAATAACTTTAGTCTACAGCACTTTAAATTATCAATGGGTACCAAACTGTTTTTTCGGCCAAAAACGATTCTTCGCAAATAAGGAACTTCGGAATTTGGGAACTTGGAAACTTGGGAACTTGTTCAAGGGTATCTCTGTGACTACTCAAAGGATAGGTCAAAATTAGCTCGCAAAAAAGTATAAATATAGGACCAAAAAGTTACAGCTTTAGGATTGAAAGATAATCTAATTTGTCAATATATAGCTTAATTCTACACAGGTTTATTATTTTTAGATTAAACAAGGGAGCAACAGTCAAGTGGTTCTAAATTATGAAAAAAGGATAAATTTGATGAATCAGCTGGTAAGCGTCTGACGATGTTGAGCTTCGATTCCAAACCTGACGAGGTCACTTCGTCACAGCCCGGCTGACCAGCTGCCTATTGAGAAAACACGCGAGGCACCATTTTGATTTTAAGTCACGTTAGGAAAATAGGCCTATAAACAATTGAAAAATCGAATCGAGCTGGTATGAACAGTATAAACAGTGGCCATTTTGTTTGAATTACTGGAGTCTTATAAACAACATCCAGCTCCCTTGGCCTGTCTCATCAGCGGTACCCGTCTCATCAGTGTCTGGAAATAAAGTGTCAGTCAGGTGCTCGAAATATCCCTGATTGGAATTGTCTCCCGGCAGCTGCCATAGAATAAAAAAATGTGGCAGCGTTCAAGAGTCACCTAAATTGACTAGGTTTAAGTCACCAGTCTCTTTTTCCCCCTCCAGCCTGATACTCCACATCGGAGACGGGAGGTGCTGCCACTAAAGGCCTACATATTTCAAAGTTCACAGTCTCCCCTGTCATGCCCTTGAACCCGAATATATTTTCTGGGATAATAACACATCTCTTTTCAGACTTTAGAGACATGTAAATAATGTCGGGAGATTGTCCACATTTTGCAATTAGTTGAATAACGTTTTGTAAGACTAAGAGCTTGGAACTCACAGTTGAGATAATTTTGAACATCACACAACAATAAAAAAGTATTCAAGGAGTCTACGTGTTTCCAACAATAAAATGTTTTTTATTTGTTTTAAAATAAGACGAAAAGTGCTTCACCCAGTCGTGATGCGCTGAGCGATAATACAATTGAATAGAGCTAAATTTTCGTGTCCTCACCACATGGTTAATAATGTTAATAGGTGAGGGCCGACCGAAGTCCATTGATGTGTGACTGTACTTCAAAATGTTTATATGGCTTTTTGTTCATATAAAATTATTATAATTTAGTGTAGCGCTGACCGGCCTACAACTACAAGGCTACGGCGCTGAAATTGAATTGTGTACAGCCGCTGTCCTGCCACACTGCCCACACTGGCCAGAGACTTTAACGGTGCCCAGTTCGAGGTTAAATCGCAATTTGCCGACCCACCTACAAATGTATATGTCTTCACCACCATATTTGCCTCATATCTGTGAGGATTTTTAATTGTTAGAAAAAAAAATGTTTAATTTCCAGTTATTTATCCGAAACTTCACATGAACTTGAAGCCTTCCCGTGTTCTCGGTTTGAGTGGGGTGTTAAGGCGAGACTTTGTGAGATAGGTAATATACTCAGGTAATATAGTCGAACATGATGTCATCACGCATGTGCATTCGCGGTTCGGCGCACATGTTTTACCTAAATTAAGATCCGATATGTCACATATAAACTCAAGAATAACAAGATGATGTAAGATTGGCCTTAGCTCATCAAAATGAGTGCAAAGTGGCTATTTAAAGTTGGTACCAAAGCCACTTTGATACTCAATTCACGGCTCTGTGGCTTGCTGTGCTCGCCCAGGGCCGTTGTTTACTCGGCTAAAATAGGTGCTGTTCCACGTTTTTGAACAAAATGGTGGTTAAGGGCTTTCACAGTTGACAGTTGCAGCTCCTTCCACCTGGGATTCACTGCCGCGAGTGCAGGTTAATTTGAGAACTGCGAGTACAGTCACCTCATTTAAAAAAATGCTGAAGAATTTTTTTTTCGATTCGACTTCTCCCCCTATTTTCTCAGAGATCTGACGCCCAGTTAAGGACTTAAGCTTTGACTCTCGACATTGAGCTGATTTTGATTTGGATTCTGTGCCTCTGAGCTTGTATCTCCAAGGATTTAGGCGCTATAGAAGCTACCGAATTGATCATTGATAGGTCTAGCCAAGGACTTAGCCAGGAAATGATAAACGGGAGTCCAAATTCACTTATTGTTGGGCCAGGACGGGGTCTCGGCTCCTCCCACAATACAATTTGGTGGAATCTGGCGATATTTTTCTACGTCCTGGCTGAAAATAGGCTGTCTAAAAGATGGCTGGACGGGTCTCTGGCTAAGTCCTTGGGTCTAGCCTGTAGTATGTAGGGGAGACCGGGACACGTTGAAACACTTTTTCTATATATCATGATATATACAGGCTGTAAAATATGATTAGCATGGTACCTGCAAAAAGCAAGTACGTCTTGTAATGCCCAGTCATATTGACCTAAATTTTTCGTCTTCATGGTCTTTAAAGCAGCTCTTTGGGATGACATCAATTTTCGTTTTTTAGTTTTGTAGTGAAGTAGTGTATCCCCCAGATCATGATTTTATTTTTTTTCAGAGTTTTTAGATTTAAAAAAATATTTTTTATCAACATTTCTATGAATCCGCTTAAAACCCAAACAAATTTTCTGTACACCTAAACACTTGCTGAAGGTCGGTTAAATGTTCCTACAGCATTGGGCCACATGGTGTTGCTGTCGACCCAGCATTGGGCAGACAATCAGTGCTGCAGGTATATCCCCCCATGTCCTGACTATAAGACACCAATTAGCAGCCAATTATCGGCGATTGCTTTCGTCCTACCGTCCAAGACGTGGGAATATGTGGTGTAAAGTGCTGTATATTGCTGACTTTTTTTGTTTACATGGCAATATACGACCAGGAAATATAACTTTTTCACTCTTTTTCGGTGCTTTAAAATTCTTTTTTGACTTTTTTGTATTTTTAGTTAAGATCAGTAGGTTATATAGCTTCATATAAATTAAATTTTCAAAATTGACAACAATGAAAATGTCTCATCCCAAGTTTTTGCATAATGTGTGATGGCTCAACGTGCCCCGCTGCCAGGGTACATTCAACCGCCCTAGCGGGGTACATCGATCCATCAAAATAAATATCCAAATTTAATAATTTTTTAAAACTAATTGTATAATTTGCTTACTTCACCCCTTGCCTCATATAGTTAGCTATGTAATCAAGATGTGAAATACCATGCAAAGCATATAAATGGTTCAGCGGATATTGATGATCTGTCTTAAATTATTCCGGCATTAGCTGTTTTCAAGATGCATTATAATATTTCCTTGCCATTACTTCCTACTCTGTGTTTGATAATTTTGGTGTAAACGTGAATCAAATAACCTTTTAAATTAATGTTAAAATTACAAATTGATATCCATATCATGCCTGATAGGCCTATCAGAAGTAATTAAAACGTGGCTCAACTTACCCCAGAAAGCATGGTTCAATGTACCCCGACTGTAAAAACATACATTAATCAAATTTTCAACAGATATCTGCAATTGTTTAGAAACAAAATGTGTTGTCAAGGCATCACATTACCCTGATGACATAGCAAGGCTCTGACACAGTGACCTCCATTTTTAAATGTAATAGTTCTAATACGATCAAAAGCTTATGCCTGCCGAAAATGACCTAGATTTCGTAGGCACTTGAAATATTCGTCTCAATTTCATGGCATCTGAGTTTTTTGGTAGGAAGCGCCTGTGGAAACAAAATGGCGGTCAGTCATACCGGGTGGCATCACATATAGATACATTTTGATTATACTATAATGATATTAGAAAATATATTCAAATTTGAACACATTTTAAAAAATAAGTAAATTAGCGGGAAACAACTTTTACAGCCTTAAAACTCTTTATTTGCATATTACCCAGCATGACATTTGAAAAGTTTAAAAAGCTTCCAACTTCATAGATAGTACCTAAATTATCCCTAATAAACACGCCAGGCGCAGAGAGGAAGTTGGGGGCGCGTTTATTATGTGCACTAAAATGTTAATCTGTTATTAAGCCATGCAACATTGGTGAGAACTCACTGCACGTGCAAGCCCCCATCCACTCTCAAGCCGCCACTCGTGCGCGCTGGCATCAAGTGTAACTGTATGTTAACACAGGCTGACACCTTATGCAGCCACGGTCCTCTATATAGGCCGAGACGACGCGGTTACCATCACATTCATCTTTGAATGATCTTATTTGGGCACGACGATATCTAAATATCGTATTTGTTTTTAGATACATTACTACTGTTTAGAATAATAGAAATGCGTCTGCAACATACTGTATGAATGCTTTAAAAAGACGTAGGCCTAGCTGATTCAATTTACGTCTAATTTCACACAGTGTGTAGGCCTCAGTATGTCTGCCACAGCAGAACGTCCCCGGCCTGATGACGTCATCTACTCTTGCCGACCTTAGCCCGCAATTTATCAAATGGTGGTGTATCATCTCTGCAGGGACATCATGTATACATGTGCGCTTATAACATTGGTTCAAAGCAGCAGCAGCATTAATGGGCCAATGCCATGGTTCGATCGTCTGGGTTTAAGCACGTTTAAAGTCCTGTGACTCGGCGCTACTATAGTAGAACAAAAACAAGAACATATTTGGATGACCAGTGGACACCAACTGCTGACGGCCAAAACATGATGTAGCACGATGAACAGGGGCAGACGTTTTTCGTGTCATTAGAGGCTTCAAACCTATACATCAACCTGCGTGCAGGGTGTACTTCCCACTACACCCTGCCAGATATGAGCCTGTGTCTACCTATTTGGGACCCAACTCCAGGAGGACACAAGTGCGACACCCCCCAAGCTTAGACATCAGAGCTACAGTAGTCCCTCCAGATGCGACCCCCTTCAGATCCGACTTCTCCTTCTATGCGACTTTTTTTCTGAGCACCAACGTGCTTTACTCTGTTAAGCACCCCTTAAATGCGACTTCCCCTCTCCCATGACATGCGACTTTCAAATCATGGCACTACCTAGCGACCTCCTTCTAAAGATACGACTTTTTGAAATTAGCTGCTCAGTGGCACTGTCAGCCTGGCATGAGCTGCCGGTCTGAAGCTATTGCTTGTGTGTACATACCGTCGATTACAGCCCAGTAGATACGTATGCTAAGCCACCGTTGGCTTAAGGCTGGTACAGCGTCGTATGAAGTGGGCCAGCATTGACACAATCTTGGTCAATAAACTTCGAAGATGTGTACTGGTAGCTTCAAATCACCGTACCAGATAGCAATATCCTTCTAAAGATACGACTTTTTGAAATTAGCTGTTCCCAGACTGTGTCACGTCTGCAGATGTCTGGCAACCCTACACTGACAAGAGATGACTTTTTATAATAATGTTTCCAGCTGACTAAATGTATAACGACTTTAATATTCTAGTCACATCGTTGGGAACGCATTTCAAATTATAGTGGCTGAAAAATGCTTTCCGTTGATATAACTATTTTCACTGTATCTTGAATACTTTTTCTGTTATTAATTTAAAACCATGTTTAAATGGGATTTCATCGTAGATATGTATTTACATACGGTGCAGTTGACATCCAGTGCACCCTTGGCTATACAAGGTGCATCAACGGTGTCAGTGTGTCGGCTAGTTGTGATAAACATCCCACTTGAAATACCTAACTTTTCCAATTATGGTCGCACGGACATGTAATAAATATCTCCAGAAAGCTTATTCAACGCTGAAAATAATGATATGAATTAGATAATGATAGCTCCTAAACTCGCGAAGTTATTGATTTGGAAAATGAGGCAGGTCTAACAGTCATCATCATGGGGAATAGACGTGAATGCGGTACGCCGCCACGAGACGCCAAACCCATGCCGCATTAGAACAACACTGCACCAACGTCTCGCGCCGATCATATTCACAACCACGTGCATTACGAGAGTGTATACACGTGAAGATAATTTCTGTGCTAGTATTGCGGTTGTCGGTATTGTCTGTTTAACTTCACATCTTAGTCAACATAGAAGACGCCTGTCTCGCCTGTTTGCCATTGAATATTTCAATGAGAATTACAGTCTACATCCTGGCATCATCCATAACATTTGTTTTCAAATTTTTATTTGGTAATGTAATATTGATCACATATTGATGCACATATATAATAAACAAGACCCAACTGTGTCTCCCTACCTGGCACGTTTATTAGGGATAATAGGGTACATTGTTTTAATGCTGGGCCAGAATGGAACACTATGACTCAGTATTCAACCTGTAGTCTTAACTTTTGACGTTGACATTAATTGAAAGTAGCCGTCACAGTCAGTGTCACGTGTTTTGTACTGTAAAGCATAGGCCTATATTGAAATGTGGAAAAAACACTGCCTCAATGCTTATGAAAACACAAGCCACTTCCAGTACTTCTGAATTACGTGTTTCCGTTACAACAGGCAATTAACACAGACTGTCAACTGCGCTGATCGTGTCACAACGAAAATGGAGGTGTTTAAAGGGGCTGTCTTAAACATCAAATTCGGCCCATTTTACGTTTTTTCCAGAGTTTTTTCACCCCTCCCAGATACGACTACCCCTTGGATGCGACTTTGGTTCTCTGGCAGTATGAAAGTCGTATCAGAGGGGGACTACTGTAATCGCAACGCGCCGGCAATCAGACGGCACCGTCTGGCCTGGGAACATCAAGCCAAGTGACAGTTTACGAGAAGCGATGCGAGAACTTGGTCAATGCTGCTCCAACGTTGTGACAGCGTCGATGATAATGGCCCAACATTGAGGCAGCAATGTGTCCTTGCCATCTGCGAAATGTTATTTGTACAACTGGTACAGTACAACAGTACAACTGGATTATACAGTCAAATATTGCCACCTCTGATTACAAATTGAATAATTAGAGCCTAAAGCGGGGGATTACATCAGCTAATAAATCAAGAACAGTTTAAACAGTGGCTAAACTCTTATTCTTGTGATTTTGTGTCGATATAATCCCCCTAATTATCTACTTATGAACGAAAACGCACGCAAAATATGAGGGTTCATTTTGAAAAATAATACGCAATTTCGAGATTAAATGTGCTCAAATAAAGTCAAGAAAATGATTCAGAACGTTATATGTGTCTCTATTTATGGTAAAATATGTATGCCGACAGTTGGGAGTCGCGTGGAAAGGGGTGCTCAATTAGATGGAAAAGGCCTCATCGCATTCAGGGGTAGAGTGAGAACGAATACAACTGAAGTCTCTACAGGGTGCTATACATTGGCGTCGCATTAAAACGCCGGGAATTAAACAGGGGCGCTTGTAGATCTGTCTGACTCAATGATCACTCAGCTAGTGCAACGGACAGTTATTACTTTTGTTGTAAGCAAACCTGACACGCTGTCGTTATTCTGACACAACTCAACGATTAATTACCCAACGCACACAGGTGTTATTCAATGCTGGTCCACCTGTACGACGTTGGCCCAGTGTTAAAACAACATGTACATATGTACAACAACTAGGCTACATGTAACAGTAGCATACCGCGTTTACACCCACGCTCACAACACACTGACCATGGCTTAACCATGTTGACACGGCTACATGCAGAAGGCTGGTGTCTGGTAGATATTTTCAAGCCAGCTGACTGGATATACAGGGTACATGAAAAAGGGGGGCGCGTTTATTAGGGGCAGTGCGTTTATTAGGGATAATACGGTACCTGTATTTGGTACAAAAAACAATAAATTATGACGTCATATTAAGGGGTGGCTCAACGTGGGCCCTTGTTCAACCTGCCCCGGTCTCCCCTACATTCCATAAATTTTAAAATTGTCTGATAAAATTATGCTGAGCCTTTTTCATAACTGCCGACATGATCACAGAAATATTTGACCACTTTCCACAGTTTTCACTGAGCAAGAAAAATGCTGTGCTAGATCAAAACCTGAGCTAAATTATAAAAAACGTCCAAAAGTTGTGACCTCAATGTTGCAAATTCCGGGAGGGATACAGAAACCAAAACATCACCCATACACTTGAACTTTTTAAAGCAGATGAATAAAACCACTACGCTATCTGTAGATTTAAGTTTTATGATACATCAGGGCATCCAATGAGTGCCCCGCAATACTGTAACAGAGCATATATACCACATAACAACCTGAAATTTGGGCATAGCCTCCGGGGGTCATTTTTTTACAAAAAAATTAAAAAATGGCACCTATGTAAGAAAAATTATCAGAAAGGGCCACAGCATGCCTGTTCCACTTACCTCTACAAGCATTTGTTGCAACAATTATGGAATTGAAGGCAAAGACTTAGCCAGAAAATGATTAAAGGGAGTCCAAATTTACTTATTGTTGGGCTATGACGTGGTCCCACAATGCAATTTGGTGGAATCTGGCAATATTTTTCTACGTCCAGGCTGAAAATAGGCCATCCAAAAGACGGCTGTACGGGTCTCTGGCTAAGTCTTCGATTGAAGGTGGTAACAGCAGCTGGCACCATTTTTCGTAATTGAGAGAAATCGGAAAAGGTGATAAAAATGCCATTCAAAACAAATAATGCTTTTAATTCTAAAATGATGGCTTGATTTACTACCAGTATAAGGGAGCAAAAAGAACAAACAAACAGAGAAAAATATGTCTTTTATTGCAGTGTCTCACAAACTCACATAATTCTTGAAAAAAACATCAAAATGACTTTTTGGACTGTACCTACCTCTAGGGTGGTAGGGCTAGACTAGAGGGAATTTTCGCGCAGGGGGTATTTTCGTGCACCACTTTTGTTTCCTGCCGTCGATTGGCGGCAAGTTTTTTTTTGGTCTGCCATGATTGATGAAAATATTTCCTTTTCAATTTACCTCCCAGAAAATACAGATTTTTTGGGCTTCTAAAATCAGTAAAAAGGTTTTTTAATTTTTTTTGCTGATAGTTATATCACCTTGAAATAAAAACTGAATAATGTGCTAGAAGGAATCCTGAATCCATTTGGAAAATCCGGTGAATGGATCTCCACGCTGTTACACAACGCGGTGCGCGAAAGTGCCCTGCCCTGCGCTTAAACTCCTCTATGAACATAGAAATACTCTATAGGAGATACTTTATGCTCCCTATTCTCAATTGCCTCGCAAGTGGGCCTATATTTTTTTCAAACCGGAAGTGGCTCAGAAATATCCTACCAATCATAATACGGCCCACAATATTAATTATTGGCTTGTGCACTCTCTCTAGTCCAGACCTGGTCATATATAAGACTTGCCCTCGAAAAATTAGTTTGAAATTTTTTTCAGAATTGAATCAGTAACATTTCAGCTACGAGATCGCATGCTCAGCCTATTTTCCGCATAGTCATTAAAAAGTTATGAACATTTTTCTGACCTTAGGGCCGAGATTGCTCTCAGTCACCGCGATGTTGAAAAATGTTGGTGCACTTGTGACCGAGTCATAAGAAATTTGGGGTTGGCTTAACATTGGCCCAGCGTCGTCGACTTTTGTTGTGTTCTTCTACATATCTTAATTATATATTGTACTGCATTGTATTGACCATTTTGATGAAAGAACAATAAACATTCATCGAAGTACACCTACAGTCTCATTCTGGCAAATAGGACATTCACCTGTTCTGTCCCCATTCATTTCTAACACATTATTTCATTTGTCAAATACAATATTCAGGGTCTGTCCAATGATAATCAGAATTTATCAGATTCCCCGCTTTGTTAGAGGCCATGCTTACAACTGAAGCTGAGAGTGGAACAAGAGGTAAACATTTAGGACGAGGCTCCCTGGCAGGGGTTTTAACAATGGCCATCAATTGGCAGCTGGTGCATTGTAGCACTGAATGATGGGAATATTACAATAAGAAAATAAATAATATCTATTGCCAACTAAAACTTTAAATCACCGCTTTATTGATCAGACCCTATGTCTGGAAAATCAAGAATGTGGTACAGTAGATCCTGTCATCAACGACCCTGCCACCAACGACCTTTTGTCTCCAACGACTTTTTTTTCTTGCACGGATCATTTTTCTATAGTTAACAACCTGTGATCAACGACTTTCTGTCTAACGCGACTTGCGACCTCAAATATCTGGCAGAAGGTCATTATATTACTTATGTCCAACGACCTCAACTTTTTTCGTCATACGACTTTTGGAAACATTCATGAGCAAACCACTGCATGTCAGATCTGACAGTGTGGATATCATGGTTAACAGAGAGGTATAACCTTGGAAGATCAGGCTGTTGTCGCAAGAGGTCTATCTACCTTAGACCGTCGATGTTACTACACTGCAATATCACCCCGCGCCGGTAGGAAATCATCTAACCCTTCATGTCCAATGATCAACTAAATATTTGCCCTATTAATCAATTTAATGCTCTCATTAGTCGAAAAGTATATAAAAAAAATTATTTTGCATAGCGCTAATTAAACATGTTTTAAAATACAATCGTATTAAATTGTTCAGGGGATGTGTTAAGAAGATACGCCATGAATAATTCTACAAATAATATTGTCTATAGCACACTAAATGTCAAGTGCTATTCAGTTGTGTGTTGGCTGGTAGACAAGAGCGGCACCGTCATAATAACGCTATACACAGCCTGTCAGTCAGCAGTACACCCCTCTCCAGGCATGAGACGCGGCGTCACTGACCAGCAAACACAAGGCGTTGACCCAATGTTGTTTTAATGTTGGCCCACTGTTTTCGAAGTCCGCCCGCAATAAAACATGTCAATGTGGCTCAATGGCTCATCTTTACTGGGTGACTATACAACTGGCACGAGACGTTGATGCAGGGTTGGCCAACATTAGAACATCGCGTCAGGACATAACTAATCCCCCAGTCAGTTTAATATGTTAATACAATACACTGCCTTAATGAGCCGTCCACGCGTGTTTATTCACACGTAGCGAACGTCCTATATGAGCGTGGTCCGGCCACATATACCCAGCAGACACAAGACGTTGATTCAATGGTGGATTAACGCTGGTCTAGCATCCTGGACCAACGTTAAACCAGCATTGATTCAACGTATTGTGTCTGCTGGGACGGGGACTGTACAAACGTCCTAGTGTGGGCATAATGCTCATGTTAGTGTAAACACACATATGTATTATTCATCAGTAATGAATAACTGTTCCCTTTTTGTTTCACCAGTTATTTTTTTGTTTTACCAAGGCTACATCATCTGTCCTATAGTGACACATGTTTAATGTAAATATACAACGCCCCATGCCTGTTAAGGGTCAGAAGCTACCTGGGCTTATATAACGTGTGCTCTGTTAGCGTTATTAGCATAGCTAGCAGTCATTCTGAAAAACACCGTCATATAATCAGTGAACAGGCATTGAAATGTTGCCGCAACCACATGCTTTGATCCACAATGACTACCGGTCAGTGGTGGAAAAATGTCATTAGCCCGACATTGAACCAGCCGCCGCACCCGCAAATTTTACAGCAAAAACTCATTCTTGTGACCAGCGACTTTCTGTCACCAACGACTTTTTTTGTCTGGCAGAAGCAAGGTCGTTGGTGACAGGATCTACTGTATTAAAGCTCTTCCATAAAGTCACATGCCTCATAGTCTGTAATTCAATTGAAGAACATACTTCCTTTAAAAGTGCACCTTGTAGTTAAATCAAAGTACACCCTCAGTGTAACATATATAATTAAATAGTTAAATATTCAATTTCCTATATCTAAAAACAGTTTTGATAAAATACATTTTGTACATTGAGTCAGAATTACAGAGCAAAGACAAAGCTGACGCCTCATGGTATTAATTCATTAATTATAACCATTGTTATTATTGTTCTAGATACAATCAGTAGAATGGGGAAGCCTAAAGGGAAAGGTGGCTTCAATAAAAAAACTGGAGCTAGACTTTCACCAAAACCAAAAGAAAGAAAATGTGAATTCGGTTGGGATGAAGAGAAATTTGTCAGTGACATGGAGCGTTCTATTGCAGGTAAAATCCCAACTGTTTGTTCTCGTTATCTATGAGCTTCTCATTACACTATGGTATTTTTAGTCACAGATCTAAATCTAAAATTGTTATTTATTTATGTTTTATTTAATAATTATTTACCACTGATTGATATTGTAAATCTCTATAAATAATATATGAAAATTATGGATTAGTAAGTTATCAGTTTCGCTGGATTATCATTACAATGCTTAATTTTTTGAAAGAATCATTGATGTAACCAGATATTTTAACTTTTTTTATAACATTTCCTAATATATTTGGAAATGCTTATTTCATATCCTTTTACATGTATTCATAACCTAAGAATAATTAAGATGGTCATGCATAATTTTTTTTTTCTGTCAAGAACTTACATAATTTTAATCAATTTTTTATGTGACACTCCACCATGAAATCAGTCCCTTTGTATAATACATTGAGTGAGTGAATAATGCCTTACATTGCTCTTTGCACATTCATGGCAAAATCACAACAGAAGGAAGCAAGAAATTTGGACTATGGCCTGCTCTCATCGAATGACTTCAAGCCTTCAAGGATTCTTTATAATAATATGGACATCACTGCACACTCCAGTCCTTTGAATAGTCGGGAGCACTGTATACGTACAACCTCGATGACTAACATTCAACCTGGCTGGGATTCGAACCCAGTGCCCAGTCATTTTACCTTGTGATTCAGTGTTTTTCAACACAGCTGTGAGTGAGACACATCCTTAACCAAGATCTGAAATAAGCCTAGATGCCAACATGATCATCATTTTACATATAACACGCAGTGAAAAATGAGCTCAGAATATCTAAGTCTAGGCTAGGCGTAATGTTGTTGATTTTATTAAGCACATTAATGGCTTATTGAATATGGCCAAATCGTGAATATTACCATCCAAAGAAATTACTCACAATCATGACAATTTTGTGTTGTGGGGCATACTGTGGGGGCTTTTGTGACTCAGTCACAGTGTGGGGCATGCTGTGGGGGCTTTTGAGAGGCATCTGACATTAATATGCTGTCTGTCAGCACATGCGTCACATGCTGTCTGTCAGCATATTCGTCATTCCATATTGATAAATCAAATCAAATATACCTTGATACACATATTGCTATTTTTAGAACCTGACACAATCACACATACCACAAGCATGAGTCATGCCTGTATTTTGGGTGAGAAAAGCTCCTTCGAGCATTATTAATGAAAATGTAATATTTGTTATTTCAGGGGTGAAGCATTGTGATCTTCAAGATGAAGATGAGGTAGTTTTGGCATCCGGAGGGGACTATGATAAATTTCCTCATCGTTTGGCAATGTGGGATCTGGAGCAGTGTGATCCAAAGAAATGCTCAGGTAGAAAACTGGCCAGACTCGGGTTTGTAAGAACTTTACGACTTCAGCAGAGATTCACTGGAGTGGTGCTTTCACCAATGGGAACAAGAACTGTCTCTCAAGAAGATAGGTAAGACAAGTATACATTGTATATGATTGGTTAACTAGTGTTAAATGTATTTTAAATTATTTACCGCTAGTACATAGAAATAAAGATCTTGTTCTGTGGCTGTTTTTAAAAAATAACAATCAACATTTGAACATGTATACTGACTTAGTTTTTTGGAGTTGCCAGAAATCAGGATATGAAAAATCATTTTTCTGATTGTATGCACAAACACAGAAAAGCTCCACATCTTGCAATATATGGTTTTCTTGAATTGTAGGTCTACCTTGCACACTTTTTTATTGTTATATGTGCTTGTAAAGAAATCACTTCTCATGATGTATAAATCAAACATCCATGCTTTTATAATGGAAAAAACCCCGATATCATCTGTAATGTTCACCTTTAAACCTCTACAATAAATATTTTTTTTTACCAACTTGAAGTTGTGTCTCACTAACACGACCCTCAACTTCAGGTGGGTAAAAATTACTGACATATGTGAAATTTTATTCAAAATCAGTTTAGCAAATTTATTGCCAATTCCTCCTACAGATTATCTTGTTTGAAAGAAAAATAAAAAGGATAAAAATGGCTGTAGATGTGATAAGCACTAGATAGGTTCACCCTTGAAGCACTGAATTTTTTATGTAAACTATAGAGACCAAAGGGTTTTATTCAATTTGAAATCATCTTAAAAGTTGTAGTTAGCTCTTCCCGATTCATTTGAATACCTATGTTATGGGTCTACAACCATTATTAATATTTTTATTCTTACAGTGCGGGTATCGACTTGAGTCGTCAGAATCTGACGTCTACATACGTCAGATTCTGACGACTAAAGTCGATCCCCGCGCTGTAAGGGTTAATAAAACCCATATTTTTTCTGTTTTAGAGATCTGATCAAAGCGCATGGACTGGCAGTGATTGATTGCTCTTGGGCCAAACTGGCAGAAACACCTTTTAGGTATTAGGTTTATATTTAGCTCTACACACATTTAAACCAACACCAGGGTAACCCTTTTCTGTAATTTTAAGTGATGAAAAATAATTTTATTATAGAATAGACATCCCTCAGATGAAATTATTTTGTTAACAGAACATATACGACCAACTATTTTATCAATTTTCTGTACCTGAAACATATATAGGTCAAGCTGTCCAATCAGAGAATGTCCCTATTCATCTTTTTGAATATATGTCCTACCAACACAATATGTAATATTAATACATGTTTCACAAATATATTCCACATAATCATCCAATGAATGATAAAAGTATAGAAAAAGCTGAATATGCATCTGGCCTTTTATGCGTATTAGCTAGTAGTGCAGCTTTGGTGAATTCTAAAGAAAAATTCAGTCACTGATCAGTTTGGTTTCTTTTTTCTCGGGGGGGGGGGGGGTAGTAGACAACAGGTGGGAGGTAAAATTATTGCACACCCCAGCATAGTGATCATGATTTGTTTTCTTGGTCAGCATTACAGACAGTGGGTTGTCTAACATTAACCATTTCTGCGCAGGGATCGACTTTATGCAGCTGCTCAATCAGGGAATTTGCCTATTCATTGTCAGATTCTGACCTCCACTGTCGATCCACGCACTGCAAGAGTAAACATTATAAAGGTCGTAGACCCATAATATAGGTATTCAAGTGAAACGGAAAGAGCTAATTAATACATTTATGATTATTTCAAACTGAAAGACTCTTTCTGTTCTCTTGGTTTCTATAAAAATATTTCATGCTTTAACCCTTTCACTACTGAAGCCCGTTTTTATGTGCTGAATGCTATGGCATTCAGCACATAAAAACGGGCTCCAGTGGTGAAAGGGTTAAGGGCTAAACTGTCCTGTGAGAATGCTGGGACTCTTTTCTTGAATGAGTTTGTTTTCTTTTCAGTAAGATGAAATGCAACCATCCCCGTCTTTTGCCATACTTAGTGGCAGCAAACCCCATAAACTATGGCAAACCATGTCAACTGTCGTGTGTGGAGGCCTATGCTGCTACATTCTACATCATTGGTAATTTCAGAGATAATCTAAAGTTAAACATACACTTATAGACCACCCTGACGTTGATTCAACCATTGTGTTACTGTTGGTTACAATTTTTCTGTCATTTGAAGCTGTAATTGCGAACACAAATTCTAGCTAATAAAAAATAAATGAAGAAAATTTAACAAGTTTTTTGCAAATTATCCCAGTTTCACAGGGCTCCTTAAGCAGTGTCAAGTCAGTTTCAAGCTAACTGATTTCTTGAGACTTGATCACATGTTGATATTTAAGACAAAATTTATTTTTATTCGGTTTGTGAAACTGAGCAATGGTCCCACATTTTCTTAACACAAGTATCACAGAGTATAAAATGCATATCTGGCTGCAAGAGCTGTCCAATAATTTTAAAATATAATTATTACATATTATAGTTTTGACCTCTCGAGTGCCACTATGACGACTTGAGTCGTCATGCTTTTGTCGCTCCCCTGTGCCGCGATGACGAATTAGGTCGTCATTTGTCAAGTATTTACCAATTCCCCCCCCCCCCCTGGCACGATTAGGCCCCCTAATTTATTTATGTCTGCCTCAGAGTAGAGAGTGGGGAATTCGCGTGGATTCCGTGTTAAGCTTCACATGATCACTGCAATGGTCACATGATCATACAGCGATCAAGTGATGCACTTTTCCCCTCCTTGATATTTGCATAAATTCATTGCTTCCGTCGGCCATTTTGAATTTTTAACTTTTGACAGAATATTCCTAGAATCTCATGTAATACCTCATTTTTGACTAATTTGAGTACACTGATTCAATTGGCATGGTTATTTTTAAGATCAAGGTCATCTAGAGGTCAAAACCAAGCTGGTTGCCATCCCGGCCATCTTGAATTTTTAACTTTTGACAGAATAGCCCTAGAATCTTGTGTACTATCACATTTTCGACTAATTTGAATCACTGAATTCAGTGGAATGGTTATTTTTACGTTTTAATGTCATCTGACGATCCAAAACAATATGGCCACCAATAACAAGAAAAGACATGGAAACTGTAAAAAGTGTTTCTATTCAATAATTTATCTGCTTTGCCCTTGAAATGACCCTTATATGACCTTGTCCTGACCCTGGAGTAGAACCCCAGTAAAGGGCAACCCCAAACCAATTCACGTTTATTACCCAGGTATGGGTGACTTGGGTTTTGGGACTTGGGGCCCATGTTCTACAAGACTCCAATTGACCTCATTTTGCACGATGTTAGCGGTGGTACGGGGGTGATATAAGAAAGGATGGGTGATATAAGAGTGGGGTATTACCCTTCCAAGCCACATATAGTCACTGTACCCCCCTAGGATGCGTGTTGGAAGGCTTCCCAGCCACAAGATGTAAACTGCAGTCTTGTGGAACACTCCTTTGCAACACAAAAACATATGGAAACCGTAAAAACATGTTTTTATTCAATATTATAGCTGGGTTTGACCTTGGAATGACCTTGATATGACCTTGACTTGACCCTGCAGTAGAACCCCAGCAAAGGGCAACCCCATCCCATGTCACCTTTAGTACCCACGTGTGGGTGCCTCAGGTGCTTTGTGACTTCAAACCCATGTTCCACAAGACTCCAATTGACTATTTTTGCATTGATTTTAGTGTTGTAGAGGGTGTGATATAAGAGGGGACGGGGGATATAAGAGTGGGGTATTACCCCTCCAAGCCACATAATATTTACTGTACCCCCTAGGATGCGTGTTGGAAGGCTTCGCAGCCACAATAATGTCAGCTGCAGCCTTGTGGAACACTCCTTTGCAACAAAAAACTGTAAAAAATGTCTTTTATTCAATATTTTAGCTTGTTGGACCTTCAAATGACCTTGACATGACCTTGTGGTAGTACCCCTGTAAAGTCTAACTCCAACCCAAGTCAGTTTGTTGCCGGGTGTGGGCCCATCAACTGTGGGCAAAGATAATTCACATGGAAGATTGTTCCCCTAAAACTCCCTGTGTTGGCCTTATGTGGCGTGGCACAGGGGAGCACAATAGGCCTGGCACTCAAGAGGTTAATTCTCTTATGTTTTTTATCAACTGATACCAAATTAATTTGTATTGTTCAGGGTGTTTGTGAACAGAATCAGATAAAGGATTGTGGGTTTGGGCATACCGCTACTTGTGATTATTATTATGTTTTAAAGTTATAGTTGTATTCATGCTCATGATAAAACACATTTTTTTCAGGTCTTCCTGAACTCGGTGATGACCTGTTGGCAAAATTCAAATGGGGCAATTCATTTGTCACCTTAAACTCTGAGCTTTTGACAGCTTATTCTAAATGTAAAAATGGGAAGGAAGTTGTCCTGGCACAGGAAAGGGTTTTGGCTTCTCTTGCAGAAAATAAAGGTTTGTAGTGTCATTTATCTATTTTCGTCTGCATTATTAACAAATACATCCCCCATCAACATGACCTATTTTATTGACTTCATAATATTACATTCATATGCCATGTATTTTCTTCAATTGACCCCATTTGGTCACGACATATAACTGCTAAAATGCCTTTGATGTACAATATTATTTCAACTGTTTGAGTTATTATTTTTGTTTCTTGAATAAAGATGCATTTTATAAAAATATAAGCCTAGTTCAAAGATGACTTTTCTTGACCCATTTTCACAGGGTTCCCCACAGAAAAAAAAATCATCTGGTCGTTATCTTAAAAATCTTAACTTAGCGCGCGCGAGCAGCATAATAAAATATTTACTGTTGCACGCGCGCGCGCGATAAAAAATATCAAAGTTTTTTCATTTGTGTTGTTTGCTTGACTGTTTGTGTGCCGTCACCATACTCCAGCATACCCAGCATACGAGTTATGTAAGAGTTATGTAATTTTGATTGAATTTGAGTAGAATGGTCTAAAAGTGTCTGAAGCTGACAATTTGTAAAATAGAAGTTCCTAGAAGAGTCTCATCTTAATTTGTGAAAATAAGAAAGTTCGCTTGTTCTGAATTGTCTGTCTGTTATTTTGTCTTGTTGATTTGTGAGTTGTGTATTGGAGTGTAGTCCTATGTATGTTTTCTTGGTGTTTTATGGGTTTTTGTTTGTTGGTGAGAGTTATTATTCTGTTATTTATAAGTGTTGTTGTGTATGCCTGACAAGGTTTGTGAGTTAGTATCACTCACTCACCAACGCGCTGACACTTTGGTGAGTGACAACGAACGTGTCGTGGTGACTGGCAACGCTAGAAGTGTTGGCCCGTCCGCCAGCGTCGCGCCAATGCCGGCTCAGCGCTGTTAGCGCTGGACTGACATTGGCACAGCGGTGGACTGGCCACACTGTGACAGCACTTTCTGTCAGGGCTGCTTCTGCAGTAGGCCTACACCTATGTTATGTAGCATACAGCACATGACGGGTTGCTCATAGGTGGGGGATTATGGGGCTGATCGCTAAACCAACACAGACGGGACACTGGCGACGGGAATATTAGCTAATCTGCCAGCTGGATAACAGCCGGATGTGACCTATTACATGCTGGTCGGCATAAAATTCATCCGGTCGGCATGCCGGCATTTCCAGCACTGTGGGGAACCATGCATTTTCACTACAAAATCACTGTATAGTATCGTTAAAATTTATTTAGTGCAAAATATATTTTAATTTATTTGGATTAGTGTTTTCATATTTGATATGCTGATGTATCTCACGAGCACACATGTCATGATCAAGGTCTTGATTAATTTCATAAAAATATTTTTTTAATTGTTCAAGCCGGAATCTTTATATTTAACCCTTATTCTGCTAAATTAAATAATGTACATGCTACCACGATCCACAACGTCAAGTGGCTGAAAAATACTGATATTTGTTTAATTTGATATCAGACATTTGCAAATCTTGATGTTTAAACACTTATTGACAATAACAGTGAAATAATCGATTAATAAAACGGATTGAAAAATGACAATACATGTAGTTGTGATCAGCAGGCAAAAGTTATTACTACAATATTTCAAATATGACGCAGCAAATGGGTTTTACCTGCTTGATTTCACGTGCTGGCACAGTATTCTTCACATTATGCCACTGAATGTTTCTACATTCTTGTATTATCAGCTTCATAGCAGTAATGTCATACAGGTACTTTTCAACATCTACATACAGCTGCATCAGGTCTTGGTTCTTTCAAATATAGACCTTTACTGTAATTGCTCCTATGCCCTATTATGAGATTGTTGGTTCTAAATTATTTGTCTGATCGGCTATGTGAGGGGTGAATTGGTTTATACCCTTGATACACATAGTTGTCACGATCATAGGCTCCATTTACATGATTTATATGATAATGTAAAAGTATGTAGCAAATATATATTATAACCCTGCAATTTTTTTTTAATTTGCATACTTTTTACTGTTTGTTTCCCTAAGTGGGCCAATCCATTCTACAAACATTTCCATTTCTTTGAATGGAAAAGTGAATGTGTCCATGTATTTTAAGCCACCAGTATTTACAATTCTTATACTGCTTTATGTAAAAAATGGTATTTTAACAATATTCACAGTTTAATTTACACACACCAGGCATCTCAGCTAAGACATTAACACAATAATTATTGTTGTAATGCTGGTCCACTGTCTATGACGCTGTCCCAACTTTACAGCAACATTTGTTCAATTTCCCCTATTTTCTTGGATCAACTAAAACATATGTTTCTTCCGCTACGGCACAGTGGAGTCTGACACTCTTCAATCTCACTATATGTGACAAAATCAACTTACCTCGTGTAGATTTTTTACCCTGTTTATGCAAACAAATCTGCTTAGTTAGAATCACATGAATCAATTGGCAAATGTATTGTATGTGATTTATATCAGAGGTGCCAAACTCCGGATAATAAAAATCAGAATTCTAGAAAGGAGAAATCGTAATTTGACCACAGAAAACATAATCACTTGTTATTTCCTTTTCTTATCAAGTGATTATATTTTGTTGATATATCTTGGGGAGATAATATAAGCAGACTAGTTCACTGTGAAGCAATGGGATGCTATGGTCAGGATTCCAATGTTATCTTCTCCTACACTTTTTTCTGATATTGCTAATGTGATTGAAAATTATAGAATAATTTGTGATAATGTCTCTTGTTATAGGCTCCACAGAGGGATGCCCAGTAAACGCGGCTTTTGATCAGAACAGAGTTTATGATCTGCCGCCCTCGTACAGGTAATAAACAAATAGTTTATCTATTATGTGCCTTTTATGTTAGCTGCTCTGGTCTTGCACTGGTCACGCTGAATTCTTTATCACTATTTTCCATTCATTATTAAATTTTAAACTGATGTGATATTAGTTTAACTGTGAGTATTTCTTAACTAAGAACATTAATTACCAAGCTACATATGTCGCTAACCATTATTGTGGATTAGAAAACAACATAGCTATTTCGATTCTTAAAATTGTCTTTTTTACAGTGACGATGACTCGTATGAAGAAGACGAAGACCAAGGTTTGGATATGAAACCAGGAACATCGCACAATGGATCAGAACCTGAAGATGGGGAGGTTGAAAGCGAACATTCTCCTAAAGACACAGCTTCGTCGGAACATCCAAATACCTCTTCTCCCCTGGCAGCTCCCCAAAAAAATACAAACCAAGAACTGACCACAACTGCCCCAGCTGTGGACACAACAGACAATAATAACATAGCAGCTACACCGCCATCTGATAGATGATAATTAATAAATTTCAGTATTTTTTCTATAACATTAGCTACAAAAAGTGTACTACCAAGCCAATGTACCATTCATGTGCGGCCACTGTGTACGACGTCGGTACAACATGTATACACCATAGATATAACGTTTTATTTTTGCTGGGTAATCTATGCTTCATCTTTTCCTTAGAATCCTCTGTATAACCATTGTGGCCAGGACTTTGAAGTTAGATAAGCGATACACAAAACAGATGATTAGAAATAAATAACGTTATTGTTCTACGGCAGTTTCTGTAAAGTTATTTCACAATGCTTCATTTTATCTGCCTGAATATGGAATAAAAGGTATTTTCCATGTATAAATTGTGAATTAACTTGTATTCGGGTAAAATAGCCAGTATTGGCTTAAATATTATTTTAGGATGTCAAAATTTGCATATTTTTTACTTTTGTTTATTTGTTAACCAACGAATTTCCTACCATTTTTTTCAGGAAATGTTGACACCCTTTACCTCAAGTGAATGAAAAGTGTTGGGCCGATTTTGTCCAGTGTTGTAGACGGTGGGCCAAAGTCTTGTGTTTGCTGGGTATGAGGTATGAGGTCTGTCTGTTTCCGGAGCATAACTTTAAAACCCCTCAAGGGATTTCTTTCATATTGCACACACACATCCCCAAGAGATTGTAAATGTGCACTGTGACCCAATTTCTTACTTAAAGGGACTGGCCCACGCTAAAATCATCAAAAAATCGGTGATTTTATTTCGGGTTCTTAATATGACCATATGATGTAAACATGTACATAGACTAGAACTGCAAATTTTTATAATTTTTGTGCTGCGCATTCACCAGTTAGGCTAGATATAGAGACAAAATTCCTGATTTCTAATTATTGACAACCATGTCAAAAATAGGAAATGCGGGAATTTTATTTTTTCAACCACCTGAGGTTGTGTTTCGCTACCGCGATCCTCAAGCGGGTAAAATTACTCATATTTGTTAAAATTGGGCACAACTCTTTTCAAATTTTTGATATTTAGACAGACATTTCGGCCCCTCTCACAATGATTTGGTCGACTAATAAAACAGAATAAAAACGACAATAGTCATGATCGGCAGGATATTAAGGGTTAATGGGGGCAATCTAACAAACATTCACTCTGATTACATGACACTAGTGTGTGTGTGGGGGGGGGGGAGGGGGGGGGGGGGGGGGGGAGGCCATGACTTCCTAACATACCTGCTGTGTATAGAACTTTACTCAAGTCTTTGACCTGTTCAGAAATGGTACATCATAATAATAATGATTGCGATTAGTGTGGAGCTTGTTTCGACCTTGGATTAAACTGTGACAAAGAAAGATTAAGAAAATAGTGTCATCAGTGAGGTCAACTGGATTTAAGAAAATATTTTTTTTTCATATTATTATGGTCATTCGCCTGAGCTCACCATCTGGCAAATAACTCTTCATTTCTATTGCCCCGATGAGTTGAAGTAAGCTATTTTGATGTTGTCATCAAAATGAGGGCTGATTATACCCGCTGTCAGAATAACTTGTATCGCATGTTTTTCGCCGATTTCTCAGTCAATTCTCAACCGATTTTGATAAAGGACTATTTTTGAGTCACGCGGCGACAACCGTGGAATTTTCATCAAAAAATATTATATAGTTCAAAAGTTAGACTATTTGACATGTAGTAAATTTGTAATTACGACATCCCTTTATAAACCCATTAATCTGGTAAAATTAAAAGTTTGCTTGCTAATTGCTTCTAGGAACATAGCTAGAAGTTAGTGAAAGCTGTCAATTGCTTGGGGATCTTTTTCAAAATGCTTGCTTTTAATGTTACCACTGCCAAGGGGCTTTTAGTTTTTGTACGGTTTCACCCGCCGCCGAATGTGGACGCACACATACCTTGTCACCCTCATATCTACAAAACCGCTTTTCCAATTCATTTGTGTGTTTAAGATACTGGATACTACTATTAATTTCTAGACTGCATCAATTTTTCAGAAAGTTCGGAAAAATATCTTTAATATTTTTTTCATCACATTAGACCTTGTCTCCCTGATAACTTCAAAGCCACTTATCCAATATACTCAACATACTGGATACTTGTATTAATTCTTAGACTGCATCAATTTTTCAGAAAATTCGGAAAAATATCTTGGGTATGACGGCCATCTTTAACCTTATTTCGTCGAATTATGACTCTGTCGCCCAGATAACTTCAAAGCCGCTTATCCAACATATTCAATATTCAACATACTGGATACTTGTATTATTTCTTACACTGCATCAATTTTTCTAAAAAATATCTGTCATGACGGCCATCTTTAACCTATTTTTGTTAAATTATGACTATGTCACCCGGATAACTTCAAAGTCGCTTATCCAATATTTCCAATATTTAACATAGGCCTACTATTAATTCTTAGACTAAATCAATTTTTTAGAAAGTTTGGAAAGACAGACTGGTGACCAGGTCATGATGGCCATCTTTAACCGTTTTTTGTCAAATTAGGACCTTGTCACCCTGATGACTTCGCAGCTGCTTACCCGACATACTCAATATTCGGCATACAGAATAGGGCCTACTAATATTAATTATATTTGGGCTATGCACAAATATATTGATTTTACAACGGAACTTAAAACTTATTATTCTTGGCACGTTTTTGTAAGATGCTATTTCTCCCTGAGTTTTATCTAATCAACTTGAAATTTTGACACAACATTTCCAGAGTAGTCAGGTATTCTCCTATGACTTTTCTAAGACATCCATCGTGTTTTTCTGGATCAATCCAGGATTTTCTGGTTCACTATACTCTATGGCAAAAGGCAGTTTCTGCTTACTTTACGAAGTGAGCAGATACTGCCTTTTGGCTTGCACCGCAGTAGGCCTATAATTGGGTCCAATGTTGGTTCAATAGTGGACATGTTGGGTGATTCTCCATTCATTGCCAGGAGGGTGAACAGGGTGCCCCTATGTCCAGACCTACTCCACCCTTTAGTCTCCAGATTTGATAATAAAAATACATTTATCCAATGTTTCAATTCTGGGCCAGCGTATTGTGTATTTGGTATAGACAGTTGAAACCTTACAAATGCTACAAATAAAATAACAGTTGCAATTCTTGTTAAACGCCAAACTTTGAATCAATGTTGTTTTAATGTTGGGCTAGCGTCGCGGATAGTGATACAACATTAAATCAACAGACAGACAAGTCAATGTGTGTACTGAGCACCCTGAATGCGATCCCATTTGACAAACAAATATATATTTATTTAAAACTGAAAAAGCTCAGTGTGGACTTCTGAAATTTGCATCCTGAAGTCCGAAGTCTAAAATTACAGTTCAGAAAGGCTGCCAAAAAACTCAAACGCAAAATTCCAATCAATCCGTCATAATAGAAATAACTCAACCAAATTAAAAATGGCCACAACAAAAACTCATAAAACCTGGCCCAAATATCATTGTTACTTGAAAAGTCACAATTCATGTCTAGTTTCTACTGCATCAATATTTAATTTTGGCGTCTTGACAGCCATCTTTAATTATTTTGTTTCGTCAAATTAGGAATATGTCACCCTGACAATTTCAAAGCCGCCTAATCGTGAGGAAAAATACCCGACTCATAGCGACCAGTCTTTTTTGGTGAAAATATACGCTGCCAAAAAAAGTTTACCCGATGTACTCAAGTAGTAACTATTTGTTCTGTATAAACGTCTGACTCATAATATCGCCTACTTGATAATTACATGTACAAATTGATTACCTGCTAAAATTACAATTATTTGAAAATATGATTTGAAAAGTGCTAAGGGGAGCCTTCCTGGGTGAATGTGGGGAGCCTCCGTGACCAAGAGGTAGCGTGCTCGGCCTCAGACCTCCAGGGCTCGAATTTCGAATTCTGTGTCTGGAGGGCAGTGTCATCTTACCATCCTCAGGAGGTTCTCCTGGCCCAGTTTAGCCTGTATGTGCGCAAAGGTAGCCTAGAACTCCATTCATTTCGTTCTTGGGTGTTTACTAAGCAAGCACTTATTTCCAGCTCTGTATTTATATTCATTATTTACATTATGTAACTAAAATATGCATGAGGCTAATTTATATAAGGTATAACCAAGAAACAACGCATGTAACTCTTTAATAACATCTCCAAACATGGCTCCTGGAAGTCTAGATATATATTAACATATACTCCATTGAATGATTATAATGATGATAAAAGTTTTATTAGCGTGTCACATATTAACAAAGTTACTACCGTTACTTTAGAACAGTTGAGAATATACACCCTATGTACACTCGGTGGGGTACCTGCAAAGGAGGTTATAAACCAGTTTTCACCAGGAAATGGTGGTATTTGTCAACCAACTTGACTGCACTCGCCCTACGCCTCTTATAGGCCTACTCAACAGCAAAAGAAACTCCCTTTACATAATTTTGTTAATGAAATACAGTATGTAAACCTTCTCATACTACGATCCAGAACATCCCATAGATGCTCAATATATTTTTTTTTTATGAGCTTTCGTCCGAATATATGCTGCCGCTTCGAGTGACGAAGCCACCAGTTGGCAACCATTCGTCCGGCCAGACCCTGGTTAAGCTTATATCATCCTGGATCTATATTTATGTTATCTCTCCCCACCCTCCATTTGAAAGAGATATGTACCCAATAAGTGTGTATTTTGGAATGTTCATACAATTTCAGACAACCATGACAAAACTTCCATTTGAATTGACCATTCACCTGCCTGCGGGACTAGATGAAGGGTCTGATATCGATGTGGTTTTTTTCTCCGAAGGGTTCAACACTAAGGATATCCCTTTCTCTTTATCACAACGTCAGCCACAAACATAACATGAATATCGCCGGCGTATTTTTGCGATGTTCAGGATGCCTTGCAAAGATGTATAACATGTCAATTTGGCCGATTTTAGTGGTCTCGAGCCCTCCCGTCTAAATTGTGCGGCTCTGTAGGAAAACGGTAATTTCCCAATGACGTTGTAATTAAACTTAATCCTTTCAAGCCTGACTTTACATTGTCATCTTCAACCACTACAAGCCGCGAATTGCTGTCGCAATTCTCGACTTGTAGTGGATGAACATGACTTAAAGTGGTTTAAAAATTAAAGAAAATTACCATGTATTGGTAAACCAGTTTCATGGAAATTTTCGTTCTAAAACCCTTGGTTGTAGGAAAATTAAGTGTGTTTTCAGGGATGTAAAATGATGCTTTAATGCATCGTGAGGACTTGAAGGGTTAAACTTGCATCATCTTTGAAGATGTAATACATCTGAGACCGAGTTAAAAACTTTTTGTCATAGATTACGGCTACTAAATTATTGTTGTTTCTAAAAGTTGTAATCCATCGAAATGTTGCCCTCACACATTCGAACACTCAAAGAATTATATAACAAAGCTAATATAAAAATATGTTATTTGCCTGAATATGTCTCTTTAAAATCTAGCGAATGGGTAGGCCAGGCTAGGTTGTAATAAGCGTTTCTTTTGCTGTTGTTATTAGATCCTGTGTGTGTAGTCCCCTTATAACCGTATAATGACTATAAATAGTGAATGTACAGTACTTTAAAAATAATAATCTGAGCATCTAACTCCAATTTGAGCGATTTTGTTGAGCTACTGTGTATTCTTTATTGCGTATGAATTCTTGTGAGATCAAAGGGCGTTGACCCAATGTCGGGGTGATGTTTTGCCAGCGTCGTAGGCATCATGAACTAAACATGTTGCTGAACACATCAAGTTATAGGAGCTTATCGTACTCATTGTCATCTCTGTCCGACCAGGTATTAATTTACACCTGAGTAAAGTGGAACATTTGTACAATGTTGCACCAACGTCAAAGACGTTGGGCCGACTTTGTACAAATGTTATACAAAGATTTTTGTTTGCTGGGGTGCCTTATCCAAGAACGTCCCATTGTTGACAGGTGAGAAACATGATATTTATCGAACACGTCCCTTCAATAATCTTCATCATCATATTGATCACAAGTGATCGCCGCTCCAGTATCAAACAACGGCTGCAAAGAGAAAATACAAATAAACAGTAGGCTTTCATGATACATGGTCAAAATAAAGACGATAAAGCAATCATAAAGTAGACAATTCCTTATCGTACATGACAAATATTGAATTCTTCAGGAAAAAATAACATAAATATATTTGTACGTTTTTAACCACTTCGAGCCTAACTTTATCCTCGAAATATTCATTCATTTCAATTTGTGAATTGCTGTCGTACGGTAATGTGAGTGTTGATTCTCGCCTTGCAGTGGATGAAGATTGCTAGAAGTTTAAAGTGACACAATCAGGCCAAAATCATCAATTTTATTTTGGCTCCTTGATATATCCATAATATGTCAACATGTCCATAGACTAGATTTGCGTAAGTGTTTGTAAACTTTGTGTCGGGCGTTTACCAGTTAAACGAGGAATAAGGACGATATGTAATTCCCGATATGCATGTTCAAAACAAGAAATACGTGAATAACTGCTAAATGGGGCTTTCTGCACACTTGCTACGTTGCCACAGCAACCAAAAATGTAAAAGACTTCCACAATTGTAGTCTATGAATATTTTCACATTATTATGGACATCTCAAGACGTGAAAATAACATTTTTTACTTTTGAATGATATTTGGCTTGATTTTGTCGCTTGAATAATGGGGGGGGGGGGCTGTCGCTCGAAATTTTGAAAACTCATATAATTATCTAGGTAATCATTTATATCTGAGTTAAGTGAAGTAAAAAAAAAAGTGGTACAGACCACCTTATCAAAAGGAATGCCACTTAAAATGTCCTTTGCCAGACGTCTACTCTTCTCTTCGCGAAAACACTCTTCAATGATGTAGTTCAAGGCATTTGAATTAGTCCTTCGGTTCTTGTCCACTAAATCCTTCATGTATTTGAACCTAAAATTCTGCAAATCATGAATAAACACATATCATGAATAAACTGATAAACACAATCATGACAGTAAGCATTCGCCAGCATTCGTGCACAATCGACATCGCCACAATTAGAGAATTAAAAGCCAACTATCGATTCTAATAGGTCATCCTTAAATCTGACATAATGCATCGGTTTTGTCACAATATCACAATTTTTTTCATTTGTAGAAATTTATTATGAGCATGATGTTCTTATAAAATCGCCCAAATACTATAGATCAAACTAAAATAATAAGGCGTCGTTAGTTGTACTAGGTTGCTGTGTATGACCGTTTTTAAATTGCTAAATGTGCTATTGTGACAAAAAGACATATTTGGACATTGCTTATATCGTGGCATTTGCATACATGATAATAGGCGAATACTATTAGGTTTTGAAGGGGAAAAAAATATGCCCAAGCTGAATTTTTCAGGAAACCTTCCAAATGCCATTAGAAACAACATACTAAAACTCCCCGTGATTCCCGCTGGAGCCTTTTCCAATATTCAAGATGGCTTCCAAGATGGCCGCCAAAATGTTAACTCAGCTATATAGACGGGTTGATATACCACCTCACCCCCAAAAAAATATGACAAAAGTTTTATAACGGTTTTCTATTCTACTGGATATATAATGAATTACAGTCACACAAAATCTGACCCCTAAAAATGGATGAAAACTCCAAGATGGCCGCCAGCGGCCGTGAAAATCGGTAAAACCACCCTAAATTGCCTAAAATTGCACAATTAAACAATGATTCATGTTTGTATTCCATGTTTTTAGGAGTTGGGGAACTCATTGGATGCAATAACATTTAGCCAGTGTAAAAAGTCATAAAATGGCGGTGGGGCTTAGGGGGGGGGGGGGGAGGGGGGTGGAGGGGAGGTATGGCAAAATCCAAGATCATGGCCAAGGTAAAATATGATTTTTCAACAAATAAAGGCAGGAACAAGTGTAATACCTTTTTTTCGTCTAATTTTGATTGGAAAATCCATTTCTTCTATTATGTTTATGATTCAAGGTCATCTTCAATGTCAAAGGGCCAATCTAAAGGTCAAATAATCAAAAATATGATTTTTACCAAATAAAGTTAAGAAATTGTGTAATACCCCATTTTCATGGAATTGTGACTGGTAAGTCTTTTTATGGTATTATGTTTGTGATCCAAGGTGACCTTTAAGGTCAAAGGGTTAATTTTAAGGCCAAATTCCTGAAAATAATATTTTAAACAAATACAAACATCAAAAAAACATCATATGTAATACCTCGTTTTGAGGTGATTTTACTGGATAATCTACTTATGCTATTATTTTGGTAATGCTAGGACTTCTTAGACATTAAAAGGTAAATTCCAAGGTCAAAATGTATAAACAAATTGAAGATCAAAGGTCTCTAATGTCAAAACGTCAATTTTAGGTCAAGTAATAGCAAGCGTAATACATATTTTTTGTGTAAAAAGAGGTAACCGACTTAATCTAACTTACTGGAATATCCATTTCTGATAATATTTTAGTGATCGATTCAACTTCATCTTCAAAGTCGAAATGTCAATTTTAAGGTCAAATGAGCGAAAAGATGATTCTAACAAATTAAAATAACACAATGTAATACCTTATTTCAATTTAATTTTGAGTAGAAAATCCTTTTATGGTAGTAGTTTTATCAAAAGTCTCATTCCAAAAAAAACATTTTACACAAATAAAAATGGAAACAAGTGTAATCCATATCTTTGATGAGGGTTTAACTGCATTTATTGTAGTACAATTTTGATAATTAAATGTCATATTTCGAATCCTGTGTCTAGAGGCCTATGTCATCTCATTCCTCTCGCCATCCTCAGGAGGTTCTCCTGGCCTAGTTTAGCCTGTATGTGCACAAAGGTGGACTAAAACTCCATTCATTTCATTTGATTTTTCATAATTATTGACATTTATAAGGTTATTTAGCTATGTTTGACTGAATGAAGTGTTCTTCAACGCCTCCCCACCGTTTTTTATCGTTTTCCTTTGCTCTTTAACGCCATCAGATGCTCTCTAACTCCCGCCTATCGCCCATCAACACATTCCAATCCATTTAACTCCATTTAACTCCTCTCTGTCACCCTTTAACACTGACTTATCCCCTTTTGTTTCCCCTCCATCGCATTTTAGACAATAGCCTTACCATATTTACAACTTTCTGTCGCCTATTAATGCCTCGTTGTCGCGCTTTAGCACTGCCTCGTCGTTCTTTAACGCCTCCCCATTGCCCTTTAACTTCTCCCTGTCTCCCTTTATTGTTTCTTGATCACCCTTTAATGCCTCTGTGATGCCCTTTGACGCTTTTTCGTTGCCCTTTAATGCCTTTTTGTTGCCTTTTAACGCCTCCCATCACACTTGAACGCATCTTACTTTCCCTTTTATGCCTGCCCATTGCCTCTTAACGCCTCTTCTGCGCACCTTAACGCCTTATCATCCTCCTTAAACGCCTACCCATCACACTTTAACGCGTCCCCATTGCTCTTTAACGCTTTCCCATTGCCATTTAACGCTTGCTCGTCGCCCTGTACTGCCTTCCATACCACCTTTTAACACACCCAGTCGCACCTTAACGCCTCATTGTCGCCCTTCAACGCCTCTACATTGCCCTTCAATGCCTCTGCGTCGCTCTTAGCGCCTCCCCATTGCCTTCTGCCCCTTCATTTGTAATGCCTTGTAATTTCTTGTAACTCCTTGCTCAAAATTACATTTTCACATTGTTAAGTTGATCTTTTCACCTTGAGCATGCTTAATCATTAAAAACCCAGAAGAATTATATTATGCAGTCAAAACCACACCGCTACGAGCTATTATGCATCTAATTTATTGCATAGGCCCCTATATGTTTTTCACCCTTCTCGGAAATTGAAAGGGGTGGGCACCGTGGGTGGTACACCAGGAGCATAGTATATAGGTTCCTTTTTATGCCAGGGGGAGGGGTTGAAAAACATAAACACATGTTTTTTTAGCTTGATAGAAGAACTTAACAAATTGAATGATGTAAACACAATGTGCATGTATTTCTTGAATTTCACTGCTTTTTTATGGTACAATTCCCAGTAAATTTTTGCGTGACGTCACGTTTTGGCACTAATGATCATGATCATGATCATGATTAAGATCATGATCACAGTACAGACCATTGATGAGATGAATGATGTACAGATTATGATGTGAGTTTGGGGTTTTAGGGCACGGTCAGTTGTTGATATCGTTTTCCTTCACTTGCCCGATAACATAGGGGTTTCGGGCATGTCTGGGAGATTTACCCCATGCATGTCCATACATCCAGAGACTCTGGTCGGATAGTCCCCAGAGTGACAATGGCTGAAGGTAACTATATTGCCGGTTGTTTAAGGCTACCACGGCCAACATCAGTGCCTGCACTGACATTGACACTTAAACAGTACGTATACACTAATTAGTCATAGCAATTTCCTTCTTCTAGAGTCACTGGCGACTATCTTGGATTTGACACTTTTTCTAGTAGTCAGATTTTGAATTAAATACATTTCATTGTTGACAAAAATCTCTGGAAAATATTTTTGGTATAATTTTTTGGGGTGTTCGAGTGGATAATTGCATAAATCGACGACCTAGTATCTCTGCTTGTAATCAACATAATTTCACGATGTTTATATCAAAATGTTCTTTTTTACAAAATGATCACAATGGTTTTGAGTCACGAAATAGTCCCATATATCATTTATTTTTAATTTCTGATATGTTAATGATTGAAATAGTATTTAAAATGTCATACATATCAAAATCTTGTTATTTTGCTTATTAATATACCTTAAATTGCAAATAAATTATATGCGTGACTATTTAGTGACTCAGAACCTGTTTCAATGTAATCCTTATGACAATAAATGCACATGTAGACATTTAAATCATCAAGTTATGTTGACTACAAGCCGAGATATAGCGGTCTCAACATTTTGGCGGCCATCTTGGACGCCATCTTGAATAATGAAAAAGGCTCCGGCGGGAATCACGGGGAGTTTTAGTATGTTGTTTCTAATGGTATTTGGAAGGTATCCTGAAAAATTCAGCTTGGGCATATTTTTTTCCCCTTGAGCCTGTTTACAGGTCTAATACTATTCGCCTATAAATGTAGTCTTTTGTCTTTTTTTCACGATAGAATATTTTTAAATGAGCTTTTTTTCTGCTAAAATATATGTATTTCGACAATGTTTACTTTGTTTTGTTGTGATATAATACTTATTCAGTTTTTATCATAAATTTTGTATATTTGCTATCGTAACTTCTACTAGCCTTGCCAAAATTCTTTATTTGCACGATAGCAAGTAAAGTTTATCATGAAAAAAATATTGTCACTTATTTGTGAAACAAGCCGTGCAAGTATTTTGTAAATTTCGATTATGTAACTTTAGTTCCCATGTCAACCACTGTTTTTTTGTAGAGGACATGTTAAAACCATTGTGTTATTTACATCGTGTTTTTTACATTGTTTATTTACTAAATTATAAACACCCCAAGCTGTGATGGTGAAATGACGTCTAGTGGTTACAAGTTTGGCTAAATATTAACATTGATAAAAGGTTTTATTGGCCGTTTAATGTCAGCTTTTGGTCATTAATTTTATTGAGGTGTTAATTTGTCGTTATATTTCCAGTTGCCCAAGAGTAATTGTTGAAAAGTGTTAGAAACTACATACGACAATAAACATAGTCAGATATAGCTGTTATGTTTAAATGACAAAGAAAGACTGTTAAAGTAATCACATAATTATGTATGTTAGGCTACCACAAAAGTCATTGACCTTAGCATATAATAATATGGTATGATGATAAGACTTACCTCATCAGAAGATGTATATTTCACTTCTGGGTTTTGCAGCATTTGCAATACCAGAACCCCTATGTCAAAATTGTCTCTCACCATAAATTGTTTTTCCTGGCCCTGGGATAAAAAAAATGGCAGTTGTCATATTTTACGACGCTGACCCAGGTCTGAACTAACAATAACTGGCTTTCTGTATACGACGAAACGAAGCTGACGAAACTGATGAAACGAAACGAAACTGACGAAACGAAACTGACGAAACTGGTTTCCTGTAATCGACGAAGCGAAACTGACGAAACAAAACTGACGAAACTGGTTTCCTGTAATCGACGAAACTGGGTTCCTGTAATCGACGAATTGAGTTATTGTAATCGACGAAACTGGTTTCCTCTGATCGACGAAAAACTGAAGGGTCAAAACTGACGTAGGCCTAGCGTTAGATCTACTATGTTTTTCTTTTCCAAGTTAGTGGTTGAAAAAATGTTAGTCTAGGCCTCTACCACAACATTAGGCCTAAGCCAATATTGAGTCAACGTGTGCATGATGTTTAGGTCACCTGGAGATATCGGTAAATACCAGCTTTTAAGCCTTCGTTGATACGGTCATACGGTGTTCGGCCGCAGACGGTGGACTAAATTTAACCCTACATAGTCCTACTACTACTGGCTTGTCAACATATTTGTTTGTTTTTTGAGCTATTGGCCCAGCATTAGAAGGACGTACGTTGTGACTGACCCATCATCAGACCTGATCAAGTGTAAGCCCAGCATTAAGACGTCGACTCAACATTGGTTTGAAGTTGGTCCACCGTTAGCGATGATGGCCCAACATCAGACTAACCTCGTGCCAACGTATTAGTCGGCTGTATATGGTTAACGTATATTTGACCCTTCTATTAAAAATAACATAATTGTGCTTACTCAGCAGACACAAGACGTTGAATCGATGTTGGATCAACGTTGGTCAACCGTCTACGACGGTGGACCAACGTTAAACCAACATTGATGCAGCGTCTTGTGTCTGTTCGCTCAAAGGGTTAGCATATTTCACAGCCTGGCTCTGACAGACCGGAAGAAGATAATTATATCCCACTCGAACACGAGGCGTTACGACAAAGTTAATTTGATGTTGGACCAGCGTTGTAGATAGTGCCTAGAATTAAAACAACTTTATAATAACATATTAGTGTTTATGGGAAGTTGACATTACATCTACTTGTATGGTGGGAAAGTTGCAGATCCACCATCTACAATGCTGGTCACACTATCAACATTGGGCCAACGTCTCAGGATTCGAAACTCGAGCCTTAGTCGTCTCATGAGCTTTAATAGTCTCGTCAGTTTCGTCGATTACAGGAATACTCAATTTCTTCAGTTTCGTCGATTACAGGAAACCAGTTTCGTTTCGTCAGTTTCGTTTCGTCGATTACAGGAAACCAGTCTCGTTTCGTCAGTTTCGTTTCATCAGCTTCGTTTCGTTTCGTTCCGTCGGATACAGAAAGCCCATTAACTCGACGTCGCGTTTACGTTTGGACACGAAAGTGATAAGACATTAATTTAAGCGGGTGGGAGAGACAGAATTGACAATTGACAGTAGGCCTATGTAGGTCTACAAGAAGGAAAATGGAAAACGGCGGTGTAGGGAGGACAGTAGCATATGAGGACATAGTTACAGGAGATATAGGAATGAATAGCCGTGGCTTTCAGGCTTCAGGCGAAATACAGGCTGAAATAGGCGAAGAGAACATCCTGGAGATGGTGAGATGAATCAGATGACACTGCCCTCCAGATACAATATTCGGTGTGAGCACACGTAGGGCCTACTTTCTCTCAGCCGCAGACCCAACAAACACAAAACATTTGTATAACATTTATACAACGTAAGTCTTCTACGTTGGTCCAACATTGTATAAATGTTATACAAATGTTTTGTGTTTGCGGGGTAGGCTACACAGTCAGGCCTACTGGATTTTTACAAGCCGGTAGGAGGGGGATAAATAAATTATGTTTCTTTTAAGCCTGAATACCAGAGCGGGGGGTGAACCCGACAGAAAAAGAGGTCAACGCAAAAGACAAACAGATATTAACATTATAAGGGGTTTTGTCAAGTTAAAAAATCCAAAAATCCGAGAAAAACTCGGAAGAAAAAAGAGGTCAACGCAAAAGACAAACAGATATTAACATTATAAGGGGTTTTGTCAAGTTAAAAAATCCAAAAATCCGAGAAAAACTCGGAAGTGGGCAGGGGGGGGTCAAACCCCAACTCGGATTTGTTTTTTTGGGAGAAATTTTGTGTTTTGTGTGTGTTGTTTTTTGTTGTTGTACATGTTTCCCCAAAAAAAAAAAAATGGACAGGGGGCGGTGGGTGGAGTCTGGCCAATCCCAGTTTTTGTCGGTTTTTTGGATTTTTTTAACTTGACAAGACCCCTAACGACAATACCATTTTCAGTCTGTCTGTCTGTCTGTCTGTCTGTCTGTCTGTCTGTCTGTCTGTCTGTCTGTCTGTCTGCCTGCCTGCCTGCCTGCCTGCCTGCCTGCCTGCCTGCCTGCCTGCCTGCCTGCCTGCCTGCCTGCCTGCCTGCCTGCCTGCCTGCCTGCCTGCCTGCCTGCCTGCCTGCCTGCCTGCCTGCCTGCCTGCCTGCCTGCCTGCCTGACAACAATAAACCAACTTACATCATTAGGCATACCACTGCAATCTATAGACATTCCATAATCAGTCATAACCAGCTTTACACCATCCTTATCAAAAAGGATGTTGTCATCTGAAATTAAAACAACCTGGAATAATAACCAATGGAACGTGTCGTAGGTATCTCAAATAAAACTATATGACTTGTTTTTGTAGTGTAGTGTAATTGTGTTGCCATTTGGTGAAACTTCGGCAAATTTAAAACTAGAGCCTGACGGCACTGAAGTAGAGCTTGTGCCGGGCTTCAGAGTCATTGTTTTAACCCTTTAACCGCTGGTGTCACATATATTCGGGTTTTCATTTTTTATTAGCACATTAAGTAACACATTTGTGTAAAATAAAATGTGACATCAACCAGCAACATTTGACCAACAGTTGACCTCCATTTTGTCAAATCTGAATAATTTTCAGCGAGACACAACTTCAAGTGGGTGAAAATTCAGATTGAATAATTTGGCGGTTAAAGGGTTAAGGAAAGCTAAGATGCAGCTGTTTCACAATTAAGCAACAAATATATTGGTCTAACTGAGGTGTTGAATCCGACAGTAGCTATGCTGTATCTCGTGTCTGACTGTCGTCAGCTCAATGTTGTTTTTAATGTTTAGTCAAGGGGGGGGGGGGGGGTTTGGTGGTCATGCGTTGCACATGTAATGTTGTGAATTCCCGGCGAAGCGAGCCATAGAGTGCACAGGGTCAGCCTTGATCTGTCACATCTATTTTTTACACCTCAAGTCGACACCTGTATTGATAGACTGCACATTGATTTCAGTGCACATAATAAACTCCTGATTATTACGCCCCCAACTGCGTCTCTGTGTTTATTAGTAGGCCTATATTCGGTCTATTAGGGATAATTGGGTAGGCCTACCCTAATAGAAATTGGTCAGATCTGTGAAACGCAATGACCTCGACCTCCTTTGTTTTCACCGAGCTGGCTAATACAATGAAGTATGAGGGATGGTTCTTATATATAACCTTGTTTTCACCGAGTGAAGTCACTGCGTTTTACAGAATTAAGTATGGGGGAGGGGGTGTCATATAACACTTGTTTTCTCCTAGTGACGTCACTGCGTTTCACAGCTAGCTACTCCCTGTGTGACCCTGGGCTGGGACCAGGGTCTGGGACTGTGGTGCAGTTCATTATTCAAAGCCGATCTATTAAACATAAACTTTAACTTATTAGGGTACAAAAAAACGTGTCTAGCAAACAATTTAATAGCCTAGGCACATTGCATGCTAGTAGGCCTACTGCTATATGCTCAGATTTTATGGCAGTGTGTAGTGTTCAGATTGAAATAACTGAGTCAGGAGACAGATTAACTACTTCCACTGCCACAGTCGTTGAGTCAATGTTGTTTTAATGCTATAAACCAGGGTAATAACAGTTTTAGACTGCAGGACAACAATAATTAGACTCACTATGATAGAACTCACTATAATAGAACTCACAACTCGATAAGCCTAGATCTATTGAGATTGCAAAGTTAGCGATATAATTAGTGAGTTAATAACTTGATGTTGAGTTGAAAACAATAATAGCCTAATTTAAATGTCACTTCTGGGGCTTCGCATATGGCTATGAGATTCATTAAGACTGTAGGCACCAGTAGGCCCTAGGCCTAAGTTTTTACTACAAATGAATTGTTGTTTTTTTGCTGGTTTAATGCTAGATCATCGTCTATGAAGCTCGCCCAACATTAATGTAACATCGAGTGAATGTTTGTTTTGTTGGGCAGTGAGTGGCCGATAGGCATATTATATAGGCCCCATACATGTGTATTGGCAAGCCAGCAAAGACAAGACGTGGAATGAAAGTTGGCTTACAGCTGGTCCAACGTCGTAGATGGTGGACAAACGTTGAACCAGCATTTATTCAACGTCTCCTTGTGTCAGTGTTGTTCTGTATGCCTCTGGGACGGACTGACCATACAGGCAAACACGCATACCGCTGGACAATCACATGCAGCCAGCCTTGTTTCAATGCTGGCACACCGCCTACGACGCTGGCCTATCATTTGGTCAGCGTTGCCGTATTAGGCCTATTATTAATGACATGTGCACTTCCCAGCAAGCACGAGACGTTGAACCAATGTTGTTTTAATGCCGGGCCGACATCGGAGACGGCGGGCCCACATTCAAACAACTTTGTATCATAGTAAATCACGTGTCGTATACAGTACTGGCAGGTCGCCGTCTGTATTGCTGTGCTAGCGAGACAGGTCAAAGCACTGAGGGTCAAAGTGTATGCTAAGGTCACGTGTCACGCGTGACGTCACCTAACAGACATGGCTGACTTGATACATTACACAGTTACAGATAGGAGTTGATGCGTCATTTATATCAGTGTTCATCTGATCAGCTGAGCCAAAATCTCAAAATCTGGCTTCGTGATGCAACGAAAAAAATTATTCTTAACACACACATGGAGTTAGATATGTTCCCAATTCCACAAATTTAAAGTTATTGCCGTGAAATTAATCATACAGAAAACCACTCAGACCCACATTGACCGAAAAAGTAGAGCAAATGCTCTACTAAAAATGTAATTATGCATCACTGTAAACAATAAATGTTTAAAGCTAATGAAACTCTATATGTTTTTGGTTTTAGTTGTAGGCCTACCCCAGTAACCTCTATCTCTTTACTCGGTGTTATGTGGTGCTTTCTGCGTAGGCTACAGATGTGTCACGCTTTTCGTACACTGTGCACTACTCCATCAAAGTTAGTATGTCCACATAAATTATTGCATGGTACAATGGAGGCCTACAGGGTGCATCTTTCCATGCAGTCTCATAATTTATTTTGTTTTATAGTAGGCCTAATGGTTTACCTATCTGGCACGGTTTGCCGGATATCCGGCATAGTAATTAATAGTAGGCCTAAATAATGAAACAGACAGGAAAAGAGGTCAATGGAAAAGAACAGTTATTAACATTATAATTGCAATACCATTTTCAAAATAAGCTGTTACGGTAGTACATTATAGTATTGACAATATATTACCTTTAACATCCCCATGACAGACACCTTTACTGTTTATATAATTTTCTGCTGCGAGCAGCTGCATGGCATATGCTAATGTTTTGCTTTCAGTCAGTCCTGTTTTGAATGGAAGGTTGCTCATTTTCTTTCGCAAATTACCACCTACAAAAATAACATTAACCATGATATTGCATAACTGGACGAGTATGATCTAGAACATTTTACATTAACATTTTAGTCGGCCACTTTGAATTTGATCTCGAGTTTTACATTTTGCTTTATAGTGATGGTCTAGCCCTCTGGCATGGTTTTTCAGAAACAGTATTATACACATTAAAGTCAATATGCCTAATGTCCAACAGCTGGCCATTTTCAATTTAATCGAGTTGTCCGGGTGCATCCTTCCATGGAGCATAACATTTTGTTTTATTATAATGGCATGGCTATCTGGCACAGTTTTCCAGATATTACGGCATATTAAAGGTACACAATCAGACCGAGAGCATCATTTTTTTGGCTCCTTGACATGTCCATAATATGTTAACATGTCCATAGATTAGAATTGCGTATTTTTTATTAATTTTGGGTTGAGCATTTACCCAAATAAATAAGGACGACATTTAATTTCAGACATGCATGTCCAAAATGAAAATATATACTAGTAACTGATAAATGAGATTTTCGGTACAGTTATTAGGTTGCCACAGCAACACAAGATTTAAAAGACTGCTTTCAAGCCAATAAAGACCGCAAGTCAGCTATTTTGAATTTGATAGAGTCGAAATGTTTCGGGACATGACCCTAAAACCGCACATTTTGTTCTATAGTAATGGTCTAGCTATCTGGCACGGTTTTCGAGATATTACACACATTAAAAAGTGACCGATAGTCGAACATTTTGGCCGCTGTGACCTGGTTTTTTTCCCGATGCATTTTCGAGCTCATACGAGCTATTATAGTGAAATACATGGTGGAGCCTACATAGTAAAGTGTTGAGTGAGTCGCGTTTATGAGAAAATTTGCAAATCGGGCATGAACCAAAATTTGGCTGAGGCCTAATAAAATGTCTTTCATTCGCTAAACATGAAACATGCTGAAGGCAAGTTTAAACAACTGCGCACAACATTGATCACGTGACTCTATGCTACCCGGTGGAAACACCAAGCTTTGTTTATCCAATAGCTACCTAACCAGGGGGTGTTTTCAGTCAACAACTTCAAAAAATTGTATTTTAACCCTCAGAACGTAATAGCAAGACCGTGAAACCCTTTTCAGGAAAGAAGGAATAAATAACATTTTTTAAATAAATCAATTTTTAGTTTTGGGCCAACGTCGAAGACGGTGGGGCCACATACAATCAACACTGAGTCAATGTCTTGTGTTTTCTGCGAAGTCAACCGGCTAGCAGCATTATCAGAATTAAATTAACAGGATTGAATTAACAAAATAAAATGCAGATGTGCGATACTTGATGAACAATTGAGTAAAATCGTAGCGTACATATATGTGTGTCATCAGATCGTGTGACAATATATAAACGCTCTTCATCATTCCATAGAACTCTCTGATCATCTATGTGTGGAGCATGCACACGTTTAAGTAGGAGGGTCCTGGAGGGTCCGTATTTTTAGTAGCCGGGATCCGTTAATATTTGAGGCAAATTCGAGATATCTAGTTTTCTGGAAGAGTAAAAAACTCACTCGGTGGCGCCTAAGTCCTTCATCTTAACAAAATTACATATACAGCTTATAATATCGGCACCAGATGTCGCTAGCATGCCGAACAAAATGTAAAACATGACCACGAACGAAATACGGCACCAAGCAAATAATTCTAAGCATAGACAAACTGAAAACTAGCAGGGACCAAAAAAAGTTTGCAACAACAAATAAAAGCTGCACAAAGAAAACGTAAATTAAACAGGAACAAATAAATATACGCAACAACAAATGGAATATAACACAACCAGAAGAAAAGTATGCACCAACAAATGAAAATGTGCCCAACAGAATAAAGTAGCAGGAAAAGTCCACTTTGGCGTTCCATACTCTTCTAGGCCGTGGATTTATGTATTTGCTTTACCTGAAAAATTCAACATGGCGGTGACTAAGAGCGATCTCGATCCCAAGGTCTGAAAAATGTCCATGACTTTTAATGCCTGTGCGACCTCTGAGCTGAGTACCCTGATGACATCGCAAGGCTCTGACACAGTGACCTCCATTTTTAAATGTAATAGTTCTAATACGATCAAAAGTTTACGCCTGCTGAAAATGATCTAGTTTCCGTAGGCACTTGAAATATTTGTCTCAATTTCATGGCATCCGAGTTTTTTAAAGACTGAGCGAGTTTCGTTTTTACACAGCTGGCTGTGGAAACAAAATGGCGGTCAGTGTGACTGGGCCTCGCGCAGTAAATGAGTTAGGCGGCCCAGTCATACCGGGTATGAGCTGAGC
>OZ024904.1:16107074-16318745 GCA_964017125.1 Flabesymbios commensalis | reverse complement strand
TAACTTAGCTCATCGCCCGCCGTGGGCATCCACGTGTTCCACCCTAACCGGCATGCATCTGGACAGTGAACCTGTGTCGCCACATCACATTAGCATAAAATAGGCCGCCATTTTGATTTGGTGGAGATCATATTTCACGTGTTCAAAATTTTACACGGACTGGTTGTAATAATTTTTTTTTTTTTAATTGTTTATAAATCTGCTTTTTCAAAACGATTGAGGGAGAAGAAATGTAAATAAGTTGTTTCGAAAACAAATTCTGCTACTAATTGTGCGAGATTTTTGCTCACTTTGAAACGTCCTTCGGTGTTTGTAATCGTGCTAGGCTATTTAGCGCCTTATTTGGGCACGCAGTAGGTAATGAATATGCTAATGTGAGGCGAGACGGGGATGCTGACTATATACTATGTACATACCGCCCAAAGCTTGCCGTCACAGACTATAAGCCACATGCTGCCTGCCGCACAGGCTGTGAGCACCGACAATACATCACGCACACACCCACCACAGACGACATAAACACAACCGCGCCGAAGATAGTCGGTTTATACGTCAATCAATGAATCGATGCGAGCGATTGATTCGGACGTTTATGAGAATGACTCGGTGATGAACGTACCATTATAAAAAAAAAAAACGTGGAATGTTCATCACAGACATCATTTTTCAGCGAAATGATATACTATATCATTAATCAGCATAGACTACTGTCAGTCACGTTTTAAATATTATTCTTAAATCATAGATGTAACTGTTTTTCTTCGCAGTCACATTTAGTCTATCAGTTTGAGAACGAAATTTTCTCACGATAGTTTATTTCTAAAGTTTAAATTTTTTTATAAATACAGAAATATTCGATTTGACAGTTGCGCTATTGCGAAACATTGCAAATATTTGAATGTGTTTTTCGACTTGCGTGAATTTTTTTTTTTTTTTCACCCAGGTTGATTTACAAAATACTATTATCCTAGCTTAGCATAGCATATCATAGTTGTATCTGGCATATTATTTTTTATGTACCACTTCGACCTACGGTTTTCACGGACCATTTTGCATGTTTGTGACTAAGTGAAAACGTTTTATGTCAAATATAGACATTCAGTTTTCACTTCAATCAATATATACCTTTGTGAATTAGTGCACAGCATTTAGGTGAAACTTCAACGACGCATTTTTTCAACTAATCTGCAACCCCCGTTTCTCGCAACATGCGACATAGCATGAACATTTTCTACAGTCTACAATTCTAAGCTTCAGCATATTACAGACATTTTTCATCTGATTTTCACGGCAATGCACAACCTACCCGCGCACGGCACGTCACTGACATAGGCCACGGAGAGTGGCGACCGCATACCCTGGCCAAAGGCCTGGGGTGTGCACCAGCAATACATGCAATATGGAAACCTGCCACCGACACGGTGGAGGTAGACATCCGTCACTTCAACAGAGTGCTGGAAAATATTATTGGCGACGGCCAATTACAGTTTGGCATTGTTCACATATGACATTTTTATGATCGCTCAGGCCTGCACAGCTAGCCAAATAGGTTGCAGACTGAGTGCTTCATTATTTAAATGACTTTATTACATAAACGATTTCAATTTGATATGAACTATGTAACGTAACCTGATTTGACAGGTTTAATAATGCTGACAGTTTTGTGGCTCGAATCAGCATGTGTGATGTGGGCCGACCTTTCAGCGTGACCGTCACAGGTGCCGTCCACGCGTCATGCGGCGCTGTTCAAATAAGGTCATGTCTACAACACAGCACACAGTGTATGCCGTATAAAATATGCACAACGCATTTAACAGCACAGCCGACAGACTTTATAAATGTGATTGTCTGCTTCAGCCGACACGGCTAGCAATCAGCATCAGCAGTACACTTACTGGTACGGCACATTATAACCAGATCAGCATCGACTTCAGAACATTCTACGATGTCAGCAGTCATTTTATTATACCTACCTGCATCAGCCTTACAGAACATAATAATTTCATATCCTGCACATTTTCTCAGATCACTTATTATTCAACTCCATATTAAATTTTTTATTAATAGTGATTTTTTTAATAATTCCAGTTTAATATTTCCGTATTTCATATCGCCTCCGATTTTTACGATATATCGCTAACGATTCTTTACGACGATGCATAGGTCTGTTTCTATCCACCGCACGTCCGGTGATCTGACGCAGACATGTGCGTTTTTTTAACGTTAATGTTTTTAATGTTTTGCCAAGGCAAGAGGGCGACTTTTGCGTTTGGCGCGCCAGCAACTAGCTGGTCATGTCCCACACGTGACATTTCGTGGAACAACTAGTTCCACTGCACATCGAACGATACATGTAATCATGTCTTTTTGCGACCAAATCGCAGAAGTATTTTAAAACCTCTGGTAGCGCACGCGCCCGAGACAGGTACGAACATACAGCGTACTACGCTAAACAAACCGCAGAGATCGACGGCTACCAGGACATCTAGTAGGAATCCACAGGATCCACCTAGACCTGGTAGTGCGGACACTCCGACGACCAACGGGACGAGAGTTAAAACGAAAAAGTCGACGGCAGTCAGAAGCAGTCAAAAATCGGCCACAGTCCCAAAGCAAATAGATGTTGAAGTCAACTTGTCTAACAGAGACAATACTTATGTAGCGCCGCATTCGCGAGCCGCCGCCGTGTCCCGCGTTAACGGGAACGGAGGTGGTTTACGAACGTATTCCAGCATACCTTTACATCTACGGGGTCAAACCCCGGGTGCTGCTGACGCCGCAATCGACTCGACAAAAAGCAAACATGCGAATATCGCTAATCGCGAAAAAATTTCGACCGACCAAACAGTGCGAAAAACTAGAGTTGGACGAATCATCCAGACTCCTGCCTGATTCGTGCAGATGGTTCACGCCATAATTGCGCATAATGACATCTATGGCGGGTCCAACCGCATACCTCGTATTAACAATGTTTTTAAATTGTAAATGAATATGCCAGGCCTGGCAGCATTGTGTAAAGATATATAAATGTAAAGACATTTTTTTTAGCAAGTTCATTGCTAAATTACTAATAGAAATTATGTTAATTAAATGAATGGGTTGATCGCAGCTTGCAGCAAATGAATACATACATAAAGGACAGTTGGTGTTAAAAGGATGGGACAATTCATGTATAATGCTGCGATTTCAACCAACCACGCTGTAACCACACTCGCTATATTTAAAAAAAAAAAAAAACTATGCTTAGTTATAAGAGGTTACATATTTTTACAACCCCGCTACTTGCAGGAAGCAGTCTCCTACACGTCAGTTGGGTCCTACGTTATCACTCATCCGGGGGTCATGTAGGATCCTGACGTCGTTCAGTTAATGTGGCGTTTATCCCCGGCTTCTCGGACGCGAGAGGTTGTGGACGACCGCCTCGTTTCCGTACCTTGGTGACGGGTGCACAAATTGCAATGTGTGCGGCCTTGGTATTTTTCCCGCACTTCAGGCGTTACACTCGGCGACTACGGACGTGCCATAGCTCGCTCTCGCTAAGTCAGCTGGGACGTGCCGTGCGCGGAGGTTGTGCCTTGCTGTTGCCATATGTTAAACGAATAAACATGATAAGAGGAGAGAGAGTTTTCTGATTTGTTTGGAACCGTCGACTTGACGGAGGAGGAGGAAGTTTGAGTTTAAATGGTGAGATTGGGCAGATTCCCTCGTCGGCCATTGTGACCCCATAATGGAGCCCCTGACGTAGGCCCATCTTTCTATACATCTAATTGTGTGCATTTAACGTGATAGGGTGAAGGATAGTTATGGAGGTTGAATTTTGCAACTTGGCGTTGCACCCGTTCGGATTGCTGTAATATGAGATGGCCTCAACAGAGGAATACGCGTGAATTCTATGGAAAAAATTACCGAACATAAAAATGAAATTTTTCATTTTGCCATTGAAATGCTTTCTCTGCCAAGTAATCATATTGAAGATTGTGTACCGGAAAATAAATTATCAACCATCTATTATTTTTACGAAAAAAATCGACCTTATTCAGATCTATGGGATTTGAAAAAGTGTGCCTTTTTACATGCAGTCGAATGAAGGCGGGTTGCAGTACGGTAATGAGTGGAATTTAAAGTGTAGATAAACAGTTATTTATAAAATTACCAACTTCTAAGATAGTATCACGTTATGTCATTGAGAATCTCACAGAACATCGAAAAATGATTATAAAATGAGCACCAAATAAGCAAACTTTTTTGAAGTTAGATGTAGCTGATTTTAGTATAGGAGAAAGGTTACATATAAATTGTGAGCCATCTCCAATAACTGGCCTATATGCGAGAGTGATTATAATTTTAATTTGATGGTTCGGCTTAAACATGTTAAATGTCACACACAACTATATATTATTGGGGCTCTTATTCATGACGTTGACACGATGGTATGTTATTGTTTACCCATAAGGCTACACCTCCACCGATTTTATCAAAATATCATGCTTATCTCGTCTGTGTATCCGCAGTTTAATTTGGGTACATGAGCTCACTGTCTTTTACCTTGCTGTCTAGACGCAGGGCCGTAGCCACCAGTCCGGTTGGTCCGGTATAACCGGACCAATATTGTCCAGAATGCACCCTTTGAAATGTCAAATTTCGAAATTTTCGTGTGTGTGTGTGGGGGGGGGGGCATGCCCCCATACCCCCCCCCCAACACACACACACCGGAGAACGCCCCTGAGACGGGTCTCTGCAATGGCAGCAATGTCAAATTTATCTAAACTGATAACGTTTTTTAATACTATTGTTGAAGTTTATTTCTGTAGTCCAGTCAATCTGGAGATGTACCTCCCACAAATTGCAATAGTAATGAAACTATGTTTTAGTACCAGTAGTCATCTCAGAATAACATTACGATCGGATATAAATATAAAACACATAATGAAACACCAGAAAAATTATGTCATATAAAATTATATCTCATTAAACTTGAAACGAAATGAAATAGAAAGAATAAGTAATAATAATGGTCCCACATTTGTTTTTTTGCCTGTTTCAGTAAAAATGTCCTTTACATGCAAGCCGAACTAATTTGCATTCTAAATACAAGTAGGTCTAACGTTACATCATGTACATGCTGACATGATGCTGCTGACTATAGAGGAGGGTTGCTCCACGTTATGACAGCTGATCGATTGATGCCAGTAAGTGATACATTGGAAATTCCCCTTCTGAAAACACGTTTCAGTATAACCAGATAACCATGCATATATTGCGTAATAACCACACGGCGTTGCTGCAAAGAATGTTCTTGGCTCAAGGAAAATTTTCCTTGGTTGACTCAAATTTGATTTAGAGTTGACATTGAGCTAACATTAGCGTAACCGATAGTCCAGCGCTAGTCGAGAGATTGAATCAGTCTTGACCAGCGTCGTAAATAGGCCTACTGATATATTGCCAATTTTCTGCCCAATTGGTCTAAATTACCTCATAAATAAATCTTATACAGCTATAGGCCGTAGGTCATTTTTTTCGCTTGATTTCCTATGCTTCTTAAATGTATATTATATATATCTAACCAAATTTAGGCCTACAAATCCTAATTGTGCAAACTTACGTGAGGGTGTTGGTGACTCTTCCTCCATGGCAGCTGATAACAGCACCAAGCAATGCCAATGACGGCATGTGTCTGACTAGGTGTGTCGTCCTCTTCTAGGCCGTGGATTGATGTATTTGCTTTACCCGAAAAATTCAACATGGCGGTGACTGGGAGTGATCTCGACCCCAAGGTCTGAAAAATGTCCATAGCTTTTAATGCCTGTGCGACCTCCGAGCTGAGCATGTGGGCATGTAACTGAAATGTTACTGATTCTAAAATAACTATTTTGCCCTGATTATTCCCCGATATATTCAGATATGCCAGTCAAAAAGAAATGTCCCACGATGTTGTACGCGGTCAATATGTGGCTGAAACCTAAGCCACAGGGGCTAGTGTCTGACTGCATGTTTATTAGTAGTCAATTATAGTAGTACTGAGTGTAATGGGATACACGATAGTGACTCACTCTCCGATATCCTTATATTTACAATGTAGCCTACGGTGATAGATTAAAAAAAATACATGTTTTACTGATCATGGGCAGAGGCATGATGCGTGTGCTGTTGACTGCGCATGCGGTTGTATTGTCACTCCCAGAAGGCGGTATAGGCCTGGCATTGGTACACCTAAGATATGTGACAGAGAGAGAGTGCAGCATTGGTGTTCTTAATAAAGTATAAACACACAGTGAAGAAGTATTTATAACAATGTTACGTGAGGATAAATTTGAGCAAAAGTTGAGCATACTACTTTGCCATTGATGGATCAACTTCATATTTTGTACAAACACATGTCTTGACGCAGTGCATGAACATGCGCAAGATTAACGTCGGTGCACTGGTTTCAACCTTAACTCGACAAGGTCGCCATTAACGTGATCGCGTAGTCACTTTGAGAGGTAAAACAGGGATATTTTTTTGAAAGACCCACACAGGCTCAGCGGGTTTCGAGCCCCGTGTAACACCCCAGATTATACCCCCCTCAAAACCAGGTAGATTCAGTGATCTCACAGAATCTAACTTGGGTATGATCACTAGTCATACTTAATGTGGGAAATGTAACGAAAATCAAGTACAAAAAATGGGCGATAACATAACGAAAACCAGCCTATTCAATTGGTCAAAGTTGGCCTACACTCAAAGAGACTAGCCCATCACCTAGTTTTAGTGAAGGTTTTCACACTTGACTGGTGCATTAGAAGTTGGTTAATTTAATTTTTTTATTGCTAAAATATCCTTAGCCTTATAATATTTTAACAATAAAAGTTGAAATTCAATGACAGTGGCAAGGTTTGAATTTGTGAAAACCCAGCAAACATGAGACGTTGGCCCGACGTTGGTTTACTGTTGGGCCAACGTCGTAGACGGCGAGCCAACAGTAAACCAAAGTTGGGCCGATGTATCATGTTTGCTGGGAACCACAACTTAAACTAGGGAGTGGGCAAGTCCCTTAATCATGTTAATTCATATGGCCATGAATTATTATGTTTTAATTGTGAGCAAACTATAGAACGCAGCTTAACCATGTTAACGTTATGTAAAACGTTATGTAAAATTAATATCAATTTTAGGAAAACGATGAAAGCTCGAGAAATATGAGGAAAACATTTAATATTATTAAATCAAAATATAGAATGACGCCCACTTTGGCGTTCCAGAAAAAAACGCCTTTTGACATCGCAGTTTGTGGTAATTAATAATATAAAGGAAAATATTAAATATGTGTTAACACAAACCTAGAATAATTTTAGAAACACTCGCACAGAAAGACATACATATATTCTTAGTGACCCTTTTAAAAGTAATATCTTACTTATTTGTCATTAACATTTATAAGTTGTATTATTTCATAAAATTTAATTATTCTTTCTAATCAGCATGACAATGAAGAGCTACAACAACCAGTGATCCAAGTGAAATCAATCAACAACACACATTATCACGCCTGCATAATTTAAGGATAACTACAACAGGAGTTCCCGAGCTCAAATGCCCGGCTTTGATCTGCTTGAATTCAATGGACCAAAAATTGGATTAATATTTTGTAAACTGAATTCGTCTTCCTCATGGGCCAGAATCATAAATGTCCAGGATATAATTAAGGAAAGAACCAAGGAGACAAGTTAAAATATATCTTTAAACTGTATTTATTCCACCACCATGGGAGGAGCTGGTCAACGTCCATTCAATCTTGCCAGTGAATCGTTCTGCAGCGTGTCTCCATAATGTACCTCGTACACATGATGTAGGCCTACCCACCCAATTCTGGTTCAATGTTGGGCCAGCGTCGCAGCCCATTGTTGGTTCAATGCGGTCAATCGTCAATGACGCTGCCCCAACACTACTCCAATACTGGGTCTGCGGTATACTTTGCGCCAGCACATCAGCAAACACATGGCATTCACCCAATGCTGTATCAATGTTGACCCACATTTTTCGACGCTGGCCCAACATTTAAACAGCGTTGGGTGATTGTCCGGTGTTTGATGGCCATGTAATAGTGGGCCACCGTATGCGACGCTGGGCCAACATTATTCCCACCAAATCACAAATATAATCGTGAACATATTATTTTCTGAACACTTTTTAAACACGCAAGCTAGCGCCCTCAGACGTTATACTTGACTCATTCATAAGAAATATCAACCGTTCCCCACATACGGTACCCCTCTTTCCCCTAAATAGGACACAGCCTCAGGCGCAATAAACTTAATAGGCTCCTGCATGGTCTCCGACCAGGTTTTGAGCATAAATTTAAAAGAGACACAAACACGAGTCGTTGGCCCAATGCTGCTTCAATGTTACATGTTGGTCCACTACTTTCTGCGACACAGACCCAACATTACAACAACAGGGCTAACTCCTAGTGTTTGTTGGGCAGAGAAGCTCTTAGTGACAAAATATTGTTTGCTATCAGGCTCGGTCGTAGGCTGTAGCCTATTAAGTTTATTTTTTAAGTTGAGTTTGTGTCCTATTTAGGGGAAAGAGGGGTGATGTGTGTGGAAGATTGTTCACATTTCTGTACACCAGTCCTTATGAACATGTCCTTAGGTTAAGTACTTTTGTCTTTAACAAGTGTTCAGAAAAAATAATGTTCACGATTATATTGTAGTTAAGAGCTTAAAGAAATTTGGTTGGAATACTGTTGGCCCAGCGTCGCAGACGGTGGCCCAACGTTATTTCACAATTGGGCCAATGTATCGTGTTATCCGGGTATTGGCCTTTCTGGCCACGTGGGATGAAAGTGTCACCCATATAGCAGTTGCCGCAGTGCTGTGCCACAAAGTAGACCTATGTATACAGAATGCTGGGTTGTTGTTGGGCCATCGTCAGACACATTGGATCAACATTGAAGCAACATTGGTTAGCCGTCCAGTGGTTGCTGTAGACGCTGGTGTAGAAGAATAATGCGTTGGGTCAGTTGGAGTAGTGTTGAGCCAGCATAGTATACGATTGACCGTTATTGAACCAGCAATGGGCTGTGACGCTGGCCCAACATTGAACCGGGATTTGGGGGGTAGTCCTACATCCTCTGTACGAGGTACATCGTAGGCAAGTATTGAATGAATGTTGCCAGCACCGTCGATGGTGGTGGAAGGAATACATATATATTTCAACTTGTGTCCTTCCCAGCAGACAGAAGACGTTCAATCAATGTTGGTTTAACGTTGGTTCAGGATCTTTGACGCTAGCCCAACGATTTAACGTCTTGCGTCTGCTGGGTTGATTCTGCTCTTAATTATATCCTGGACATTTGGGATTCTGGCCCATGAGGAAGAACAGTACACTGTTATGTTTAGAAAATCATAAGCCGATTTTTTGTCTATAGCACTCAAACAGACTAAAGCCGGGCCTCGCTGTTCGGGAACTCCTGCTCTAGTTTTATACTAGAATTGCTCACGCAATTTATAGAATCCAATAAATGAAAAATAACTTTTATTTTAAAGATATAGCCCAGTGCATCATATGCAACACAAAAATTGACGTAATAATATTATATTGAATTTGCGCCTAATTCACAATCGTCGCAATTACATGATTTGTGCAACCCATGAAACTTAAGATTTGACTAAAAATTATCGAATACCTGAATATACAGGAGTCTATTTCTTTTACTAAACTGGTGTTGTAATTATTGATAAATTAAGTTTTACAATGATGTTGTAATCGACTGAGCAACAATTGATTTAAATAGACGACATTGCGGTTAGTAAAAATAATTGAACCATATAATAATAATTTATAACCAGTGAACATATTAATTAGAAAGTCATCGAACATTATTATTTGAAAAGTATCATATAGGTATTGTAAAATATGAATGTCGTGCTTTCTTGATGGAACGCTCCAAATTTTGAGTCAGTTCCGCATTTCAAAACACGCGATGAAAACCTAAAATTGCCTGTTTTGCATGTGGGAATACACAGCTCGTCTTCGAAAGTCTAAAACACTGTTGATGTAGCCTACTTTAAATCATGATTGTTTTATCTTTGTCAGAACATTACAATGTACACTGCGGCAAAATTCACATTTTATTATTGGAAAAATATTGTTTAGGATATGTGATGGTTTGAAAGCCATTTTCGCGATGAAGCTCTCATTTATAAAGTGCTGATGACATTTGGTATGAATATGCGTGTAGGCCTTACTCTGATGACATCGCAAGGCTCTGACACAGTGCCCTCCATTTTCGAATGTAACAGTTATAATACGATCAAAAGTTTACACCGGCTGAAAATGGCTTAGTTTCCATAGGCACTTGAAATATTCATCTTAATTTCATAGCATACGAGTTTTTGGTAGGCAGCGCGAGTATCGTTTTTACACAGCTGGCTGTGGAAACAAAATGGCGGTCAGCGTGACTGGGCCTACAGCGAAGGAAATGAGTTAGGCGGTCCAGTCATACCGGGTATGTAGGCCTATAGGCATGATATGCAAGATGTGGGCTACATGTAGACTACATCGTAGAGAGAACGCTTCAATACAGGCGACCCTCCTGTCTGTGTCTATGACCTGGTCTTGATGACCGTCGCTTTATCCGGGATTTTTTTTTTAATCAAATCAAGTTTATTCTCTTAAGCTTTTTACAAGACATGTGAGATATGTGAGATATACATTATCATTTGTTTACCAGGAAGGCATACAGTAAAATTACAATATTTTTTTATCCGTTAATATTCTTAACGATAATTTGTATGAGATTAGACAGTTTCAGTAATTTAGTTCAACTAACGTTAGCATTCATAACATGATTAAAAGTAAAAATCGATGGATGTGTGAATATGCGTTTGCCTAGTAGGCCTAATAGAAGTAATAGAAGTTTAGCTGATCTGTGTTGCTTAGATTTTGGACCACCGTCTGCGACGCGGGCCCGTCGTCAAAACAACACTGGATCAACGATTGTAAAATTTGTATGTAATCATAAGAAATCAATTTTAAATTACGTCATAAATAATTGCAATAACGCCGCCGTGATGTACCTTCTCGCATGGTGGCTGACAATTACTTAAAACCTAATCAAAATGCTGCCAATTCGAATTTTGCAGTATGCATAATGTAAATCCCCCCCCCCCCACCCCTAAAAAGGGTTTTCCACTAATCATTTTTTCTTATATTTTTTATATGTCATAAAGATGCCCACTACCATTCATTTGGTATATATTTTATTACTTCTGCAATTTGTTTTGGGTGCAATCTTATTTCTCCTGGAATATTGCTGCTTAGGCCTAATGGGATCCCAGTCAAAACGATGCACTGACCAAACGTTGGTTCAGTGTGGGACCATCGTCCAACATTAGGTTTTAATGTTTTAAGGTTTTTAAGTAGACAGCAGGAGGTCTATGACACATGACCGTTCAAATTATCGCAGACATCATAGCTACTCACACCTAGTTTTGACAAACTCCCATCTTCCAGCTATTGCTGACTACTCACACCGCGCGTTACTGTGGTGAAACTTTTCATGACACGGAACAGTGCCTATTTACCTCGCGAGTCCGTTGTTTTCGCTATTGTACTATGTTCTAGGTGACAAGGATCGCCAGTGTAGCAGCATGGAGATAGTAGACTCCATGGTAGCAGGTGGTGCCGAAGACACAACTGGAGTGGCACTCAATGAATGCATGGACCATCCTAGACCTGATAAAGTTTTAATACAAAAAATAAAAAGAATATGTGTGATAAGCTAAATAATATTATATAAATGCAAGTCAGTAAAAGGTTTATTATAAAAAAAAAAGACAAATGCATAATCTGATAGCTATTTATCAGCCGCGTTTACTGGCAGTAAAGGAGACGTGGTTAAACTTTTCAAGCACTGAACTGTTTCCCCATAACTATGTTGTTCACCTTCGTGACAGAGTAGGTGGTGGTGTCGTGTTAGCTGTGAGTGATTTCATTCACTCAAAACGAGTTTTAGCCCCATGACCAGGACATTTTAGTCTGTGAATGCAAACATGCTGACAGTAAGGCATATTTTTTATTGTTTCTTACAATCTTCACTCTACGACCGCCGAGTCGCTTTTTACCCCTCGGCCCGTTGGACCCGAAGGGTTATCTTCGTCCCCTTCGTGCGCAGCCGCCGCCCCCGCCGGCGCACGCATTTTTTTGGCTACTACACCTATATGGTGCAACATATTGAATTTATAATTCATACAAACATGCAATCCCTTCCGGCTATTTTTTTACCCAGGGTCAAGGGTCAAAGGTCAAGGTCAAAGATAAAAAACCTTGTTCACGCGATAACTAGAGACATTAGTATTGGATCTCTCCAATTTTTGAGGTGAACTTACCCGTGAGCAGATGAGCATGGAGATGACCTGATTAGATTTTCAGCTTTCCGCCGATAATCAAAATGGACGACACATTTGTTTTACTAATTTTTTTTCAGAATTTCCTTGAAACCTGGTATATATTAGTTGGGCTGACTGGTAAAAGAATTGTTCCTTTAATGATAAAAGCATGAAATGTTGCATGCTAGAAGAACATACCATGACGGTAAATTTTAGCAATAGGGCCATTCCAAATTTGACCCTTGACCTTAATAGCGGTCATTTATAAAAATGGCCGCCAGAATATACATGTCTCAATATCTAAACCACTTGGAAAAATGATCTTGGTGTCTAAATATACATTTTCAGGACCAAGTATTACAAAAAAGACAATAACAAATACGCAAATTTGACCTTTGACCTTAATGGGGGCCTTTTTTCAAAATGACCGCTAGAATATACATGTTTTAATATCTCAGTTTCTAATTGATTTAGAAAAAATATTTTGTTGTCTAAATATACATTTTCGGGACCAAGGATTACACAAAAGGCAATTAAAAATACGCTAATTTATTATTTTTATCTCAATGGTGGTAATTTTTAAAAATGGCCGCCAGAATATACATGTTTTAATATCTCCGCTACTAATTGACATAGAAAAAAAATTGACATAGAAATTTTTTTTGGTGTTCAAATGTATATTACAAAATTATTTTTTTTTATAAATACACAAATTTAATATTTGACCATCTAGGCATTCATGTTTTTCAAAATGGCCGCCAGAATATACATGTTTTATTATCTCAGTTTCTAATTCATTTAGAAAAAATATTTTGTTGTCTAAATATACATTATCGGGACCAAGGATTACACAAAAGGCAATTAAAAATACGCTAATTTAATATTTTTATCTCAATGGTGGTCATTTTTCAAAATGGCCGCCAGAATATACATGTTTTAATATCTCCGCTACTAATTGACATAGAAAAAAAATTGACATAGAAATTTTTTTTGGTGTTCAAATGTATATTACAAATTTTTTTTTTTATAAATACACAAATTTAATATTTGACCATCTAGGCATTCATGTTTTTCAAAATGGCCGCCAGAATATACATGTTTTATTATCTCAGTTTCTAATTCATTTAGAAAAAATATTTTGTTGTCTAAATATACATTTTCGGGACCAAGGATTACACAAAAGGCAATTAAAAAGACGCTAATTTAATATTTTTATCTGAATGGTGGTCATTTTTCAAAATGGCCGCCAGAATATACATGTTTTAATATCTCCGCTACTAATTGACATAGAAAAAAAATTGACATAGAAATTTTTTTTGGTGTTCAAATGTATATTACAATTTTTTTTTTTATAAATACACAAATTTAATATTTGACCATCTAGGCATTCATGTTTTTCAAAATGGCCGCCAGAATATACATGTTTTATTATCTCAGTTTCTAATTCATTTAGAAAAAATATTTTGTTGTGTAAATATACATTTTCGGGACCAAGGATTACACAAAAGGCAATTAAAAATACGCTAATTTAATATTTTTATCTCAATGGTGGTCATTTTTCAAAATGGCCGCCAGAATATACATGTTTTAATATCTCCGCTACTAATTGACATAGAAAAAAAATTGACATAGAATTTTTTTTTTGGTGTTCAAATGTACATTTTCAGGACCAAGACAAATGATTAGTGAGAATAATCTGAAATACGTATCTAAATGATCTGATAAATGCTTGTTTTATTGTTCTATTGATTTATATAAATCATCGCCACATTAATATGAATGCAGATACATGTATGGCAATGCTTTTTGGTTGATACAGGCTGAGATCGGTAGCATTAAAAAATGATATATGCCATCAAATATTATTTCCCGTCTATAGCTAGTTGACTAGGCGGAACGTTTAAAACCAAAAAGGCAAATGGCTTGATTAATTTTCTTTACAATCCAACAAAAATAAGTTTGCACAAACTGACGAGAGAAAAACAGCATTAGCAGACATTACATTAATTTCCCAAAAGGCAAAATATTGGCCTGACAGATCTTGTTTTTTGTATGGAACCAGCAACAGACACATGATACATATGCCCGACACCTACAAGATGCAAGTATGCTGGCTGAACTAAACAAAGAAGATGTTAATATTTAGAAGGTCAAGTACCATATTGGTGTCTTGTGAACATGGTAAAAGAACCTCTACAACCGCGCCAGACAAGTAAGGGAGGTAGTTGACGAATAAGGAGACATCAGCGTAGTGCTGATCCACAACAAGATAAAGAAGAACTGGTTGAGGCTCTATTTAAATTGGCACTGTGTATTAACATAATGGTGTCATAAACAGTTCTACAAGATTGGGCAACAACCTGTCATTATTTTAACACAGATCAAGCTGTATATGCACCAAAATTCAAGGGCAAACACCCTGGTAGCCATCGATCTTATTGACCATAACACGTGTTTGGCAAGTCAATATCCTCGAAATAAGACGAGTGGATTGAGCCACACACATTTGAATACTCTGAACAGTGATCATTTTATCTAGAGAAGTGTTTTTGACAAGCTACAGCAGTCATACACTCCACTTATTTTTTTTGGATGGGGGGAGGGGTGGGTATCTGGCTTTTTATGTTTGCTGGACCTAAAAAGTCAGACTGTAATTTCATACCTGACGCTATTAATGAGAGTTATTATCCAAGTTAAAAACAAACCTTACTGTCACATATAATAATAGCTGGTCAGTTTGTATATTGTGAATTGGGGTGACTGGCAACTGGCAATGGGAGCTGAGATGTGAAGTGGGCAAAATTAACCTGTCTTCCTATTTTAGATGTATGTAACAAATGAAAATATGTTTGATTACACACAATGTGAGCAGGATAGATGTAATTGAATATATGGTAAAATCTGCCAAAATATATAAACTATTTTATTTGTAGCAAGAACAGGTTAAAAGCTATTTATATTTTCATATTTTTATATTAAACATGTTTCAATGGTAACAATGTTTGATTCTAATATTAACTATCCAAAATGATATATTCAAGATTTATAAAAATACATTAAAATATATATATTTTTAGGCTATATATTTCAACTCTAAGTAGATTTAAAGATTTTGAAGTTACTAATTAATATGCGTTTTTTGTTGGATGATTTTTTTTTTTTAATATATATTTAATCCCAGCCATTAACACATGTGACTGAATTGTGGGTGAATATAGTTTACGTCGCTATCTGCACATTCAAGGCAATATCGTGACCGAAGGAAACATTATATCCTACTTTTATCGAAAAACTTTAAGGCTTCTTTATCGAGCACGTCACCAGTAACTGAACTATAACTAAAAATTACCAGAAAATTTAACATATTGATCTTCATTTATTTATATACTTTCGACCGTCAAGTATATGACTGCCATTGAATTCTTCTGTGGAATTAAAGTGTTTAAGGTCTATTTTTTGAAATACTTGCCCACGAGTATGAGATAGTGTTGACACATATATCTAATAAAATAGCTATTTTTTTAAATGGCCGCAGTTGGGGTCTGTAAAATGTTTTTTGTTGTATTAAAATATTTAAACTTTTTGTTGCTATCACTGCCCTTGAAAATGTAGGCCTATATTAAGATACAAATTTCTCGCTTATAAATGGATAATTAGCCGAGATATTGACAATTAAATATATTCGGAAGGCCATTTTGTAAACTGGCTGTCATTGAATTCATAAACATGTTCTTTCGTTGGATTAAAATTTCTAAAAAATACTTTTTTTATCAGTGCCCCAGAAAATGTATATTCAGATACAAATAGTCTGATTTTACGTGGATTTAAATATATTATATTGACACGTATACATGTAGATTTTTGCAGATTACATGCAGCCAGTTTGTCAAATGACCACCACTCGAGTCAGTAAAATGTTGTTTTTTTTGTTGGATTATTGTGCTTGAAAATACTTTTGTTTAATATCAGTACCCTGAAAATGTATATTTAGATACAAATATTATGATTTTAGGTGGATTAAAAGCTGTGAAATTGATACATACTCGACCATTTTGGTCAACCATTTTGTAAAATTGCCACCACGAGACTCAGTAAAATGTTATTCTGGTGGATTAATGTGTTTAAAATACTTCATTCGTTCTCAGTACCTCTGCAAATGTATATTTAGATAAAAATATTTCGATTTTAGGTTGATTAGAAGCTCATATATTGACACGCGTCGTATGTGGACTTTGTCGACCATTTTTAAAATGGCCACCACTGGAGTCAATTTTTGTCGCTCAAAAATATTTTGTATTGGCCTTCAAAATATACATTTAGATATAGATATTCATAATATTTGTGTATTAGAAGCTTACATAAAAATTATAGACACTTATCATATATTTGGTCAGCCATTTTGTAAAAATGGCTGCCATTAAAATGCTCTGTGCTGGATTAATGTGTATAAAAATAGTTTATGTATCATCAGTATCCCTGAAAATGTATATTTAGATTAAAATATTTAGATTGCAAGTGGATTAGGCGCTGAGATATTGACACTTATATAGGGGGCCTACATTTTGGCGGCCATTTTGTAAAATGGCCGCCAGCGAGGTCACAGGTCATTTTTTTGATGTGATGGCCCTAAGGCTAAAACATTCTTAAATGTGTTCTCTTACAGCATGTAAAATTTCATGTTTTTATCATTAAATGAACAATTCCTTCATATATAACCACCAGCCGGCCTAACTATATAGGTTTCGGCGTCTGCGAGTCCATTGGCATTGTCTGTTTTCGTAGGCGACCAAAAACGAGGCTACGGTGGCCATTTTGGTTTATCAATTTTGTTAAATCGTTCTTCTTTTCAGTTAAATGCCTTGACACCTGGGATATGTTTTCGGGGTCTGCGAGTCTATTGACAATGTCCGTTTTCATGTGCGATCCAAACCGAGGCTATAGCGGCCATCTTGATCATCTTAAAGGGACTGGCCCAGGCTGAAATCATAAAAAAATCTGTGATTTTATTTTGACTTCTTAATATGACCATAAGATGTAAACATGTCCATAGACTAGAACTGCAAAAGTTTTCTAATTTGTGTGCTGCGCATTCACCAGTTAGGCTAGATATAGAGACGAAATTCCCGTATTTCTTATTTTTGACATGGTTGTCAATAATTAGAAATCGGAGATTCCGTCTCTATACTTAGTCTAACTGGTGAATGCGCAGCACAAAAATTAAAAAACTTGTGCAGTTCTAGTCTATGGACATGTTTACATCATATGGTCATATTTAGAAGCCAAAATAAAATCGCCGAATTTTTTATGATTTTAGCCTGGGCCAGTCCCTTTAAATGAAGTATTATTTAATATATCTATAAAATACGATAGTTATATCCGGTGATTTTAACGTTTTAACGGTCCACAGACTAAGTGGAATGATATTTATCCAAGAATACCAGATTATGTATCCTATTTATGTTAGGTAACTCGACTAACCCAGTGTAATAGTGTATCTTCAAATGTTTGTGGTAATATTTTAGATGTAGGCCTACTTGTTGTTAATGAGTCCAAAGTAGACCAGGTAGGAGCCATGGATGTAGATCTTACCGATGATTCTATTGTTCTGGATGTTAATGTTTTGTTAATGAAATACCCATTGTCAACAAAACAAGTTAAAAAACCCCAGATGTTAAGCGATATACCTCATTTTAATCCTGATACGGATGTTGCATATATTCATGCAGCTTGGAATATATGGTCCCAGCATTACAATTAATCCGTTAGTCAATCGTCGCCTCGGAGCTAAAGGATCCTATCTGCCACTCGTTAGAGTGGCAGATAGGATCCTTTAGCTCCGAGGCGACGAAATGTGTCCCACAAGTTAGTGTCCGTAAAACTAATGCGCCTCCATGGCTCAACTCCGAAGTTAGACACATGTCGACTAAAAAGCAATGCCTGGAAAAAGCCCAGAGTCAGGGACCTGAAAGAGGACCGGAATAAATTTAAGAAAGTTAGAAATAAAATACAAATCGGTATTAAGAAAGAACTATATCTAAATTTTGTTGATAACTTTGGAGAAACAGCAAAAACTATAAAAAAATGACGCTGCAACGTAAACCAAATGCTGTTTTGATCTCTAATAATTGTATTTTCTTAGCAAAAGCTTGAAGTTATAAATGTCATCCAAATATCTATACATTAAGTTTATGTACTAATCATCAGATTCATCGTCTGTAACTACACTAATTTCATAAATGTACTCGTTATTGTCATCTAAGACTTTTCAAGTGAACTGATTAAAACAGTTAATACCTCTTTCAAATTTACAATACATAGTTTGGGCTAGAATTTCGAATCCTGTGTCTGGAAGGCAGTGTCATCTCATTTATCCCACCAACCTCAGGAGGTTCTCCTGGCCCAGTTTAGCCCATATGTGCACAAAAATGCCTTAAGACCCATTCATTTCATTGTCACACACATTGGGCCTGCGTGTTCAGGTAAAGTTCATGATAGTACAGTGTTCAAGGTATAACACATGTGTGCACTGAAGCAAGACCTTGTTCAGACGGTGCTGTACGTATATATTTTCAAAGAACGCCCAGCTTTTAAATGCAATAGACCACCCTTTAGTAACTGTGTTATTGACTATACTATATAGTGTAGACATGCATGACCCCACATTGTAAGCATGTGAGGACACTCTAGTCAGGAATGTACGCTGGTACAGATCAGTTCTAAGGATTTATGATCACCTGGGAAACGCCTCAAACCGAGCACTAGGCTACTAATAAAAAAAACTGACAGGTGAGCTCAGCTGATTTCAATCGTAAATCCTTGATTAGATGTTATCATATGTATGGAACAGAGTAGAAGTCCAGTTATTCCTGAATTAGACATATCGACACGACCCTATTGGTTTTTATTGATTATCAGGGGATTGATGACAATCGACAAATTTCTTCCCCTGTTTCTAGTGTGACAGATTAGATGACATATCTCGCGTCACGTCTTTTGACCACCCAGTATGCGACGTACATTGAACAGCCGTTGTTTTAATGTTTGGCCATTGCCGAAAACGGTGGCCCAACAGTAAACCAACAATAGGTCAGCGTCTCGTGTGTGTTGATCCAATGCTGGGTTAATGTTGAATCAGCGTCGTAGACTGTGAATTAACATTGAGCCAGCATTGAATCAACATCTTGTGTTTGCTGCGCAGTCCCATCTAACACAATGTGTTGATCCAATTTTGTTCTAATGTTGGGTCATCGTCTGCGACGATGGCCCAGCATTAGAACAAAATTGGTTGAATATATCGTGTTTGCTGTGCAGTAGCCCTCACGTTTTGATATTTTGTCATTTTTGTTTTGAATTTATTCACAATTTCGAATCAGAGAAGTATAAAAAAGGCGTCTGTACCATTGGTAATTCTTTTTAATAGCTTATCCACTCAGCTCTGGCTATGCCGTCCAGAACCGTGGACCGACCATTATAATGTCACCGGCCGTATGATATAATCGGTTTCATATTATGGCTTTTTTAAAATTAATTTGAAGGAATAAATAATTAATTAAGAAATTACCTAATCAGGGGATGATAATTGATGTCAGAAACAAGAGATGAACGATAACAACGAATAAATAATAACAAATACATGAATACGAGATAAAGACAAAATATTAAATTATTTAAAACAAGAATAAATAGAAAATGTGGGAAGGAGGGAGATACTAGGAAAATAAAAGGGAATAAACAAGAAGAAAAAAGAAGAAAGAAAAAAGAAAAGAAAAAAATGGTTGAATAAGCGAAATAATAGAAATAAATAAACTGAAAGGAATGAAGGGATGACTTGTAGTATTGTATCATAGGACGTGGCGCAATGGCTAGAGCGCGGAGCTTTGCCAATGTCACTGCCTGCCGTGCGGTTTCGAATCCCGCTTGGTGCAGGATTTTCAGAGAAATATCATGTTTCTCCCTTCTCAATATTGGGACATTATTTCGATGTTGTGTCCTTGGGCAAGACACTTTACCCTCACATGCTTTACTTGACTCAGGTGTAAATGAGTACCTGGTAGGACAGAGATGGCAATGTGTGCGACTAGTTCCTAGCGCCGAAACGGCTGCAAGTGCTGTATGCTCCAAAAAGGGAGTTGAAATGGTACATGAATGAACAGGTCCAGTGACCAGGGGTAATATGTGTGAAGCGCACAGAGCATTGTATGTGCGCTATATAAGAACTCACCATTATTATTATTATTATACTAAGACGTACCATAGGGCGTCATTGAGTCACTCCGCCATTTCACATTAACCATTTGCCTGCTAATCACGACAATAGTCGTTTTTAATCCATTTATTAGCCGATATTACTGTTATTGGGAATGAAATGACTGCTTAAACATCAAAATTTGTAAATATTTGGTTTGAGATGAAACAAATATGAGTAATTTTCAATCACTTGAGGTTGTGGGTCGCGGTTCCGAGACACAACTTTAAGTGGAAGAAAACTTGAATAAATTACCTTCAAGGATAAGGGTTTTTAACAAAATAACTGAATGAGCGTAAAAACAAGAAATCATTCAGGGTAAACTTTTGTTGTTCACGTGTACGCTAAATTGTACCATATGTACCCAAAACAGCCCAAGATAAAGTAAGCTAAACATTTTAGATAGCAGATTCGAAACACAAAACTATATTTCCCATGACCCTAAAACATTGACCGTATTGAATTTAAATAATCACAACAGATCAAAAATATCAAAACACATTGAAAAACAATAAACCAAAATCTCCATAAATAACATATTATTACATACTTGTGAAGTAGACTATATAGACATTCATAATATTGTGGTTGTGAAATACGTAGAAAAATTGTTTTATTTATTTTTATTCAAAGAAAATTAATGGAGACCTGAAACAATGGCCACCCAATTTCTCATCAAAGCTGACCCGACTTATCGAATATTCAGCCCATCAATTTTACTCTTTTCCAATTTAAATGCTAAGAAATGAATAAATAATGTGATTATGGTGATTATATCGCGACATAACGTGTAACACAGTATCAAAACATTAAAAACATGATGGGCGTAAGGCCGTATACAGATAGTCTCTGTTACTTTATAGCTCTTTATGGTGATTGTCGTAACGTCGCTTTTTACTGATTACAATATATTACCACCTTGGGATTTGAAGCGTGTGTTCTCCTCTTCTCATGTCGGAAAATACACCCTTTCAGCTCTACAGTGAAAAAATTTGGCTCTCTAACCAGCCTTCATGTGATGTAAACGGTTACATTCTCAGTTGATTATGTGTAGGCTAACCGGCTTATTGCACTGTTACCAAAGAAATTGGATGTATCCAAGTTATTTGCTATTACGGCCAATCATACCCAGCAAACATTACCTCAACACCGGGGCAATGTTTCATGTTCGCTGGTTAGGCCTATATAATTATCTGATTATGCGGCTCAACATCGGTCTTTAATCCCTATATATAGGGATTAAAGACCGATGTTGAGCCGCATAATCAGATAATATCTGTGTTACTATTAGAACTCGCATAACCTGGAAAATATGTCTTAACTATTGACACACTGATAATTGTTCGGTCTTAAATTCAACAAATTCAAGTAATTTTCAGCTGTGGATCGCGTTAGTGATACACAGCTTCAATGTACTGTCAATTTACCCTTTCAAGCCTGAATTTACCATTGTCATCTTCATCCACTACAAGCCGCGAATTGCAGTCGCAATTCTCGACTTGTAGTGGATGAAGATGATTTGATTTGGTTTAAAAATTACATAAAATTGCCATGTATTGGTAAACCATTTTCATGGAAATTTTCGTTCTATAACCCTTGGTTGTAGGAAAATTAAGTCTGTATACAGTGATGTAAAATGATGCTTTAATGCATCGTGAGGGCCTAAAGGGTTAAGTTTGATACTTCAGAGCTCTAGGTGTTGAACTGGGTGGGATTCAGACTGAAATAAGCGGCGCGCTTTAATCAAGATCCCTTTAACCCTTTAAGCCCTCACGATGCATTAAAGCATCATTTACATCCCTGAAAACAGGCTTTTTTTCCTACAACTAGGGTTTTTAGAATGAAAATTTCCACAAAACTGGTTTACAATACATGGCAATTTTCTCGAATTTTTCAAGTCATCTTCATCCACTACAAGTCGAGAATTGCGACAGCAATTCGCGGCTTGTAATGGATGAAGATGACAATGGTAAATTCAGGCTTGAAAGGGTTAAAAAGGCTCCTCGTGGTGTGTTTTTTTATTTTAAAGGGCACTGTTATGAGCTGATCTTCAATAAATAAATTTAAACAAATATTTTGTCGCAGTTATGGCTATAAATTCCGAATGATTAATTACTTCACATTTACTACCTTTTAGTGACCACTTTTATTTCCACTTATTATATTGTAGTTTAGACTTCCACCTTGGTTGTTCCCCTTTATGATAAATCAGATACAACACATGTATAAATAGGCCTACTCAATGGATCTTGGAAAACATATACTATAAATCGGAATTCGCGAATTTTCATTTTTCGTTAGTAGCGCAATTATCAGTGATTATAATTTTCGCGAGATTCTTGAATTCTTGAATTCACTAAATGAAAACAAAAAATGTATAACATTTATACAACGTCTAGAAACAAATCCAACAATTGGTCCAACAGTGTACAAATTTTATACAAATTGTTTGTGTTTACTGGGAAGGCATCAATCTTACCCAGGTAAACATGTCTGTCACCGATCATTTTTATGTACAAATAGGTCCTAAATCAGTATTAACAACGGGATTAAATACAAAATATTTTCCATTGTGATTTTCGGTCATTCAGTTAACGAAATTGTAAAACAATTTAATGGATCTTCTTAAAAAACCTGATGTCAATCGAGTTTGAATACAGGATTTGTTAAACAACCATGACCAGGGCCTGCAGAACGTAACTGTTTGTGATAGCATTCATAGCATCCTACTGTAGGCCATACATATGGTAATACATGCAATGGGCCAGAAAAATACCTTAGGAATATGACATTGCGTGCAAATATATCCGTTTGCGTGTCGAATAAACAGACAAAGCAGAAGCTAGTTTCATAGATGATAACTGATAAACGTATCTATACGCATAATCCAATCACCGTAATAGCAGGCATATGTCTACCATTACGTTAGTAGCGCACTTTATTTCCACCATGTCGGTCTAATTTTACTTTTTTTACTTTTTACAAACCATTGATTTATTTATTTGTTTATTTATTAATTTCTTTCTTTATTTATTTATTTATTTATATATTTATTTATTTATTTATTTATTTATTTATTTATTTATTTATTGTTTATTTATTTATTGTTTATTTATTTATTTATTTATTTATTTATTTATTTATTTATTTATTTATTTATTTATTTATTTATTTATTTATTTATTTATTTATTTATTTATTTATTTATTTATTTATTTATTTATTTATTTATTTATTTATTTATTTATTTATTTATTTATTTATTTATTTATTTATTTATTTATTTATTTATTTATTTATTTATTTATTTATTTATTTATTTATTTATTTATTTATTTATTTATTTATTTATTTATTTATTCATTTATTCATTTATTTATTTATTTATTTATTTATTTATTTATTTATTTATTTATTTATTTATTTATTTATTTATTTATTTATTTATTTATTTATTTATTTATTAGCAGTGACTACAACTGCGATCTGTCTAATGCATATTACCATATTTTATAATCCCCTGACGGATTCATATTTTTTACTTGATTTACAGAAACCAGCTGCCGTAATCATGAATTTTGCCAAATGGACAAAGTTTTTCCTGATAGCTTTTGCAACTGCGTTTATCATGATGCTAGCATACACATATTTTTTGGATAAACGTAAGTGTAAAACTGCACGCTAGAATTCCATGTAGGCGTTGTTAATATTAAGAGATGTTGGTGCAATGTTGGTTTAATGCTGGTATGGTATCGGCTGGGACAGTAAGTTCTCAACTAATTTATAAATAATATACATTTCTCGGAGCAAAAAACAAATACAATAATTTTCAGATACATAGCAAATTTAAATAGACCCACATGTAATGTTAACTTATGTTTTTAATTAGACTCACATGTAATGTTAACTTAGGTTTTTAAAACTTGTCAACTTTCTACCACCGACATCTTCCATCCAACCGGTGATTATTTTATATAGCCTACATTTTATATCATTTTTAATTTTTCTGTCGATAGATAACAACATTTTATGTATTACTATGTTCATTATTTTGTTGCATGCGTTTGAATATCCACTTCCTGTCGTCAATAAATATTCATCTATTTATTTAGCATATTCCTAGAAAAGCTCTGTATTAGTCTTCTTGTAGTCATGCTTACCATGTTTTGGAAGGGAAAATCGATATAAAGCCAATATTATTTCCAATCTAGTTCAATTTCCAATTTTAAATTAATGCATGTACGTATGTTTCAGAGAACCAATATTCCGCAATGAGAGGATTTGTAAGTTTATTTCTGTAATTGTTAGCTTTAGAAAGGATTTGTAGTTTATTAAGTAATTGTTAGCTTTTTTAAGCTAGACATTCACCCAATGCCGTTATAATGTATCACCGTCTGTGCTGCTGGCCCAACTATAAAACAACACCGGGTCATTGTCTGGTGTTTGTGGATTTTGTTTAGAAACTACTATACATATGGGTCATGATTCATAGGTGTAGTTAGATGTAGTATGGAAACTACAACCGTGTGGCTCAAGATTCATCACGACCTGCAGAAGTGATGTGCAAACTACTACACTCTAAACAATATAGGTTCTTTAGAAGGAACCCTTCAGTACTATCACCATGCAACCCCAGGAGAACCCTTGCAGGGTTCTCCTGGGGTTGCATGGTGATTGTACTGAAGGGTTCTTTTTAAAGAACCTATATTGTTTAGAGTGTACCTGTGGGTCAGGATGCATTCTGCCAGTAGAGGTAGTGTGTAAACCGCTACCCTTGCGTGTCAAGATGCATCATGAATGGCAGAGGTACTGTGGAAACTATTACATATGTGGGTCAGGGTGATTAGATTGGAATTTGATCACTCCTTGTTGTTCAGTTATAACTTAGCGGTAGCTTAATGGTCTATGTTGAAAACCCTGTAAAGCCTCTTTTTTGTAACGTAATTATTAACTCTATATTTTCACTCACGTTTTGGTGAGAATTACGGTTGAAAGTTGCATTTCAACTCATCAAGCTCGGAACTATTAATGTTAAGTTTTCACTGACTTGCAGCTGTGTCTCGCTACCGCGATCAGTGAAAATTGTTTGCATTGGTGAAATTGAAGCTCTAACCTATGTTAGTGATTAAAACATCTGTTACCATTTACCATCTTGCTTTAGAAGTGCCACTGAAACACAGAGCTGATATTGTAGCCTACACAAGTGTTCAAGGGGTTAACCCGTAAAGCGCCATGTTAAATAATTTAAAAATAAAATATATATTTAAAAGTGCTGTTTCTCGCTACCGCGACACACAACACTTCAAGTGGGTGAAAATTACCCATATTTTGTAATGCGCTGGTAATCGGTTGCTATGAATTGGCAACATTGAAGCTACACAAATTGCTGAATATTTCTTCTAGTAATATACTCAGTAATGTATGCACCTTCATATCTAAAAATTATGAATATTTTTAAGTCTGTAATTGAATGGTTACATAATATGTGTTTACTTGACGCTTCTCCACATCATAATACTAATAATACTAATTATATTAACTATTTATTGTGTGTATAAATACATTCGAGAAGGATTGTATTTTCAGTATATTGTATTAGTCATGTATATCCCAACTTTGCCTGGCACTGCATGGCTTTAAAAAAAGACAACAGCAATAAATCACTTCTTCACTTGGCACAGAGGAAAGAATATATATGTATGCCGCAGTGGGATTTGGATCCGGTACCCACTGCGCACTCGACATTGTTGCAACGTTGAATCAACGTCGTTGATTCAACGTCGCAGCAACGTTTTGTGCCAAGTGGGTACCCCTGGGTTCTAAGTCAACCATGATGCCATATTATGGCTATATCCTGATGATGAAAAAAAAATTGAAAGAAGTTACATTTAATTCACAAATTACATATTATATTAACCCGGTGGTTGTGTTTTATCAAAGAAGACTGGACCCAAGAAGGTGATCCTGTTTACTTACATGAGAGGGGGATCAACATTTCTCGGATCCATATTTGAGAATCATCAAGAGGCGATCTACTTCTATGAAGGAATGGGTTCATTTTACAGGCAGTATTTACAAACGAGCGTGACAATCACAAATCCAGTATGGTTCAACACTGAGCAGAATTACACGTTGAGGTAAATACAGTTCTACAATTCGTTCACCTGCATATGAAAGGGTGTATCTGCCACTAATCGTCACCTTGGATATGAAAGGGTGTATCTGCCACTTCACAAAGTGGCAGATACACCCTTTCATATCCAAGTCGATGATGGAACCGCCACACTAACACTATGGAAGCAATCATGACACTGAAATATCAGCAACGATACACTCAGCTGGGCAACAAATCAACTCGGTGTGCGCCATTGCTGATTTGTACTAAGTATAGTACTCCACTCCAACCAATCACAGACATTTAGTCATTTAGTCACGCTACATTGGGCGTGGTTTGGAGTAATGTAAGCCTACTTGAGCCGTTGGTTTTTGCACGCCGAGATTCCATGTATCACGTTCTTCGCTCAGGTGTATATTTGTAACTGGTAAGATCAATATGTTAATATGATTATGTACGCTATAGTCAGATTCACATTAAATTCATCAAACAGGTGAATGCATTTCGCGGATTCCTTAGTAAATTCTCAACCAGTTTGCATGACAATTTGCACGCACAATATTATTGTCTAGTCATGTGGCGACTACTCTAAAAAGTTCGCGTCATTTAGTGGTCACGTTACCTTAAAATTAATAAAATAACTAAGCGAGCGTGGTTTGGAGTAGAGTACTACACTTGAGCCGTTGTTTTAATGAAAGGGCCTGTGCCTCGATGGTAACGACATAAATGGGTTCAAAAGTCCACTTAAAAGTCCAGGTTAAAATTAATGAGCCCTCTAAACCAATACAAATGATTCCCGAACACGATATTCTTTGCCAAAAAATTCTCTTTTGGACACGCCCACTTTGAGCTGACATTACAAAGTCAGGAATTTCGTTTAGCTCATTACTGTGGGCTAGGTGGTTTATGATTATTTAACTCAACCTCTGATTGGTTAATACGCTTCGCGTCAAAATCGATCTATTTTTTGAACGCCGAAATTTTATGTATCACGTTCTTTTCTTCACTCTGGTGTTTATTTGTACCTGGTAAGACCAACATGTCACTATATACGCAAGTTCCCACACCAGAAACGTTGCAGGGCTGTGTGTTATAGAAAGAATGTGATATCAGATTATATGATCTCCACCAATACGATTTTTTATTAGATATGAATGAACAACTACCGATATTTTTCATTTTTAGACGACTGTATGATGCTGAAAAACAAGCCATTGCAGACCACCTGCATTTGATGCTGGACTGCCAGATGAAACACGTCTATCCTGAAGGCATCAAGAATGTATTTATGCGCCACAATTCCCTAACCGCAGCCATGCCTCAATGTTCCAAAGATCATTTTGACGACGAGTGCTCTGACAGGGATAACACAATAGCCGCTTGTGAATCGCTTTCCATCAACAAAAGGTTCGAGGAGGGGTGCTACAACGCCGTGGTTAAAGCTAGACTGGTGAGAATCGACAACGCTAAACTAGACTTCTCTATCGTTTCCACATGAACGAAGTCGGATGAATGTTGGGCCAGCGTCGCAGACGTTGGACCAACATTCCAACGACCTTGTGTAAATTGCTCGTTTGGAAACGTGACGATAAAGCAGCCTAATTTAGCGTTGGTGGTAGTAATATGATACTACAATGACAATATTATCATGATTATCTAGTATTTCTAAATCTAATTTTCACATATATACATGTACTTATCATAACATTGAACCAACATTATATATACCGGCATAGATATATATATCAATGTTTTCTCCGAGTTCGGCGAGCACATATGTAATTAAAATGTAAATTTTGAACATTATATAAAAATATTTATGCTTGAAATATCTCATATAGTATACATTTTTTTGTTTTAACGAAATGGCAGTAGCATGCAAGGGTACCAGCTTACATGGGACGTTGGGTCAAAGCTGATTCAGCTATGGGCTGCCTTTGTACTGTATATTCATTTACTTTTTTTATCCCTTAACTGAAAGTGAGTGTTTTATGGCTTACAGTAAACCATTATAAAAGCATGGTATTTTTTTGAAAAAAATTAGGTAGATATTTTCTAGCCAGAAATTAGGAATGGTTATTCTTTGTTGCAACATCTTTTTACAGATTTATATTATAGCAAGTATTTTATTTTAAATTGTACATTTTCCAGTGTTGGCTTGACCCTGATTGTAAAGCAAACGATATTAAAACGGAACACAGAGCTTTGTATCACAAATGGAACTGTTACGGAGATGATGGGATTCCTAAATGTATGAACAAGTTCCAAATCATCTGCACCCGTTATCACATCCGGGCCACAAAGGTACACAGGCTGAGTATGCAATCAGTAGAACACATTATACAAAGCACCCCTGACGTGCACATCATATATTACATCAGAGATCCAAGAGGAATCTGGCTGTCTAGAGAAAAGAGGAACTCACCGGTCCCGATCAAGGCGCTATGTGAACAAATGCACGAGGATCACTTGCTGTTTGAAGAACTATACAAAAAATACCCAGATGTCCTAATGAAAATCAAGTATGAAGATTTGGCCAGCTATCCCATTAGAACGGCCAACGCTATGTTCAGCCACATTGGAGAGAGAATGCCTCGTTCTGTGAGACGTTACGTGAGCAGTATAACTAACAGCGAGGATAATAACAATAAAAATCCCCACGGGGTGGAGAAGAGTAACTCCACAGCCACGGCGATGGCGTGGAGGAAGAAAATAACGTCATCTCAGGCTATACTAGCTCTACAGCACTGCTCATCAACTATTAAACTACTTGGCTATGATCTCTGATGTGTACTAATTGAAACGGTAGGGGTGATCGATACATTACTTAATGTAATCCATATTACTTTTAGAAATATTAATTTTAGCTTTCTCATGAACTTAATCCCCCCCCCCATCTATCGTCTCGTGTGGATATTTTCATAAATACAAATATTTCTTATCATTTGGAGCTGGAAATTGGTTTAGCATTAGTAATTCCAGCTTCGAGTCAAGGACAAATACTGACTGAAAATTCTGTGGATGAATTCTTAGAAACAGATAAGAATACAAACTTCATTATACTTATATTGTGACATAATATTATGACATTATAAATCCATATTCGGATGTTATGCTGACCAATATGAACATTGTTGCCTGATTACTATCAGCATATGACACTGTAATGTCAGCGCTGACATTAAAATGTCATATCATATCGTTATTATGTCAAATATTAACACTATTAACATGATTAAGATCATATATTGACATTATAATGTTATTTTGCGAAATTATTATTCCATGTACTGAGATTTTAATGTCATCATCGTAATATTATTATGTCATATACTGCCATTACGATGTCCTATTGTAGTATTATAGCATTAAACAAAGTATACATACATAGCATATATGTAAATGTGTGATTTATATAGCTGTAATCACACATGTTTAACAGATAATAAATAGTAGGCCTCATATGCATCCCATAATTCCGTCTTGAGCAAGCTGTGTCATAGACGTTATTGAGGAGCGGATACAGCATAATTTAGAGGCCACCATTCAACTACTAGCGGGGGGCTACAGTTTTTGAATTGGACAAATTATTTATTTCACTATCTGCATAACTTTATTTTCTTCACACTCTGCTTCAAGCACAATATTTATTTCAGTTTGTTTGTAGAGATAAATATTTATTTCAGTTTCTTAGAATTATTTTCTGTCTACAAGTTTGAATCCGCAAGTAGGATCAATATTGATCTGTAGGCTTCACAAATTGAAGGGTCATTTAATAAGCGAAGCGAGGCTCGAAATGTTATTAAGGTCATTAAATAATTATAAAATTATTTTATATAAGTATTTATTTTAAATTCATTTAGAGTTAAATATATATTTGCAACAAATGCAACATATCCTTCAGACGATTATTTAATTCACGAACAGTTCGTATTGGATTCGACCACCAACGCACCTCTCCAATACAAATGGACGGAGATGATAGGCATAAATTTGGTAGAAAAGCCATTCCGGCTCAGATACAAAATTGGAATTCTATAAAGATATAATATTTCTAGCTGACCCAATGTTTGATTAATATACTAAGACAAAAAAAAGGTTGACCCACTGCTGGTTCAATGTTGCTGAAGTAAACATGTTAATCATTAATGATCAATAATTGGAACCCTATAGGCCTAAATATATATTATCTCTAGCCGACCCAATGTTTGATAAATATAACAAGACGAAACGAAACGTTGACCCACTGCTCGTTCAATGTTGTTGAAGTAAAGATGTTAATCATTAATGATCAGGACTAGTCCATAAATTTGATATTTAATATATTTTTATCTAGAAAATCTCAAATCATTCATGTAATGAATGACATTTTTTCTGTGAATGAAAAATATATTAACATGTATATATAATGTAAGAAAACAATTTCAATATAATGATAGTAAAAATATTCCTTATGCAGTAGCTTATTTGATTTTCAACGGAATATTTTATAAATATAAATGTCATTAGAGCCCCACCCAGTATGACGTGTAACAGCGACCGTGCAGACAGCCAGTATAAATTGTCTTGATGTTCTAACAAGCGAGAATGACATTTTCGATGATTCGATATCTTTATTATCATCAATTTATCAATGGTAATAGGTGAAAAAAAAACACGATACCACCGATGATGCTATTTATGGTAGACGATCATTTCAGTTTATTTTTGCAATGATTCTATCATTATGATAGGATCAAAGATAGGATCAACTAGATGTGTATCATGACCATGCCAAGGATTTTTGTAGGCGTACATGATGAGTGTGCACAGGCTGTTGTATGTTCGGCCTATAAAACTGTCACTCCTGGAATGTACTATAGCCTGATGCCGACACACCAATAGGGTATAGGTGACAGAGAGAGTGGATAATTGGTGTTCTTGGTAAGTGAAGTAGCCTAACTAGCGAAAATGAATTATTGATAACAATTAAATGTCACGTAAGAATTGTAAATAATTGCATTATTCTAAAAAAACAGGGGCCAGATAGCATATTATACATATATGTATGAATGCATGTATATAATGGTTATACCATTGATGGATCAACTTTATATTTTACACAAGCATATCGATCTAGATATCTCATGCATCAATAATACGCAAGAAAGTTTATAGCCTATATCCCGATTTAAAAACGTCAAAGTCAATGGTCCCATTAGTAGATCCAGTCACATGTGGTCCCATGCATGGTATTAGTAGATCCAGCCACAGCTTGTCCCATCAGTGGATCCAGCTAAGCTGTTCCCTTTAGTGATACGGAAAACGGCAATATCTCATCAGTGTCGGCTTGATCACTGAAGTTGAGCAACGCCGGGCCCAGTCCATAATTGGATGGATGACCGCCTGGAACTACCATGTGCTGTATACACTAGGACATGCGTGCAGCTCAGAGAACCACCTAAATCAGATGGCTCGTCTGACTGACCTAGAGTTGGACGTAAAAGAACCACAATGGACGTAGGCGCAGTTTCCATCCGGCTAGACCCCAGAAAATCCACAATGTGTGAGTACTTGGCACATAAGGCGAATTTGCTTGGAATGAAAAATAGCTTGATGCGCCTGAATGGCAGCTCAGCTGTATATCTCCCAGGAGACTGAGTTGGAATTTGAATGATAACAGGCCTTGCTAAGTTACTCTCGATGTTCAGCCCTCTGAACAGCTTCCAGCTGGATACACGCACTATATATATAAGATTTCATTTTATCCAATCCAGCCGCAGCCGGTCCCCTTAATTGATACAGCTGTATCTTCAAATAAATAAATAAAAAATTGCATTTGCGGCTTGCCCGCTTCGGCAGTCCTCCTAAGATTTGGGACTGAATAAAAGGTGGTCCGTGTCCCGAATTGCGGGTCGATCCGCTTTTTGAATCGGATAATAGGCCTACATTATGTGAATGGTATTCCAGGATGATCCGCTTTGTGAGGCCGCCCGATACTGGATCTCCACTGTTCAGCTAAAACCGAGCAATTTGCGCAAATTTCCATGTCTGACTATTATGACATTGCTAAGCTTGGACGAGATCTTCAATAACTCAAAATGATCAATGTTGCCAACTTGCCATCATTCAGATCCTGATTCTTAACATCTTCCCCAGGTTCAAGGATAGTTTTCACTGCCCCCATAGGCTATGGTTGCTAAGCTAGGGTAAGATGAAGTATAATTACTCCGCTGGAGGGGGTGGTGACTTACAGCGAGTCTAATAATTCTTCCCGACCTACTTTTTATAATGTTTTGGTGTACTACATCCGCTGGTGTCATTTTTTTATGGGGATGGGGGTCAGACCCGGCCTCCGGGGTAAAGCTGACAATGTTTTTGAATGAACAGTATATCATGTATATAGTGGTAGGGATTGTCTCACTACTTCCGTTGCGATTATGGTGCGACTTTGTGTCATAGCATTAACAAAATCATCGGCAACGAATCTGACACCATTTAGGTTCAGGTGCAGACCATCTCGCGATGCTGGTATAAGTGGCGCGGTTGAGGTCCACCAGGATGAAGTTCGATAAATCAGATAGATTGCGCGAAAACACTAATAATTATGTCCACCTTACTGTTGACATAAGGTGTATCAAGCCTGTTATATGAATTCTGAAAAAAGTACTTTCACACAAGTCGGATCTTTAGAAATAAGTCCTAGAAAACAAATGTGGATGCATTTTTTAGTAGAAGCATTATTGCAAAAACAGCTCGAGCATAATTAGGGTGTGTTGAATCTGAAAATGCTTGTGACAAAGCTGAAATTTTATTCCTTCATAGTGAATAATTTGCAATAAAAAAATACAGTCGATAACGATTAAATTACCCATGGTAAATATGCTGTTGGCCGCCTTATTTGAAATAAGCTAAATTGGACCATTTGGGACTATTGTCGTAGCTTGGTAACACCGATTTTTAGATTCGGCTCACCCGATATACCATAAAAAAACAATGTTACCACTTTCTACTCAAAAAATGCATCAGGGTGTAGAGTTTTTTGAAAATCCGCCTTGTCTATTTAGCTTGTGGGGCACTTTGATTGAACAGTAGCTACCAAGTGCTCAATTTTGTTGACAATAGTCCATGGTGATTCGCCGATATGGCTCATCGACGGGTTAATCTTGTCAATAAGCACAACATTGGCGTAATATATACAGTAACTTGCTATTTCCTGTCAATAATACTTGTTTTGTTGTTATTGACAGGATTGTTCTGCACATATTGAAAGTTTTACTACTATAGGCAGTCTGTACCTTGACCTGTACAGGCTGTACCTTGATCTGTACTTTGACGTGAAATAGATTGTTACAAGCAATCTGATAGGTTCGCAAATTATATCGTAATCGTAAACAATTATGACGCAAATAGTAGAATAAAACATTTAGGCCTAACTGGACGAAACGAAACGATCAGGACTAGGCTATAAATTTACCATTTAATATATTTTTATCTAGAAAATCTCAAATCATTCATGTAATGAATGACATTCTGTGAATGAAAAATATAATAACATATCTTAATATAATGGATTGAAACAATAACTTATTCATTATAATGATAGTAAAAATATTCATTATGGTATGCAGTAACAGTTAGCTTATTTAATTTTCAACGGAATATTTAATAAAAATAAATGTCATTAGAACCCCACCCAACATGACGTGTAACAGCGACCGTGCAGTATAGATTGTCTTGATGTTATAACAAGCGATATCATATAGCGATTCGTATTTGGCACAGGGGTCGTGTTCATTACCACCACAATCACATAAAGAAGATGTAACAAGCTAATGTCAATAAAAATAAACATGTATGTAACATCGTGTCTTTAACAAAGCCGTGTGCGTCATAACCAAAATGTAGACACTATTTAGTAGGCCGTAATGTTAATATGAAATGGGCTTCCTCAGATTTTGTCAGCGCGGCAAAATTCTGCACCGACAGCAGGATAAATATTTTGTGGTAAGAGACCTTTATTTTCATCGCCTGGACGGCTCCCAGTAGGCCTAGTTGTTTTTCTACTATCAACTAGGGTTCAGGGCCATCTCATAAACCGAGAACTACTTTCGGATCGATATTTTACTACGCCATCAATTCCAAAGTGTGTGGCCTGGGGCCATTCAAATTAGAATTACTTAAACTTTAATAAATCATGTTTACATGGCCCTAGGCCACACACCTGATACGCAGATGGCCCAGGCCACACACTTCAAATAGATGGCCCCAGGCCACACACTTTAATTTGATGGCCCATGGATGCCACACACTTTAAGTTGATGGCCCTAGGCCATACACTTTCGGTTGATGGCCCCAGGGCTTACTTAAAGTGTGTGGCCTGGGGCCATCCCTTTGAAGTGTGTGTGGCATGGGGCCATCAACTAAAAGGTGTGTGGCCTGGGGCCATCTATTTAAAGTGTGTGGCCTGGGGCCATCACCTGAAACTGTGTGGTCTGGGAGCATATCTAATAAAGTGTGTGGCCTGGGGCCACCAACTAAAAGAGTGTGGCTTGGGGGCATATTTTTCAAGTGTGGCCTAGGGTTATCTACTCAAAGTGTGTGGTCTGTGGGCATATATATCTACCGTATAAAGTGTGTGGTCTGGGGACATCGACTTAAAGTGTGTGGCCTGGGGCCATCAACCTAAGGTGTGTGGCCTGAAGCCATCAACTTAATGTGTGTGGCCTGGGGCCATCAAATGAAATTGTGTGGCCTGGGGCCATCAACTTAAAGTGTGTGGCCTGGGGCCACCAACCTAAGGTGTGTGGCCCGGTGCCATCACCTAAAAGTGTGTGTGGCCTGGGGCCATCTATTTAAAGTGTGTGGCCTGGGCCATCTATTTAAAGTGTGTGGCCTGGGGCCGTCAACTGAAAGTGTGTGGCATTGGGCCATCAACTAGTATAGGCCTATAGTTACTAGTAGTGTGTGGCCTGGGGCCATCAACCTAAAGTGTGTGGTCTGGGGCCATCAACTTGAAAAGTGTGTGGCTGCAGCTAGGCCGCATACTAAGTTAAAGTGTGTGGCCTGAGGCCATTTATTTAAGGTGTGTGGCCTGGGGCCATCCACGTACGTATCAGGTGTGTGGCCTGGGGCCATTTATTAAAAACAAAACCGCAAAACATTTGTAATTACATTTAAACAACACCGCCCCAACGTTTTTGACGTTGGTCCAGCATTGTATGAATGTTATACAAATATTTTGTGTTTACTGGGATCTATGTTGCAATCCGCGTGAAGACGTAGTCCCAAGCACATAAGTGAATGGCCCTTGACCCTAGTTGAGAGTGAGTTTACAACAGCTGGGGATGGCTCTCAGTGTAAACTGCGTAATATATCTAGGAGTTCATATCCCATTGGGATGGCAGTGCGCACAAGATATCCCATTTCTTCATAAATTCACATTGTTTCTAAATCGTCCAGCGAAATAAATAAATTATACAAACCATAACACTTACAATCATGGCATCTACAGCTGCCAGGATGAACCTGTCAATAAGTATTATATTATCCACTGCTGACAGAACGATCATGTCAAAAAGAAATATGTGTTGTTTATTGACATGCTTGCGTTCCCAATAGCCACTACCTAGGCCTATTATTAAAGCAAAAAACAACAACACAAACTATGCTAATCACCGGAGAAGGGGGGGGGGGGTACACGCCTTAAATATGGGTAGAGGTGTGTCTCCGTCACGTTCAAAATCTGACCCTGTCCCAATTCGCTTCGCGGCTAAAAAGACACCCTGTCCCAATTTGGAAATTAACACCGAATTTAATTGATCGGCTTATGGTGTAATTACTACCAATATATTTCATGTTTCATGGTCTTTTTAATCTCTTTAATATTTGTTTAAAACATTTTGAGGCTATTAGACTGAAAAATGTGATGGAATTCGGCTGATAATGGGTTGAAAAATCAGCAAAATATCTTTTCATTCTCTTTGGTGCTTATATTCTATACCTGACAACTTTGCTCTCTGTATAACCATATATATCGATATATATCGTCCCCTCAATTCAATAACCTGCCCAAACAGGATATTCAGGCAGAAAGCATGCTTCAATTCAATAAACATTCAAATGCGTTCATCATCTTATTTACTAAAGTAGGCCTTATGTCTTATTGTCAACAATAACTTATAAGAAAACAAATGACTTCGACAGTGTTATATCATATCAAACTTACGTGTTCATAAACGGTTAGAGAAGGCTCAGGCTATTGGGCCTGTTTTTAGCTGATAGTTAACTTTATGTGAAGCAGTTAACTGCAGTTTGCTAAAAACGTGCCTTCCAACTGGGCCGGTTCTTAACAACGTGTATAGCCAACTAGGCTGGTTCTTAACAACCAACTGGGCAGGTTCTTACCAACGTGCCTATCCATGCAACTGGGCCGGTTCTTAACGTGCCTCTCCAACTGGGCTGGTTCTTAACACATTTGCAACATGATTGGTATGGTCGTATTAAACATGATCTAAAAACGAGCCGGTTCGTAAAACTTTTGCAATGATGATAGCAATGGGCAGGTTATTGAACTGAGGGGGCGATATACACTGGTGTTACACTGTCATGGGCGGGGGCCCTAGGGTAGTGGTTAGCACCGCTGCCTTTCACGCCAGAGTCCGGGGTTCGGTTCCCGGTCTCGGCGGTTTGAAAGAAACAAAATTGTTTCTTCCCCATCCACGTGTGAAAGTTTGTATTGTGGGGAGCCTCCGTGACCGAGAGGTAGCGCGCACGGCCTCAGACCGCCAGGGCTCGAATTTCGAATCCTGTGTCTGGAGGACAGTGTCATCCCAATCATCTCACCATCCTCAGGAGGTTCTCCTGGCCCAGTTTAGCCTATATGTGCACAAAGGTGGCCTAAAGCCCGATTCATTTCATTTCATTTTTTACACTGTCATGTGATGCATTGATTTAAGTATGGATCAGAACAAACTAGGCTTATCAATATGGGGCTTGTTGAAACATTTGAAATGGGGTTAGTAGAAACATGGAATGGGGTTAGTTGAAAGATAAATGGGGTAAGTTGAAACATGTTTCAACTAACCCGATTCATGACCAATTTCAATTATATGGCACAAAAATCAAGCAACTCTGCCACACGTGGCCTAACTGAACGTTGTTTGTTCCAGAATTAATGTGGACCCTTATGTCATCGCTATAATTGATAATAACCACATATTGACTTAATATGTTTCAACAAACCCCAGTTTTGTTTCAACTAGCATCACTTGTGGGGTTATTTGAAACAGTCGACAAGGTGTCAGTTAAGTCACATTTAAACAGTGATGCCAACAACATTAGGTAAATTATGTCCATCTCATCGAGATCCGCCGTTAATGATGATCTTTAGTGCTTTGTTTCATCAACCTGACACTAAAACTAAGATTCTTAGAGCATATTTTACGAAAATCGTTTCAACTAGCCCCGGTCTCCCCAACATTATAAAGATAAAAGTAAATTTATGCGGGGCAAAACGATAGGTGTCTTATATTTATTCAATATTAATCAAATGAATCAACACTGACACAGTTATCCACAGCCGAAGTCGTTCACTTTATAATGCATCAGCAACAGATAAAAGGTTTTGGTGGTTTTTACATTTGTGGGTGCACCCCTAGCTGCCTATAACTAATTAGGTAAAAAAAATCAAACACAATTAAAAAGTACTCATCATTTATCATTTGCAAAGTTTGCTATGTGCCGATGTAGTGGGTATGATATTATAATATAATGTCTCTGTAATGAAGCCACACTTAGGCCTACCTTGGTGCAATATTATAAATGGTGGTTGACGAACTAAAGATAAATTTATTACAGGACAAAAGATGGATTTAAAGATTCATTCAACTGCGAAACGGGTAGGCCCCTATGCGTGGGATCATGGCCACATCTACAGTAGCCTATATAGTACAGGACTGTAGGCCTACAGTAGACTATTACAAGATACTACTCAAACGATACATTGACCCATTATTGTTTTAAGGTTAGCCCAGGTTCCCAATCCCTGCAGTAATAAAGTCGGTTAGCTTGCAAACCCAAAGCCCATCTAAGAGCCAGGTCTGGGAGCTATGAGCTTAGGTGGAATTATTAACTCATAGATGTCGCTCAAGTATATATGGACTTGTGATGATTTGGGAACTTGCTCTTAATGTGGCGGTGGGTATGAAACGCATTTTTTAGTATTATTATGATATAGGGCCTAGGCCTACCCATGGGCACTATTGCATTCCGGGGGACCCGTGTCCCGTGTTCAAGTCATCAGAGTCTGACGTCTAAAATCGATCCCCACGCTGTAAACGTAAAAAGATTAATATTGGTCATAGACCCATAACATAGGTATTCAAATGAATCTGGAAGAGCTAACTAAGACATTAATGATGATTTTAAAATTGAAAAAAACCCTTTGATGTCCATGGTTTATACAAACATATTTGATTGTTGTTTAAGGCTAGTGTACGTAATCAGGTTATGGGATACTGGGGTACCCTATCCCCATAGTTAGCCGTGTAAACGACGGCTCTTGGCCACAGATCGTGCTACCCCATAACCCGCCCCGTAATGTAAGGAGAACGGTGAAAAAAAAAAATAAGACATGATACCATCAATGATGCTATTTACGGAAGACTATCATTGCAGTTTATTTTTGCAATGATTCTATCATTATGATAGGATCACTGATTTTTCATGATCAAAGATAGGATCAACTAGATGTGTATCATGACCATGCCAAGGATTTTTGTAGGCGTACATGATGTGTGCACAGGCTGTTGTATGTTCGGCCTATAAAACTGTCACTACTGGAATGTACTATAGCCTGATGCCGACACACCAATAGGGTATAGGTGACAGAGAGAGTGGAGAATTGGTGTTCTTGGTAAGTGAAGTAGCCTAACAAGCGAAAATGAATTATTGATAACAATTAAATGTCACGTAAGAATTATAATTGTAATTGCATTATTCTAAAAAAAAAAGGGCTAGATAGCATAATATACATATATGTATGAATGCATGTATATAATGGTTATACCATTGATGGATCAGCTTTATATTTTACACAAGCATATCGATCTAGACATCTCATGCATCAATAATACGCAAGAAAGTTTATAGCCTATATCCCGATTTAAAAACGTCGAAGTCAATGGTCCCATTAGTAGATCCAGTCACATGTGGTCCCATGCATGGTATTAGTAGATCCAGCCACAGCTTGTCCCATCAGTGGATCAAGCTAAGCTGTTCCCTTTAGTGATACGGAATACGGCAATATCTCATCGGTGTCGGCTCGATCACTGAAGTTAAGCAACGCCGGGCCCAGTCCATAATTGGATGGATGACCGCCTGGAACTACCATGTGCTGTATACACTAGGACATGCGTGCAGCTCAGAGAACCACCTAAATCAGATGGCTCGTCTGACTGACCTAGAGTTGGACGTAAAAGAACCTCAATGGACGTAGGCGCAGTTTCTATCCGGCTAGACACCAGAAAATCCACAATGTGTGAGTACTTGGCACATAAGGCGAATTTGCTTGGAATGAAAAATAGCTTAATGCGCCTGAATGGCAGCTCAGCTGTATATCTCCCAGGAGACTGAGTTGGAATTTGAATGATAACAGGCCTTGCTAAGTTATTCTCGATGTTCAGCCCTCTGAACAGCTTCCAGCTGGATACACGCACTATATATATATAATATTTCATTTTATCCAATCCAGCCGCAGCCGGTCCCCTTAGTTAATACAGCTGTATCTTCAAATAAATAATTATTGCGTTTGCGGCTTGTCCGCTTCGGCAGTCCTCCTAAGATTCGGGACTGAATAAAAGGTGGTTCGTGTCCCGAATTGCGGGTCGATCCGCTTTTTGAATCGGATAATAGGCCTACATTATGTGAATGGTATTCCAGGATGATCCGCTTTGTGAGGCCGCCCGATACTGGGTCCCCACTGTACAGCTAAAACCGAGCAATTTGCGCAAATTTCCATGTCTGACTATTATGACATTGCTAAGCTTGGACGAGTTCTTCAATAACTCAAAATGATCAATGTTGCCAACTTGGCATCATTCAGATCCTGATTCTTAACATCTTCCCCAGGTTCAGGGATATTTTTCACTGCCCCCATAGGCTATGGTTGCTAAGCTAGGGTAAGATGAAGTATAATTACTCCGCTGGAGGGGGTGGTGACTTACAGCGGGTCTAATAATTCTTCCCGACCTATTTTTTTTAAATGTTTTGGTGTACTACATCCGCTGTTGTCATTTTTTTATGAGGATGGGGGTCAGACCCGGCCTCCGGGGTAAAACTGACAATGTTTTTGAATGAACAGTATATCATGTATATAGTGGTAGGGATTGTCTCACTACTTGCATGCGTCCGTTGCGATTATGGTGCGACTTTGTGTCATAGCATTAACAAAATCATCGGCAACGAATCTGACACCATTTAGGTTCAGGTGCAGACCATCTCGTTTCAATAGAAACGAGATGCTGATATAAGTGGCGCGGTTGAGGTCCACCAGGATAAGGTTCGATAAATCAGATAGATTGCGCGAAAATACTATCAATTATGTCCACCTTACTGTTGACATAAGGTGTATCAAGCCTGTTATATGATTCCTGAAAAAAGTACTTTCACACAAGTCGGATCTTTAGAAATAAGTCCTAGAAAACAAATGTGGATGCATTTTTTAGTAGAAGCATTATTGCAAAAACAGCTCGAGCATAATTAGGGTGTGTTGAATCTGAAAATGCTTGTGACGAAGCTGAAATTTTAATCCTTTATAGTGAATAATTTGCAATAAAAAAATACAGTCGATAACGATTAAATTACCCATGGTAAAAATGCTGTTGGCCGCCTTATTTGAAAGAAGCTAAATTGGACAATTTGGGACTATTGTCGTAGCTTGGTAACACCGATTTTTAGATTCGGCACACCCGATATACCATAAAAAAACAATGTTACCACTTTCTACTCAAAAATGCATCAGGGTGTAGAGTTTTTTGAAAATCCGCCTTGTCTATTTAGCTTGTGGGGCACTTTGATTGAGCAGTAGCTACCAAGTGCTCAATTTTGTTGACAATAGTCCATGGTAATTCGCCGCTATGGCTCATCGACGGGTTAATCTTGTCAATAAGCACAACATTGGCGCAATATATACAGTAACTTGCTATTTCCTGTCAATAATACTTGTTTTGTTGTTATTGACAGGATTGTCCTGCACATATTGAAAGTTTTACTACTATAGGCAGTCTGTACCTTGACCTGTACAGGCTGTACCTTGATCTGTACTTTGACGTGAGATTGTTACAAGCAATCTGATAGGTTCGCAAATTATATCGTAATCGTAAACAATTATGACGCAAATAGTAGCATAAAACATTTAGGCGTAACTAGACGAAACGAAACGATCAGGACTAGGCTATAAATTTACCATTTAATATATTTTTATCTAGAAAATCTCAAATCATTCATGTAATGAATGACATTCTGTGAATGAAAAATATAATAACATATCTTAATATAATGGATTGAAACAATAACTTATTCATTCTAATGATAGTAAAAATATTCATTATGGTATGCAGTAACAGTTAGCTTATTTAATTTTCAACGGAATATTTAATAAAAATAAATGTCATTAGAGCCCCACCCAACATGACGTGTAACAGCGACCGTGCAGTATAAATTGTCTTGATGTTATAACAAGCGAGAATACAATATTTGATGATCAGATATCTATATTATCATCAATATATCATCAAGTTCAGGCTCAATATCGTCCATGTGTGTAGGATTCGTATTTGGCACAGGGGTCGTGTTCATTACCACCACAATCACATAAAGAAGATGTAACAAGCTAATGTCAATAAAAATAAACATGTATGTAACATCGTTTCTTTAACAAAGCCGTGTGCGTCATAAACAAAATGTAGACACTATTTAGTAGGCCGTAATGTTAATATGAAATGGGCTTCCTCACATTTTGTCTGCGCGGCAAAATTCTGTACCGACAGCAGGATAAATATTTTATGGTAAGAGACCTTTATTTTCATCGCCTGGACGGCTCCCAGTAGTTGTTTTTCTACTATCAACTAGGGCTCAGGGCCATCTTATAAACCGAGAACTACTTTCGAATCGATATTTTACTACGCCATCAATTCCAAAGTGTGTGGCCTGGGGCCATCCAAATTAGAATTACTTAAACTTTAATAAATCATGTTTACATGGCCCTAGGCCACACACCTGATACGTAGATTGCCCCAGGCCACACACTTCAAATAGATGGCCCCAGGTCACACACTTTAATTTGATGGCCCATGGATGCCACACACTTTAAGTTGATGGCCCTAGGCCATACACTTTCGGTTGATGGCCACAGGCCACACACTTGGTGTTATCTGGGCTTACTTAAAGTGTGTGGCCTGAGGCCATCCATTTTAAGTGTGTGGCATGGGGCCATCAACTAAAAGGTGTGTGGCCTGGGGTTATCTATTTAAAGTGTGTGGCCTGGGGCCATCACCTGAAACTGTGTGGTCTGGGAGCATATCTAATAAAGTGTGTGGCCTGGGGCCACCAACTAAAAGAGTGTGGCTTGGGGCCATATTTATCAAGTGTGGCCTAGGGTTATCTACTCAAAGTGTGTGGTCTGTGGGCATATATATCTACCGTATAAAGTGTGTGATCTGGGGACATCGACTTAAAGTGTGTGGGCTGGGGCCATCAACCTAAGGTGTGTGGCCTGGGGCCATCAACTTAATGTGTGTGGCCTGGGGCCATCAACTGAAAGTGTGTAGCCTGGGGCCATCAACTTAAAGTGTGTGGCCTGGGGCTATCAACCTAAGGTGTGTGGCCCGGTGCCATCACCTAAAAGTGTGTGTGGCCTGGGGCCATCTATTTAAAGTGTGTGGCCTGGGGCCATCTATTTAAAGTGTGTGGCCTGGGGCCGTCAACTGAAAGTGTGTGGCCTTGGGCCATCAACTAGTATAGGCCTATAGTTACTAGTAGTGTGTGGCCTGGGGCCATCAACCTAAAGTGTGTGGTCCGGGGCCATCAACTTGAAAAGGTGTGTGGCTGCAGCTAGGCCGCATACTAAGTTAAAGTGTGTGGCCTGAGGCCATCTGTTTAAAGTGTGTGGCCTGGGGCCATCCACGTACGTATCTGGTGTGTGGCCTGGGGCCATTTATTTAAAAAAAAACGCAAAACATTTGTAATTACATTTATACAACACCGCCCCAACGTTTTTGACGTTGGTCCAGCATTGTATAAATGTTATACAAATATTTTGTGTTTACTGGGATCTATGTGGCAAGAATGTCACGAGAGGGAGTGTTAACGTGATCTGTTGCAATCCGCGTGAAGACGTAGTCCCAAACACATAAATGAATGGCCCTGGACCCTAGTTGAGAGTGATTTTAAAACAGCTGGGGATGGCTCTCAGTGTAAACTGTGTAATATATCTAGGAGTTCATATCCCATTGGGATGGCAGTGCGCACAAGATATCCCATTTCTTCATAAATTTACATTGTTTCTAAATCGTCCAGCGAAATAAATAAATTATACAAACCATAACACTTACAATCATGGCATCTACTGCTGCCAGGATGAACCTGTCAATAAGTATTATATTATCCACTGCTGACAGAACGATCATGTCAAAAAGAAATATGTATTGTTTATTGACATGCTTGCGTTCCCAATAGCCACTACGTAGGTCTATTATTAAAGCAAAAAACAACAACACAAACTATGCTAATCACCGGAGAAGGGGGGGGGGGGTACACGCCCTAAATATGGGTAGGGGTGTGCCTCCGTCACGTTCAAAACCTGACCCTGTCCCAATTCGCTTCGCGGCTAAAAAGACACCCTGTCCCAATTTGGAAATTAACACCGAATTTAATTGATCGGCTTATGGTGTAATTACTACCAATATATTTCATGTTTCATGGTCTTTTTAATCTCTTTAATATTTGTTTATAACATTTTGAGGCTATTAGACTGAAAAAGGTGATGGAATTCGGCTGACAATGGGTTGAAAAATCAGCAAAATATCTTTTCATTCTCTTTGGTGCTTATATTCTATACCTGGCAACTTTGCTCTCTGTATAACCATATATATCGGTATATATCGTCCCCTCAATTCAATAACCTGCCCAAACAGGATATTCAGGCAGAAAGCATGCTTCAATTCAATAAACATTCAAATGCGTTCAGCATCTTATTTACTAAAGTAGGCCCTATGTCTTATTGTCAACAATAACTTATAAGAAAACGAATGACTTCGACAGTGTTATATCATATCAAACTTACGTGTTCACAAACGGATAGAGAAGGCTCAGGCTATTGGGCCTGTTTTTAGCTGATGGTTAACTTTATGTGAAGCAGTTAACTGCAGTTTGCTAAAAACGTGCCTTCCAACTGGGCCGGTTCTTAACAACGTGTATATCCAACTGGGCTGGTTCTTAACAACCAACTGGGCAGGTTCTTACCAACGTGCCTATCCATGCAACTGGGCCGGTTCTTAACGTGCCTCTCCAACTGGGCTGGTTCTTAACACATTTGCAACATAATTGGTATGGTCGTATTAAACATGATCTAAAAACGAGCCGGTTCTTAAAACTTTTGCAATGATGATAGCAATGGACAGGTTATTGAACTGAGGGGGCGATATACACTGGTGTTACACTGTCATGTGATGCATTGATTTAAGTATGGATCAGTACAAACTAGGCTTATCAATATGGGGCTTGTTGAAACATTTGAAATGGGGTTAGTAGAAACATGGAATGGGGTTAGTTGAAAGATAAATGGGGTAAGTTGAAACATGTTTCAACTAACCCCGATTCATGACCAATTACAATTATATGGCACAAAATCAAGCAACTCTGCCATACGTGGCCTAACTGAACGTCGTTTATTCCAGAATTAATGTAGACCCTTATCTCATCGCTACAATTGATAATAACCACATATTGCCTGTTGTTGCAACAAACCCCAGTTTTGTTTCAACTAACCCTACTTGTGGGGTTATTTCAAACAGTCGACAAGGTGTCAGTTAAGTCACATTTAAACAGTGATGCCAACAACATTAGGTAAATTATGTCCATCTCATCGAGATCCGCCGTTAATGATGATCTTTAGTGCTTTGTTTCATCAACCTGACACTAAAACTAAGATTCTTAGAGCATATTTTACGAAAATCGTTTCAACTAGCCCCGGTCTCCCCAACATTATAAAGATAAAAGTAAATTTATGCGGGGCAAAACGATAGGTGTCTTATATTTATTCAATATTAATCAAATGAATCAACACTGACAGTTATCCACAGCCGAAGTCGTTCACTTTATAATGCATCAGCAACAGATAAAGGGTTTTGGTGGTTTTTACATTTGTGGGTGCACCCACAGATGCCTATAACTAATAAAAGTAAAAAAAATCAAACACAATTAAAAAGTACTCATCATTTATCATTTGCAATGTTTGCTATGTGCCGATGTAGTGGGTATGATATTATAATATAATGTCTCTGTAATGGAGCCACACTTAGGCCTACCTTGGTGCAATATTATAAATGGTGGTTGACGAACTAAAGATAAATTTATTACAGGACAAAAGATGGATTTAAAGATTCATTCAACTGCGAAACGGGTAGGCCCCTATGCGTGGGATCATGGCCACATCTACAGTAGCCTATATAGTACAGGACTGTAGGCCTACAGTAGACTATAGAGTATTACAAGATACTACTCAAACGATACATTGACCCATTATTGTTTTAAGGTTAGCCCAGGTTCCCAATCCCTGCAGTAATAAAGTCGGTTAGCTTGCAAACCCAAAGCCCAGCTAAGAGCCAGGTCTGAGAGCTATGAGCTTAGGTGGAATTATTAACTCATAGATGTCGCTCAAGTATATATGGACTTGTGATGATTTGGGAACTTGCTCTTAATGTGGCGGTGGGTATGAAACGCATATTTTAGTATTATTATGATATAGGGCCTAGGCCTACCCATGGCCACTATTGCATTCTGGGGGACCCGTGTCCCGTGTTTTAGTCGTCAGAGGCTGACGTCTAAAATTGATCCCCGCGCTGTAAACGTAAAAAGATTTATATTGGTCATAGACCCATAACATAGGTATTCAAATGAATCTGGAAGAGCTAACTAAGACATTAATGATGATTTTAAAATTGAAAAAACCCTTTGATGTCCATGGTTTATACAAACATATTTGATTGTTGTTTAAGGCTAGTGTACGTAATCAGGTTATGGGATACTGGGGTACCCTATCCCCATAGTTAGCCGTGTAAACGACGGCTCTTGGCCACAGATCGTGCTACCCCATAACCCGCCCCGTAATGTAAGGAGAACGGTGAAAAAAAAAATAAGACATGATACCATCAATGATGCTATTTACGGAAGACGATCATTGCAGTTTATTTTTGCAATGATTCTATTACTATGATAGGATCACTGATTTTTCATGATCAAAGATAGGATCAACTAGATGTGTATCATGACCATGCCAAGGATTTTTGTAGGCGTACATGATGAGTGTGCACAGGCTGTTGTATGTTCGGCCTATAAAACTGTCACTCCTGGAATGTACTATAGCCTGATGCCGACACTAATAGGGTATAGGTGACAGAGAGAGTGGATAATTGGTGTTCTTGGTAAGTGAAGTAGCCTAACAAGCGAAAATGAATTATTGATAACAATTAAATGTCACGTAAGAATTGTAATTGTAATTGCATTATTCTAAAAAAAAGGGCCAGATAGCATAATATACATATATGTATGATTGCATGTATATAATGGTTATACCATTGATGGATAAACTTTATATTTTACACAAGCATATCGATCTAGACATCTCATGCATCAATAATCCGCAAGAAAGTTTATAGCCTATATCCGGATTTAAAAACGCTAAAGTCAATGGTCCCATTAGTAGATCCAGTAACATGTGGTCCCATGCATGGTATTAGTGAATCCAGCCACAGTTTGTCCCATCAGTGGATCCAGCTAAGCTGTTCCCTTTAGTGATACGGAATACGGCAATATCCCATCGGTGTCGGCTTGATCACTGAAGTTAAGCAACGCCGGGCCCGGTCCATAATTGTATGGATGACCGCCTGGGACTACCATGTGCTGTATACACTAGGACATGCGTGCAGCTCAGAGAACCACGTAAATCAGATGTCTCGTCTGACTGACCTACAGTTGGACGTAAAATAACCTCAATGGATGTAGGCGCATTTTCCATCCGGCTAGACCCCAGAAAATCCACAATGTGTGAGTACTTGGCACATAAGGCGAATTTGCTTGGTATGAAAAATAGCTTGATGCGCCTGAATGGCAGTTCAGCTGTATATTTCCAAGGAGACTGAGTTGGAATTTGAATGATGACAGGCCTTGTTAAGTTACTCTCGATGTTCAGCCCTCTGAACAGCTTCCATCTGGATACACGCATTATATATAAGATTTCATTCATTCATTCAATCCAAAGTACTTTTACACAAGTCGGATCTTTAGAAATAAGTCATAGAAAACAAATGTGGGTGCATTTTTTAGTAGAAGCATTATTGCAAAAACGGTTCGAGCATAATTAGGGTGTGTTGAATCTGAAAATGCTTGTGACGAAGCTGAAATTTTAATCTTTCATAGTGAATAATTTGCAATATAAAAATACAGTCGATAACGATTAAATTACCCATGGTAAATATGCTGTTGGCCGCCTTATTGGAAATAAGCTAAATTGGATCATGTGGACTATTGTTGTAGCTTGGTAACACCGATTTTTAGATTCGGCACACCCGATATACCATAAAAAAAACAATGTTACCACTTTCTACTCAAAAATGCATGAGGGTGTAGAGTTTTTTGAAAATCCGCTTTGTCTATTTAGCTTGTGGGGCACTTTGATTAAACAGTAGCTACCAAGTGCTTCATTTTGTTGACAATAGTCCATGGTGATTCGCCGCTATGGCTCATCGACGGGATAATCTTGTCAATAAGCACAACATTGGCGTAATATATACAGTAACTTGCTATTTCCTGTCAATAACATTTGTTTTGTTGTTATTGACAGGATTGTCTTGCACATATTGAAAGTTTTACTACTATAGGCAGTCTGTACCTTGACCTGTACATGCTGTACCTTGATCTGTACTTTGACGTGACATAGATTGTAATTAAGAAGCCACCTGATAGGTTCGCAAATTATATCGTGATCGTAAACAATTATGACGCACTTAGTAGAATAAAACATTTAGGCCTAACTAGTAGGCCTAATGTTCTTTTTAATTTTTGAAGAAATCTGCAATTTATTTTTGATATTAATAATATTATTATTGTATTATCCACTATTCTAGTCCTACCAATAAGTAAACATTGTGTACTGCTAACGAGATGAGCCGGTCAATAAGTATTATATTATCCACTGCTGACAGGATGATCATGTCAATAAGAAATATTTATTGTTTATTGACATGATTGTGCTGTCAATAGCCACTAGCATTATTTAAAAACAACACACACAAATTATCGTAATGTCACTTAACTCTATATGTAGAGTTATTATATCTGGTGTTTTAATACAAGTGTCCAGGTTAAAATTATTGTTGAGCATCGCTCAATATAAATTAGAAAGATACATCATAAAGATAACTATAAAAATAAAGTAATTTTATGCGGGGCAAAACGATATGAGTCATGTGGTATATTTATTCAATAATTACAAAAAGTATATAAACACCGATAAAGTTATCAATATCCGAAGTCGTTTATTATATGATTCATCGGTAAGAGATAAAGGGCTTAAAGAGGCCATGGTAACAAGCATCAAACACATATTGACGACAAGGTAAAATACTCTGGTTATACCATTCCCTTTTGGAGAGCTGGATGTGTGCCGATGTAGTATTTTCCACTTTGATTGAACAGTAGCTACCAAGGGGATACCCTAAAACAATTATCCGCGGAAGGTTTTTAATACTCCGTGGAAGGTTTTTAATTATCCGCGGGAAGTTTTTTATTCCCCGAGGTATGTTTTTAATTTTCTGAGGAAGGTTTTAAATTCTCCGCGGAAGGTTTCTAATTATCCGTGGAACGTTGTAATTATCCGCGGAAGGTTTATTTACTTATGAGGGTAATGGTCAGCTATAAAGGAAAGACCTCAATAGCTCTACAGGGTATTACATAATATATCCTATCAAACACGACAAAGACCCAATACTAGTAATTGCTTATTAATGTTACTCTATCGTCTGTGACCACCACTCGAACATAATTAGGATATCTGGAAAAATATCATATTGTAATAGGCCTACTCTTCATTTTAGATTTTGTATAATAAATTTGCTGTTCTATTGTAAATTGTATTTCAGAGCCTACCTAGCTGTAGGCCTATATATTTAATTTCACAATGCCAAGATCGCCTATTCTGTGAAACTCAATGACCTTGACCTCCTTTGTTTTCACCGAGCCGGCTAATACAATGAAGTATGGTGAAGGGGTATTATATAACCTTGTTTTCACCGAGTGACGTCACTGCGTTTCACAGAATAAACAAAATATAAATATGTGAAAGACTAGTCTACAGCACCTCAAATTTATAATGTGTACCAAACTGTTTTTTCGACCCCAAACAATTTTTGCAAATAATTTTTAAATAATTTTTTCAATTATTTTGGAATTTCGGAACTTGAAATTCCCAGAACTTGAAACTCGAAACTTGAAGTTGTCTGAGCTTGGGAACTTGCAATAATAACATGTTGCAATAATAACATGAATAAGATAAGCTGGTTTCACGAAATATAAATAAATGTATTACAGGACAAAATGTATTATGGTTGCATCTCATTTGTTAGTTAACTTTCAGAAGAAATTGGGATGTTCATTGAAAGTAGCCTTACTATATCTTTCAACCAACTTTGTATGTTAAGTGAATAGCAGCCTAAGAGAGCCGCAGCGACATACGTGAATTATTACTTTCAAGAAGCAAAACTAAATCAAGCTTTTGTCCAGTAAATCACAAGTAAATAGACCCTAATCTTTCTTACTGAAATGATACATCCAGTATTGTTCATTTTCCTCCTGAGGATGCACCCCCAGCACTCGATTCTCCGGTTATTTGTGCGTTTTCCAATCAAAAACAAATTATCTTGGCTTACTCTCATAAAAATTTGAATTGCCTTCACGTGGCCATTGTCAGTGTTAAATTATCATGTTATCTGCAATTCTTTTATTTCGGATTCAACTTTCTTTGTCTACTATGTTCAGTACCAATGTTGCATATTTTCTAAATTCTGCTTTTATGAGTTTGGTGTAAATTTCCTGCGGTAAATATTTATAGATTTTAGTAGTAGCTGTAAATTTCTCAACGATAGAATATTACCGTGGTTGTATTCAAGACAAGCCAATATTTACAGTTGAAAGCCCATTTTGAAATAAAATTCAATCAGTTGAGATCTCTTCATTTTCGCACCGTTTCGGCATCTGGAATATGCCTACTAACATTGGTATATCTATATCCAGATATAAGTCGTTCTATTGACTTATGCTAAGTTGTTTCAATAAGAAAATAAATCGTTGTATCGATTCCGCTAAGTCTTCTTAGCGACATATAATTTGTTATATCGACTTATACGAAGTCGTTTTAACGAGATGTAGATGTTGTAGACATCATATGGAGGCTCTGCCATAACTTGACGACATACAATGCCATCAGAGAAAGGTGGTTGGGGCTGGGTGGTAGTGGCTGCAGCCTTCACCACCTTGACAATCCTGCATGGATCCACCATAGCGAGTCTGTCAGTTCTTTATAAGACGTTTGAGGAGGTGTTCGCAGCAACATCATCACAAGTCGGATGGATTATCTCAATACAACAGTTTCTTTTTTTGTCAAGCAGTTAGTAGATTTATGATATTTTCGTATTTCCCTTATAATATATTTGATCAAGCTAGTAATTAACTAGTTAGATGGAAGTACATGGCACATATGCAAAATAGCCAAAGGCTAATAATGTTTTTACCCTGTATAAATATGTTTGAATAAATAAATAAATAAATAAATAAATATGGGGATATAACTGATTTTTTGTCGGCAACGGCTATCGCCCAATAGCCAATCGCTAAGAAGTAGTAAACCCAATTGTCTTCACTAATTATTATACATGTATCTACACTTTCAAGCAATGAAATAATTTAATAAGTCAAATAATAAGTTCAAATTTTCCACCATTAAATATTATTTGTACATGTCATGCTACACATGAAGACTACTACGTCTTAAACTGAACATTACATGTTTGACAGATATGTGTGTGTGTGTGGGGGGGGGGGGGGGGAACAAGTACTTTAACGTTTGTAACCATATTGTAACGTTACTGTATAGTAATATTATGAATAATGTCGTGATTAGAACTGTTTTCACATACAAATAAGTGATTGATGGCCCATATCTCCAATATACATTATCTAATCTGAAATAACACGCTGACAAAAAGTTGTAAAATACCTGTCTAATTAATAAATATTGATATTTTTAGTTATTTGAAGCCGGAAGGCAATGCCAGCTTTAATAAAATTATAACAAACTGCCAATGAGTAATAAGTGTTTAATACCTTTGTTATTAAGTTATTTTATTGTTTCAGCATTATTCGTCGGTCCATTGATAGACAAGTATGGTTTTCGTCCAGTAGCTGTTGTTGGCGTCAGTCTTACATCCACAGGAATATTTGCAGCAGTTTTCGCAAACAAACTGTATTTCCTCTATGTCACACTCGGCGTGATTTCAGGTGATTATCGCCCACCAAGAGATGCTGACCCTATGTTGGTTTAATGTTTGCTCATCGTCTGCCCAGTAACATTGGGCCAACGTTTATACAGGGTCTAGTGTGACGAGTCGTAGCACTCCACCTCCAGCTATCAAGTTGTCAGACACCTTGAGATAACGCATATGTGCTATGCGAACACGACTGCCCTTCTCCCTGGCCAACTCCCACAACCCAGTCGAGATGAGTGTGACCTTCCACACTGCAGTCAGTAAGCCGGTGACGTAATTTTTTTTTAATAAGTGTATCACACTATCCATGTTATCTTACCGAGATTTTTGGAATGGTTAGTCAGGGAATGGTTAGACTGGGCTAACAAGCAAACACAAAGCAAAGTTGCCCCAATGCCGTATCAGTGCTGGTCCACCATCTACATAGCTGCCTCAAGGAATTGCCCGCAGCTGTAATCTTTCCCAGCAGAAGGAAAAGGCTCCTAGACCTATTAAAGCGACACAAACAGATTGAAATAATAAAAAATCAGTATTTTCATTTTGGCTTCTTACTAGGACCATATGATCTAAACATGTCCATAGACTAGAACTGCAAAAGTTGAATTTTTGTGATGCGAATTTACCAGTTAGGCGAGATATAAAGACAAAATTCCTGTATTTCTTCTTTTGGACATGCAGGTCTGACTTTGATAACAGGTGTACATTGGAGCTGTAGACAGGGAGAGGGGTTCAAACAACATGGTCACCACGCTGAGTTGTCTGATGTTGATGTGATTGGTCAGAGAGAAGCGTGTCGTGGATGCATAGTATATATGCGCGGGCTCAAGGAGCCTGCCGGTGGTATTTAACTTGATAGCTGAAGGTGCAATATTCAGGTTTTGCATTTCAAATCCTGTGGCTTGAGTTTCATCCGATTCATATCGCCATCCTTAGTAATTTCTCCTTCCTGACCCAGTTAGGCCTTTGTCTGCACAAAAATAATTTTAGCTCAAACGCCGTCTCCTGATTGCCTGACTGATTGATTGATTGATTGATTGATTGATTGATTGATTAATCGATCGATCGATCGATCGATCGATCGATCGATCGATCAATCATTCGTTCGTTCGTTTGTTCATTCCTTCGTTAGTTTGTTGGTTTGCTCGTACGCTCAGGCTGAGCATGTACATTCTGCCACAACGATGAAGCAAATGATGTGTAGTAAACTAAACTCAAAGCAGTCTGGCCGTTTTGACATTGGACGTCTGTTTGGTCTTGCCATTGTTGTGATTTTGAGACATATTCTCATGCTCTTCACAGAAAATTAGTATAAAGGCATATGTATTTCCCATACACCACAGGAACGCATATATACAATATATAACCAGAATACACTTCATTTAATTGGCAAATGTGATGTTACCATGGTAATTGCCATTTTAAATATGCTAAACAGGTAATCACATTTTTGAAAAAAATGTGTAAAAATGGTAAAAATGGAGTATCAGAAGTACAACATTAATATATGAATTCAGATAAAATATATTAAAATACATCACAGGCGGTTCGAAGAAACATTCAATAGGTCTATACACACATTAATAGGGTGAATAAGTTTTTATCATGGGATTTAGTAATCTTTCTAAATTCCCTGAGGGGCAAACCATATTCATATTTTGAGATGAACGAAGTGACGCAAAGAAATCAACCTTGTATGTGCTAGGCTCCCCATTCTATGTTCAAATAGTTGCGCAAGTGATGCCATCTGGTGAAAGGCTAAGCAATATTGCCAGGTCTGAGCTTGGCTCAGACTGCTATGAGTTAAGATATGACAAATACGTCTCTCATGTTTCTCATTGCGTCGTTTTCAGGTATTGGTATAGGGATGTGCAACATGACCTGTCTGTTGATACCTCAACATTATTTCTTAGAGAAGAGAGCTTTGGCCGGTGGCATCGCAGTTACTGGGATGAGTGTGGCAGTGCTAGCTTTTGTACCTCTAGCAGAGGTTTTATTAGAGTTGTTTGGCTGGAGAGGGACGATAATGATGATGTCAGCCTTTGTCTTCCAACTCATTCCATGTGTAGCGCTCTACAGACCACACACAATGATATCTGATGAATCTGGTCGAATGGATGATACCGCAGAAACAAGAGAGAAACCACAACAGAAAGATGCTGGGACTAAAATGGATACTTTTAAGCAGGAAGGTGATGAACCAATATTCACTATATCTGACCATTATGGGAGAGAGAGCTATGATGTCAGCACACTTAGATGTGATGTTTCTAAAATATCAGCAGATACAAAACACACATTTACTTTATCAAAAAATTACACAGCTACAATAAAATGGTTTAAACAAATGATTGATCTTTCTCTGCTAAAAGATCCCTGGCTGTGTATGTTTGTATTTGGAGGGTGCTTAGTTAATATTGGTCTCTTCACGGCTTACACCCATTCAGTGAGTAGGGCTGTCGACATCGGCCTTACAAGCCAACAAGCTGCCTTTATTGGTTCATGTATAGGTATAGGTGGTTTAGTATCTAGACTTATCATGATGTTTCCCCTCAGTACAGGCAAGATGAACCTTATATGGGCATATAGCTGTGGACAGATGGCTGGAGGATTTGTTCTTTGTGCTCATTATTTTGTAACAGGACTGGCTGGAAGCACCACCTTGTCAATATTATATGGTGTTACTGAAGGTCAGTATGTGACTATAGTCAGATTCATATTAAATTCATCAACCAGGATTATTGAATTTCGCGGATTTCTCAGTCAATTCTCAACCAACCCCTCATGAAATTTTACACACGCAATTTTCCAATAATGTCTGAATACCCAGAAAGTTTTGATGAGTATTGTAGAATAATGTTAAGTATTGTAGAAGTTAGACCATTTGACATGTAATAAATTCTGAGACGGAGCTAATGGGTTTATAGAGGGCAACATTGTTTTTTTCTTTACTACATGTGAAATGGTCTAACTTCTAAAATATTTATCAAAATTTCGCGAAACTTTCAGGGTGGTCTCGACATGAATGAAAAATTATGTGTGTAAAATTTCATGAAAATTTACTGAGAAATAGGCAAAGTCATTTACCACGGTTTATGTGAATCCGACTATAAGCACTGAGCATTACGTATACATGTATACTTTCGTGTTAACTGTTTTATTTGTTGCTGTAACATATTAGCAACATATCATCAAGGGAAATGTATGCTTTGTCATTTGAGCCAACACTTAAATGTCACTTTGCATTATATTTCCCACTTTTTATCATATTTGCACAGCATTTTGCACTGCACTTTTTATAATACTTGCTAACCAAATATATATATGGAGGATGCCAGTGTTTTCAAGTTAATGTGTGAAATTAATGTGGTAATGTAAGCCTTTCTTGTGCAATTTTAGTCCTACTAGGGCCTTTTGATGATACTCTGAAATTTCCCATTGCGGGTATTACCTAATTTAAATCCAATAAACTGTGATACTATTTGTATTTGGGAAAATTATGATAATGTTTGCCATTTTTGTTTGATTTTCGATGATAGGGCTCTGGATACCTGTACAGATAACGGCATTAAGGGATCTAATTGGCCTGAGTAATCTCACCAGAGGTTGTAGCCTCCTGTTTACAGCTATAGGAATTACTGTACTTGTATCTGTTCCCTTCACAGGTTATGTTCTTTTCTAATATATATAATTATTCTCTGGCGTAGATACACACAGGTAGATACATCGGATATATATATATATATAAATAGATATATAAAGGCATATAATATAAAATATTTTAAGAGACTTGACTACGACGGAAATTACTGATGAAGTGGATGGAAATAAAATATGTGTCTACTTTACTATAAAGTGATCATTAACATAATAGTCCGGTAGCCATGGCAGTATACCTGGACTTGGAGTATATACTTTTTTCTGTACAAAATACTGCTGCCCAGACAACCTGTTTGAAGATTCCGGAGGGTGTGGAGGTGTCACCCTTGGACAATTATAATTATTCACGTTTTTCAAACTGGCCGCGAAGAGCCACTGTGGAAATATAACTTTTTCACTTTTTGGCATAGAAATATGTATAATACCACTTTTCAAACTAAATCGACCACGACAAACTCATTTCCGGCATTATTTTTTCAATTAAGGAGTCGCTGTCGTGCATAAATCCAAGATGGCCGCCACCACTAAAGTACATTTCTGAACAGAAACAAACGTGAAACTACATTGCTGTCCAAACGTTCTCTGTGGATTTATTTTCTACGTGTATTCAGCGAGAGTCAGATCATATAAGGATAAGGGAAAAATGAGCAACACAGGTAGAGCTATATAAAAATAGTTACCACTAATCTATAATGACTGTTCTGAACTCAGTTGTCATGAACATCTTAAAGGCTTAAAATCACGAAGATTCATACCTTACTTGAAAAACTAAAAGATGTGCCGACGATGAGACCTCAGCTGCAGTGCTAAATTTGCACGAAACGACAGGCGAAATTGGGGATGGCCTTACAGACAGACAGCTGGACTGGTGGATAACTTGACTACTTAATGTACCCAGCCTCATGCTGATTGAAACAAAGTAGTAGTAGTACTTAGAATAATGCTTAACGTCACTTTTCGGCACTAATTTTAATTGACATTTAGTTGTAATTTAAGTGACACAGTAATATACTGAAAAACAGTGCAGTCCATTGAGGAGATGAATGATGCACATATGATGATGTGAGGCTGGGGTGATAGGGCATGGTGGGTTATTCAGAGTGGATTCTTTCACTCGCCTGATAAGGGGTTTTGGGCATGTCTAGGAGATTTAACCCCAGATATGCTAGACGGTGGGAGACTTGGGATTAGCTATACAAAGCACAGCTCCGCTATCCTCGGGTCTGATATTAGTAATAGCTGCGGGTAACTCCATTCATCCCATGTGATATACCTAATGCCAAACACTCTATTGCCGATAACTTAAAGCCTTACCACGGCCAACACCATACAGAACAGATCCCTAATGACCCTCCCCAGGTGGGGGCCAACAATACTACCACTTGCAGCAATATATGGGACCATAACATGCTGTCATAACATGCTGTCATAAATGCAGTTGTTTGTTCAATAATACGTGATTTAACGAGTTTGGTCACCTATGCGAAAAATAGAAGAGCCAACTTGAACACTATAAGTATCTTCAGTGCAGTTGCCATAGTAACAGGCAGCTGTACATGTATCATAGACTGATATGGCATGACGACCAAAATAACTATCAGGTATGATTTGCTTGTACTTTCAACTTTTATACCTATGTTGTTGCAATCTCAATCCGAGATTCCATGAACATCTCAGTTGAGAATTTCTCTTTTACGTAAAATGGTGCAGGAGCAAACTAAAAACACCCATGTCATCTGAGACAACCCTGTGACCAACTTTCCTCTCAGCAGTAAGTACCTGATAAAACAATTCTGATTCTTTGTGCGAGGTGCCTAAATCTGGTCTAAGTATTATAGCATGATGGCTACTTTCTGTTATCATCACCAGTGATTACAAGTTGATATGTCAATGTGTACATGCAACACTTTATCCTCTTCAATGTCTTTGATAGTGGTTCTGATTTGCTGTTTTTAAATTTCACTAACCATGAGGACCACATTTGGAGCAGGAAGAAGTGCATTGCTAGCCAGTTTGTGGACTGCCTAATATTGTGTTTCCTTTCAAGCTGAAGTCTTTGCATCTATCAAATACTAGATACATATTGACGGAAATGAGTTGAATAGAAAAAAATGACCTACAACTTTTGTAGTGAAGTCATTGACAATTCCGTTAGTATGCCACGCTATTATCCACATCACTACTGAACCATCGACCACCAAGCTACTGCATTCACAGGTCTGCGACATATGTCTAACTGAAGAATATTGTTAAGAAAAATAAAACATAGCAGTTGCTAATAGAGCCAGCTCGTGTACCAATATTTCAATAATTTTGATACTTCTGGGACTTGATTGAATCCTAAGATGTACGTGCTGATCAGGAATCAGATTGACCTTCACATATAGCAGCAGTTGAACAGATGTTACCATACATGTTTGCACCAGGGCATCTGGACTATGCACGTTATGGTTTATATTATCTGAGAAATATGCAGGCTATGCCATTAGATACCAGTTCATGAAAGGTTTCCTCATGATCATAACTTGTTTTATTAGGGGATCCACCCAATTTTTTGAAGTTCTGTTCTTGTTGGTAAGATCAGACATGCGAACTATTTTTTTAAAAATGTCAAGGGCTTGATATCTGGAAACTGATGAATTTAAATCCTGACCAATATTTTGGAGAAAACAATTGTATTGGGACTATTGTAGGCTATATAGGCCTAGATTAGTGTCTAGTGCTATGCCTTCAAAATGTGATAGCCTTTGTAAAGTCAGTAAGTAGGCTCAGAAAGTTGTATGCAGGTACCTGTACCTAAACATGTGCTTCTCATGATACAAAATGTGAGTTTCTAATAATTATAGCGGTGGCGGCTATCTTGGATTTATGCCCGAAATAAGCTTCTGAAAAAAAAATAATGCCGGGGATGAGTTGCTTGTGCTAAAATTAGTTGGAAAAGTGGTATTATACATATTTCTAGGGAAAAAAAAGTTACATTCCCACTGTGGCTATTGGCCGCCATTTTGAAAAACGTGAATAACTGAAATTGCCCAAGGGTGACACCTCCACACCCTCTGGATTTTATAACTAGGGGGTCTGGACAACAATATTCTGCAAAGAAAAAAACTATATACTCCAAGTCCAGGTTAAAACAAAATAAGGGACTTGGCTGCCGGACTTTAACGCTTTATCATTCTCACCATAGAAGGGGCTATTGATGAAACAGTTTTTAAATTCTAATACCAAGATAAATTGGAGTATGATTATTCCGAGAGCATTAAATTCAATTACCCTGGATAAGATGTTATTCTCAATGGAGTAGTCAAAATGAGTTTACATTTTGATATGTTGAAATTCATTCTCAAAATGTTGCTCCAAAGTATTACAAAACATATTTCCGAAGAGAAAGGACATATTATCTTTCGATACATTTTAGCATCGTCAGCATATAATTCATAAATGATGCAGATATTATCTATATAATTATAACACAAATAATATAGGTCCAATAATAGAGCCTTGTGGTACAGCTGATGTTACAGATAAAGGTGGTGATACCTTACCTTCTATCATAATGCTTAATCCACTTCAGTAAGTTACTGTTATTAAGTAAGTATTTTATTCAATTATTTTTTAACTATTAGGTCATGCGGTACAGAATGAAAGGCTTGAGCAAAAGGAATATAATGTTTGACTCCCAGAATCTAAATTGCTACTGATATCAGAATATGTATCAATTAGCTGTGTGGTGGGGGAACGATGTTTGACAAATCCGTGTTAAGCCGAATTAACTTTAGGAAACAGGAAGATTATGCTGGGTGTGCACCTTCACCGTCGGCAGTCACTTACTCTGGTCCCCAGAGCCACACTACGTGGCGTGGCCGAGCTTCATGTAGCCTCTGGTATGCCCCAGTGGCGAATCTTTGTGACTAGTCGCTATTTTTAGATGAAAATAGGGTGATCCCCGAATTGAGACATTTTTGAAAGGTCACTTCCCGGGATGAAGAGTTTTTCACAGTATTGTATTTCCCCTCTGACGCATTTCCTATGACTTGACCCAGAAAATTATTCACCGGCCTCAATAGCACAGGCATGAACGTCACGTGACTAAGAACCTTGACCTCGATCCGGCCATAAATGAAATTGGCCGGGCTCGCCAGGCAAGCAGTCACTGAGCGCCATCAATTTTTCAACTTGTTGAAACAATCTTATAAGCCTATGTCCTTGATGTCCACCAATCACAAAAGTTTATTAGTTCCCTCTTTTCAAGTAAGCAGTTGATGCACTGTTGGTCTTTGTGTATTAGTAACGTCTATGGTGTATTAACAGGATGTTTTGTGTTTTATTTTCTCAGGCTGGCTGTATGACATCAGTGGAGACTACAATGTACCTTTCCTGGTGTCCGGCTCTTGCCAGATTTTGGGATCAATATTCACGGCTTTTATTGCAATCAAGAAATCACGACAAACAACGAATTGATGCATATGAAAATAAATATATTTCTTTATTTTTTACGATTTAGATGTGTTCATAACAGATTCAGGTGATGTGTTTATGTCTACAGAAAAGTCCTGAATAAGTGCTACTATTTGAACTGAGATTTCCAGACTCGTTTTGACTTTATGAAACAATTCATTTAATGTAGGAGGATGGGTGGGGACAGGTTGATATGCGGGACGATACAACCTTAGCCATAACATAATAGTATCTATAAGTACCATTACTAGATTAAGCAGAGCAAAATTTGCCATATTATCCTGCGGTCTGTTGATAATCAAGTTGCAGTCATGATATGATGATGCAATGATATTGTATTGTATTGTATGTAGTTGATCTGTGGCGGCCATTTTGAACTTCAGCAGAACCTTAAAGAAAATCACCTGCACATCTTCATATGGTGGGGAATGTGATTTTAAAATGTGAATAATTTCTGATTTTGAGTTTTTGAGTTTTTGCGCCCACAAAAAATTGAAGTTGATCCGTGGCGGGCATTTTGAATATCAGTAAAACCATGAAACAATCACCTGCATATCTCCATATCGTAAGTTTTAGAGTTTTTAGGCCCACAAAAAAATTGGAGTTGACTTCTGGCGGCCATTTTGAATTTTAGTAGCATCTTTAAAAGATCACTAGCACATACCCATATTGCTAGGAATGTGATGTTAAAATTTCGAAAAAAATTGGCCATTAATTTTTGCGCCCACAAAAAAGTGTGTCACTGGACGCTGGAGGGAATCCTGGCACGACTAAAATCCCCCTTCCCCTACGGGCGGGGGATAAAAATGGTGAATTCTGAAAAACATCCTTATCGGTGAAGCTCAGACATAGACGTTGTTCAGGATGTGAAATATTCTCACCCAAAATGTGTTTAATATATTGAAATACTTACGTGTGAGCTCTGTAATGGAAGGTTTTGCCAAAATCCTTACAGCTGGTGAACTGTGATAGCCTATTAGTTAATCAGGTGGGGATCCAGCCGTTTTTAAATGGCCGCCCATTTAAAAGCGACCGTACGTTTATAAGCACTCACAACGCACTTCCGGCGAGTGTTTATAAGCACTCGGGCGTTTATAAACTGTCAGCCTCGTTCACTTGAATACTACCGTGCAAAGCCAAAAGGCAGTATCTGCTTACTTGTCAAATAAGCAGAGTAAGCCTTTTGGCTTTTCATGGCAGAATAGCAAAGGGACCAGCCCCATCAAATGACGAATTACAGTGCATAACTTCATATGAATTGGCAATATGAAGACTCAATCTACATTTTAGTCTTTTTTGTAAGGTAAATTCCCTTAGGAAGTGGGATAAATGACAGCGCTCCTGGATTGTATATAGGTTTTGTGCACTAAATCGTGTGTACAAAAAGAATGCCACATAGAATATAGACTACAAATGCCGCATACAATTTGACCATCACTATATCCACCACCTCATGGTATTAGCAGAGTGTACCCCCAACGTATACATTTTTAGCAATGACACTTTAAGGAGGTGGGGGCAGTGGTCAGAAAATCTATTTTTCACGATTTTTACCAAATAAATCATTGTATTTCACAGATTCTTCTTCTCAAGTTCATTCCTAAGTAGTGATATGTTGTGTCAATTTATCAAATCTGGCATAATTAAGAGAAAATAGCTGATTTTATGGAGTAAAATGTACAGTTAACCACTCATAATGGCCGACCGTTTAGAAATGCCCTGGTGTTTATAAACACTCGCCGGAAGTGCGTTGCGAATGGTGCACGGCGGTTTATAAATGGGCGGCCATTTAAAAACGGCTGGACCCGGGCCTGTTAGTCGGATTATGATACGAGTGCCGCAGAACGCTCAGCGCCGCGATCATGATATAACGTTAGCTAATGGGATTACGATAACGGAACGATCGCGATATGTCGCTCGGCATTCAGAGAAGGTTCTCGCCAGCTGGGCAGAACATGGTAACAGAACAAGGTAGCCCATCGATACTGTTTGTCATCAAATAATTGTAACAATTCTGTAGAATGTTCATTTATATATATTTACTCCAAGCTAAACGGGAGTGGGAATACACATACTATCCTGTTATGCATAAAAAATTATTCCTGGTAATAATAAATATTATTATGTACTGGTCAGTCGTTGCATGTCGGAACATATTTGCATGTTAACCCTTTCAGGCCTGAATTTACCGTTGATATCTTCATCCACTACAAGCCGCGAATTGCTGCCGCAATTCTCGGCTTGTAGGGGATGAAGATGATTTAATGTGGTTTAAAAATTGTGGGAAAATTCAGTCTGTTTTCAAGGATGTAAAATGATGCTTTAATGCATCGTGAGGGCCTAAAGGGTTAAAAACATAATGTCGTTAAGTATTTTTTCTCAGGTTCCGTAAACATCCTCAGTACTCTCTCTGGCATACCCTGCAACTTGTTACCTCTCTGGCATAACTAGCCGCCATTTTGTAATACTTGGCCATTACTGAACATGTTCATCCAGCTGGTCCGATATGAGATCACTCGCAAATACTATATTATGTATCTGACAGAATAATAAAGTCAGTTTTGGTTTGGATTCTGAGGAAAGCGTGTTGTTATATTTTCTGTCACCGCACGTAGCCTTCCCACGCGTTTAAGCTAAACAGGGCCACACCATATACCATCTGGAGGCCCAGAACTTTTCAAAGAGTTGATACAGCCTTCATGATAGACTGCCTTTCGCATGTTCTGTATTCTGTATTCCAGAGGGGGGGGGGGGGGGTGTCAGAAAGGTCTTGACCATCTTGCCCAGCTAACACAAAACGTTTTAAAACATTTTAAAAAGGTTTCAAAAAGCCATAACGTTTTGCAAAAACATGTTTAAAACGTTATTGAAATATTTTACTGAAATGCTGAAAAGGGTTCAAAAAGGTTTCACTCATAACATTTTGCAAAAACATGTTTATAACGTTATTAAAACATTTCCCTGAAATGTTAAAAATGTTTCAAAAATGTTTTCGTAATATTTTGACACTAAGTTTTATGAAAATGTTTTAAAAATGTTTTAAAAATATTTTGACACTAATGTTTTATGAAAATGTTTTAAAAATATTTTGACACTAAGTTTTTATGGAAATGTTTTAAAAATGTTTTAGAAATATTATTGCCAAATGTTATGGACAAACATTTCAAAAACATCATGGGGATATTTTTAATGGTTCCTTGGTATTACAATATATATCAATACAAATCCGTCGAATCAGCAGATTTTGTCTACATTTCCGAATCATTTATTACAAATTATTTAATTAAAATGTTGAGAATCAAATTATTTGGGAGTAATAAAATGACACTTACAATATTTCAATGGAAACTCGTAGGCCTATAAATGCGTCAAAAATATTTGACACGTCCGGTCCCAACATTAACACAGGGTTGGGACCATGGGGACGAGTGCTTGCTGGGATATTATTCAAAGATTTCCCACAAAACACAGTGATGTCTACCACGTCCCAGCTAGCAAGCTGACGTTGGGCCAACGTTGGCAATGGTTGGCATATATGGTCGCAGTGGCATATGCAACGTTGGGCCAACGTCGGCTACAGGTAAGAAAGCCAACAGTCGTTTTGTCAACGTCAGCCCACCGTCAGCTAGACGTCTATCCTCCGTGTACTTGCCGACATTGGGCCAACGTTGGCTCAAGGTGAAAAAAACAACAGTGTTTTTTTCGCATGTATATATATACTGACATGATTGTCCTAGTTTTATATTTCTCTCACAAAATTAACATTATAATGGGCACAACATTTACGGAATTATCCAATATTGTTATATCTTTTTAACAAAATCTTGCTACATTGTAATCCAGAGCTGAGGACAATGCAAAAAACATTCAGCAATATCGAATTTTATGCAGCTGACAACTTTCGAAGTTGGGGTGCGCCCCCACCCACCAAAAAAACGTGCTATGTATAGGCCAGCGCCCATGCGCTGTAATTAAAGTACTGTAGTGACGTCATGGAATCCATACAATTCTGATTCAATTCGAGTTTTGTACGATTTTCAGACCACGAAAAAGCACAAAATCTGGCCTTGGCTATGAAATCTAGAAATCCTGTCAGGCCTGGCCTACTATGAGGTAGGCGCCGGCGATCTGGATCAGCCATCAGGCCATGGCATTGTCAGTGACCAGGCTGCCAAGCTTGACATCCTTTTTGTAATTCTTCTAGACCTATCAAGTATGGTTGGCCATCACCCTCATAAGTAAATAAACCTTCCGAGGACAATTAAAAACCTTCCGCGGAAAATTAAAAACCTTCCGCGGATAATTAAAAACCTTCCGCGGATAATTAAAAACCTTCCGCGGATAATTAAAAACCTTCCGCGGATAATTATAAACCTTCCGCGGACAATTAAAAACCTTCCGCGGACAATTAAAAACCTTCCGCGGATAATTAAAAACCTTCCGCGGACAATTAAAAACCTTTCGCGGAGAATTAAAAACCTTCAGCGGATAATTAAAACCTTCCGCGGAGAATTAATTTTTAATTATTCGCGGAAGGTTTTTAATTGTCCGCGGAAGGTTTTTAATTATCCGCGGGAGGTTTTTAATTATCCGCGGAAGGTTATAATTCTCCGCGGAAGGTTTTTAATTATCCGCGGAAGGTTATAATTCTCCGCGGAAGGTTTTTAATTGTCTGCGGAAGGCTTTTAATTATCCGCGGAAGGTTTTTAATTATCCTCGGAAGGTTTATTTACTTATGAGGGTGATGGCCAACCATAATCAAGCACTGTTCAGTCAAGATAAGTAAGTATAAAGTTTCAGGGGCGGATCCAGGTGAAAAAGGAGGGGGCGCAGGTGGCTCGGGGGGGGCGAGTTTTTAGGCATATTTGGGCCAAATTAGGGGACTTTTAAAGAATTTGGTACAAAAACGGGTGGGCGTGCGCCCCCCCCCTCTGGATCCGCGCCTGAGTTAACAGTTTGCAGCATTTTTCTGTGTAATTCTTAGCATGCGTTGTTTGTTTAACTCACATTGAACAAAAGTAGATCTATAACTTTGGATGGATTTAACGCACAATGTTTTAGAACGGACGTTTTTAAAACGTTTTTAAAATGTTTTGTATTAGCTGAGTTAAATACGTTTTTAAAACATTTTATGGAAACGTTTCAAAAACGTGATTAAAACATTTTATAGAAATATTTTTAAAACGTTTTATAGAAATATTTTAAAAACGTTTTTAAAACGTTTTATGGAAATATTTTTAAAACGTTTTTAAAATGTTTTAAAACGTTTTGTGAAAATGTTTCAAGGACGTTTTTAAAACGTTTTGCAAACATTTTATAATAATGTTTTCAAAATATGTTAAAAACGCCACAAAATAACATTTTCGTGATATTCTCTAGAAACGTTTCGGTGATGTTTCCCGAAATGTTTCTAAAACATCATTAAAACATGATTGTGTTAGCTGGGTGGTAAACCCCCCCCCCCCCAGGAATGGGGTAGTTGTTTGGAGGTCATTTTGAGGTCTTTGCGTGCACAGGACTGGTTTGCGTGCTTGCTTTTTGATATGATTATGTTACTTGATGACCAGTCATCCTCGGGGACTTCTAATTGTCCTCCGAATGACCACATTTTTTAAATTTCATGGTATAACAATTACACATACTAAGAGATGACCACAAAATTACTCATTTTTTTAATTTTAAAATTAAAAACGCTAGACATGATTATGCCTTAAAGCTAGTATCTCACCAAGAAACGACTGCTTGGCAAATGTTAGCGACTCTGACGACTGCGTTTTTAAACGAATGCTTAACGAATTTATCAAAATAATCAGCGATTGTGGTCTATAACGACTGATCAACAACAGTGGGGCGACATACTTGCGACTGCTTAGCCAATCAGACGACAACTTGGCGTCTGGTTGAATACTTTTGACGAATGTTCGCTAAGGGGGTGCATGTCTATCGTCGTAGATTCTTTAATTCATCGTTATGTTCATGGAGGGACAGTCCACGCATAAAAAAATAAAAAATAATAATAATTTGAGTCCGGATTGTGAAAAAGGTCACAAGCTGGTAGCGAATGCACAGCGTGTTTCCAACGCAGAGTGCGAATGAACAGCGCTTTGCTAAAGCGTTGGGCGCATACAGTGCGCATTAAACCCTAAAATGCTAATGTCGACGATAATAGTAACTTTTATCAGTTTGTTTTGTACATATGTAACCATTTTTTAAAGAAAAAATGTGTCCTATAATGTATGATAACATTATATGTTTGGACTTAATTTCGACAAATTAAAAACAAAGTTTGCACTTAAAGCCGTGTATCGTGTGAAAAACCACCTTAAAAATAAAATGTCGTTTTTCAGAGCTCCAAGGGTTCCCAGCGCCAGCTTTTATTGTGTTTGCTGTGATATTTACGAATTTTAAATGGAATGGTTATATATTGCAATGAATTGTCGACATTGTGTCCATCTATTACATCTATTACAAGAACGGAACATGAACGTAACATGTATGTAGGCTATGCAGAACACCTTCTGCATCAACTTGATATTTTACACATGCATACGGCTTGACATAAAGGGTGCTCAATGAGCATTTAAATCCTAATCAACAATTAGACACATCCGGTAAATTCTGGATGTTTAATATGTTGTCCTTCACTATATAATTTTCTTAGTGTTTCTTGTGGGTTTGCTCAGATCAGACTTAATACTCCTGGGATATGCTCGTGAATTCACAATGACCTTGACTCCACCGTAGTCATATACAATTTAAGCAATTAAAGTGTCGTCAAGCATAGTGACCACAAGAAAGGCAGCGACAATACAATGCAACCAACAGTAGATTGATAATAACAAATCATCTTCATGTATACTTATATTGATCACTCAGAATTCTTCGGGCTTATTTCTATCGGCATATTGTCACCGTGTGTAGAAAGACAAGTAAAGCAACATTCACTCGCAGTGACGTATTAGACAAGTACATGTTCTATAATTTGACGACCTACAATATGGCTTCAGAGGAAGGTGGTTGGGGCTGGGTGGTGGTGGCAGCAGCCTTCATCAGCCTATTAAACAATCCTTCATGGATCTACCATAGCGAGTCTGTCAGTGCTTTATACGACTTTTGAGGAGGTGTTCTCAGCAACATCATCGCAAGTCGGATGGATTATGTCAATACAACAGTTTATGTTGATGTCAAGCAGTAAGTAGATAAACTCGATAGAAATTCACGCATGATCTAGTGTAGGTAAAATTGACCAATTTACACAATTTCCTTTATTCTCCATATTTCAATAAAGAGCTTTTGGCAATCAAAGACAAATACATTTGAGTATGGCGTGTGCGCGATACAGAGGCTTTGTGAGTCTATATACATGTATCTTTACATGTGTACGAATAAAAGTATATTTGTCAAATATTCACATTTCATTGTTATTTTTTATTATATTTTATATTTACCATTTATTTTTATAAATTTGTTTTTGTATATGAAATCGCTACTTGCAACTAAAATTGTACTACATATGCAATAATCATAAAAATTAGGTACAATAACCTGATAACTTGTATTTATTTAAGTAGCATTTAACCCCAATTTTATGAATAAAAGAAAAACTAAATTTACTGTAGTTAGATGAAAGTATGAATCTAATTGAACTTGAACAATTCCTGTAACGTTATTGTCTTTATATTATGGACATTATCGTGATTAAAACTAAGTATCCATATACAATCTAATATGCATCTCATCTAACCCACAGCCTAAAAATTGTAATAGGTCTGTCTATATTTAAAAAAAATAGGGGTATTTAATTTTTTCGTTATTTAGAGTTGGAAATTGCGTCAGCAATGCTGGCTTCAAATAAGTAAATAGATGTCAAATATAGTAGAATTCACATAAAACCTTAAAACACACTATTCTCATGCGGCCTTTAGTTATGTATTTCACCCTGGTTAATGTGAATTTGAGTAGCCCTCTAGTAACGCAGTAACCTCTGTTATTTTGGCATCGTATGTTTTGTTTCAGCGTTATTTGTCAGTCCATTGATAGACAAATATGGTTTTCGTCCAGTAGCTGTTGTTGGCGTCATTCTTACATTCACAGGAATATTTGCAGCAGTTTTCGCAAACAAACTGTATTTCCTTATATCACACTCGGCGTGATTTCAGGTAATTATCGCCCAGCAAACACGAAACGCTGACCTAATTTTGGGTTAAAGTTAACTCATCGACTGTGATGCTGCTCAGCAACATTGTCCAGTATGACGTGCCTTACCTAGCTACCATTATCAGATTATGGTAATATGTAAGTCACAGTTGGATTTAGTGCAGGGGCATATGTCTTCGTGTTTGCACATTATGGTAATTTGTGGCACCATTATTTTTGCACTCAAAGGAACCCACTGAACAATAAAATCTTTGGTTGCAATTTTTTAAAGGTATTTTTGCCTATTCTTTTAGCATTTTACATAATGCCATGTGAAGTACCAATTCAGCGCTATTTTAAAATGATTTTTGTATACATTAGATGAGCCATGTTATGTAGCACCTCAAAATGATCAGTGTACTAATGGACTCTGAAAAAGATATTACTAATATGCTTAGGATGGGTGTATGTTAATTCAGTTCAAATAATTTGAAATTATGCCATTATCTCATTTTGAAAGTCCAGATTTGTATTAACTGGTAAATGCGCAGCACAAAGATAGTAAAAATTGCAGTTCTAGTCTATGCACATGTTTACATCATATAGTCATATTAAGAAGCAAAAATTAAATCACAAATTTTTTGACGATTTTAGCCTGATTGAGTCGCTTTAAGTCACATTTAGGCTTGGAAAAATCAGTGTATATTGTTACAATGACACAAATGAAGACCATTTTAAAGATTTTTTTTGTGATCGGGGCACCCAGTCACCTTACTACCTTGGTCTGAAACACAGATTTGGGACAAAACGTGACGTCACTCCATTCATAAAGCTCGTTCACAGGGGCATTTCATTTAGAAATATGAACTTTGTCCTTAGTTCCAGGGGTCCTGTTTAATTACCCGTTGCAATAGAAGAATCTTCACGTCCCCGTCTTTTGGTTGGAAAATTGTTGGCCCAGCGTCGGAGACGGTGGCCCAGCATTACATCAGCATTAGGCCAATGTATCGTGTTATCTGGTTTTTCTGGCGCCGGGATGTTAAAGCGTCACCAGTATAATGCAGACCCGGTGATAGATTAGTGTTGGGCCAGCGTCGTAAACGATTGACCAGCATAGAACCAGCAATGTGCTGCAAGGCTGGCCAAACATTGAACTGGAATTTGGTGGTTAGGCCTACACCCTTTGTACAAGGTACATCGTAGGTAGGCAAGTATTTTATGAATGTTGGCGATGGTGGTGGAAGGAATACACGTCGAAGATATATTTGAACTTGTCTCCTTGGTTATTTCCTTAATTATATCCTGGCCATTTAGGATTTTGGCCCATGAGGAAGACCAATACACTGATTTTTTGTCTATAGCGCTCAAACAGACTAAAGCTGGGCCTCGGAGTTCAGGAACTCCTTTTCTAGTTTTAACTATCTATGTTGTCGTTGAAATGTAAATATAAAAATGTTTTGTTGCACAAACAATTTATCTTGAAACGTGTCTACTTGATAGTATAAGTAAGAATCATACAGGTATTGTTCCTTGCTGACAACCGGACAATAAAACTTCTATAGCGCCTATATCCTCAGCGGACCGAGCTCGGAGGCGCAATCTTGTCCATCGCACTGGTGTTCAGGTTTCAAAAAAAACATTGAAGTTTTTTTGAAACATGAACCAGTGCGATGGACGAGATCGCAAGCTCTGACTTGACAGGCAATTGGCGTAACCACAACACCTTGAGACACAGTATACGAATCGACAGTTTCTCGTAAGCTAAATAAATTTGAGGTAGCAACATTCAATTTTTTTATATTAAAATGCATGTTAATAAACATTATTTTCACTTGAAAAGCGTCCTTAGGAGGTTCTCTTGACCCAGTTTAGTTTATGGTCGATTCCCACGAAAGTGATGCATATCGGCAAAAAAACGACCTTGTTGCATATCCTGAATTCTTCAGTTTGTAACGCAGACAAGTGGAACTTTCACAAAAAGTATGTGCGAGCTCCTAATATATGATAGTTGCAACATGAATGGAGTTCATGTTCGTTATTGTACACCAAAGTAAGCCTACGAATGTATATATGTAATATGTAAATGCCATAATGTAATTCAAACTCTGGTCGCAAAGAGTACAGCGGTTCAAGTGATAACAATTAGGTGGTGATGTATGGAACAGTTTAATAACAGTTGCGGAAATTTGATACTGCACACAATGATTTGTAGTCAACTTTCACTCTGCTTCAATTAATCAATTTTCAGAAATTATACAAAAAAAAGACATGTCAAATATAATAATTCATTCAATTTAAGGCTTAGAGTGGAAATAGCAGTTGAACATTAATATTTAAATTGAGCATTTTGCTTAATATCATTATTTTATATCATTTGCTCATCTAAGCATATTTCTCATAGGTTTTAAAAGTGTATTCGTAGGGTTACAAATTCATATTTTATTAAAAAATAAGGTTATTTATTAACATAGAGGTTTTGTTATGAACGATAACTAGCATTACTTTGACAGCAAAATTATAAAAAAATAAAGAAGGATGAAATAAAGTGTTTTTAGCAACAAGGTGCACGAGGATCACAAGAATAATTTATTTATTGTTTTTCACTAAAATAATAGTTAACCTAAAAAATATACATAAGTATACACATATCATTCACTTGGGAAAGGTGCCTGACACATCGAGCTACAATGCACAGAAAAGGGCGAAACGGGTCGCTCTAAGTCGCTTCACAATGCTTATAAAAGTTTGTTTGTAGGGTTACGCTGTCATTTGTAGGGTCACTCTATCTAGGTGGCCTATGAAAAATCATCACAATACTTTAATATTGACGGCTCATTATGTTATATAAACACATCTGTGTTTCCCCGTATGATACTGCTCAATATCCAATACATTTACGACGCTATAATCAACTTCACATAGATCATTGAACAAAATATCTTATTTGTCAAATAAAACTATGTGTTTCGAACTGGGGAAGTTTGACAGTGATTATGGCGCTATTGTGTCACATATGCTTAAAATGCCACTTGTTTTTGCTTGCTTGTATATAATGTTTTTTTTAAAAATATCGTGTTTTTAGAGAAAGGACTTCCAATGCCAAATGAAATGATATTGTGTTTACAATATAGAAGCTATTTGTGAACTTGGTAACCCTACGAATACACACAGTGGTGAACTTTTTCGGATGCTAGATATACTTATATTAATATTTCCATTAGTTGTAATACACTAAGGATACTAGTTAGATACATTGTTCAATATGATGTATGACAAAGTATATTAACAGTTAATTTGCCTTTGCATTGGTGAATTATAATAAAAAATTACCTGTATACCGATCATTAATTTATATACAGATAAATACACATACGATTTATATACAGATAAATACACATAAGATGAGGAACTGGCGATCAATATAACTAATATCTTATTAATGTGTTGTATACTGCCAGCAAATTCATTAACCTGATGCTTAAACCACCTCCTGAGAAGGGTCACCCTTTAGCAACATATAATATACTGGTTTATCTTTGCGTTAAGCCTAATAAGCCAACTTTTGGCATACGAATTAGCGGTAAACTCGAGGTTAGAACACTGTTTAGGCTTACTAGCCTAGCTTCGACATATGGTCCTAGGTGTGTTTATTGGACCGCTTTACCCCCCCCCCCTCCCCTCTGAAAGGAAACGAAGTATCCACTGTAGCTGTTATGATGCAGTTGATTTTAAACAAATTGAAGTCAATACAAAATTTGTCTTATGTGGTCCAGTAAATACCACTCTCTCCTACATGTATGTTATCATTTTCTCTGAAACATATTTTAATTGTGAAAAAATGTTTTCTAAATTAAATTTAATAATTGTGCTTAGCCTTTGCCACGACATCTAATCATGTGTTATTTTATTTAAAAAAATATTGTTGGTTCCGCGTTATAAAAGTTATGGGCTAGGCCTATATAGATATTTTTCCTAGATTTTTACTTTCATTTTGAGACTAGAATTCATAATAATAGATTAGCAGATTCCAGTGAAAAAAATTCTGAAAACAGAATTTCTGAGAAACAGGCTTTCTGACTAACGGACCCTCTGACAAACGGGCCTTCTGAGTAACGGGCCTTCTGTGTAACGGGCCTTCTGAGTAACTAGGCTTCTGAGTAGCGGACATTCTGACTAACGTGCATTCTGACAGAGCTACACAATAATATGTTGGTGTATCACTTTTTTGGCATGCAGAATTGTAGCTTGGCACTGAGGCACCGCTGCTAAGGTCACTATATTTTTTCTTTGTTTTAGGTGAGAAAAATCCAAAAGAGGAAGGGCGCAAAACAACATTTAAGAAGAAAAAAACCTATTTCTGGAAAAGTTAACCCGTTGAACACCAGATTATTATGCTACTGCACTGTTTCTGATACGAGATTATTTTATGACGTCATAGTTATCTCATGCAATCAGACCCGGAGATCTCCGGGGCTCGTATCTGAATGGTCTCCCTAAATCACGGAGATCTCCGGGGTTCGTCACAAACGGGTTAATGAAACAAAACATGGTAGCTCAAATAGCAAATTTTACTTAAGCGGTCGGTTCATCTTTAACCTGAATGCAAACTGTGGTCTTGCCAAAAACGCTGGATTGCGCTCTGGTCGTGCCAGCACCCACCCATATTAAATCTGATATAAAATCAACTTTGAGATGTGAATTCCTGTCGTAATTACCACCTTCAATTGAACGAAAATGGTCGTATTTTATAAAACTCTCTCTATGTATTATCTTTCCGCGCCTGTGCAACTGCTCAAATTATACACAGAGCAATGAGCAATTCCGTCTGGCTTTAGGCTGGGTTCCACAGATGTAATCTGCTTCCACCCTTTCATCTCTAAAGGTGGATTATCAGCGATACGTTTGTATGACCCTTGTCAACCTTTTATATGAAACACATACGGTAGGCTACTACTCACAACTATAATATTAAGGACTACATAGTAGGCCTATATGTATTTTTTTCCTTTGGCTCTCAGCGGCACGTTGTAAATCTTCACCCTGGCCTTCCAATCGGCCCCTTTGTCCACACGGGTGTGCTATAACGGGATATGTCCACACCTGCCTGGTAGAACAGGCCAATCTCACTTGCCCAGCGCTGGTCCAATGCTGGCCAAACTTAATACATAAATATAAAGGGTTAATAATATGATGAAAACTGTTAACCGTTGCGCAATGAGCTAACATAACAGAATGCCTAACTCAAATAATTAAACTGCCTTCTGATAGCTATTATTACTGTTACAACAGGTCAATAGTTTGCAACATGGTTCATAAAAAAGATGAAGGAGCTATAAGTGTCAACACAACTTTGTGTGTTGCTCCTGTCAATGAAATTAGTGCCGATACGCGAGTTCCTATGTTAGTCGTTATAGTGTTCATTATGGTCCTGCATTAACGTTAGTTTGTACTCCTGTCGTGTCCTCAGCGTTATTTTCGTCAGCTCTTGTGCTCTGGATACCAATTTCTTTAGTATCTGCATTGTTTTCTGATGTGTCCAGGGTGCTATCAGCTGCGACTAGCTGCTGCTCATTATTCGCTGCCTGCCGTCGCCAGTAAAGTCTGTAAAACGAAACAGTGAAACTAGATGTATACATTAAACCCAATAAAAACAGACAAGATAGAAGATTCTTGTACCCAACATATTGACAATAAGTAAGGCCTAGGCCACTGGGGGACAGAAGCGTGGATACAGACACATTTGCTAGGGTACATAGCAATGCTCGGGCTGTACATCCTCTCTAGGATTCTCTAGAAAGGATGTACAGTCCGAGCATTGCTATGTACCCTAGCAAATGCTGGGACTGTACATCCTCTCTAGGATTCTCTTCCTATAACCAGCGCTATGCATGGACGCCATTGGCCCAACCCCGGGGGGGGGGGGTGCATTCGCCTTGGAAATGGGAAGGGCTGTGCCTCCGGCATGGTCAAAACCTGACCCTGTCGCAATTCGCCTCATGGCTAAAAAGACACCCTGTCCCAATTTTGAGATTAACACGGAATTTAATTGATTGGCTTATGGTGTAATTACTACTAATATACTTCATGTTTATGGTCTTTTTAAGCTCTTTAACATTTGTTTATAAAATTTTGAGGCTATTAGGCTGGAAAATGTGATGGAATTCGGCTGATAATGGCCTGAAATATCAGCAAAATACATGCTAAGCGGGTGCTCAGAGTTGAAAGCTTAAAAAAACACCCTGTCTCAATTCTGGAAGCGCAAAAAAGACACCCTGTGCCAAAGCTGGAAGCTCAAAAAGGCACCCTGTACAGCGGCACATCCCCAGTACTCCCAAGTACTCCAAAGTATGGAAGAGCCCCCCCGTTGAACCATAGAATTTTAGCAAAGCGAAGTAGCATACCAAAGTTTTTATACAATTTTAGGCCTACCTACCTGGTTATTATAATGGCTAGGGCTATGATGATGACAGCTACCACTCCACATGTGACCCCTACGGTAACACTGTAACCATAGTCCAATGATTTGGATGATGGCTCTGCAAAAGGAGAAACATATAGCAGCTCAGGGGCATATCTTACTAAGGGACGCACCATTTGATTTCTGGGGGGGGGGGCCTAGATTATTACTTTCAGTTATGTTTTTTTTCTGAAAAATTAGCACACAATTTTTTTTTTTAGCACCGACCTTGAAACAAACATTTTTTTTGTCCCTGGAAAAAAATAAAACATTTTTTTGTGACTGTTCATATTTAATTAAGTATGTTGACAAATGTCATGCACTGACCTTGATGAAGGTCAGTCTCTGACATACATACATTAACTGAGGCTGTATTAAAGGGGACACACCGGCCTGACCTGCTTCTTCAGCCCTGAGAATTGTTGGTGATATACAAGGATGTCATGGTGATTTTTTTTTAATGTGCAACATGCCGTTTATACTAGTGTTTGAAATTTAATACTCTCCTGAAACCTAGTACCGGATACCAGTGTAAGTGGTAGGCCTACTCATACTCATGACCTTAAATACGGTATACCTTCTGTGAAGCTTTGATAACCAAATATGTCTACTTAATAAATATTTATTTTGACTCACCTTTCATTCTAGAAGCAGCATAATCTGTACGCATCATTTGGCGATCTGTTGTCTTCAAACTAGGACGCAAGCAACTATGACTTGAATACTATGTGGTAGAGCGGGTTCGGGTATTTCCGAACGGGGGGGTATTTCCGAACATTGCTAATATATTTCATCCCGTTGCTGGCTAGACATGAATAAATTGTGTCAGGCAGAGCTGCCCGTTGTGCGTGACTGTTCTGTCACGCACCGTTATTATGGACCAATTTCATATCCATTAATTTTGCTTTTTTAAAAAGTCACTTTCAAAATGTCGTAAAGTAGACAAGTCTTTTAAAATTAAGGTAATTACACGGAAGGTAATGGTCTATTTATGATATGTATTATCAATCCTGGAATTATTATTTATATGGGAAAATGTACCTTGCAATGCACCTTCTAGATATAAAAACATCAAAAAACAATTTTTGGTCATGATACTCTGGTTCCCAGAGCCACACTACGCGGCGTGGCCGAGCTTCATGTAGCCTCTGGTATGCCCCAGTGGCGAATGTTTGTGACTTGTTGCTATTTTTAGATGAAAATAGGGTAATCCCCGATTTCAGACATTTTTGAAAGATCACTTCCCCAGATGAAGAGTTGTTCACAGTATTGTATTTCCCCTTTGACGCATTTCCTATGACTTGACCCAGAAAATTATTCACTGGCCTCAATAGCACAGGCATGATGGTCACGTGACTAAGAACCTTGGCCAATACCCGGCCATAAATGAAATTGGCAGGGCTCGCCAGGCAATGGTCATGATCATAGATATAGGGGAAATCTATGGTCATGATAGCCTTATCATTTGGGACGTGTTCGGAAATAGACCCATCAATTAATTTGGTTTCGTCTAATTACGAACACTAGGCCTATAGGGCCTACACCACAGTTTCACAGCGAATGCGTCATTTCGAAAGGAAATACATCAATGGAGCGATTTGTAGGCCTGCAAACGGTTGTGACGTTACTATGCGGGTTTGAAAAGTAATATGAAGAAAACTGAAAAAAATCTCAGATTTCAATAGATTCGGGTAATCTCGAACAGTGGCATTTCCTAATATTTTTTTGTTTTATATTTTTTTTTGTGGACGAATTACAATTGACATTGATTCTATTTGTATCATATTTGAGTATACTGCGCATGTTCCTGCTTCTAGACTGGTTATTTTCTCTTTAGATTAAAAAATGGGTGGGTGTTCGATTATACCCTACTTGGTGTTCGACATTACCCCCGCTATTTCGAGTATACCCGCCGTTACCTTGGGTACTAGAACTTCCTGTACAACTTTCAGATTCATGAATGGCCGTGCACGTGGTTAATTACGTCATCAATCATAGTTTCATTCATCAACTGATGTCACGTGGGGAGCTGATAGACAAATGGGGACACCAGACATCAAGTGCAGATGCTTAGGTGTTCGGAAATACCCGAACCTGCTCTAAACATTCGCAAAAAAGTAGAAAAATATCACATTCTTTAATAGACAAAGAGCCGACCAGAAACAAACAAAAAATACATCAGTAAAGCCGCGTCCAATTTCACTGTTAAATAATAACCTGTAGCGATCTTGAGAATTTTCCTAGAAATATTTTGCGCTCCAATTATTCCTTGTAAGTCGTTTATTTTAAATTCTACTTTGATGAGCCTCTTCAAAAATTATCAACAATTAAAATTATCAACAATTTTTTTTGGCACAATCTTTCAACATATTATTTTTTTATGTACAAGTTTTCAGCATATATTTTTTTTTACAGAAATTTGAAAACAAACATTTTTTTTCAAAAATAGTCTAGGCCCCCCCCCCCCCAGAAATCAAATGGTGCGTCCCTAATAATCTATCGTTTTCATAGACATTTTAAAATGATGAAAAGTTTTCTAATGGAAATGAATGAAAGCTAAGATAATCTAAACTTTCTCTCATTTTCATTAGAAAAGTTAGGATGCTCTTAACCCTTTAACCGCCGGTGCCTCATATCTTCGGGTTCATTAAGTACCACCTTTAAACATTGTTAACGATAAAATGTGCAATATTACTTGAGGAGTCAGTGAGACACAACTCCAAGTGGGTGAAAATTCAGATTGAATAATTTGGCGGTTAAAGGGTTAAGTTGTGATCATCTTAATCTTATGATTTAGTGGGATGAGCTTCAGGCGCTATATGCCAGGCGAACAATTATTTCAGAAAGTCCTTGATTGATTGATTTTTAATTTCTTATAAGTTAGGTGCAGAAAGGCCAAGCTAATCCCAGTTTAATAGAGTGCAGTGTAGTGCAGTATCGTTCGGTGCACTGCGTTAAATGCAGTACCGTCTGTGCATTGTGGCTCGGTGTGGCTCGAGTAGTGTAGTGTAGTGTAGTGTAGTGTAGTGTAGTGTAGTGTAGTGTAGTGTAGTGTAGTGTAGTGTAGTGTAGTGTAGTGTAGTGTAGTGTAGTGTAGTGTAGTGTAGTGTAGTGTAGTGTAGTGTGATGTGGTGTAGTGTAGTGTAGTGTAGTGTAGTGTAGTGTAGTGTAGTGTAGTGTAGTGTAGTGTAGTGTAGTGTAGTGTAGTGTAGTGTAGTGTAGTGTAGTGTAATGTAGTGTAGTGTAGTATAGTGTAGTGTAGTGTAGTGTAGTGTAGTGTAGTTATGTGTAGTGTAGTGTAGTGTAGTGTAGTGTAGTGTAGTGTAGTGTAGTGTAGTGTAGTGTAGTGTAGTGTAGTGTAGTGTGGTGTGGAGTGGTGTGGTGTGGTGTGGTGTGGTGTGGTGTGGTGTGGTGTGGTGTGGTGTGGTGTAGTGTGGTGTGGTGTGGTGTGGTGTGGTGTGGTGTGGTGTGGTGTGGTGTGGTGTGGTGTGGTGTGGTGTGGTGTGCTGTGGTGTGGTGTGGTGTGCTGTGGTGTGGTGTGGTGTGGTGTGGTGTGGTGTGGTGTATTGTGGTGTGGTGTGGTGTGGTGTGGTGTAGTGTAGTGTGGTGTGGTGTGGTGTGGTGTGGTGTGGTGTGGTGAGGTGAGGTGAGGTGAGGTAAGGTGAGGTGAGGTGTGGTGTGGTGTTGTGTGGTGTGGTTTGGAGAGGTGTGGTGTGGTGTGGTTGGGTGTAGTGTGGTGAGGTGCGGTGTGGTGAGGTGTGGAGTGTTGTGGTGTGGTGTGGTGTGGTATGGTGTGGTGTGGTGAGGTGAGGTGAGGTGAGGTGAGGTGAGGTGAGGTGTGGTGTGGTGTTGTGTGGTGTGGTGTGGTTTGGTGAGGTGTGGTGTGGTGTGGTGTGGTGTGGTGTGGTGTGGTGTGGTGAGGTTAGGTGAGGTGTGGTGTGGTGTGGTGTTGTGTGGTGTCGTGTGGTTTGGTGAGGTGTGGTGTGGTGTGGTGTGGTGTGGTGTGGTGAGGTGAGGTGAGGTGTGGTGTGGTGTGGTGTGGTGTTGTGTGGTGTCGTGTGGTTTGGTGAGGTGTGGTGTGGTGTGGTGTGGTTGGGTGTGGTGTGGTGAGGTGCGGTGTGGTGAGGTGTGGAGTGGTGTGTTGTGTAGTGCAGTGTAGTTTGATGTAGTGTAGTGTAGTGTGGTGTGGTGTGATGTAGTGTTGTGTGGTACGGTGTGGTTTGGTGTACTTTGATCTGCTTTGTTGTAGTGTAGTGTAATAGTAGTGTAGTGTAGTGTAGTGTAGTGTAGTGTAGTGTGGTGTGGTGTGGTGTGGTGTGGTGTGGTGTGGTGTGGTGTGGTGTGGTGTGGTGTGGTGTGGTGTGGTGTGGTGTGGTGTGGTGTGGTGTGGTGTGGTGTGGTGTGGTGTGGTGTGGTGAGGTGAGGTGAGGTGTGGTGTTGTGTGGTGTGGTGCGGTGCGGTGTGGTGTGGTGTGGTGTGGTGTGGTGTGGTGTGGTGTGCTGTGGTGTGGTGTGGTGTGGTGTGGTGTGGCGTGGCGTGGCGTGGCGTGGCGTGGCGTGGCGTGGCGTGGCGTGATGTGGTGTGGTGTGGTGTGGTGTGGTGTGGTGTGGTGTGGTGTGGTGTGGTGTGGTGTGGTTGGGTGTGGTGTGGTGAGGTGCGGTGTGGTGAGGTGAGGTGTGGAGTGGTGTGTTGTGTAGTGCAGTGGTGTGTTGTGTAGTGCAGTGCAGTGTAGTGTGGTGTGGTGTGATGTAGTGTTGTGTGGTACGGTGTGGTTTGGTGTACTTTGATCTGCTTTGTTGTAGTGTAGTGTAGTGTAGTGTAGTGTAGTGTAGTGTAGTGTAGTGTAGTGTAGTGTAGTGTAGTGTAGTGTAGTGTAGTGTAGTGTAGTGTAGTGTAGTGTAGTGTAGTGTAGTGTAGTGTGGTGTAGTGTAGTGTAGTGTAGTGTAGTGTAGTGTAGTGTAGTGTAGTGTAGTGTAGTGTAGTGTAGTGTAGTGTAGTGTAGTGTAGAGTAGTGTAGTGTAGTGTAGTGTAGTGTAGTGTGGTGTGGTGTAGTGTAGTGTAGTGTAGTGTAGTGTTGTGTGGTGTGGTGTGGTGTGGTGTGGTGTGGTGTGGTGTGGGGTGGTGTGGCGTGGCGTAGCATAGCGTAGCGAAGCGTAGCGTAGCGTAGCGTAGCGTAGCGTAGCGCAGTGCACAATATTTGGCCCTCCAGTCTGTCGAGTGATGCAAACTTTAATATGATAATCTGGTAATATAATTGAACTTATACTCACGACCACCGCGGAAGTTCGTAACTAAGCTCTCACACTCACTACCCATGAAGCCGTCTGGACATCTAAAATAGAACAAAATATATCATAAATATATTGAACATAAACAGGCATTTAAGAAAAAAAGCGAAGAGAAAATAAGGATGAACATAATAAAGGAAGTGACGAAGTTCAGGGCTGCAGTAAAAGCACAATTATAGATTATTATATATATTCTAATTATATCGTTTTTCTAAAATGAGAAGATGGCAGACACGATTTCCATGCATACATTGTATACATATAAATCTGATCATTACCAAGAACATTTTTATTATTTAAAATTACTCTTAAAGTTTTTTCATAACATGGATAATAAACAAAATTCTGCATGTATGTATTTTCTCAATTTAATTAGAAGTTGTTACAATTTGAATAAATCACAATTAATTTTCATTCTCTTCTAAGCCAGGCATTTTTTTAAAATGTTTCAAATGTCACATAATTCAAACGAGCCCATTGTATCATTCCCTCTATAAAGGGATACGGAGATTCTCACTTCCAAGTGTAATATTTTTTGATCTGTATGATCTGCCCATGTGTAATTAGATTGCATAATACATTTAAAAAACAGGTGTGATATTTATGGTCAGCATCGTACAGTAATGATATACACAACTGTCAGTAGATATAATGGTAGATGCATAGGCCTACTATATGAGAGCTAAAAGGGTCAGAGGAATTAATTGGACTATTCACTAATATTCACCACCATGGTTCAGAACATTCACCGCCACTGTTTTACTGCAGCGTCCAGATGACGCTTCTGAAAATGAGATAAAATTATCCAGGCTGAATATACACTGATATAATACTGTACATAGTAAATGTTGTGCTTAGTTCATAATTTAAAAACTTCAGTAAAATAATTATAAATAAATATAACATTGAAAGTAGGACACTCTTCGTCTTGTTAATAGCAGGCTTGTATGTCGCACGCTGCCTGTACAAATTCCCATATTTTTACAAATGTGTGTCTAAACACAACAGACCAATCACGATCTACCTCGATCACCGCTCGTACCTGATTTATGAATTACTGGCTTGTGGTCGGCAGACGGTGACGTAACAAACGACTGAGGCCCCTGGTGTTGAATATTAGCAAATGCTACAAGAAGATCAGTGGGTGACGTACTGTGACATTCACTGATAAGTCAGTGTAAGGGACTTTAGCCCATCACCTAATTTAAGCCGTGGCTGGAACAAAATTTAACCCTTGCATGGTGCATGATGTTTGAGTTTTGCGTTTTTATTTCTAAAATATTTTAGACAGTTTAGAAATAGGCCTAATATATAGGCCCAATGTCAATATGAATGCACTAGAAGAGTTTAGACCTTTTGACAACCATGATTAACCCTTTGAAGCCTGAATTTACCATTGTCATCTTTATCCACCACAAGCCGCGAATTGCTGTCGCAATTCTCGACTTGCAGTGGATGAAGACGACTTGAGGTTGATAAAAAATTTAAGAAAATTGCCATATATTTGAAAAACAGTTTCATGGAAATTTTCTTCTCAAACCCTTAGTTGTAGGAAAATTTAGTCTGTTTTGAAGGATGTAAAATGATGCTTTAATGCTTCGTGAGGACTTAAAGGGTTAAATGGTGGTATGCTTGTCGGGTCTTACTTGCAGTGTGGATGTCTTGCTCTTGTACGACCAACCAGATCTACCAGGCATTCTCCAGGGCCGCATACGTACACCTCCTTCTCGTCAGGTGTACAGACGACCACAGTATCAACCATCGTAGAACAGAGCCTCACTGGCACAACAACTCAAATAAGGCTCCGATCTGACAAAAAACACACACTGTGACGACAAATACGTTGATATTAAGTCTCTTGATATCACTCAGCTATTTATAGTTTCACTTTTATTCACTTTGATATGCGAATTTCGGCAATTCACATAGCAAAGTGAATACAATTATACTGATGTTATTGAAAAATTATATATAATATCACTAAAGAAAGGTGATCAGAATGGCATCACTGGGATCACTTATACCATCTTAGATCCAATGAACATGGTAAGTCTCCCGTGTGAGATGGGTGGACATAAATAGTTAACCCTTTAAGCGCTGAAATATTTTTAAATAAACCATGGGAACCAAGGGTTTTTTTTCAATTTGAAATCATCATAAATGTCTTAATTAGCTCGTTCCGATTCATTTGAATACGTTATGGGTATGCGGCCATTATCAATATATTTACTCTTACTGTGCGGTGTTCTGACGACTAAAGTCGATCCCCGCACTGCAAGGGTTAAAGTCCTAATCACGTCTATAGCCATTTTTAAGCAGTAAGTTAGCAAGATTGTATATATCCTCCGTCAGATAACATAGTATCGCATGTTTTTCACCGATTTCTCAGTCAATTCTCAACCGATTTTGATAAAATTTTGCAAGGACTACCTACTTTCGAGTCGCGCGGCGACTACTGTGAAATTTTCATCAAAAATATTATATAGTTCAAAGGTTAGACCATTTGACATGTAGTGAATTTGTAATTACGACGTCCCTTCATAAACCCATTGAACTGGTTTTTTAGATATACAATATTTTCCAATGAAAATTTCAAGGTAGTCGCCGCGTGACTCGAAAATAATCCTTGCAAAATTTCATGAAAATCGGTTGAGAATGGACTGAGAAATCGGCGAAAAACATGCGATACAAGTTAATCTGACGGCGGGTAGGCCTATGATACATTTTGATCCAAATTGTACATATAAGACAATTTTGCCCAGTGGAAGTTATTGATCGCGGTGACGGGACATAACATCAAGTGGGTTAAAAAAATGAATAATATAAGTGATTAAATCCTTTAACCGCCGGTGCCGTCCATATTCGTTTTTTACATTTTATTTTAGCACATTACATATCAGCTTTTAAACCTGTTAAAGATGAAAAGTGACATTAATCAGCAAGATTTGAAATTTGTTGACCTCCATTTTGTCAAATCTGAATAATTTTCACTCACTTCTAGTTGTAGATCGCGTTAGCGAGACACAACTTCAAGTGGGTAAAAATTCCAATTGAATAATTTGGCTGTTAAAGTGTTAAGGGTTAATTAAGCTAAACTGACGCTTTTCAGCTTATAAGAAGCTCATGTCGAAGATAAAGTATTATATTAAATTACTCTGACGACACAAAATTCAAACAGCAATACCGCCTATAGCCCAACCATGTAATTTCTTACCATTCTTCATTATTTTCCATCATTTTTTCCAACATCAAATGGATTGAAAGTGTTTGAAATGTTTGAGAAGATAACTTATTTTATTTGTAGCTATCGATTATTATATAGTATCAATATTTGCTCATATCAATACATATCGTCCCCTTGGATACGAAAGGGTGTATCTGCCACTGTGCCAAGTGGCAGGTACCCCCTACGAAATAGGTATGTCCAATTGAAAATAAGATGAGCCAATGTTTGTTTTACCCATTTCGTCAGAAAATGATTTATTTTGTGTGTTTTCATTTTGATGTAAATCAAGGTGGCCTGTGCGCTGGAAGTAATTAATAACGTGATTCATTAAATCAACTAAATATGTCCATTAAATAATCATTTTTACCGTCAATATTTACAACCATTATCGTTCAAATTATTTCTATAACGTTATCAATATCAGAAAAGGTTAATGTTTAGATTCTGTGGCTGCGTGGTGGCGTCATCAACCGCAGATTGACCGCAGATTGACATGATCAAGTTTTAATTCTTGTTTCGTTTAGATACATTAGTTTAACATTTTGGTTTTACCACTTAACCAGCTTAGGGAGATTATGTAGCATCCTACATAGATTACAACATCGGTTTCTTAGCACAAGGCTACATTTATTTAAATACAATTTTCATCCTATTCATTACAGTGGCGTATTCAGATTATAATATATATACAGGGGGGGGGGGGGAGGTGCTTAGATACTTGAATTAGATCCTGTTTGGGGTTCCAGGGGCGTGCTTTGTGATGAACATCAAATGGTGCTATTTCAATGTACCGTCGCTTGAAAATGAAGATATGAGAGCTAAATTAATAAGATTAGAAATCATCACTCTAGGAATTAAGTGGGGGTGGGGGGTGGGGTGGGGTGCTCGAGTAACCTGAGCATCTCCTATACAAGTGTTATACCTAAACGAAACCTCGGAGAGTGGATCTAATTTCTATAGGTCATATTCTATTAAATTAATTATATTGAAAAATATCGCAGGTGATAAATGTGTATGCGTCATATGTAGATACGAGGATAATCGTCTATTAAAAGGTGTAGGGCAGGGGCCCTGGTGTAGCGATGGCTGTCTTCCTGTTAAGTCGGGGCTCGAGGGTTCGTCCCCTGCTCTGACATGGAGATGTCAAAAACATCGTACCTCTTCATTAGAAAGGACTCGCCCTACACAACTTGTTCCGAAACAGGTTGTGTAGGGCGAGAACTATATACTGCATATTATATTAATATAGACATATAACATTTTACAAGTCTACGTTAATCGCCTCCCACTATGTCAGAAATGCCCCGAAAATAGTACAATAAATTAATTAGTATTTTGTAAAGATATGTATGCAAAATAGAAACAAATTACAAGTACATCGAAATCTGGAAAGTCTATACGTGATGCAATACGAATTCCAAATTAATAACATATACTTACAAACAATTTAATGTAACTTTCAATCGGTAACTACGGTGTGGATCACTATGTGTCAGATCCATGAATGACGAAGCTGTATCTAATTGACATTATCGTCTTATATAACACTCTCTGTGATGTAGACTACATACATCATGAGCTGTCATGGTGACCAGATCCGGATACTGTTATATGCAGTTTCGTTAGTCATATTTCTATTGAATTCGCTGATGTACCATTAGGTGGACAATTGAAACTAATATTGCCTCTCATGTAAAATTTCCGGTGTAAATGCGGTTGTACAACTATATATTGCAATTCAACCATGTAATCTCATATCATAATATGTAGGCCTACATCATTCATTATTCATTCACAGATTACAAAGTTGATGTGTAAAAAAAAATACAAATACAAAATGCTACTTACTTAGGCTACTTGCCCGTCGCCCTACAACAGGGCCGCTCCCCACCCCCACAAAAAAATACGTTGGTATCATTTTTCACATGTTAAAATCCACTAAAACGTTTTGGTATTCGTCCCCCCCTCCCCCCCCCCTTCATTGAAACCATAGTAAGCCGCAATACTCTTGTGACATGCCATGTGACCTCAATTAATACCAAACTATCATGACTATAGACCTTGGGCCCACGTGTACCCTCCCCCACTTCTGACCATATTTTTTTGAACCTTGTTATGTACCACGTTACTTTGCAGATTTTCTATGCATTGACAAGGTCACCAGAGGTCATCGAAGTATGATACCCTTGACCCTTAGGGTGGTATAAAAAGAAAAAGGGCGAAACCCAAGCCAAGTACACTTGGTGACATGGGTAGGTGTTGGGTTTTATTGGGCAGTTTTCCCAAGGTCATGGTAAGGTCATGTTAAGGTCATAGCAAAGTCAAATCATTTCAAAATGGGTACATTATTGTACCAGTACTTCCAATAAACAAGTCGAAACCCAATCCAAGTAGGGGAGGGTGGGGCTAAAAATCACAGGGGCCAAAAGTCACTTGCCTGTTACTTTTTCTCTATTGGGAAATACAATTAATATGACGTCACTGACAAGCTTACAAATCATGTCATAATCTATACATAGCATTCCTGGTGTTCCACAAGAACATAAAGACAGACATGTAACGAAGTGTTAGTTTGCATCAGTTGATTTCAGAATTGGTAAAAAGACTTTGTCAACATTTTAGGTTAGTATCTCAAGGTCGTGCTGGAGCTTAACTTTTACATAATATATACTGTATTTATTGGCATGCATAATGATTTATATGCAAACCCAATGGTATTCTGAAATTTTTAACACGAAGTAAGCTGCACATCATGGGGTTTAAAGTCACAGCCACAGGGCTAAAATTCAGTCACAGGCTGTGACTTTTAGCCCCAATGGTAGACATCTCTGTCCTCATATACCCTGAGGCGAAATATCTGGTCAGACACCCATTAGAAGATGTCATCTGCAAGCTGCCAAGTGATTACAGGGTAGCATGAAGATAACAGTAAAGCAGTATGATGTGAATACATATATCGTCCAAAAAATATGTTTCCGTCCATACTTGACAATAAAGTAGGGTGTAATTCACAATAAATGGTTTTAAAGGACAAAACAGCTAGGACGCTGACCACTAATTTGACAAAATAGGCCTACCACGTCCTGCTCATTTTTTTGTCGATATCAATAATGTGACTTTTTACCACAGTTGCTTGATTCCTTGTGACATCTAGCCCCACTGTATCTTCATACACTGTGACGTGTTGTGACATTGAAAGTCACAAGCTCACCAACAAGGACAAACAACGTTTTCTTAGAAGTTTTGTTTAATCGTTACAAAGGACTTTACTAGACATTAGCCATGATATGCCTATGCTTTGCCATTGCCAAACTTGTTCTGATTAAACACAAGAAATATATATAAACTCGTTTCTACTTTTTGTGACTTTTAGCCCCACACTCCCCTACACTTGATGACATCGGTTTGCGTATGGTTTCATAGGGGAGTTATCCCAAGGTCATGGTGAGATCATCTCAAGGTCACAGCCAGGATAAATCAGCTCAAAACGGTTGGAAATAACTTATTTTTGTTGTTTTTACTAACATTTTGTTCACTTGAAATGTATATGATGGCTTGAAACATACCTAGATCCCAACACAGACCTTGATATGACCATACCATATGACCTCATGATTACTCCCCTATGAAACACACCACCAACCCATGTCACCATGTGCACTTGTCTTGGGTTTCGACCTAGTTATATCATATATGACACATTCTTATACAACCCTAATTAAGGGTCAAGGGTAGGGGAGAGTGGGACACCTTGATCCAGTTTTTCTATTTTTCAACCCCCTCTCAGAATGGAACTGAATTATTTTTGTATGGCAAATGACAGCTGTAGAAAAAAGTAACATCCTGGCATAAAATAACTTGAACTTAATCTCTCACTTAAGATAAAAATCACATTTCAATTAATTATTTTCATAGGCTCAACTTGCCCCACCTACGGGGCACCTTGAACGATGAGTCGGGGGTACCTTGAACCACGATAAAAAAATTATATAACGGTTTTGAAATGACACATAAGCAGCACTATTGTCATTTGTGATAGCCTGGTTATTATGATTTGTGTTTGTACAACACTCGACTTTTCTTGAAAAATCAAGTGGCTCAACGTGCCCCTATGTTCAAGGTGCCCCACTCCTAAATTTTACATTGAACTATGGTTCATTGTGCCTCACTTTTCATGGTTCAACGTGCCCCATCGAAATTCCTCAAGATAAAATGGCTGCCAATTATTTTCTTGCCAAAACAAATGCGAAATAGCAGTTCTTAATCGAAATTGGCCTTGAAAGTGTTCCTGTGATACGAAAATTGTTATTTAATACTACGTTTCAATAAGAATTAGAAGAAATTAAAATCACCCCGTAAAATTCCCTTTCTTGTTGATAATTTAAAAAAAAAGCACACAATTTGATGGGATGATCAAATGTGCCCTTTAATTTTTGGTTTGTTCACACTCTACCAGGTGGTCATAATGACGGGATCTGGCGATTGTGACTTAAACAAACAGAGAAAAGTCAAGTGGTTCAACGTGCCCCTATGGTCAAGGTGTCCCACTCTCCCCTACCATACTTCGATGACCTCTGGTGACCTTGTCCATGCATAGAAAATCTGCAGACCACCTGAAAGTAACTTGGCAGGGCCTACATAGTAAGGTTAAAAATTTGGTCTATAAAAGGGGGGGGGGTGCTTCGACTTTTAGCCCATGGTCTACTAGGGCCTATGGTGTCTACCACTTGAAATTAGAGCTATAGCTAAAGTCGACTGCCACTTGATATTTTAATAAAATGTAAAGTGTAGACTAGTATAGGCCTATATCTGTTTAAATTATGTGCTTTTTAATTGTAAGATTTAAAAATATGACTAGGGCCGAACTTTTTCAATCGAAAATAAATCTAAATATATTTTATAAACTATACAAAACACTGAATTTTTTCATATGTGTTCCTGTCGGTTTGGTACCATTATTTTGTACATATTTAAATCATTGTAGGCTACTATTGCATGTGTATAAAGAGGGCCTATTGCGGATTAGTAGGCCTACAACGTACTAAATGGTCTACCCTCTATAAATAAAGTTTATTATTATTATTATTATTATTATTATTAGGCCCCTATTATTGTTATTATTATTATTATTATTAGGCCTATTATTCTTCTTATTATTACGTCCGCCGGACAAACAACAAACCTTTGCCATTACAGTATATGATTGCCCCTGTTACGGTACTGGCCTTAGTCAAACAGTAGGCTAGCTAGGCCTACCCATTTATTGTCGGCTACTTTGTTTGTTTGTTTTAGTATTTTCTGACTCGATATATTCATTACGACTGATTATTACAATTTCTTATGTTCTTACATAGGCCTACGGTAGGCCTACACAGAGACTCAGAACAACTTTTTGTGGGTGCAATCCCGGATTCTACATAATACCTCCTGCATGACAGCTGACAATTATGTGCATTTTATTCAACAGTAGGCCTATCTGCATGGGTCACTCGTGCATCAACATGAAACCACTTACAAAAATCAGAGAACTGATGATTGATGAAATGAAAAACTTCTAATGCACCTAAATCCTCGGTGTCCCGTGCTCATAGTGAATTTACAAAATCCTGAATAAATCCAGATCCGCTGTCAGGATCACTGAAAAAAGCTACAGCAACCAACTTCAATACCTAAGGATCATTGTTGCGAGATTTGAAAGCGATTACTTGTTAACTGAGTGATAAATAGCGTGGCAAAAATTTGCAATGGATGATCCATATAGTGGATCTATGAAATCCCGATTAGATCTAGATCCACTGTCAGGATTGCAGAAAAAATCTACATCAACTAACTTCAATACCTAAGGATCATTGTGGCAAGATTTGAAGTCGATTACTTGTTAACTGAGTGAGATATAGTGTGACAAATCTTCAATGGATGATCCATATAGTGGATCTGTGAAATCCGGATTAGATCCAGATTCACTGTCAGGATTGCAGAAAAAAGCTATAGCAACTAACTCCAATACCAAAGGTTCATTGTGCCAAGTCGGTCACTTGTAAACTGAGTGAGATATGGTGAGGCCAAATTGGCAGTAGAATAATAATAAGAAGAGAAAGAAAGTTGCTTCAGAATTAGAGCAAGTTTGGACGACTACGTTTGAACTTAATTACAGTGAGAGTGGAGGGAGGGATAGAGAGATTGCATTGATCATGTTGATAGGAGCAGAAAAATTAAAAAGCAGCATTCTGAGAAAACGAAGATAATCCAAAACGAACAGAAAAACAACAAAAAATGTTAATTTTCAGGTCATTTTGATGTAAATTTGAATTTATCACAAATGTGGCAATGTTCCAAATAAGCCGAAAAGGAATATTTGAGGCCAACTTTTGTGTAGTTAAGTGCTTAGCAAATGTATACATTAAAGTTAAGTGTTTTATTAGTGGCTTGTTGTAATTCTATATTTATGTTTCAAGGGTTAATTTTGAGATTGCATGATGTGCCTAAATCAGTAGGCCTAATGATGTGCCTAATAATGTATTTGTGTGTGTTTTGTGCAATTGTTTAAGCAATGTTAAATAAAATTGTGTTTTTTTATTCAGGAAATGAGAAGCTTTTGCGTTTTTTTATATTGACGTCAATTTTACAATAATATGACATGTTAAGAACATCATTCAGTATGTCTGCAATATTACCATACAAAAGCGGTTTTAAAGAAGTGTAGCTCTATGTTTTAGCTGTGATTTTACTTGTCAACTCTCACGTTACCACCTCTGTTAATCTAGTCAAAACGTGGCATCAAGCTATGTATTTCAAAATTATTTGTTGTTTTATTTTACCACAATGAAATACAGCGTTTTTTTATTTGTAATCAACGATACACATATTTTTACACTAGTTTTTCTGAGTCTGTTGCTTCAACTTATTCTGCTTCTCTGTTTCTCTGTATAATTTAATTATATTGATATCTGCAGGCTCTTCAAGTTTTTCATCCTAGACTATCTCTGTGCTAAACATAAAATTTGCATAAATGGGTAAAACAAAAAATTGGGGTAATTTTACATAAAATTCGTGTCCCCAGGACTTAAAAGGTCCGCATTTTGAATTAAATATAAACATAATAAAAATAAATGGTTCAACTTCACGTTTAGGCATTATTACTTAATAATGTTTAGATTATTCGTCAAAAAAAATACATATTTATTGTTTTATAAGAGCTCTATGTAATGGAAACGTGGAAAATGACATGTCCCCAGAGAAAATTCCACTATTTGAAACTTCACTGTATGATACAAATACACAATATAATTCTAATAATTACATTTCCTGGCTAGACATTGTTCACTTAAGCTAATCAATGAACGAAATTCGACTTAAAATTGATATTGATATATATAATTTTGTTGAATATACGTGTCCCCACATTTGCACTCTACTCCGTTACCATCATTGTAGCATGCCCCATCAAGTGAATAATCATGAACTAAAATTATATCAAGTGTAGTTTGACACACTGAAGGGCCAAATACGAGTTTTTCACCTTGAAAGAATTAATATAGCTGAGTGACAAGTTATTCGAAACAGGTATTACCAAAACGTTAGAAAATATGCTTTTGTTTTTACTACTCTGATCCTACCATTGTGGGTCTAAAAACGAGTTGGTTTTGTGCTTGCATGCCTGGAACAGTTGCTATGGGGACTATCTCCACCCGTATGATATATCTTTGAATTATTGCCTATAATATTTTCATTAATCCTAAGAATACTTTTAATTTTATTACTCCGTTCCACTCTATTCCGTTACCAAGAAAAGGGAACGGAGTAGTGAATTGACAAATTGTATGGGTTTTACTGTCATAATGATTGATGATATAGTCTTTTAAAACATGGCTTGTTGTCCCCATATAAAGAGAGCATCCATTTATGATCGATGTTACAATAAGATAATATACAGTTTAAATTTATGTCGAACCAAACATTTGGTAACGGAGTTGAGTATTTTTTAGCTTGGTAACGGAGTTGAAATAAGAAAAATTGTTTATCCCGTCGAATTTTGCTAAATTTTTAGCAGTTTTGAGATACGATTGTTTGGTATTATGCTTCAATAAGGATATCACTTTTAAAAATGTGATGTCAAGCTGAACAAAGTAACATAGATTTTGAAATGGTTTGGATATGGTAACGGAGTAGTAAGTGGAATGTTGTAACTTTTTAAAAATGACGTTTTTGAAGCGAAAAAATTATTTCTAGCGCAGCGTGTGACTTTTTTATGCTCTATTGGGATCAGTGCACCAAACTCATCAAATGGTTTTCTTCCTCTTTGATGGTCACCTCACTGCCATTTTTGATGCTACAAAATTACCCCAATTTTTGGTTTTACCCAAATAGTCAAGGATGAAATCTACTGAGTAGTTTACTTTCTGAAAAATAGTTTTTAGTAGCTTAAAAAAAATCGTTGTTTCATAGATACTTTATAACACTGGTGTTTATCCATGCCATTAAAAATCATCCTAAGTTTTGGCATAGACCCCATACTAGCCTGAACTATTTATTAAAACATTCTTTATGTAGGCCTACTTGTTTCTTGTTCTTTTATTCTACCAGACCAGCAATAAACACAAATAGTATTAATTAGGCACATGTAGTCTGCGTATCATGCTGAAAATGTTGCTTATTTTCAAATGTTAACCCTTTGAGTGCGGGCGACGCTTTTAAGCGCATTCATACTTTTTTTCCACAACTAAAATTTGACAGAAATTGAACAAATATGCATGTATAAATGTTGAGTAAAGCCCCCATTGTAAAATTTAGCAGGTTTAATTTTTAAGTGAGGAGGTATTTTCCTTTCATTTGAAGTTGGCAATTGCGTGAGCAATGCCAACTTCAAATGAAAGGAAAATGTTAAGTAGTAATGAAGCACTTAAAGAGTTAATAAAAAATACATTTCTTGAGTTAGGTTGGTATAATTTACTGTTTAAGATTGTTCAAAGTGTTCTGAAGTGAATAAATAATAGACAACTTTAAAATTTGCCCTGTATTTTAGGCAAATGTACATATATCTATAGGCCTATTTGGATGAAATGACCCATAGGCCTATAGTATATTTTAATTTACTATTAGGCCTAGAATATCTTGATGCACAGTGTCTAAAGTTTTCTGTAGATCTATATGCCTGTATAATTCCTTTTGTTCATTTCAAAACGAATTTCGTCGGTCAGATATGAATCTGTGGAACTGTCTGTGGAAAAAGGGAATCTGCAGGGACCTGATTGAAATTGATTTTGAAGTAATTGATTTTGTTTCAAATAATTGAATAATTTCTCTTATCCCAGTTTGCCTTTGACAAGAAATTTATTTTCCTACAGTCTGTTTCACCAGATCCTGGGAGTAGCCTTTTTTTCAATTTAGTCAGGCGCTATTCAAAATTTTGTATGAAATTTTTTGGGGTCATTTTTTCATCTTCCCCCAACATCGCTGAAAATGTTGTGGAACTTTGTTGTGTATTTTGTAAATTAGACCATTTGGCATCTTATTTCACTGTAATGGTGAAATAAGAGCTGTAATTTTTTTAATTATAAAAAAATTATTAGACCATTTATGAACATTTATTACAGTCATGCCAAATGGTCTTTAGAACTAGGTTTATGTTTACAAATCATGATTATTGTATTAAAGATTGTCCGCTTTTTGGCGTAGCCGCAATAAAGATTGGTCGCACGTTGAGCGTTTGGAAACGGAAAAATTGTATTTAATTTTGACAACCGGCATCATGGAAAATGACGGGAAATTACAGAAAATGGAAGTGGATTATGCATCCACGGTGGATGAAAAACTGCCGGAATGTGAAAAGCTAGCAAAAGTATATATTAAGGATGTTAATGTTTTTTGTGGACCCTTTAAAAGCTCGTTTTATATAACGTGAATATGCAAGTCATGTTTCAATTTTCTGGTTTTATCGCTCATTCATGTTATTTGGGTCTCGCCAACCTAAACAATGCTAAACTAAAGCCTAAGCTCCGCAAAGCTAAATGCTAAAATGGCTACAGGCAAATCTAAACGCCAATCCCATAGGCATATAATGGAAATGCATGTAAAATGTCAACACAGAACAGAAGCCTGAGAAGGGGGGGATCAAGCAAACTTAAGTTAGGTACATCACATAAATTTTAAAATTGTCCAATAAAATTGCGGCTGTTGTTATTAACTTGAATACAGGAAGGTTCGCCACACGCCCACAGCCTCCACAGGGAAAGTTCACCACAGGAAGGTTCGCCACAAAACTGGAAGGTTCGCCACAGCTTTGGAAGGCTCGCCACAAATGTCATAGGAATGTTCGCGGTTGTGTACCACAACTTCACACAAGTCACAACGTTAGAATGCATTATAAAACAAGTTACTACTGTTTATTAAATGTGAAAAGATATTTATTTCACTAAAGGCAACAAAAACAATAAAAATTACACATTATACAATGATAACACAATTATACGGACATATACTATTAAAATAATAATAACAAATATCTTTTTATTATAAATGTGCATTTTTAAATAAGAAAAATATTATTATACAATGTCAATGTGATACAAAATATTTATAGCAATATTAAAATATAAAATTTTATTAAATTACTTACATCCTTGCAATGTTGGTGCGTTAACAGTGAGTCAGTGACCCTACCATCACACCTCCTCCTTGATGTTTGAACAGTGCTAAAAAATATTCGCGCTGATACCTGGTGAGTTCACCAAAGACTCACAAATCATCAAAGCTGTTGACATTTCACGACCGGCTCTAGCTGTGAGTTCACAGTTAGACCCCTGGATATATTTTAATATTTGTCCTTGAATATGGGCGGTATTGTTAAATGATATTTTTCTTAAGTAACTGCTATTGCAAATAATTTAATCACATTTAGGCCTAATCATATACTATAAATAAATAATGTAAGCACATTTAATCATATACCGTATTGAATCTGCATTATATAAGGCCTTCCGTAAATAATTCTTGTCAAGTTAAGATCACTGCAAATAATTTAATCATAGTAGAATATAAAGCCTCCCGTATTTTTTTCGAATCTCCATAATAATTATTTATCTAATATAGGCCTACAGATCTAATACAATTATGACTAATTTTCAAAAATTGAAATATAATTTTATTTTCACTGTTTTATGATGCATTCTAACGTTGTGGCGAACCTTCTTATGATATTTGTGGCGAACCTTTCTAAGCTGTGGCAAACCTTCCAATTTTGCTGTGAACCTTCCTGTGGTGAACCTTCCCTGTGGCGAACCTTCCTGATACCATACTTACCTGTTAACTTACTCTCAACTAGGGCCCAGGGCCATTCATTCCCGTGCTTGGGACTGAATTTTGAACTTCAAATTTATTGAGAACTTCATGTAAAAAAGTGTACATATTTTGTTCTTATACAACATAAAACAAATTAACATGACAATACATGACGAGCAAACAGAAGCAGCAAAAACAAACAAAGGACAATATTGTAAACAAACAAATTGAAAAATCTACAGTATTTTTTTTTTTTTTAAGATGTTTGGAACAACCTAAAATCACAAAACTTGAAGGTCAAAATCTGATACTGGGTCATTAACTTTTCAACTTGAGGCATCTTAATAAAACAACAGATATAATTAAATTTTACCTCTAATATCAACAATATGTTTTAAAAATTTAGTAAATATATTTACAATATCGTAATCTTTACATAGCCCGAGTGACTGAAACAGGTTTCAGCCACAGATCGACCGCTTACAAGATCGTGGGACATTTCTTTGGACTGTCATATCGGGATATATCGGGGAGTAATCAGGTCAAAAATATTTTTTTAGAATCAATAACATTTCAGTTCCATCCACGCATGCTCAGCTCAGAGGTCGCACAGTCATTAAAAAGTCATGGACATTTCAAAGACCTTGGGGTCGGGATGGCTCTCAGTCACCGCCGTGTTGGATTTTTCTTGTAAAGCAAATACATCCATCCACGGCCTCGGAGAGGACGACACGGCAAGGCTGAAAACGGCCATAGACGAGATTATCAGTTTAACCCTCTAACTGCCAAATTACTTATTTGAAATTTTTACTCACTTGAAGTTGTGTCTAGATGATGCGATCCACAGCTTCAAGTGAGTGAAAATTATTCAGATTTGACTAAATGGAGGTAAACAAAACTTGTCTTCTTCTTCTTCTAGTACAGCAATCACTCTTGACACAGAGTATGATTTGCCGGTGTTGGTTGCGCAAAATTAAAAGTAAAAAGTTGAAATTTGTGCAATTAATTGTAACAAAAATAGTGCAGATTAAAAACTGTAGTTATGTAGTTTAGATATCTGAGAGTGCCACCCTGAATGAGTTCAGGGAAGTAGTCAACAACTACTGGAGGTAGCGCATTCCATGCAATAATTGTGCGTGGAATGGAGAAAAATTTGAAGGTGTTATTGTAGGGGAGGATGGGTGCATATTTCCAAGAGTGAGATCCTCTTGTGTAATTATCCGTTATAGCACGAATCGGATATAACACGATGCAGCCGTGGATCCCAAAATGTTACACTACCTTTTTTACCATTTTTCTGGAAAAATCGTGTTATAAATATTTGAACATCATAAGCATGAAATTGTCCGCCAATGTCACGTGTTAATCGTGCCGTAGCGGTAGGCCTAATCCTTCACGCATGACGCTCAAGCAAAGTCGCCGGCAAGTAGTATTGCACAGCACATAAAGGCACCCTTTTAGAACAAGAGTATCTTATTTCGTATTTGAGCTTAAATTCAATTCAAACACGAATCGTGTAATAATATAAAACGAATATGACGTGCACGATTTGATCTCAGAAAATGTATTTACTTAATAATATTAACTTAATGTGGCGTGTTTAGCAAAAGAACATGTTTATTTAAATCGTGTAATAAAAATATTATAACATGAATAATAATGTTTTACATGTTTTTTTAATCTGTATTAAAATATTATAACACAAATATGGTGATTCTGTAAGTTTTTAAAATCGGGTGTAATGAAATATTATAACACGAATATGATGTGTTTTATATCGTGTTATAAAATATTATAACACGAATATGGTGCTTTTTATATCGTGTTATAAAATATTATAACACGAATATGACGTGCATGATTTGATGTCAGTGATCCTAGCTATTAAAAAAAATTAAATTAATTCAGCATGTTTAACCGAAATAATGGTTATTTTTAAATCACGTATTAAAGCAGCATAACTGTTTTGCTTATTTTAATCAAAAGATCAATCCATGGAGAATGATGTTTTATTTTTTTATTTTACTGCTCCGGTTACTAAGTTATTAAGTTATTAAGGATTTAAGTTTGTTGTTTTTTGATTTTGTTGCCCCACCAAAACCTGATGACAGCGGAGTAAGACACATTGTCTGTATAACCAGGACATTATAAGTACCAAGTGGCAGATAACGGTCATCATTAAAAAAGAGTGGAAGACTTTTAAAATTATTCTTATTTTTCAAGTGATCATAGATACATTTCACAGTACAAAGTGTATTGTCTCATGTCAGTTAGACATATGTAGAAGTTATTACTTTGTGTGATATAAGTGATATCTGCATATAATGTCATGTTTTTTTTCGGTACCGGTATAGAGAATGTCACTCAATTGAAAAAGAGGACCCTGTTTTAGTATGGTGCTTTTAAGTGTGGGCCAGCATCTGAGCCTTTGGCCCTTTGAATTACACCAAATTCAGTGATCATGTAAATCATCTTTTTTTGCGCAGTCTTTTATTTGATACCTCACGGGCATTTATAGTGGCAATGCTATGAGTAAATTCAAAGTGAATTTTGAATGACAAGAGAAACACGATCTATAGTGACTATCCTATTCGAAAATATCAGACTATTTTATTTAATCGTTAGTCATCACATACAGTTATATAAATAGCGAAATGCGGTAAATAAAATAATTGTAAAAAAGCAGCCTTTACGGTACCAGTAGCTGAGTTTTCTCGCAAACAAGAGGCATTCAACCATTGATGGGTCAATGTTGTACCAGCGTTATAGAAGCTGGGCCAACATTGAGCCATCAATGGGTCAGTGACTCGTGCCTGCCCAGTTATCATAGGGGCTGACCTAGTCTTAGGACACCAACCGGTGGTTTGTGTGCGCTTGGCATCGCAGCCAACACGAGGCATTGGTCCGATGTCAAACTAATCCGGGGCCATCCTCTACGGCTCTGGCCCAGCGTTAGACCAATGCGGCTCAACGTCTCGTGTTTATTATTAAGGGGTTTGATCTTGGTCTAATGTAACATTATATTGGCCCACAATTAACCACTATTAGATTAGGTAGGCCTACATATTGTACACAGACGGGCCCCGATTTACCACACCATATAACTTGATGGTGTCTCCGTCGTGATCTAATCCAGCTACATTTACATCGATTTTGTCCATTTATAAAGCCTTTAAAAATATATGAATGATTGTGTTGAACATTTTAGGTTATTTCAGTCGAAATAAGCAAAACAGTTATGCAGCTTTAAAATAGGTCGCCAGAGGTGATGACAGGCCGATCGTTTGATGAATGCCACTTCTTCACAACTCACATTGTGCAATGTCGAGCAGCGTTCTCGTTTGTATTGCAAGGTGTTATGTTCGCGACAATTTTGTGAAGCACATCATGTTTCTTGACGTGTAGTACACTGTTAAGTACTACATGGCTAACTCTTGAATTATTTATCGCCGTCTTAATTCCATTCCTAATTATTTAAAATAAACATAAATCTTATATAAACTTGATCTCCTGGGACGTTTATCGACCTTTGGCGGGCAGTTACGCAATCTTCGGCGCCGTCAGTGAAATGAAAGCAGTGGCTAGATGATGCTTGAATATTGGCCCAGCATTACAGATGCCGGCCCGTCATTGTAACAACATTGTCCGTTCGCTTGGCTACGTTAACCTTTTTACACCCATCAAACCCGATTCATGTAAATTTAAAACCAAGTTTTTGTCAGAACAATACCAAGTACGGCTACAAAATTGCTACACCATGTTTCTGCAGCAGGTTACTTATGCAATAGATATATTTATATTACAATGAAGACTATGCAGTTCTAATTGTGAATGATTATTATTCTAGTTTTGATGACTTAGTTACTGCAAGGTTAGTGTCTGCAGTACGGCAATGTGTACTGGCGCTGGTTATATTTTCATATAGACTGGTGTATTGCAGATGTAAAATACACGGATCAGCTCGGGTGTTCTATCACGTGTGTGGAATCAACCGTGACAAGTGACCAGTACATGTATTGTTCAGTTTATTTTGGAGTCAGTTAACCCCCCCTCCCGTTGCTAGTAAAAGTCTAGCCATGGTCGGGATAGTTTATTGAAGCGTTTTAAACGTTTTCAAGCCCACAGGCTTGGTAGTTATCCTATAAATAATAATATATCAGGGATATAATACTTTATTACATGATTTAGAAGAGCAACATATTCGTCTTATAATAAATTATTACACAATTAAAAAACATACAAAAAGACTGGTGTTAGATAAGTTTATTAACCAATTTAAAAGAAAATATAAAAAACATTTCGTGTTATGATAAACATGTCATTTTGTTAAATAATTTATAAATTAAGTTATTATATTAGATTTTATTGGTGTTGCATAAATATATTTTTATGCCGATATGATCAGTCACAAATCACCGTCAGTATGAACAGCTCACCGACAAGTTTGATTGACAAGCGTGTTGTAACGCTGATTGGTCAATATCCTCCTCCCATCTCACCTGAACACGACACTGGCCCAGCATTAAATCAGCACTGGCTCATTTGCGGGCAGTTACGCGATGATCGACGCCGTCAGTAAACGTGAGCGTGTCAAACCATTTCAAGCCTACAGGCTTGGTAGATATCCTACAAATAATATAACATCAGTGATATGCTGTTTTATTACACGATTTGGAAAAACATAATATTCGTGTTGTAGTAATTGCAAAAGACATCGTGTTTGTTGTGTTCAAACGCTGATTGGTCAACACCCGCCTCCCATCGCACCGGGTCGTGTCAGGATGATTGATGATCTCACGTATGATCTCACGTTGAGAGTGATATTTCACGAGATTTTGACACCTCTACCCTCAAAACACGGACTTGTATACACAGCGTCACTCTGTTTACGTCACGAGTCCTGTATTCCTGATTCAACTAATTTTACTTCTACTGTTTATATTAGACACATTAAACCAATTCACATTTTTATTATTTACAAATAATAATTAATATAACTTCTAAAACTCCGATATTTGTACAGTAAATAAGGCCTAGAAATAACGTTATGCTACAAGCTAGTATAGTGTCCTGTGTCAGTTATTTATATTACCGCATCCCGTTCATCTCCAGTCATATCGACCTAGTAGTACTAGATAAAATCGGACCATTTCGTATAACACGATCGGCTTATAACACGATTCGTACTTATGGACCCCACCGATCGTGTTATAACGAATAACTACTGTACCTTGTTCTGCAGCCAAGGTATGTCCACTAGGCCATGCACAACTTTATTTATAATGCATAACCTAGCTCTTTCTCTCCGTCTGGCTAGAGATTCCCAGCTGAGCTCATGTAGCATTGTTGACACACTGCTGGTGCTATGCCAACGATTACACACATAGCGGGCAGCCCTCCTTTGCACAGAGTCAAGCCTCCTGACATTCACTTGTGTATGGGGGTCCAACAACGTGCAGGCATACTCCAGGTGTGGTCTGACCAACGCCTTATAAGCAGGGTTTGTATTAGTGGTTGTCCGGTTGTCCAAGACAACCAAAAATCGTCACGGACAATCAAATATGAATCTTTGGAACACATTTTTGGTTGTCGGTACCGTACAGACAACCACGTTTATCCCGAAACAATTTTGCCACTGAGCACGCTGACATACGCCATAAGCTACCGTGACACGCGGCAGAGTAGCGTCATATCAGAGACAGAGTTAACTTGAATCAATGTCTGCTGTCTTGTGTGTCTGACTGTTGACAGTGTGGTAGAAACACAGTATTTAGATTTCAGGACTAAACAGTACAATTAGTTTTCTTGAAAAAAAGCTTAACATGCGACATTGGCAATGAATCAGTGCTGAAAGTTGTTTTCATTGATACACATTCCTCTAATCAGTGGTGAATCCCCAGGTTTCCGTTTCCTGGGGCTGTTTCCTTTATCGTGTTCACTCCCCTTCCCTGTCCTTATGACTTGTGTGTTAGACTTGCAGGTACCTTAATAAGCAATGTTTGATAGGGGGAATCGCAACAAAAAGAATAGCCATACATGTGGTAAGCAGTTGCTGTACTGGTACATTCATATGGTAGGTATGATAGATCAAGAGATACTGATCTGCATTGTCATTCGCAACTAGTTTATGCAAATTGTATTTCACTACTTTTAAGCTTGGATATAGTTACTATTCTATGTTTTAACCAATCTTATCCCAATTAGGAGTGCCAGTCCAATGCTGATTCTATAGTGATCAGTCGTCATCTGTATTGACCCAACGCTGGGCCAGTTTCTCACAACAGTGTAGGCCTAGGTCTATCTATGTCAACGGTGCCGCCGTTATCGCGTCAAATATAGCACTGCTAACAGTCAAAGCCACCTTCTGAAGACTGCAGTCATGTAGGCCTAGTTTGAATACATTAAGTGATCTATTTTAGATTACGAAATTGTTTCACAAATATATAGGCCTACATAATATTAATTAATCACACTAATTAACTGCACAAACAAAAACATATGTAATAAAATGCTCGAAGTCTGTTAACGCTGCCAAATTTTGAAGGTCGTAAGACCTGTCAAACATAAAGTTGGTCGTCACAGGTCAATAACAATATAGGCCTAGGCACTAAAACTGATCCGTACAGAAAAGTAGTCTGTTGATGGCAAAATATCACTCTTTCCAGGATTAGGCTTAGCTAGGAGCCGCCCTAAGCAAAGGCATGTGGACAACCCGAAAAGTGGGCGGACAACCACATTTTATAAATGTGGTTGTCCGTTGGACAACCAGACTTTCAGCCCTTATTACGAAACCTGATAAGCTTGTGTCTTCACAGCTTTTGAAGCTATCCTGAGGTTCCTTCTTAAGAGCCATAGCACAAAATTAGCCTTAGATATAACCTTCTGAATATAGCTGTTCCATTTCAAATCAGAAGTGATGGTTAGTCCTAGGTATTTTGTGGTGTCTGTAATACAGAACACCTGGCAATGGAGTATATACTGTACATGGGTGGATCTATTTTTGATCTACCTCTCTGGCGACCAACCCTCATTGCAAAACATTTACCGACGTTGAATTCCATCAACCAGGTCTCCTACCACTTGGCAATTCTGTCAAGATCCATTTGGAGCCGGTTGATGTCGTTCTTGTCAGTAACATGTCTATACAAAATACAGTCATCTGTGGACAGACGAACTGTACTGTGGGTGACGCCATCAGGTAAAACTTTAATGTAGATGAGGAAAAGGATAAAGCCTAGAACCGAACCCTGAGGTACTCCTGACAAAACAGGTCCCGGAAGAGACTCTGTACCATCGAGAACTACCCTTTGGGTTCGATCTGTCAGGAAGCACTTGATCCAGTCAAGAGTCCTACCCCTGATCCCATACCACTCAAGCTTGTATAAGAGTCTCCTGTGTGGCACCTTATCAAAAATAGCCTACAAATTGGATCCACTTTCACACACTGAAGATATTCATAAAATTGCTAAGATCGATCTGATCAAAGATCGATTCCAAATTTTAACGTACAAATTCATAGATTCGCTCAAAGAGCATTCAGATCTTTTCAAACTTCAAAATGAATTAAGAGCTTCAAGAATTAAAAGAGGGCATAAAACACATTTGGACAAATTAATATCAGAATATGCCGAAATTTATGATGAAAATTAAGACTGCTGTGTGAATGCGGCTAGAGTTGTGTCAGTGCCGGTCCGGCGTCAACAGCGTTGGGCCGACATTGACACAACACTGGCGGCGTTGGCAGCATGCGTGAGTGACAGAAACACCGAAGTGCTTTCACAGTGTGGCTACCGCGGTGCCAATGTCGGTCCAGCGCTAACAACGCTGAGCCGGCATTGGCGCGACGCTGGCGGCGCTGACAAGCACTCGCGAGTGTGATAACAGCGTTGTCGCGTTGACGGGCCAACACCTACGGCGTTGGTCAGCTACCGCGTCACGATAACAACAGACGTCACAGTCTGTTGTCACTCACCACATGTCACCGCAGGGGGTGATAATCAACATAATTGTCACCCCCCGCGAAGACTGTCATGGTGAGTGAAAGCAAGGGTTTAAATCCCCTGGTGGCTCTGAAAAGAGAACAAGCGAACTTTCTTAATTTCACAATTAAGATGACACGCTTCTAGGAATTTTCTAATTCTCAAATTATCAACTTTAGACACCTTTTAGACCATTCCACCCAAATTCAATGAAATTCCATAACTCTGGCGTTCTTTCTCAGGGTATGCGGGAGTATGGCGATGGCACACAGACAGTCAGGCAAACAACACGAGGTAAATTGATCACATTTGATCCAAAATTCAGAACGCAATTTTAAGTATGTCAAACATACTAAGTGAACTTAAGTGTACACGAGAGGCATAGGTTTAATAAAAGAAATGTCTCAAATGTTCATTTAAAGGATCTGTCAAAACTAACACTTTATCGGCCTTTTCCATCCAGATTTCAAGAGTTAAGACACGAGATATAGGGTAGCTACCGGCTGATTCAACACCTCATTTAGACCACCGCGACCCTCTGTTCGCCGAGGGCGCATCAAAATTAATTAAATTCTAAAATGCTTCTGTTTCCAGGTTCCTTGCCTCCCTTGCCAACCAGACATTCTCTAATGAGTATTATATACTAATGAAATATTTGGATAGGCTAAGAGAAAGCTTTCATACAAGCTTCGAATGCCTTAATCCCACTCTCAGCACCCTTCGGGTGCTAGGGTTCACTCAGTTTTTTTTTTCCTTATCAAAAGCCTTGCTAAAGTCCATCACTATCATGTCTGTTTCAGTCGCAGGATAGACGTTTCCTAAAGCCATGTTGTAGCGGATTTAAAATTTTATTTGTGTCCAAATGAGTTGATATGCTGCTCACAATAATGTGCTCCATGCGCTTACCCAGAATACAAGTTAGGGACACTGGCCTATAGTTGCTGGCTTTCTTAAAGATTGAAGCAATATTGGCATTTTTCCAATCACTGGGCACAATGCGGCTTTGAATTGATATCTGCAATATATAAGCTCCAGGATAGGAGCTATTTCATCAGATCATGGCTAAACTCCTTCAACACTGTCGCAGGAAGTGAGTCAGGACCAGCTGCCTTATCATGTTTAATGTTTTGTCACATCTTCTCTATGCATTCCTTACTGATTCATATATCTGGCATAGTAGGGTGGGGACTGGGGCCTTTGTCTGGCAAAGGCCCAGGAGATTCTTGGGTGAATACTGAAGTGAATTGCTGATTCAGCATCTCAGCCTTTTCTCAGCTGAGCTGTGAATGTCACCTTCACTGCGGAGTTGAGAAACACCTGATGAGTCCTTCCGCAGACTCTTGATAAATGACTAAAACCTTTTTAGCTTGGGGGAACGGTCATCTGGGCGTTGTATGGATGAGGAAAAATCAATAATGGTTTCCATATAAGCCCAATAAGCCTGTCTCATCTGTTTCTGTAATCTATGTCTAATAGTACGTAGCTTTTCTCGAAGCCTGGGGCTTTTACTACGATGCTATTTGACATACCTTATTTCTTTCCTGTACTAATTTTTCGATGGCTTTGTCTACCCAGGGTAATCTATGCTTGGATGAAATAGGTTTTTGTGGGATATAATGCTTCATGCCTTCAATCAGACTGTCCTTGATCTTTTTCAAACAAAAATTATACACACACATTTTAGTAGGTTGAATAAAAGTGAAAACAGTTTTTTTAGCCAGTAAATATTTTTTAAATGGCAAAAATGTGGTTTGCGATATTGGGCATATGACCTATAGGCTACAGCCTCTCTAGACCTAGTCTATATGTTTCACATCAGAAACTCAATTACACATAGAATGAAAACACTGCTCGACCACAGATGATTATATGTAGTGTGGGCGATAAAACGTGAATACAGAACTCCTGTCAACATCGCTAACGTTAACTGAATGACTGTCAACTCTGGTAATGTCGAGCAAATTCCCCCCACAAATGCTAAATTTAATTAGGGGGGGGGGGGGGAAACAACTTTGGACCTAGTCCCAGAGGCAGAGAGTCTATTTCTTGACAAGTTAAATCAAGAGGGCAACAACAAAAAAAAACTTTGGAAAATTTCTGGAAAAGTTACTGAGGGCAACGCAATATAAAAATCTTATAGTTGTTTTCCAAATCTTCTGAAATAAACTTTTTGTGAGGGGAAATTGGCAGCCATCCAAGTCATGCGCTGTGCAGAGAAACAATTTTTTTTTGGTAATGTGCAGTAATGTGCGGTCTCAATTAAAACAGACAAGGATTTTTCAGTGTTGAAGCAGCACCCAATAAAATCAGACACTATGCGGGCGGTTTATACTGAATATACCCGCTCCATTCTGACTTCGAATTTTTTTTATTTTTTGAACGTAACATCCAAAATCTTATTAGAAATTGTGTTTTCTTAGCATCAAAAGCTGATTGTAGATCACTGATCAGTCAAATGTGGACTTTCAAACCTCAGACTGGTGCATGGACTAAAGTATATTTGTACATTTTGTCGTTGAAATTTTAAAACTTTTGAAATGTTGATTGATTTGTTCACAGGGTGGAAAATTAACAGAGGCAATTGACATTTTACTTTCATTGGAGAAACAGACCAGGACTGTAAGTAAATCTTCAGTGTACAAAGATAAACTCGGAGGCTGGTTGCTCAAGGAAATGGTGTGCGCTAGAAGTAAAATCAGTATGATATATACTGTTACATGTAGAACAGATTTTAATTATATAGTTGGATCCATAGTTAAGCTTATTGTTAGCTTGCATGGTTAAACAATTTATGCTATTAATGCATGATTAGAATGATAATGTTGGGAGACTGCAGATTTATGGGCACCTGTAATTTAAAAAAATATTTTGAGATGGGAAAAGATTATTCCGGAGAGATAGGGGGTCTACAGTTCTTAGAAAAAACATGCAGTTCAGAGCCCATATTCTCGTACAAGTTATGATATATCGTAGTCGTCGGATAGGTCTAGATGGCCATCTCCACCAATCCAAAGCCTGCGATATATCGTAACTTGTACAAGAATGCGGGCCCTGTTGTTTACTTTTTCTTCTGATATTTTGCAGTTTCAACAGTGCAACAGTTATAAACACAGATCTATTTATTTGATCTATCTAGTATATTTAATATCTCATCAGACATATTACAGGTATTTAGTTATATAGCTATCACTGTTAGCAGGACTATGTATTTTCATCATCTTATTGATATTCCATCCTGAAAGTTTGTTTCTTATTCCTGTTATTTCCCAGGGAGCTGACATGCATTCAACTGCCCGAATTTTAGTTGCTCTTGTGAAAATCTGTTACGAAGCCAAGAAGTGGGACCTGCTGAATGAGAACATAGTTTTACTGACTAAGAGGAGAGGACAACTTAAACAGGTAATTTGAAAGTCAAGTAAGGTGTTAAGAATTTTACCATATTATTTTATACCAACTCTCCTATATTTATTCCATAAAAACCCATTTTCTTATTATAATCTCCCTGGCTATATTTTTAGAATGATTTATCCAAAGTACATGTAGTAAAAACCATTCAGCCATCATGGTCAGTCATCTTTATAGGTTTGCTCTATGACCAAAAGTAGCAGGTGATTGTGATTATAGTCCTTTTGTCTAATCTTTTACCATGTCATTTATAGCAGTAATAATCGTAGGCATGAAGATTTTGTTAAACTTTGACGTTTAAGACTTCTCTGTATTCTAGATGGATAAAATTTTTTTGGTAGCATAACCGAAGCAGCATCGATTCAAAGCGTTACGGGTGAATTCAATAAAGTATAGATGTTCTGACGCCTAACACGCTTTGATATCGTTGAAAGAAGGTGCATAATTTTTATCGCCACAATCAACCTTTTAAACCCTCATTTTGCATCCCTGAAAACTGATCTAATTTCTGGCAAGGGTTTTGGAAATGAAAATTTACATGTAACTGTTTTAGCTATATATATGGCAATTTTCTTTAATTTTCCTTCATCTAGGCAAGTTGAGAATTGCAACCACAATTCACGGCTTGTGGATAATGAAGATTTCAACTGTAAATTCCTCATTGAAGCTTGGTTATCACACTTCCGCTATCTTACGAGTTGAAGCTTGTGCTTTGTTTTGATTTTGATACTGTACATTAATTTACATTATAATGTGAGGTCCCAGCAAATGCAAGACGTTCACCCAATTGATTTATTATTTTGGTCCCTGATATTTGTGTGTTATAATCACCCTGCTTTTAAAGTGTTATTTTCATTGTTATAATTTAGGACTAAAACATTTTTTTTGTTTCTGATTTCTGACCGACCCATGTGCGACGTCGACCCAAACTAATTTGATGTCTTCGCCATAAGAGTGTCTGACCCAAGAATATGAATATGGTCATTAGATTTTTTGAGCTAATGACTGGGACATGAACCTCTAAGATACATACAAAATACTGTATATACCGACAAGTTATGCCTGGGAGTGAAGTTGGCGCGAACTAACATAAAAAATAATTTCCATCAACCAGGTCTCCTACCACTTGGCAATTCTGTCAAGATCCATTTGGAGCCGGTTGATGTCGTTCTTGTCAGTAACATGTCTATACAAAATACAGTCATCTGTGGACAGACGAACTGTACTGTGGGTGACGCCATCAGGTAAAACTTTAATGTAGATGAGGAAAAGGATAAAGCCTAGAACCGAACCCTGAGGTACTCCTGACAAAACAGGTCCCGGAAGAGACTCTGTACCATAGGGAACTACCCTTTGGGTTCGATCTGTCAGGAAGCACTTGATCCAGTCAAGAGTCCTACCCCTGATCCCATACCACTCAAGCTTGTATAAGAGTCTCCTGTGTGGCACCTTATCAAAAGCCTTGCTAAAGTCCATCACTATCATGTCTGTTTCAGTCGCAGGATAAACGTTTCCTAAAGCCATGTTGTAGCGGATTTAAAATTTTATTTGTGTCCAAATGAGTTGATATGCTGCTCACAATAATGTGCTCCATGCGCTTACCCAGAATACAAGTTAGGGACACTGGCCTATAGTTGCTGGCTTTCTTAAAGATTGAAGCAATATTGGCATTTTTCCAGTCACTGGGCACAATGCCGCTTTGAATTGATATCTGCAATATATAAGCTCCAGGATAGGAGCTATTTCATCAGTTCATGGCTCAACTCCTTCAACACTGTCGCAGGAAGTGAGTCAGGACCAGCTGCCTTATCAGGTTTAATGTTTTGTCACATCTTCTCTATGCATTCCTTACTGATTCATATATCTGGCATAGTAGGGTGGGGACTGGGGCCTTTGTCTGGCAAAGGCCCAGGAGATTCTTGGGTGAATACTGAAGTGAATTGCTGATTCAGCATCTCAGCCTTTTCTCAGCTGAGCTGTGAATGTCACCTTCACTGCGGAGTTGAGAAACACCTGATGAGTCCTTCCGCAGACTCTTGATAAATGACTAAAACCTTTTTTGCTTGGGGGAACGGTCATCTGGGCGTTGTATGGGTGAGGAAAAATCAATAATGGTTTCCATATAAGCCCAATAAGCCTGTCTCATCTGTTTCTGTAATCTATGTCTAATAGTACGTAGCTTTTCTCGAAGCCTGGGGCTTTTACTACGATGCCATTTGACATACCTTATTTCTTTCCTGTACTAATTTTTCGATGGCTTTGTCTACCCAGGGTAATCTATGCTTGGATGAAATAGGTTTTGCAACCACAATTCACGGCTTGTGGATAATGAAGATTTCAACTGTAAATTCCTCATTGAAGCTTGGTTATCACACTTCCGCTATCTTACGAGTTGAAGCTTGTGCTTTGTTTTGATTTTGATACTGTACATTAATTTACATTATAATGTGAGGTCCCAGCAAATGCAAGACGTTCACCCAATTGATTTATTATTTTGGTCCCTGATATTTGTGTGTTATAATCACCCTGCTTTTAAAGTGTTATTTTCATTGTTATAATTTAGGACTGAAACATTTTTTTTGTTTCTGATTTCTGACCGACCCATGTGCGACGTCGACCCAAACTAATTTGATGTCTTCGCCATAAGAGTGTCTGACCCAAGAATATGAATATGGTCATTAGATTTTTTGAGCTAATGACTGGGACATGAACCTCTAAGATACATACAAAATACTGTATATACCGACAAGTTATGCCTGGAAGTGAAGTTGGCGCGAACTAACATAAAAAATAAAATATATTTCCTACCTATAGTACCTATTGGTTAAAATGACAAAATATTGGAAAGATATATTTTTTTGGACCTTATAAGGATGAGTTTGCTGATTCAATTAATTTATTTTCCTGTAGATTCTATTTATGAAATATATATCAATCAATAAACCCAAAGATTCCTAACCAAATTTCAAGCTGTGTAAAAAACATTAAAATTGCATGCCGTTTTTTTGTTGCTGTGTATTTAAGGCTGTGACTAAGATGGTACAGGAGGCGTGTGGCTACGTGGAAAAAACACCAAATATGGAGACCAAGCTTAAATTGATTGACACTTTACGAACAGTGACTGCTGGAAAGGTAGGTATTTGATTATGTTATCTCACCATATCATTACTCATGATAGTAATGGCCATGTTGTACTTTCACCTGAACCCTTGTCTAAAATGTATCCCATGTATAGATACAGTTTAATGTGAGTTTTCACAAAAAAAGTCACTAAAATTGATAAAATTATTGTTAACCCTTACAGCGCGGGGGTCGACTTAAGTCGTCTGAATCTGACGTCTAAAGTCAATCCCCGCACTGTAAGAATAAAAATAATATATGTATTCAAATGAAGCAGAAAGAGCTAACGAAGACATTTGTGATGATTTCAATTTTACAAAAACCCTTTGGCCTCCAAGGTTTTCATAAAATATTTCAGTGCTGTAAGAGTTATAGGTAGATGTTCATTCATTGAAATAGTTCATTATGAGAGATGTTTAATTTTCATAGATACAAATATTTTTCATAATTTTAGGCTGGAAATTGCTTTATGATAGCAGAGAGGCCAGAAAAAATATTTAAAAAGGACAAAAAGCAGGACCAAGATTTTATTTGAATTAAAAAAAAAATTAAGTGAGTTTTACTACCCTTCTGTCAGCTCTCGGATATCACATTGTCAGCTTCATTCTGCTCCCCTTGATGGCAGTGTGTAATTGAAAAGTAACAAGAAAAACAAATTAGCAATTCTAATATAATTGATTTTATCTAATCATTTAGTCTCTTTGTTTCTTTTTAGATATATGTAGAAAATGAGCGAGCTCGACTGTCACTCACTCTCTCTAAGATTCGTGAAGAACAGGGTAACATCAATGAAGCAGCCACCATATTGCAGGAATTGCAGGTAGAGTAATGATAGAGAATAAATTAAAAATCACACAAAAATCACAACAAACACTTTATGAATTATTTATTGTTTTTTTCGCAGTAGACAATCATTTGTTTTCATCAGTTAATTTGGCTCTAATTTGTCAACTTTTTGTATGTTGAATTAAAAAAATATAGGGTTATATTGACGTATGTAATGCTAGTAATTTTTAGAAACCCAAATGTATATTTTTTCAAAATATCTTTGACTTATTCATGTTATTTAGCTCTAATGCGTCAATATTTATCTTTTAACATTAATTTTAAAGAGTAATATTGATGAAGTTGTCATATGTAGAATTTAACTCAGCAAATGGCTTTAGTCATGTAGTACACCATTATATCAGTATTTTGATTGATATTTGATTAAAATGAAAGTAATTTAAAATAATGATCATTACACCCATTGTATTTTATTCATTTGAGGTGGAGACATATGGTTCAATGGAAAAGGAAGAGAAAATAGAGTTCATATTAGAGCAGATGCGACTTTGTTTAGCTCGTAATGACTACATACGGACACAGATTATCAGCAAAAAAGTCAGCATTAAATATTTTGAAGGAGCAGAGAGTAGTGTGAGTATTGGTACTAGACTGACAATTCACATCTTTGTAAACTAATTGTTATCTCTGTGTCATGTGTCAGAAGAGGTCTTATTTATATTTGGTGTGAGTGGGCTGGGGTGGGGCATGGGGTTTATGCATGATCTCACAAAATGGAATTTTGGAAAATATTTCTCCTCAGGTTGTGCAAGACCTGTTTTATGCCAATGTTGTTTACAGCCGTCTTTGCATTTAAATATATAAAGATTGACCAGTTTTTACTGCCAAGATTTAATGTAACAAATGTAATAATTGTTTTGCACTTGAAGTAGCCTAGTGATACACAATAGTAACGCATAACACAAAGTTGTAGAAAATTCAAATTATCTAAGCCTTTCAAAGGTTAGAACTTTAACCCCTGAGCTGCCATCACTCCATATATAAGGTTTCTGTTAGCAAATTTTAACTCCACCTTGAGTCATCTGTTGTACAGTGGAGGCATTATCACTAACAAAATTACTGATTTTCCATTTGTTCAAGCTTGGAATTGTGTGAAAAATTACATGGACAACTACAATAGATTTCCTGCAATATTTTCAAGGGACAGACACTTGTAAAATCCAGTGGACAACCACACGAGGTTGACCGCTTGACACACCTAATTTTACAAACCCTGAAATGCATGAAAAATTGAGCAACATTAACATGATTCAAAGGGTGAAAGCATAAATTGAAAATAATACATACTTTACACATATCAATAGAATCATTGATTTTTGTTGTAGGAACCAAAGTTGAAGTTTTACAGGCTGATGATAGAAATGGACCAGCATGAATGCTCCTACCTTTCTATATGCCGTCATTACCGTGCCATTTTTGATACACCTTCCATTCAAGATGATACAGAAAAAAAGAGTGATGTAATATGGTTTATTCAGTTTGATTCTAACTTATGCTAACATTAATAAACTGGTATGCCACATAAATATTGTAGCATATCTTTCTAAATCTAATGCATACATTATTATTGATTGGTCTGTATGGTGAACTTGTTTGTACACAGGCTTTGAAGTCGTCTATTTTGTACCTGATCTTAGCGCCATATGATAATGAACAGTCAGATCTCATCCATCGCTTGAAAGAAGACAAGTCAGTGGATGATCTACCCACCTATAAGTGAGTCATTTTTCATCTGGCTTGTATGCACATAATATTCAAATTATTACAATATTTCAACTCTTCCATTACTGTGATACTATGATATTTCTTCAATTTTTTATTTTTTTGGCCTTGCAGGGTGTGATTTGTTCATAGTTATGTAGTGGAAAAATACTTGTTTTTGGCAAATTGCTAATCAAACTTGAAGTTGGTTAGCCAAAATATTTGAATGGATGAACCCACAGAATTTGTAAAATATAGTTTGAAATCTCCACAGAAAAATTGCAAAGCAAATTGAAACCTGGCTTGGTTGTACTGCAATGGCCACTGTAGAGCTATTCTATCACAACACAGTTTATAATAATACACACCATATTGTTCTGTTACGATAAATATTTTTTGCTACCAAAATTTTTTCCAGAGAGCTTTTACGTCAGTTCACGACATCAGAATTAATGAGATGGAAGGAGCTTTCTGACACATACCAAGAAGAGCTTCGCTCATCATCTCCAGGAAATAACATCTTCAATGCAAAGACAGAAGATGGTCAAAAACGATGGAAGGATCTTAAAGTGCGCGTCGTAGAGCATGTCAGTATTAACAATTTATTCGTCATTTTGTTTGCTTTCCTTTCTGTTGTAAATACATGTTGCTGACGGTTATATATCTCATTGGATGTCATGATGACTTTTGCTATCAAAGGACTTGATTTTATTGTGGAATGGCTTCGAGGCACCTATGTTAAATAACAATGTTTTAGGTGCATGATATTTTATATATATGTCCATCCAGTATAATAGTTTTCTAGGCCCCGCAAATGTGTTCTGGCCATCAACAACTCCTATCATGGAGTAGGCCTACACGTTGAGTGACGTAGAATATTTTATGTGACAGCCTGGCAGGACTGCTGCGAAGTGAGCTTTCCAGGTTACAAGCAAAACAATTTGATTTACATGACAATCACTATCATCTGTTTACTTTATTTTCAGAATATTCGAGTGATGGCCAAATATTACACAAGAATACACATTAAGCGTATGGCAGATCTGCTAGACTTAACAGAAGCTGTGAGTTGAAAAATTCATTTTACCTTCAATTTGCACGATTCCTAGATCTGTCTGATAGGCTATTGTTGCCACACAGTGTGTGTCCGTCTGTACATCTGTCTGTTCGGCACAATCAGCATGATTAGGCCCATAACTTGTTTAAATGCATTACTGGAAAGTACATCAAACTTAAAATGAGATAAAAATGATTTCATGGAATATTGAAAATATTTCAAAGGTGCAAGCAGCTGTTTTTTTCATACTTTCTGAAATGTATGTAGTGGATAATTTTTTTTATTCTCGTGTTTTATGGATATTACCAATTCTAGGCAAATAATTTATTCTTGAATTTTGTAATATCAAAATTAACCACAGCCCTGATTATTATAATAATATGTGACCCATCTGTATGAAATGAGTCACATGTCGGCCTCCGTACAATTTGGGAATATAGTCAATATGCAAGCCTTAAATTATAATTTGAAGGCCAGAAATTGTTTCTATGCCCCAGAATTATTTAGAAATGACAGAACATTTTTGAATATCAGTTTTGTTGTTAATTTTCTTTTTGGCAGCCATCTTGGTTTTTGCCCATTTTTTAAAAACGCGCAGTGGTTACCAAAGTCCACCGGGAGATTCTGAAAGTAGACATCCTGGGCTATAAAAATCCATCATTTAAAAGCTATACTACATTTCCAGGTTTGAAGAAGAATAATATTAAGCTTTTAGAAACTATTTTTTACTATAAGGAACCTACAATCAAACATAATGCCATGAATTTTTAAAGACCAATTTTTTACATTTTTTATCGTTTAAATTTTGACACATCGGCCTAATTAAAAATTATCATAACTCTGCTCCGGATCAAGATAATTCCATGTTCTTGGTGTCATACTGAAGCTCCAGCTCCAGCTGTCAAACGACAACATAAACTTGTTTTTTTCCAACATCCCATCAAACACAAAAAATTGTATAGCATTTGTTGTGCCGATGTTGTTGTACAAATGCTGGGATGTGACTCGTTATGTACAGATCAATTACATATTTAGTTCCCATTTTAAAAAAATTAAAAATAAATTTACATGATTTTTTTCAGGAATCAGAAGAGTTTTTATCTGGGCTGGTTGTGGGTAACACAGTACATGCAAAGGTGGATCGTCTTGCGGGGATCATTAATTTTCAGGAGGCACGGGATCCAAGCCACATCCTGAATGACTGGTCACACAACCTCAACTCCCTGATGCAGGTCGTGAACCGTACTATGCATCTAATCACAAAGGAACAGATGGTTCACAAACTCCACTAACATACAATGTCTTAATAACTGACATACAATATATTAATTGCTTAATGGATAAGTCAATTACCACCAACATGAAGATGTGGGTGATCCAAAAAGCACACACTCAAGTGCGTTACATGTACATCCCAGTTTGTCTGATAACACAACCGAACACCTTTTGTGTGAAATACTTAAAATGGTGAAGAACATGTGAGGTCTAGACTTAGATACCATCATTCGATTCTGCTTCATATTATATTTTCTGGTTGTTAGAAGGAATTTTTGTTCATTTTGATGACAATTTTTGAAAATAATCTACATCTGTACTTTAATTTTAATACATTCCACTAAAAATATTGTGGGTAGCAATGTAGCTACCTTTTTAAGATGACGTTTAATCTTCTGTTTTCTAGCTAAGCCGATCCCGCCTTTTGTAAGGCTAAATTTGTTTGGTCATACAATACTTTGTAAAGCAGATTTCAATCTGAAATAAGTGTATCCCGCAGAATATTGTAGCTGTTTCCCGCTCCCACAAACCTTTATTTCGATGTAATTCAATAATTTAACTAGTTTACTCATTTCAAGCATTTTTGATACACATGTGTCGAGGTGTTCTTAAAGCAGATGATGGCTGTACAGTTTCTCCTATTGTACTGTGCAATTTAATGACCGTTGAAGCAACTTAAAAGAGTATGGCATTGCAGGAGTATCCCAAAACTTGAATGATTAAGGCTGTAATAAGGTACATAAAGCATACTACCCATCCCTGCTCCATGTAAATACATTGAAGGTATTGTTCATAATATACTTCTGCTACTTATTGAATTTATATGTGAAATAATACAGCTTCTGCTACGTATTTATACTATTGTTCCTGTTATTTTTTTTATACTGCACACATTATATTATGTTGTAGGTTGGGATAACAAATGAGTTCTAGGAGAAATGGTTCCCAAGAATTAGAAAACATAAACATGACACTAAATAGAGGAGGGTCATATGTCAGTAAATGTGGTTCCGTTAATTCTTGACACTGGTGTTCAATTTGAAGAAAAAATGATACCGAACAAAATAAAATAGGGTTTCATTTTTTTCTGAGGCTCCAAAGATCATTTCCGCAGTCATGACCCTAAAAACACACGGGGATTTTTAAAACGTTTTTTTTTCAAGGTAATATAGACGTGTAATATAGGTCATTTCCGCTCTCTTGAAGGCTATAACCCTAAACATATATATGTCATAGGCCAGAATTGATCACCGTGCACCCCTCGCCACTACTCACCCACACTAACTTTTTTAAGCTTTGAAATGTCCAAAACTTGAAATGAGATGTTACCAGTGAAAAAAATAAGGACAAAATATATATTTTGCCTGCTTATGTGGGGGTACCCACGAGCATGTCTTAAATTTGGGGGGGGGGGGCGGGGGGGTAGGTAGGGTTACGCAAACGTCTTTCGTTGCAGTTCTTACCAATCTACACATACGATATACCATATAAAATATAACTAAATTTCCATTCTACTGATGTGTTGCATAATGCAGTTTAAACAGTTATCTCTACACATACGTTTAAACAATTTTTTTATTAAAAATAATCAAAATCGATAACAAAAGAAACTAGTAAACATGGTCAATGGAAACTACTTCATAAAACATAACTATTGGCCATATATATATTTTTGTCTATATTTATATATTTGTTTTCGAAACCCAGTTCTGTATATCCTTGAAACTGATTTGGTGTCCTTCATTTTTAAATAAGCATAACAAAAAATGGCCGCCGAAATCACTTCTTTCCTATATTTTTGTTACAAAATATTGCACGATTTCTGGTTTCGACATGATTTCGGTTTGATAAATTTATGTCTCTTGTTTTTCGACCAAAATGACCTTTATTTGACCTTTAAATGGTTAACCCCAACACACAAATAAAAGTGTTTTTTATGCACGTGAACTATAATATCATAAACTTTTTGTAATACGGCAGATGAGGTTGCAAGGCATTCGAAACTGTGTTTAAGTACAGTATATACTGACATGCTTTGATGTGATTAGTATTTAGGATGACATCATTATTTTAATAGTAAATATGCAAAGTGACGTCCATCTTGGATTATTACAAATAAAAAAAAGAGGTGTAATTTACATTTTGATAGCCATTTCGTTTCTTGTTCATATGAAGGTCAATTTCACGTCATTTTGGATTTTTTTTTTCAAATTTACTCATCAGTAACGTTTAGTCCTAATCCACTATGTTACCAAAAATACATCATATTATCGTCAAAATGTTTAGCAGTATATTAACAGTAAATACATAAAAAAACGGTGGAGGTCTTGGATCTAAAAGTTAATTAAAGGTAGTTTCTTTCCAAAGACACGAGAAAAAATTATCAATTAAAAATCTTGCAGAAACCATAAATTTTGCGTTTATGTGCGACAAACTATAAAAAATATGGGGTTTTCTGAAAATTTTGTTGGCCTTTTTTTGTTTTGCTAATTTAAAGGTGGCAGATTCGCATTCAGCACACGCAAATTATGTAAAAACAAGTGAATACATAAGTCTACACTAAAATCCCGAGCAAACTTCCATGTTTCAGATTTCAACTCAGGCTAAATAGACTTATTTTCATGAAAAGCTGCAATACTATTTCACTAGGAAATATGTATGACTTTTATAAATATAAATAACACACATTTTAAGCATGCACATATCTGGGTTCAGCAAACATAGGCCAGATATGGATATGGCCAATAACTATCATTTATTATGTTGTTTTTAATGACTGCCGACTAGTTTTTTGCTGTTCATTCTGATTATTTTATAATAATAAAACATGTTTAAGCGTATGTGGAGAGACAACTAGTTAGTCACTCTACTGCAATGGGTGATGTATTATTAGAACGGGAATTTAATTATCTGTTATGTGGTATATTGTATAGGCCTATGCAGATTGGTTAATCAGAACATCAACGCTAGACGCTTGCGTAATGCTACCCCCTAATTCTAAACAGTTTTGGGGGTACCCCGATAAAAGCGTAAAAATATAAAGTTCATCTCTATTTCTGTCATTTTGATGTGTTACACGACTAGTAAGACGTGTGTCTAAAAAATAAATGAGATCTAGGGGTCATGACCTCCAGGAGTCAAAAATGACCTTGAGGGGCCTAAACAAAATGATACTAAGTTTTTTTTCGAATCGGCATAAAATTCTGAACAAGAAAAACGTAGGTGACAAGAATTAACATGAGATTCCCACGGGATTACACCCTACACTAGAAACATCTAGGCCTATGCGCCAATGTTAGTGTTTAATTGTCCCATTTAATATAGAATTTCGAACTTTACATCATAGAAAAAATCATAGAAAATATCAGCTCCTTAATCGATAAAAATTAAATTTATGTTGTAGCTTATTTTTAAGTTAAGTTTTTTTTCATGGATAATTCAAATTTTAAATTTTTTGGATGTTGGCCTACACTTCCAGAAGTGCGTTTTAACCCCATCAGCGCAGGTTGCGATGATTCTGACGTCTATCTGACGACTAAGGTCGATCCACGCACTAAAAGAGTAAAATATTTATAATTGCTGTAGAGCCATAACATAGGTATTCAAATGAAGTGTAAAGAGCTAACTAAATCATTTATGATGATTTCAAATTGTAGAAAAAACCCTTTGATCTCCATGCTTTATACAAAACGTTAATATGGGTCATTTGGATAGCAACATCGACTGATAATGCACTCACTACTTACATCCATCCAACATCAATTATTTGGCTTTGTCCCTAATATAAACGATATAGGGGCCTACTGTTTACAAGGAACCAAAATTTCACCAGCTTTTCCTTTTTGGCTTCAAGTTAATAGGTTTAAAAACTGTCAACATTCAAAATGGACCACATTCTCGATTATATTCAATCAGCACTGATGTATTATACTGCTCTCCATCAACACTTACATGGTCTTGATTGAACAACCTCAACCCTTAACCGTCAGATTGTGACGACTAAAGTCGATCCCCGCACTGTAATAGTAAAAATATTTATAATGGTCGTAGACCCATAACACTGGTATTCATATGAATCAGAAAGAGCTAACTAAGACATTTATGATGATTTCAAATTGAAAAAAACCCTTTGGTCTCCATGTTTTTTTTTAAATATTCGACGCTTTAAGGTTTAGTCACTACTATAGCCTTTTTTAATCTGTTTTATTAGCCAATCAAATCACTTGTTGGGAATGATATGAGTGTTTAAACTTCAATATTTGCAAATGTTTGGTCTCAAATTTAACAAATATGGGTAATTTTCACTAGCTTGAAGTTGTGGGTAACGGTAGCTAGACAAAACTTTGAAAATTTAAATGATTTAATTTAGCGTTTTAACTGTGAAATATTTCGACTCCTAATAGTCATCTGACACATCTATAACCTCAGATATTGATTAACCTTTTCACTACCATACATGACGGAAATTTCCGTCGTCATTCGTCAATGAACGTAACCATAAAGTGACACAAATTTTCGTCAAATATATACTACATTTATGTATTTTTCGTCATTTGAAGCTGGAAATTGCGTTAGCAATTCCAGCTTCAAATGACGAAAAATAGAACTCCTACACCAGTATATCTGGATCCTGGCATGCACCCCGGCCTGGAAGTCAAAGGGTTAAGAAACATATTTTTCATAGTTGTGTGGTGACATATTTGTCGATTTCTGCTTGTAGGTCGTATGTTCTGATAAACAGTGTTTAATACAGGTAACTGCACAAAGTGTAGAGAATCAGACTGGAAAACTTTTTGGCAAATGCCGAAGGGATATTTAGGAGAGAATATGGTCAATATTGCTGTCACCTGATTGATCCGTATCTTGACATCGGCCAATCACATTTCGGTGAACTGTAGGCCCCTATATCTAAAAAGTTATTCGACAGTGTTGCTTACACCGTCCATCCATAGCCAAACCAACCACGCTCAAGTGACAAACTATGGTTTGTTTTTGATTTAATAGGCAATAACCACAGTGTAATTATTTCAGAATTGAACGCAACACAATATATACTTTGGATTTTTTTCAGTTACTCAATAAAACTGTGATAAGAATTAAAAGGGCTGCTAAAAAAATGGCTGCCATCTTTAATTTGCATATATGTCGGTTCGTGCGAATTTAGTGATTTCTATTGTTTATTAAATTATTAAATTTGTCTCTTTCCACTTACTTACTGTCTGATTATTAAATCATCTGTAAATGATGGTGAGAAATTAAATCATTCGTCGTAACTTGCAAACAAACTTCAAGTAATAGGCATACGTTACTCTGATTGGTGCATTAGGCCTACTTATTCATAGACAAACTAATAAAAGAGGTTGACAACATTATATCTTTGTTTTCTGTTTATTATAAACGAAAATAATATGAATTCAATGTAATTGAAAACAATATTACAGTACAGTTCAGAAGTCTTCATTTATAAAATAAATAGCGTTACATTTTGTACATGCAAAGTTATATATATAGCCATTCAACATGTTCATCATTGCAATTTATATTATTACATAAATAGTACAACTCTGATATTACCATGACTAACATTTTCTACAATTTTTTTTATTAAGGTCAAGTGATTTTCATTAATGTAACATTAGTGAATTAACACGCTTTTTGGCACCAGAGACAAACAAATTTCCCATTAGGGCGAAAAAAACTCTGATGCAAAAATAAATCGGAGAGAAATGCCGTGTGTGCCCGGGCATGTGTGTTACAAACACTGACTAAGCTCTTCAATAACACCCATTTATTATCGGTTATTATACATGTATTCAACAATTGACGCATTTAATTTGATCAATAGAACCATAAGCAGATAAGGATAGCAACACTTTCAGCCTAAATGACCGCCTATCCCACAGCAGACTTATAAGTCACAATGCATCCTATGTTCTGATTCAACTCCCTTGACTCGTTTTAACACCCATGGACCGGCCGTATTCTGTGACAATCCGGAAAGTCAAGTTATGATCTAAGCTGTTAACTCACCATATCAGGAATATATAGGCCTGACGTTTCTGGTTGAGATGGACTATCAGCTTAACGTTTAAGATCGACTGAGACCACCGATATATATGGGCAAAGGCCGCGACTTCAAGAATCATGTGACCCCAGCAGTGTTCTCGTTTGTAGTGACCTCCACTTATGTTTAACCAGTTTTATCATTGAAGTCATGCATAGACATTTCAGAAAATGCATAGTTATCCATAGCCTAGACAAGAAAAAATGTTCATTGCTCATTAAAAAAATGATTAAAATTGCTGTTTTATACTTGGTAGCTCAATTTTTTAGGACAAGAAAAAATATTTTTTATATTTTAAAGTAAAGTTGTAAAAAGTGGTCTAGTGAGAAGTTGATTTTTTGATATTAGCTTGTGGAAAAGTCTTGAAGTGGCGGGCTTTGCCCATATATTATTGCTGTAAGAGATCGTGGCTAGCCTATTGTGTTCTTTGTCACAATATTCAAGTGTTTCAAACCCGGGTTAGGGGGACACCATTCAATTACTAGGGGGGGGGGGCAGCCCCCCCCCCCCCTCCTGGAGATTGAATAGTGGCCGCTTGGATGGCTCCCTTACCAGTAGGCCCATCCTGTCATTATAGCAGGTTGAAGGCTACGGAATCCCCTGCTATATGACAGGATGAGTAGGCCTAGCCTGACCACTTGTCTGTGAAATATGATTCAGGCCATTCGATTTTCCAGGCTAGGTTACCAATAGGTCTTCGCTTTTGCGGTTCCGTTGGCGCAAATTTTGCCCTTTTTTATTGGCCGACACCTCACTGGTAAAATGGTGGGGGGGGGGGGGCGGTAGATTACGACCAAGGAAGTTATACATCTCTGTTACAACGAATTATCTAGTCGCTAGGATTTATGTGTTATATTCGTTATTTTATTATGTGCTCAGCTGAGCTCTGCTATGTAGCCAGATGTGCACATAGTGCACATAGTAAAAGTATGTAACAGATGCCGTTTTTACATTCACTGGATTCGAAATGAACAGAAAAAACAACAAATTTATTGCATTTTTTCTGATATATAATATGTCGCTTGCATGTAAAAAGGGTTTGTATTCACAAAGTAACGCTCTTTGACAGGGTGATGGCTGCGTCACCGAAGTCTAGGCCATCCATAAATTAAAGAGGTTGGGTGTGGGTGGTGATCAGGGCGTGTATACATCAGGCTATGTATATAGGCATACAGCTTGAAATGTCTGTTTTTCAAAATCACGGCTGTGACTGCAATTAAATGCTATCGAATATTAGGGATCTATATACCAGCGCGAATCGGTTATAATACGTTCGGTTGTCATTATCCCACGATTTTGAACAGTTCTGATCACTATGTATATGTGCACCAAGGAAAGATATCGGCCGCAGCGGGATTCAAACCCGGTACCCTTTGGGCTTTTAGTCAACCATGCTACCAATGAGCTATCCTGGCGCCACGTAGCACCAGCTATATTATATAGTTATATCTAGCTAAACTTCAACACAAGTAATTTGGGTGACATCGAATGTTGAACGCGAATTTGGAGAGTTAGGCCTTTGTGTTACAAATACTGAGAGTTTTGCCGATATAATTTCAATTTTTATATTAATTCCCGCCTGGCATGCGATATATGTTATATTTAAGTTATGGTTTGAACATTGTCAATGTGAGAAGAGCCGCATATTTCTGAGTGAATTCATTGTTCACCAGCCTCATTCTCAGTGTTGTGTCTCTGACCACACACTGAAACCAGGCATTTCAAATTTTGCATGAGGAACACCCCACCATTGACAGTGGCCGCCGGTTGACGTATATGCGCCAGTCAATCAGAGTACGTTTAGCAGGACAGTGTTTTGTAAACTGGCCAATCACAAGCATACTACGATAGGCTGAAAATGAGAATGGGGTCAGCTCATCTGCACAATTTAGCCTGTGGAATAGCAATGTCTACGGGTGGCAGTGTACAAATCGTACTACATTTTGTAGGATTGTGGCATATAAGTCCCCTTCAACCCAGCAAGCACAAGGCCCTAGCCCGATGTTTATTCAATTTTGAGCCAACATCACAAATGTTGTGTCGATGTTGAATCAACATTGGGTCAACATCTTGTGTTTGCTGTGAAAGCCCCCCCCCCCCCCCCACAAACACATCCAAGTCATGGAATACTCCTAAAGATGCATAACTCTCGACTATATACACGTGAAAGCAGAAATCATTTGTATAAACATATATTCAGTTGGCATGTTTAGCCAGTACATGTATCCCGAGGTGAAACATTACTTGTGAGATTGCTTATTTTAAATACGAATACACTTTAAATCATTAGTCCATCTTCATAAATATATACAAAATGTTTCTTTATAACCGGTTTATATGTTTTATAGATGATGAGGTAGGCCTATATTTCGAAAAACTCAATGTCTATAGCACCCTATTTTATGTAAATGGAATGTAGTGTATCAAGTTTACATCACTTCAAATATAATTTTGTTGTACACAACTTTTTTATACTATATACTTTGTGAGATATACATTTCCATTCAGCTATGATATTTTTATTACTACACCTATAGATATCTGGTAATTTGTTGGGCTGCCCGCTTTTATAAAATACAATATTACCACATATAGGCTACTATAGTAGCCCCAAGTCCCCAGGAGATACATTTCATTATACACGTATCACAACATCAATTTGTTTATATATTTTCAGGATTTTACATAGTTCAAAGTGAATTGATAGTGTGAGAACAGTATTGTTGTAGCAGAAATCACGTTATTTACCTCCATGCCTCATTACATTCATTTTGTATTTGTAAAAGCTTAATAAAGTTCATAATTTTATCAATCTACTGCATACTATGTAGACTCCGTAAAAGTATATCGGGTTTTTAAGTAGAATTTTGAAGGTTTTTAGAAAATCGCTGACTGAGAAAATTCAGCTGTCAATGTACCTTTCAACATATATATAACGTTATTTTAGCATTAATTATTAAAATATAAGCAAGGAACGGTCTGCTTATAATATGAAGCTATATTTCATTTGGCACATTATCCGCCGGTAGGTCTAACCCTAAAAGTGATATTGTCTAAGATCTATGTACCTTTTATCTACATAGTAATTATCAAATAGTATACAATTCTATATACACAATCTAATTTAAAAACATAGTATGATTTGTTATATGTTTAATTGATGAATAACACGACGTCCTCTGGCGACTAAGGGGACGTATTTGACACTGAACAGATACGACCCTTTAATGTCGAAAGACCCATTAAAAATAAACGTGATCCATAATTACGATGTTACATAATTACGATGTCGTCCAGATCAGCTTTGTACTTAAGTACGTTACAGAAACCGGCCCCTGCGGCCGGTTTCTGTAACGTACTTAAGTACAAAATGAGGTGGGCTGTTTTACGTAGCATACTTAACTAAAAAGTTAACTTTTTACGTAAGTATGTTATAGAAATCGGCCGCAAAGGCCAGTTTCTGTAACATACTTAAGTACAAAATTAACACTTTTTACTTAAGTACAATACAGAAACTGGCCCCAGGCGTGAACCGTTTAGGCGAGCGTCAAAAAGGGTGTCCGTTGAGGCGTGATTCCGATTAGGCGTGGTCTACATTATATGTATGGGGATTGTGGTTTAATGAATTATGCTGCATGAATAGAAATTACTTGTCATGAACTAACTGAATGTGATGATATAAAGAAAAATGAGATTATAGGTCTATAAATTAATAGCATCGCCATTATAATAACACAACATAGCAAATAGAAAAATAGTTATAGAAGAAAATATAATGAAATGGCACCATGTCCTTATATTTATGTATTGGTCATTGGCATTTATCTTTTTATCAATATAATACAAAATATAGATTTTAAAAAACTGTTCAACATAATATATCAAAATGACAAGAAAAATCAAATTATCTATAAACATATTCAAACAGATGTTAAAATAGGCAATACATATGCGAATGATTATAGAATCCGATGTGTGAAAGGTGCAAAGGACAACATGTTATTGCTGCAACTCTTTTAAAAACTATAATGTAATCATCAGATCCATAATGTAAGTGAGCACACTCTTAACCTTTTCACTACCATACATGACGGAAATTTCCGTCGTCATTCGTCAATGAACGTAACCATAAAATGACACAATTTTTCGTCAAATATATACTACATTTATGTATTTTTCGTCATTTGAAGCTGGAAATTGCGTTAGCAATTCCAGCTTCAAATGACGAAAAATAGAACTCCTACACCAGTATATCTGGATCCTGGCATGCACTCCGGCCTGGAAGTCAAAGGGTTAAATCATAAGTTATATGCCTAATATTCTATTATTTTTTATAAATATCAATTTTATTCCATATGGTTTTGTCCATAAATGTTGCCTTTATTTGTCATCAAATGATTTGAGATGACTACTTCATAAATATTAGCATGTTTCCATTTATCTGAAGCTACAATCCCATTTTTAAATGATGCTAAATGCAAGTACATCATATATATACATGAAAATAAATGAAAATGATTATAACAGACTAACATGTCAAATCAATATTTGTTACAGTTTTATATGAAGGTGTGACTTCTAAATACAACTCGTAGAAGAAACGCTGTATTGTTAAAAAATGAGCCGAATGCAACGGCTGTATTGTTTAGTTGCTGTTGTGTATAATATGATATTATTATTAACAATGCATTTTAGTCCATAGTGTATTTATCAATATTAAGGACTGTTTAGATCACATTGAAAGCTACCTAAACACTATTAAATTGTTTTGACTACCATGCTGTTATGTATAATAACCATATATTATTGTTATCATCATCAATAGTAGGCCCTCTTAGGCTTACTATTTTTATTGGGTGCCATAAAAATAATCAGCGAAGACGAAAATTTCATAAACAATGTGACTAATTTTATTCCTAATATTTATGTTTGATAGGCCAGAATGAGTGAATTTAAGTTTCAAATGTTAATAATTGTTTTAACAAAGCTCTCAGAAGGTCTAAAAAGAAACAAAATTTCAATGGACAATGCCTATGCCCCTTCTTCAACCGACTTCGTTGCAACACTGCCTCACCATGCGGCACTCCTAAACAAGAAACATCTTGCAGAATGGGCTCGCCTCAACGGGAAACGCCTCATCGGGGTGACACCGCCTTATGGATCATTCATGCCATTGCAGATATCAAAACATTTCGGGTAAACTTGAGGTGTTTAAAACCCTGATTAATGTTATGACGGAACACACCACAGGTAAGTCTGTAAAAGCAGGCGAAGCAACGTGTGATTTGTTTCCGTAATTCATATTTCAAGGCGAACAAATATCCTTATTGTATGTATTAATAGGCCTACAAAAGTATAATAATATCTTAATCAGAGCCGCATTAGTTTAAAGAAATAATGATATTCTCTCTCATATAAATTATATTTATAATATGCCATAAAGTGCATATTTCATCGGAAATGATGCTCCAAGGGATTTCGCTTCCGCAGCTGATCTGAGTATTCTGTGTTGGCCATCACGAAGTCTCAATTTACCTCCGTCACCCTGATATTGCATGGGTGTGCCTGCATCTCATAAAAGGGACAAACACATCTCTTAAATCCAAGGTAAAATTTTGAACACTTCTCCTGTAAGTCAAACCTCCAGGCTCACTCATTATCTGATTATGACACCATTGCTATTGGCCGGAATCTCAACAGACTCTCAATATGACGTCACATATATTACACATGAATCTCAGCAGCAGACTCACTCATTATGATGTCACAAGTGTACACTCTCAATATTTATGACCTCACAAAATGTACACTTGAATCTTTATAGGGTCACAAATGTAGACATGAATCTCCTCAAACTCACTCATTATGACGTCACAAATGCGTTGCTGTTTGTGACTTTGTAATTTGTTAACCAGTTATTAGTGACGTCACAGGTTCACCCTGACGTCATGACGCTGTTGTTTTTGACGTCATAATTTAGTCACCACAGTGTTCTTCAGACTAGTAGTGTCACTCCTCAGCTCTACAGAGTTATAATAGTAATGGGTTCTGCTACAACTCCTTTTCCGTTTGGTCCCACAGCAAAACACATTCTTAAAACCTGCAACAATGTTTAGAAATAATAAAACGAATGTAACGTTACATAATCCCACACATAACTAGCTATAAGCCATACCCGTCTCAATTAAGTTGGCATGGCGGAGGCTGCTTTCCTGCAGATCTGATAAACTTTATACAATAGAATATTTTTTTTAAATCGTAGTAAAAAATCACCCGATCAATTATGAAAATTATTTAAAAAAACGCGGCTCACCGCGCCGCACAGCAAACACCAGTATTGACCAATGTCTGTTTAATGCTGGGCCGACGTCGCAGATTGTGGGCCAACATTGAACACACATTGGGTCAACGTCTCGTGTTTCCTCCATGGGATGGTGCCTATTAATTATAGGTTTAAACCTTAGACCTACTGTTTTGCTAATTTCAAGTTTTATAAACGAGTTACGTACCATGCCTGAAATTCTGGTTGAAACAGGTGTAGATGATGGGATTCAATGCGCTGTTAGCATAAGCCAGGTATGTGGCGAAGTATTGAAATTGGTAAAACCATTCTGCGAGCTGTAACAATTAAGAACATAGTAATTATCAGAAGTGACATGCTTGCATCTTCACCAGGGGCGCACCCACTAAGAATCTTAAAATAAAGATGATTTTTACTTTCCCTCACTTCCATTAGAAAAGTTAAGATAAATATTAACTTGTCTAATGAAAATAAGATAAAGTTAAGATAATCTTAATTTTAGGATATTACAATCGCCAAATGATGATAAACTAGCCGATAATCGGATTTATGAACAAGTGACGACGAATCCAGTGGCTAGGTGGTAGGCCTACACGTGTCTTGGGAGTAGCCTACCCACTCAACGGTTAAATTAAAAAAATGTTCAAGTGGTAGGCCCCTACCCAAAAATCATTAGCTATGTCATTTCTTTATCCCTAATTTTTAAATGTATTCGAGAGAGCCCCACACAACTTCTATTGGACCTCTAAATAAATGTTCTCTAAATATAAATAGAGGTCTAACATTATCATGAGAGGTTCTCAAATAACGTGAAATCCAATTCGTCGCCTCGGAGCTAAAGGATCCTATCTGCCACTCTAACGAGTGTTTTAACGAGTGTCAGATATGATCCTTTAGCTCCGAGGCGACGAATTGGATAGAGCAGAATTATTACTTATCATACATACTATTCGTCACTTTGGTATTAAAGGCTCTTATATGCTGGCAGATACGACCCTTTAATGCCAAGGTGACGAAATACAGCTTATGGGGCCACCATTCAATTACTAGGCGGGGGGGGGGGGGGGGCATGAAAATATGAACTGGACAAATCATTTATTTCACTACCTGTCTGCAAAAAAATATTTTTTTTACATTTTCCCACAAGCAAAATATTTTTTTCACTTTCTTAGAAAAAAAAGTAGGCCTATGTCTAAAAAGTTGGACCCTGAACTAGATCTGGAGGTTGAGGAGACGATTGAAGCGAGGCTTCACAAATTGAAGAGGCATGTAATGATGATGAGCGAAGCGAGGCAATTTTTTTAATTATTTATTAATTTTACTTATTTATTTCACGAAAATTCAGTTTCAGAATATTTATTTCTGGCCTCTTGTTACGTAGAGTCAGTGTTTTTTTTTGTTTTTTTTTTTTGGGGGGGGGGGCTAGAAACCTTCACTTTCAACATTGGGTGCCTTTGTTACGAACATGTTGCTGTTCAGCCTGGTAAGCCCTACATAGTATAAGGTGTAGGCTACTTTAACTAGGCTGAACAGCAAAATACTGGCGACAAGAACAGCTTTTAAAAAGCTGCGCTACCAGTGTGCACGGGGATAGTTGTGGAAAAATACCGCTTCTTTCAGGCATCCTGACTTTAGCAGCAGTAGATTCATATGTCAGAATTAATTCTTGTCGATACATTTCGAGTAAGTAATAGGCGTAGGCGTACTGACCATGGCACTTCCTGCAGGTCTGTGCTCGGCGTAGAGCATGACGATCTGGAATGGCAGCCAGCAGAAAACAAAGACAGACAGGATCACCAGCAACATGATTACCACCTGCTAAACACACCAGGTGGCACACCCTCTCAGATACATAATAACACAACACGTGGTTACCTTTAAGGGGCCTTGCAAAGTTAAAACAAATCCACACATTAAAAAAAAAATCGTCAGAGCTCGCCCCACCCCCCCTTGTTTTGAGGGGGGGAACCAGTCCCCGACATGAATCATCAAAGATTGAAAAAAAAAATTGTTTTCCAATTTTCTATCCAAAATGACCCTGGACCCTGGACTTTTTTTAACTTTGCAACATCCCTGAATATGCAGCTCAAAGGCAAGTGGCCAGAAATGCTCACAGCAAAATTTAACCCTTAAAGCGCTGAATATTTTGTGTATAAGCCATGGAGATCAAAGGGTTTTATTCAATTTGAAATCATCATTTAAATGTATTAGTTTGCTTTTACCGATTCATTTGAATAGCCTACCTATATTATGGGTCTACGGCCATTAGAAATATTATTATTCTTTCAGTGCGGGGATAGACTTTAGTCGTCAGATTCTGACGACTAAAGTCTATCCCCGCGCTGTAAGTGTTAAAGTTAGCTGCTGTTGTTTGGCTTTGTGTTGTTCAGCTTTGCACTTGTCAAATCAAATCAAATATTATTGCCACATTATCCGTACAGGATTCAGGGTAGGCCTATATACATTACTAGTGATACATTAATATAATACATTGATGTACCTATAAGTGCTGATATTTTAAAAAACGTATCAAAGTTAAATACATATTAGGCCTATAGAAAAGTTGCCCGCGCCAGATGTCAAGTAAGCAGTTACTACTGTTTGTCTTTGCACTCGCATGAACTATAATTGAGTACCGGTATACAATGACGGTATGAAAACGATATCACACATTTCAATCCGAAATGCAAAATAGACCATTCATCCCTAAGCGCCCGAGCGTATTATATAATGACACAATAATCTTTGAGGATAAATAGATAGTATTGTTATTGACAATAGGAACCGTTTTGTTGTCCTTAGCTGACAGACACATTTGTCACATTCACTTTGTGTGGTTGAGCTGTCACCTCATCTAATTCATCCAAAGAATGGAAATTTATCTGTGTGTGACATAATTCTCATACCTTCAGTGTACACTCAAATTACATTTCATGTGAATGGCGGCACCTGTGGTAAAATAAGCTGTTTCTGTTATTCCTCTTTGCATTTATAAATTAACCCTAAATAGTTACTGTTGTTTGCCTTTGCACTTGTAAACAGGCAAAGAGAACAGACGTAATGGTGTACATCGGACTGTATGACGGTGAAAGTGTATTTACCTATTTTGCCGTGCAAAGGCAAAAGGCAGTATCTGCTTATTTTACAAGTAAGCAGATACTACCTTTTGTCTTTGCAGAACAGTATTTACCTCCGCCAGGAAGGTTATGTTTTTCGTCGTAGTTGTTTGCTTGTCTGTATGTCTTAATGTGTCAAATATATGAAACAATTCGAAGTAACCCTTTTCTGCTAAATATTTGAAGAAAATATATACTTAATCATACTTTGGGAGAAATTAATGAGTCTATCAAATATACATGAAATTAGCAAACTTATTAGATATTTTTACAAAATTATGGGAATCAAGAAATACATTGATCATTGATGAAACTCAATTATATTGTAGAGTTTTGATCACACATTTGCTGTTTGTTTGCGCCATATGCCGATATGCATAGCCTTTTGTGTTGTAAAAACTGAGCTTAACTGAACCGTGCAACGCTTTATCATCTTTATAGTCCATAAATTCTAAGGTAACATTTTATTCTCGAAAAATACCCCTAACAGGTTATTATTGATTTTGATAAAAAATTAAATTCGATTTAAGATCTGCATGATGACTTGTTGGCAGCATTGATCATTTTTGTGAATTCAAATGCAAAATTCTTGAAGTGTCAGGTTCCAGAACGATAATAAAATATCATGCCTCTACATATGGGCATTTCTTACCAATTGAGATGATGAACATGATTTAAGCAGTGATATTCACCAACATATTTTTTGATGAAAATATCAGAAAAAACATTTGCTAAAATGTATGTCATCACAAATTGCAAAAATGTACAATAATGCCAATAATGGCATCATACAGATTCTGAATCTACGTGACTTTTCATATCCAAATCAGAAAAACGTGGGTGAGTCTATATTTGCTAGATTAAACTGCTGGCTGCTGAATCATAATTGCTCATAGCCAGCAAACACGTCGTTGACCAAGTGCCTGTTTAATGTTGGGCCAGCGTCGTAGACGGTGGGCCAGTATTGATGTGTAATTATGAATTTTGTCATATACATATTTCTTCTATGCACACTTTGTAATTGAATGTATGTCAATTTTAACTTGAGTAATTCTCTAAAGAAATTAAGACTGGTCACTGGAGACACGTGACATGTAATGTGATGGCGGGCGGTTGAGTATCTCTCACCTTGCGTTTGGTCTTGACCTGGGCGGACACCTCCGTCACCCCTTCCACACGCTCTCCGGGAGGCTGGGCTGACCACAGTCTGTAGATGATGACCATGTAGGCCACAGACATCACCAGGGTGGGGATAAAGTACAGAACCAGGGAGATGGCCGTGTAGTAAGCTGTACGCAGGGATAACGTCTGGACGGGCAGGCTAGTGTTACCGGACATCACCCACTGAGTTTGCTGAACAACAAAAAATCATCAGAAATAATATTCAGTTTTAACTTCTCAGACCGATCTTCCACTGCAAATTAATTAAATTTATACTATTTGACACTCCCAATCACCACGTTTTTATTCTCGTTTTTATTTACCTGACGATGTGAATTGCAATCTAAAGGTAAATGAAAATGTTAAGATTTTACACACATTACACACAAGTTTAATATCTGAAAACAAAGCTGAGAATACCCTATTTGAAGGATTATATGCTTAGTCTTTTCAGCGCGGGGACCGACTTTAGACGTCAGAATATGACGTCAAAAACCGTCGGAATTTGACGTCTACGGTAGATCTCCGCACAGAAACAATAAACTATTTATAGTGGCCGTGGACCTATAACATAGATATGCAAATGAAACGGAAAGAGCTAACTAAGACAGCAATGGTGATTTCGCATTGAAAAAACCCTTTTGGTCTCTCGGTTTATATAACATATATTTCAGCGCATTAAAGATTAAAGGATCAGCATTGAACTGTCATCGCTAATTTCACTTATAAATATTCAAACTATAGTTTGAATTGACATAGTTGAAGTCTTATTCAGTCTTACCGTTGGCCAGTCGTCTTGACACCATATCTCCCAGTGGTTAGACCAGCGTCTGACAAACTGATTTCTGAAATAAACATATAGAAAGTCCAATTATATTTCATTTAACATTGTATTACAAATTGTGGTCGATCTTCAGAAATATAAAATAATAAAATAATAGGTTATGATTTGTGGATTTTTTTCTGTCAGTTAAAAGAAAATAAGCGCGTTAGAAATTCTAGTGTGGAATGGTTGCAAAATGACACAGGACAAGAAACCAATTTAAAATTGAAAATACTATTTTTTTTGTTTTTCAAATAAGAATTTATTTCGTATTAGCAATATCAAACTGGCTGGGCCAAATATGATGACAAGTATGATGAAAAATAAAAATCTCACGAAACACATTTTTTTCATGTGAAAAAATGAAATGGCCAATATTGAAGCGGTACCGGGTGAACGTCTTGCCCTTGTATGACTGTACACGAACTAGTTCAGATTGATACAATTAACCGCATGGTAACAGAGTCAGCTCTTCGGCAGGAGCTGTTGCAGTGACGGACCAGAATATTCAGTTTTGTTTCGGCATTCCAGCAGCGCTTGTCCAGCTTTAGTGTTCACTGAGGTTGAAATTTTGAAGATGCGCTGTACCTCAACAGCTACATGTAACGTACTTAGGCATTTACTGTCTGGCAAAATGTCACCACCTGACATTCGAAAACGCCGTTCTGACGACAAGAACAAGCTCCGCGCAGTATACTTCCGGATCCAGAAATCGATCCATGTGGGTTAAACGTACCGACCAAGCACTCTCGCCATTAAAACTTTATTTAAAACAGAATGATAAATTACTTTGAGCAGTAGTTCTGGGGACGTCACTTGGCCTCTAAGTGTGCGTCTAATTCTAAGTTACCTAGACCGTTTTGATTCCAGCCTCGTACCAGACAAATACAACCAACAGCAGGCTCACGGAAATGAAAGTATGAAAGTAGAGTAAGCCTACCGCGAGGATAAACAAAATAATATTATTAACTCTTTAACCGCCAAGTTATTCAATCTGAATTTTCACCCACTTGAAGTTGTGTCTCGCTGACGCTATCCACAACTTCAAGTGAGTGAAATTTATTCAGATTTGACAATATGGAGGTCAACTGTTTTCAAATATTGCTTATTGATGTCACATTTTATCTTTAACATGTTTAAAAGGTACTTGATGTGCTAATAAAAAATGAAAACCCGAATATATAGGGTTAACAAGGCAGTCAGACTGAGAGACTGCAATCATCGCAGTTTCATCCGGATCGTAAACCGGAAATTCGCATCCTAGATCCGGATCAAAATCCAGATCATCCCAAAAATGTAATGGATTGCTCCTTGGCCCTAGACACACATCTGGTAATATGTTCATTACTTTGTAACCCAGACAGCAACGTAATGGTGGGCAACCGGTGTCCCACCACCAAATGCCACCAGTTGCCAGTGATAGCGGGTGGCTCACTAGCTACATTGTTTGCCGGTGGTGGACCATCAGTGGTCCAAGAGTGGCCATCAGTGGCAAATCCCAGCTTCTGATTGCCGTCTGCGTGCCACTGGTGGTCCACCAGTGGCTTTTTGCCGTTCATAGCCACTTGTGGACCACTGGAGTGATGTTGTCTGGGAAGTAATCCTGCTTACGGACAGACGAACAGACAGTCAAACAGACAAACAAAAAATCAGCACGAACAAAAACATAACCTACTTTGGCAGAGGTAAAAATGTGATACCTGTAAACTAGGAGCGGTGCTGCCACAGTGACTGATAGCACCCAGATGGCCATGATGAAGGTTCGAGCCCGTCTCTCTGTCAGATGAGCCTTCATGGCGAACACGATACCGAAAAAACGGTCACAGGCGATCAAGGTCAAGGTCAGGATGCTGGACACGAGAGACAAAACTGTAACAAAAGACAGATAATGCCATGGTCAGTAAGGTGACACTATGCTGTAACTAAATCAACATAAGATGCTAGCCAGGGCACGTATTCTCGTACACGTTACGAACTATTGTAGGCTTTTGATTTGTCCAGATGGCCATTCGACCCATCCGAAGTCTACAATACTGCAACATGTATGAGTACCGGCCCACACTCTAAACAATACTTTAGAAGGAACCCTTGAGTACTAATATAATGCAACCCCTGGAAAACCCTTGCAGGGTATAGTACTGAAGGGTTCTTTTTAAAGAACCTTTATTGTTTAGATTGCAGATGGGTTGCTTAGGGGGGGGGGGGGGGTAAAGTGATTATAATGCACCACTATGCAGAACAATATAGTGTTCTCTCTCCGACCAATGAAAGAGTGGCTCAACCCCGTCACATGATGAGATTAGCCAATCAGCGTCGTCATCAATCTGTTATTTAAATTAGGGTGTACAATATCACACACACTATGTTAACCCTAGAAGCGCAACATTATAGAATTGAATTTTTCGCCCACTTGAAATTGTGTCTCGCTACCCACAGCTTCAAGTGTGTAAAATGATTGACATAATGTACAATTTTAATCAAAACATATGACTATTTAGCGCTAATTAAAAATTTAAAATTTTCACGCACGTGAAGTTGTGTCACGCTTCGCTACCGCGACCCACATTTTCAAGCGGTTGGAATTTGAATCAGAGCACACGCCAATGTAGCTAAATAAATTGTCTGCCGTCACCCCAACTTTAACTGGTGAAATTTTTCAGTTATAAAACTTTGTGGTTCAAGGGTTAATAAATAACTCAGGATGACGGTACAGCGGATAGGTCAGCGTCACTCAAATCACATAAATGAATGGGGTTTAAGATTCTTTGAAACTTGAATGCCAGAGCGGGGCTCGAACCCGCGATCTCCGACTTTCCGAGCAGGCAGCTTTAACCACTGCACCAGAACCTCCGCCCTCAGCGTCACTCACTCACTCACTCACTCACTCACTCACTCACTCACTCACTCACTCACTCACTCACTCACTCACTCACTCACTCACTCACTCACTCACTCACTCACTCACTCACTCACTCACTCACTCACTCACTCACTCACTCACTCACTCACTCACTCACTCACTCACTCACTCACTCACTCACTCACTCACTCACTCACTCACTCACTCACTCACTCACTCACTCACTCACTCACTCACTCACTCACTCACTCACTCACTCACTCACTCACTCACATTATCGCATTCGTAAAAAAACTACAGATGGAAATGAAGTAATCATTTGATCATGACCACATTTCTAAATTAGTCGCCACCTGATTAGGTGCTGTCAGGACTTGTAGATAGGTAATTAACAGGCGTGGAGACCGGATTATCATCGTCACCAGAAGCATCTGTGGGGAGACGAGCCAGCTAGAAACACACGTCATCTCAATGTTGGCTTAATTACGAGCCTACGTCGTAGACGGTGGCCCAACATTGAACCAACATTGTTCACGTTTGGTGTTGCCATGCAGATGTGCCGTATCCTGGAAAAATCGCCGCTTCTTGTATTTTAGTGATATTATCAGCAATAATTAAGATCTGCCCTCTTAGAAAACAAGGTTCTTGAAAGTTATTTGCGATTCAGAAATATAAAGAAAAGTCCCATATGCGTATGCCTGGCCCCAGTTTCACAACTCGTTCAGCTTAATCAGTATGAACAGTTTTAAGCTCACTCATTGGTTGACACTTGATTACGTGTTGATAGTTAAGACACAATTCTGACTTGCCTGGTATGTAGGCTTATATGGAACTTTTACCTACATCAATATGCATCAAATAACCTTCAAGAAAAACCTTATATGCGCACTCGTTGAGTGATTCTATTATTAAGCACCTTTAAAATTATCGTTATGCTTTTGATTGGCCATATATTAGTACCGCCGTCCCAAATCGATTTTCCTACCTCCAAAATTTAAATCACGAATTTCTTTCTTTTCGCCAATAAATGATCTATTTTTCCGGGATTTTTTGCCACTATATAAAATTTATCCATGAGTTTGATTGCGAGTATGATTGGAAAGTGTTCGCGCAGGAAACAGTCACATCTAGTTTGTCTTGTATGTAATAATAATTGACGTAATAATTGACGTTAGAACATTTTCTAGAAAACGTTATCGCTTTTGCCTCCACTAATCAGACTAATCACATTAGGGATGCCATATAAAGGCTGGCCTGGCCTGTGTTCAGGATATATGATTGCGTATTGCATCATCACTTATATCATGTATATAAAGAGACAAATGAGTGGCAGAATCAAGTTACTGTAAACTGTAACATAGTCACGTTCATAAAGAAAGTAAGATAGAAAGTTGGTAAGTAAATAAGTGAGTGAGTGAGTGAGTGAGTGAGTGAGTGAGTGAGTGAGTGAGTGAGTGAGTGAGTGAGTGAGTGAGTGAGTGAGTGAGTGAGTGAGTGAGTGAGTGAGTGATTTTTCGCATTTCTGATTCCCTCCAGATTGTGTTTGATATATAAACTAAAAGGGTCTTATTCATTGGAATCTGGATTTTCTAACGCTCTTTTCAGCCTCACGTCAAATATAGTTGAAACACACACATCTCCCAAAATGATTTTTTTGAACGATTGAGAATATCTACCACAACATAATTTATTAATTTTATAGTCATAATATTTTGTTAGCAGCTTGGTAAATTACGTATACACACATGTTTTGCAAATAGTTAATAACAATGGTCAGTTATATAACAATAACAATAGTTAATAATAATGATAACAATAATAACAGTAACATAACATCTATAACGTTCTTTGCTCTGCAAAGGCGAAATGTTAGCAAACTGCTAGGTTTGTCGTGGCTTGTTATAGTCAGACAAGGTGCTCAATAATGAATGAAGCCATGTGTGACAAAAACTGTCAAGTCCCTGACCACTGCTCTCCAACTTGGCAAAAGCCTCCGCAGAATATATGAAGTATTTGCACCACCATGTACAATAAGATGGTCGACTTGCGGATTTCACCATACAAATGCGTGTAATATTTATTTTTGGAAAAAAAATAACTGTTAATATAGCAGATAAGTCATCTTTTATTAGGATACAAGTTTAGAGAATAAAATGTCTTTATTTGAATAACAGAAGAGCTGTGTACAGAAAGTAAACAAATATGTAGGTACAGAGCGGGAGGGTGACGGTATGTCAAGCATATCGACGACACTGGAGATCAGGACAAAACAATGGTAACAGCATCCTCCTGGCAGCAAGTCTTGACACAGCGAGGCCGTCAGGCCAAGCCTTGCTGAATTAGCCATACCATCCACCTATTGGGGTAGGGAGGGAGATTTAGATATTGAATATTCATTAGTTTTTCAAAAAATGTCTTTTTAATGTTGGCCCGCTGTCTGCGACGTTGGCTCACCATTAATTAAACCCTCATGCACGTTGCGGTGAGATGTGGTGGTCTGTGTCTGAGACGTTTCCGGTGAGCTACTCGGCCAGCAGACATGTGTTGTTTAATGTAGGGCCGGTGTCGTAGACAGTGGCCCCACATTAAAACAACACTTATGCCAGAGGTCAAACTTGGGTCAAGCAGAAAAAATATTTTTTGAAAGTCCCCACTCCAATAGGCAGATTCAACCCTGTTTCAGCAAGGTCGGTCTACGACCTCAGTAATAGCCAGCCTTGCAGAGGAAGATGTGGTAACAGACGTGTCTTTTGATTCAAACTTTCCTTATTTTTTAAAATCTATTTGGAACACATGAGCAATATTATACAATTATAATATGTAAGCCTTCTCTCTCGGACCACTGCCATTAATGTCACTGAAGACCGGAGTGTTAACAGTATACTGATATCTTGAAAAAAGGCACGTTCTTTTTTCTTATGACACAAGTTATTCATGGTTTAATTTTAATAATTTCTATTTCTCCTTCCATTACTTGTAATAATGTGTTTATTGTTTTCCTGTAGTACATGATGTAGCCGTATGGTAGATATAAATATGCAATATTCACGTGAAACATTCACAACTTTCATGTGATTTAGTAAGTTTGTCTTTGATAAACGAAATGCTTTGATCTCTTTTATGACTCCTAAGTAAAATCTGTTCAATTTAACTAATAATTGTATTAAGTTTTGACGTGAAACAAAAGCCCCACACCCTGAATATTCAAATATTGTTTCTTAGTAGACAGAGGGGTGTCATATACCAGATTGCATAGCTTATCTATCTCATTTCAACGTTTTATTGCTGGACCAATGCTGCTATTTTGATATGTATACACAGGTTGGATGTCAAGATGGATTTTGATAATTCTGTAATTTCACGAAATTCCACTGGTGCGCGCACATAATGTGTCTTACAGTAGGCTGAAAACCAGAGAGCTGGAGTTGTCCGATGGATTGATATTCCTGCCTGGCACATCAATTCCGGCCATGATGAGCATGGGATCTCACAACAACCAACCTTATTGCTGGCTATGCATATTTTACCTTTTCCACCGTTACCTAGCTGTCTCCTGTCAACTTATCTATGTAAACAGAAAATAACTTGTTTTATCGTTGACCTTGCGTTGATTTAATGCTTGGCCACCGTCTACGACGCTGGCCAAGCATTAAACCAACGCAAGGCCAACGATAAAACAAGCTGGCACCATAATTATTCCATTTTATGAGACCACAAAATGATATTTTTATGCATATGTCGTGTTATTATTTACCACTACATGTGGGCAATTCTTCCTTATATATGCATGATCTTTGATAATACCTCAGGAACAGTGAGGCGAAAAGTTAGAAATAAATTAGCGAAATTAGATTGGATATATTCGTGTATGTATAAATGTGTACGATCAACTACGATGTATAAATGTATACGTATGTGAAATTGTATTCCGTACGTATATGGGATAGTATGTATGTATGTGGAATCATGCCCCACAGCTGCGGTTTGACGCCTCGAGTTCAGCCAGCCAGTCAGCTGTCCCAGCATCTGACAATTTAAATCATTTCCTGGTCTGTTGTTGGTCAATTCTCACCATCTCCACATGGTGACTACTAATTGCAAACACAAGTAAAAATATCAGTGCCTAAAGTCTGAATAACCTCCCCCTCCCCCGCAGGCGTGCACTGATGAATCAGCTATCGCCTACATAATGTACAATTAATCTCTTTCTTTATTTTGAAACAGTATATGATCCAGGTTCATGATTCAAAACGTTAACCCTTGTCCTGCTAGACCCGTATAAATACGGTTTCAAGCATGTTTCAGAACCATGGAAATATCACTAATTTTGAAAAAATAATTTTTGATAGATGTTTAATTAATCGAATATTTCAATATTGGATATGTCTATTTTTCATAAATATGAATATGTTTCATTCATTTGAAGCTGGAAATTGCGTTAGCAATTCCAGCTTCGAATGAATGAAAAGTAGAACAAAACAATTCAGCAGGACAAGGGTTAAAATTGAAGCGATGAAGAAGGACAAAGCCACTGGGATAGAATGTGTACGCTATGACCCTCTGGAGTCTGGAACATGACACTTCTGGGTCGTAGAAGGTCTCCAGTCGGGAATGATTTCATATTACGCAGGATACGGCTACTGCATCACGGGATCAGATTCTCCTAACTTTGCAACACAGCCAGAAAACTATTGACCCAGACGATTCATCCACGTGTCCATCTCCCCAGAAAAAAGGGCCAAATGAAAAAAGAACTCTTTCTCCGTGGTCTCTGAAGCTGGGCCACGATTGAGAATATTAATACGTTACCCAACAAGCACAGTACGCTAACACGATTTTGGCGCAATGCTGGTCCTCCGTCTTCGACTTTGGCTCAACATTGATCGAGCAGAGGTCAAAGTCTTGTGTTTGCTGTTTGAATCTAAGTTGAAACAATGTTGGTCTACAATCTGCAACTCTGGCTCAAAATTGGTCCAAATTGGTGACGTATTGTGTTTGTTGTGTAGTTATTTGATGGCTCCGCCCGATCGTTTGATTCAGCTTGACGTGAATCCGATCAGAATGCGGTACATTTGCCTAAACCTTACATTGATCCTTGCAAACCTAATATACGTCAAATGCGCCCTAATGGTCCGACATGGCAGGCAATAATTTGTTATTGTGAAGCAAGAAAAATAAAATCCGTGTTTCTATTTTCTATGGGTGACCATGGTGAAGCGGTGATGATGTGGTTGAGGCAGTAGATTTTACGTAAAACATCCAAAGATAGCCAACCAACATCGCAAAGTAAGTTATCCATTATTAAACGTGATCGCGTTGATCTAGTGGCTATTTCTGCGAAAGAGTCGATCGGCCATTTTGGATATAACCCTCATAAAAAAAACCTATGAATATCCAAATAGTGTGTGTGTAGTCCAGACCTCCTACAAGACCGTGATACAAAAAATATTCTGCTAATGAATTTGTTTCAGGTTTTTTTCTAACTTTTCGTGACTATATCAAAGGCGCTGAGCGGAGACTGGGGTTATAATTTATATAGGGTATAAAGCGACTCAATCAGCTTCTTAAAGTTTTTAATTTTTGTTTTGCGCATTTATAGGCTAGAGACGAAATTCCCGTATTTCTTATTTTGGACATGCATGTCCGAAATAAGAAATCGAAAATTTCGTCTCTAGGGCCTATATCTCGCTTAACTGGAAACTGCGCAGCACGAAAATTAAAAACTTTTTCAGCTCTAGTCTATGGCCATGTTTACATCATATGGTCATATTAAGAAGGCAAAATAAAATCACAGATTTTTTATGATTTCAGCCTTATCGTGACGCACGTGTATTTTTCTCTCATTTTCATTCATTTTGAGATGTGAATTGCTGCAGCAATTCCCATCTCAACGTGAATGAAAACTTCCACTTTTTAACCCTTAACCCTTAAAGCGCTGAATTATTTTGTAAAAAACATCGCAACCAAAAGGGTTTTTTTCACCTTGAAATCATCATAAATGGCTTAGTTAGCTCCTTCCGACTCATTTGAATACCTATGTTATGGATCTACGCCCACTAGAAACATTTTTACTCTTACAGTGCGGGAATCGATTTTAGTCGTCAGAATCTGACGTCTACAGACGTCATAATCTGACTACTAAAGTCGATCCCCGTGGGAGTAAGGGTTAAAGCACTAAACACGAATATAGTCATGATAGTCGTCTGTAGTTTGTTTTAAAAAACCAGCCGATAAAATAGCTGTTGAAATGAGTGTTTAAACATAGAGGTTTGGACATGTTTTCACTCATATGAAGTTGTGGTTCGCGCGGAAGCGAGACACAACTTTAGGTTGGTGAAAAGTTCAATTATTTAACTTTTAAGGGTTAATATATCAAGTAAAAGCTCTGAACGTCCGTATCCTGATCGAATATATCATTCAATTTTTAATTCATGAATTTACTCAAAATATATCACGTGGGGCCAAAATGTGCCAGGGTGGTTAACGGGTTAGAGCTATACACAGCCCTGGCAAGTGAATGGTTAAGATGATTTTATTCTGGGTTTCGCTGCCTGGTATCATGGCAACCGCTTGCTGACCTACACGGATGAAATGAGTTTTATCCATCACTGACCCGCTAAACACAATACGTTGAGCCAATGTTGGTTTAAAGGGAGGGTGTTAAGGTTAAAGTTGGGTGAGCATCAATAAATGGAACATATCCTATTAATTAAAACAGCTAATTTAATTTTTACTTAATTTTTTTATTATTGGTAAAAAAATGTGTTTGTCAGATTTCTCGCGCCGAAGTCACTTCGGATTCTGTAACGGTCACGGAAACTCCCGAACAGCCTGGCACGTCACACATTGAAGTCATGAAAAGGTCTCCGTCAAAATGGCTACAACTAGCGATGGAGATTTATCCGATTTCTCAGAGAGTAGTGAGCCTGTGAACTCCCCCGTCAACTCACTCTGACTCAGTCAAAATTCTCAAACGATTTTGATGATATTTAGTAGCCTATTAACGAAAGTTAAACCAAGGAAAATAGAATCAGAAAGAAGGTCTGCTTCGAAAACGTCGAATTTGCGAATTTCTCTTTTCACTTCCATCAAAGATCGACATTGTATTCAAACAACGCGCATCCTTGTTTACCGTCCTGCCATAAATGCTAATGACCCCATGCCCCCCTTTCGCCGGATCTGATGCGAGTTGCGAAGCGTAACGGCTCGGACACAACAGATTTGTCTAAATCTCCATTACCGCCAATGCTGGACCAATGTGGTTATCCAGCAAACACAAAAAATTTGTATAACATTTGTACAACGCTGGCCCAACGTCTCCGACGTTGGTCCAGCATTGTACAAATGTTATAGGTCTACAAATGTTTTGTGTTTGCTGGGTGGGCACTTCGCGACGTCATCATGGGAATTCACTGGTTTATGTCGATACATAAACCAGGAATTGTCCTTTTCTCCTTGAAAAGTGTAGCATGTTGATGGTCTAACCATCTGCGTGCGACGTCTCAGAACAAAGTTATGGGAATTTGAAATTTGGTCGTATTTATTCATTGAATTATTTACAAAATAATTCTCAAAATTATGGAATTTAACCCCAACGGCGCTCTTATTGACTTTTATCAGGCGAGAGTTTGAAATATTGTAAATAAACATAATAATTTTGTTTTCAGCGCCGTTCGGCTTGTCTTACTAATTTTTCAAGTTTTTGGTGACAACCCTGGGTCGCTCAGTATGTAGGCCTGATCACCTATTATGAATTATTTTTGTTCCCCGTGGGGCTGAGTTTTCATGAACAGTTTCATTCAAAAAATTATCATTTATATAATTATGTATCTGGTATCACAGGTGTGAACCACAATTCTACGTGTATACAAGTTAGGTAGCTGAAATTAAAAACAGTCGTGATTGCTATGCGTTCTGGTAGTAATAAGTGGTTATGGGGGTGTTGAAGTCATCACCCTGGTAGCAGTAGGCCTAACGGTTAGAACTAGACGTTTGATCTAGATCTATTCTGGGACATTTACCCTGGGTAGGCCGGGGGTGAAAACTGAATTTATGTCTCCACTGACCATAAGATATGAAATCATTACTAGTTGTTTGAAGTGAACACCACACAGAACATATGCGGGATTACCATGCTTCCAGTTAGCTCTGTCGAGTGTCACAAAACGATCCCACATGCGTGCGATTTGGGAATCTTTTGGCCATGTATCAATGCTGTAACATCTTCATTTGTATTGTTACACAAACCGAAGACGCAACGTTTTGGCATGATAACAATTTTATCAAAGATGACGTTAAAACTTTGTAGGACAATCCATGAACAAGACGCTGTACAACTGAATAGGGACTGCGGGATCACTATAGGATCAGTGCAAGTGGACTGCTGTAGGCATACGACTTCACCGTGTGACGTCACACGCCAGCTGCTGATAGTGGGAGCGTGTTTTATGACCCTCAATATGAGATTCATTTGGCCTACTTCAAATGCACTTTTTCGTGGCATATATTTAAAATTTAATGATGATTTAAATAACGGCCAAAATAACGGCCAAAACTATATTTTAAAACCTTAGCAGCCTCCCTTTAATGTTGGGTCGAAGACGATGGACCAACATTAATGTAACATAGGATCAACGTATTGTGTTTACTGGAGAGATATGCAGTTAACACTTTCAGTGCGAGGAATCAATATTATACTACAAAAACGAAACGTGATGATCTCTATATGAGCGAACATATTGTGAGCGACAGGTTATCTGGCGCGATTCACAACTTCAAGTGAGTTAAAATTGTTCAGATTTGACAAAATTAAAGTCAACCATTCAGAGATCTTGTTGCTTGATGTTACTTTTTAAATTTAACATGTTTAAAGCTGACACGTAATGTGCCAATAAAACATGTAGAATATAATCAGGACCGGTAGTTAAAGGGTTAAACTTGTAAGTTTGATAAATGTCAGTAAATAATTATGTTGGGACAAAACAACTTCAATGCGTTTGCAATTGCATTATAAGTGTTAAAACAATTGAAATTTTTCAAAATAATTGAAAATTACCAACGCATATCTCCAAACTAAAATGTGTTATAAAATGAAAATTGAAGGAATGAAATGTATGGGTGCTGATGTAAGGAGATCAGAAATTCTCATTTGCAAAAGTTTTATTTTCAAACAGTTTTTTTATGTTTATACTTACAACTAGAATTGCAGGGAAAACATCAGATTGGGACAACGAACAATAAAGTAAGTGACTCCATTCAGAATAATAAAGCACTAAAAGTGTGAAGCTTCCGGTTGACGGGCGGCGTTAAATCTCATCAGGTTGCCGGGTCCACAACGATAACCTTTGTGAAGGGAATCAGTCAGCCAAGGTCATCATGCTCGCCCTCCATGTAATACATAGTCATTATCTCCATCACCTCCTGGCAACATTACTTCAGGTAGAGATTTAACGGGAAGCCTTGTAATGCTTGTCAACGCATCACGACACTGTAAATACCAGACAATAAGCCTATGTTGTTTTAATGTAGGGCCAGCGTCTACGGCGCTTCCCCTACATTAACACAACTTTAGGCTAACGAGTTGTGTTCATTGGGTCCGCTCACTGTCATGATAGGGTAGTCATAGACTTATTTAGATTCCGATGCTTACGCTTAGATCTTAGTAGAAGACGAGAAGAACACGAACACAATACAAGTATAGGCCCTGAAGAAACGAAAGGGATAAAAACACAAGACAAAGATGAACTAAACAGGAAGACGAAGAATTAAGACTATATGGGGGGGGGGGGGGGAATGTCAAAATGATAAAAGAAGAAAAATGACAGAAGAAAGTGTAGATTAGGATTGGTAGCCGTAGAAGAATATGGGCAAAAATTACTAGAAAAATAACGTATCTAAACTATTTTTCTTCAAATCACTATCATTAGGCCCACGTATGATCTTGATCGGGGCAAAATCTATATACTTTTATTTCATCACAGCAAAATATATGATTCCCCCCCCCCCCCATCGCTGGTTAGATCCATATAGAGGGATCTTTGCATTATCGAGTATGTGAATTTAGAAAAAAGTATTTTTTACAATTATGTCCTATCCAGTTTAAACCCTTCAGCGGGGGGACAAACTTCAGATGTCAGAATCATACGTCTATTGTCTAAAGTCTATCCGCACACTGAAAGACTAAAACTTCATCATTCATCATCATCATCATCATCATCATCATCATCATCATCATCATCATCATCATCATCATCATCATCATCATCATCATCATCATCATCATCATCATCATCATCATCATCATCATCATCATCATCATCATCATCATCATCATCATCATCATCATCATCATCATCAACATCATCATCAACATCATCATCATCATCATCATCATCATCATCATCATCATCATCATCATCATCATCATCATCATCATCATCATCATCATCATCATCATCATCATCATCATCATCATCATCATCATCATCATCATCATCATCATCATCATCATCATCATCATCATCATCAACATCATCATCATCATCATCATCATCATCATCATCATCATCATCATCATCAACATCATCATCATCATCATCATCATCATCATCATCATCATCATCATCATCATCATCATCATCATCATCATCATCATCATCATCATCATCATCATCAGCATCATCCATCATCATCATCATCATCATAATTTATTTTATTATACTGACATGTACATCATATAATTTTGTAAGCACAACATATTTAAGTTAGTCGCACCCAGTGATATTTTACTAGACGGTCATAACACCAGACCATATAAGTCAGCTTAAACTAAGTATCTATAAAACTAAATATTGTGAGCGATATACCGACCACACATGTCCCCAGCAGAAACGAGAAACCAGCCCAGTGCCGGCCAAGTGCTGCCTCACCATCTAGGACACTGACCCAGCACTCACCCGGCACTGGACAGTAGTCTCGCGCCTGCAAGGAATAGCTGTTTATGATGGCCGTATACCAACATAGGTATTCAAATGAATCAGAAAGTGCTAACTAAGACAATTATGATGATTTTAAATTGAAATAAACCATTTTGTCTCTTGGTTCATTTTAAAATATTTCAGCGCTGTAGGGGTTAAGCATCTTTCCAGTAATTCACGTGAGTTCGTTTGAAGCTGGCAATCGCACACGTCTCTGGGAGATACTGGTGAACAGCAGACCCCAGCAAACACAAGATGTTGAACCAATGCTGATTTAATGTTGGTCCAGCGTCGTAGACGATGGGCCAGCATTAAACCAGCATTGGTTAAACGTCTTGTTGTTGCTGAGCTTATTCTGACATTTACTTTCTGATGTCACATTCAGGTCCCACGTGACTCGCAGAGGATAACGAAGATTGGGCGAGCAGGTCACGTGGAAAATTGGATCAGCCAACCGCGTTCATCCCTGCCCGATTTATCAGAGTTCGTTTCGAGCCCCCCCCCCCCCCAAACAAAGACGTTGCCATGGTTGCAGTCTGTCAGTTGATGAAGCGGTTCTGTTGAATCTGAACATTCTGGAGACAGGATATCGAAAACAACCATTTCCCATGTTATACTCTGTCTCGTAATAGCGGAGGAACAGGTACGGAGTTGAACTTAATAACTTTTATTTTCACTAAAATGAAATTGTATCCCACTGTCTACCGCGATCACTAGATTTGACATATCAGTAGATTTGACTCTTATATTTGCTGTTTATTCGCTTGAAGCTGGCATTCTTCGCTGGCGCATTGTCACAGTCAGAAAGAGATGAATACATTTAAAAATTAATCCTTTTGCAGTTGATCCTATATATATGAGATTCTCTCATTTAATAATAATTTGTTGGTTGGTCAATATTATCTTCTGTACTTTGAGAACATATATTCGAAATGCCATCACCAACCACTGTATATATAAGCTTTGTGCTCACCTTCATAGTGTCATTGGCAATAAAACAAAGTCCACCATTATTTTTTATACACAAATCCTCAAGATAAAAAAAAAAAAATCTAGCCACACCAGCCATGCATATTTCAAATGATGCGTTCTTACTGTCATCTGTATTACGAGACGGTGCGTTTCTCTACTTCAACTCTTTCACTGCGGGGACCGACTTTAGACGTCATAATCTGACGTCTATAGACGTCAGATTCTGAAGTCTAAAGTTTATCACCTCATTGAAAGAGAGATATTTCTAATGGCCGTAGACCCATAACATAGGTATTCAAATGAAGCGGAAATAGCTAACCTTTGGTCTCTTAGTATGTATATATATATATGAATATTTCAGCATTGTCAAGATTAATGTCTTCAGGTGCTTCTTGAGACAATCACGGCGACATCCGACGACTAAGAAAATTAAAAAAACAGTATCAGCCTAGCTCTAAAGCCGCAATATTAAATAATTAAAAATTTCACCCGCTTGAAGTTGTGTCTCGCTACCGCGAGCCACAATTTCAAGTGAGTGAAATTACTCATATTTGTTCAATTTCAGACCAAACATTTGCAAATCTTGATGTTTAAGCACACATTTCATTCCCAATAACGGTGATTAAAATAAAGAATCTCTGTTTAAACGGCTAATACAACGTATTAAAAACGACTATAGTCGTCAGCTTTTTACATTTCAAGTTGTTTACTGCTGTTTCACATAACAGGACGGTGCAGCTCAGGTTACCTCACGTTTAAAGATGACTCAACTTCCTGCCCTGCCTGACACGTGGTCTAATCATGTGATTAACGTATACGTCTCTCAAGCAAGACAATCATTTCCCCAAAATAAGTTGCGTGTAGACATGTAGACGCCGGATAATCATCTGCATGACGTGCGCACGACTCTTATGCCACTTCCGCTGCAGTAAAAAGGAGAGACATTACAAAAAAAGTCGACTAGTGTGAACCCAGCAAACACGGTACGTTGACTCAATGTTATTTTAATGTTGCGTCGCAGACGGTGGCCCAACATTGAAATAACATTGGGTCAACGTACCGTGTTTGCTGGGAAATGTCAAGCAGACATTGGTTATTACATAATCTGCGAATCACAACTATAGTAGCTTTTAATCCATTTAGCAGTCGATGAAATCACAGTTATTGGGAACAAAATGTGCTTAAACATCAAAATTTGCAACCTAACGCGTCTTTGTCTCAATTATACACCACGTGGCATATTTTGAATAAGTAAGTATGTATCGAACACAATTCTTTAACCCTTAAAGCCCCGAAATATGTTGATATAAACCATGGAGACCAAAGGGTTTTTTCAATTTGAAATCAATATAAATGTCTTGGTTGATCTTCCCGCTTTATTTGAATACCTATGTTATGGGTCTGCGGCCATTATAAAATTTTAATTTTTACAGTGCGGGGATCGACTTCAGACGTTAGAATTTGACGTCTACAGACGTCAGATTCTGACGTCTGAAGTTGATCCCCGCGCTGTAAGGGTTAATGGTATAATTCATCATAGTAAGGATATTCTCATCTTTAATTAGATAGATTACATTTGGATATTTGATAAAATTACGCAATTTTTTATTCATCTTGAGATGGGAATTGCGGCAGCTCTACGCAATGCTGATTCTTCACAAGTAGACGGCGAAGAAATATTTTGTTCCCCTGAAATCTTAATACCAGAGACCGAGGAATCCAGGGGCTCTGGTGTGACAAAAGGCAGCGTTAATTACTGCACCATGGTCCCCGTCCTAACATAAAAACCGCCGGGGTTTTATGTAACTGCAACTATTGAAAAGTAACAGAAGACGACACCCTGCGTCATTGAGCAGGTAAAAATAGCTGCTTCATTCACAAAATACGAAAACTAAGAAAGATAGTCAGACGAAGGAATACTGAAAAGGTTTTCATTGTTAAAACCCCTGATTACACAATGAGGTAGGTGGCGAGGGTAATACCTGTTGCTAAGCAGCTTCGTCTTCATAACAAAGAATATAGCCAGAGTGACACTTAATCGCCAAATTATTAAATTGGTATTTTCACCCACGTGAAGTTGTGTCTCGCTGACGCGATTCACAACTTCAAGTGGGTGAATAATATTCAGATTAGACAAAATGGAGGTAAACTATTTTCAAATCATGCTCCTTGATGTCACGTTTTATCTTTAACATGTTTGAAACTGTATACGGGTAGATATATGTAAATAACCACTTGAACCCCCCGAAAATTATAACAAAAGGTTTCTCAACGGTTTCCCATCCTACTGGATATAGTGAATGACCAAAAAAGTCAATCAAAATCTGACCCATAAAAGGCCGAAAATCCTAGATGGCCGCCATCGGCCGTGAAAATCGGTAAAACCATCCTAATTATGCAATTAAGCCATGATTCTTGTTATTAATCCACGTTTTAAGAGTTGGGGAACTCATTAGTTACAATAAAATTCTGGTAGTGTTAAAATTCTAAGATGGCGGTGGGGCTAGGGGGCAGAATCCAAGGACAAAGGTCAATTTAAAGGTAAAATAGGACAAATAAAAGTAAGAACAAGTGTAATACATTTTTTTCGTGTAATTTTGACTACAAAATTCATCCCTTATATTATTTTCATGATTCAAGGTCATCTTTAATGTTAAGAGGTCAACTTCAAGGTCAAGTAAACGAAAATATGATTTTTACCAGATAAAGCTAAGAGCATATGTAATACCTCATTTTCATGTGATTTTGACTGGTAAGTCATTTTATGGGATTATGTTTATGATTCAAGGTAAATTTTAAGGTCAAATTAGGGTCAAATTCCTGACAATATTACTTATACCAAATAAAAATATCTATTTTTAACTCGATAAAGTCTTCTTCAACGCCTTCCCATCGTCCATCATCGCTTTACCGTCCCTCTTGAACGCCCTCAGATTCTCTCTAACGTCCCCCAATCGCCCTTCCACACTTTCCCATCACCATTTTAGCGCCTCCTCGTCATCCTCTAACACATCTAAGCATTTTTATTCCCCCCATCGCTTTTTAGCACATTTCAGGGCATACCATTTAACACCTTCCCGTTGCCTTTCAACGCCTTGTTGTCACGCTTTAGCACCGCTTCATTGTTCTTTAAGCCTCCCCGTTGCCTTTTAACGCCTCCCTGTTGCCCTCAAATGCCTCTTGGTCACCCTTTAATTCCTTTGTGATACGCTTAGACGCTTCCTCGTCGCCCTTTAACACCTCTACAGCACGCCTTATTTCCTACCTGTCACCTTTTAACGCAAACACAGCTCACTTTAACATCGTTTCGTCGCCCTTTATGCATCTGCGTTGGCCTTTGACGCCTCTTCTTTGCAATTAAAAGCCTTCCCGTCGCCATTTAGTGCCTAACCGTTACCCTTTAACGCCTCTTCATCGCCTCAATGCCCTTTAATGCTTTTCCATCGTCATTTAACGCTTCCTCGTTGCCCTTTAATGCCTCGCTGCCACCCGTAATGCACCCCGTCATACTTAAACAAATCTTAGTCGCTCTTCTACTCCTCTCCATGGCCTTTTAATGTTTCTTCAACATTTTTTAACGCTTTCTCATCACCATTTAACGCATCTGCATCGTTATTTAACGCTTCCTCGTCGCTTTTTAATACCTTTTAACACACCTTTTAACACACCAGTCGCATTTCAATGCCTCTTCGTCGTCCTTCACTTCTCCACATTGCCCTTTTCCGCCTCTTCGTTGCCTTTTAGCGCCTCTCCAATGTTTTTTGATGCCTATTCATCAGTCTTTAACGCTTTTCCTTTGCCTTTTTCAACGCCTCTCTGTCGCCATGCCTTCACATCACTGTCAAACGCATATCCATCGTGCTTTAAAACCTCTTCAATGCCTTCCCGATGCCCTTCCACTCGTAATGCCTTGTTATTTTCTTTACTTCCTTGTTAAAAATGACGTTTTCACAAAGTTAAATTGATTTTGGCACCTTGAGCATACTTAATCATTAACGACCTACCAGAATTAGATTATCCAGTCAAAATTGCACCTGAACGAGGTAGTATGCGTTGTCTAATTTGTGGCATATATGTTTTTTACCTCCCCGGAAATTTAGAGGGGTGAGATGGCACACCAAGAGCTTAGCATTTAAGGTTACTTTTTATGTTTGGAGAGGGGTGGTGGGAAAGTGTAAACTCATGTTTTAGCTTGATAAAATAACTAAATTAAAATAAATTATATTAACACAATGTAAATGTATTCCTTGAATTTCACTGCTTTTTCATGATATAACCCCAAGTAAATGGATATTAGACCTTGTTCCCATAACAACTGTGGCATGTATGGTCTAAAATATATATATTTGAGAAAGGCAACCATATTGCGCTTTGAAAAAACCCATCAAGTTAATATCCACAATATGGACCAATGCTGCTGTTTTTTGTGATCTGTCACAAATATTCCAGCAAATTACGTTAAAAAGGTCGCAATAACTGATGTAGGCCTATATCCAAGAGCTTTGTACCTGTTATACCTACATCACTATACAAAACATGCAGCTTGTAGTATGGTTATGGGCCCCAATTGGGATATCAGAACATTGTGCCAGTGAATATTACGACACTTAATACTTAGAGTAGACATAAAACAGCAGTTATACACTACATTGTTCTTAGCAAATTCCTTCTTCTAGACATAGGCGGCCATCTTGGATTTAACACTTTTTCGGTAGTCAGATTTTGATCCCTTTTTTCTTGCTATTATTAAGTAGCCTAGGTGACAAATCCACTGGAAAACATTTTGTTATTGTTTTGGGGGTTCTAGTGGATGTTTGCATAAATCCACCCGCCAGAAATGAAATCTTACAGTAGGCTAGGCTAGGTCGGTTACACTAGGTCTTTATGCACGAAAAATAGGTATTACACTTGTTATTACTTATTAAAAATCATATTTTGGTCACTTGACCTTAAAATTGACGTTTTGCCATTGAAATGATATTTTTTGCAGTTTTTTTGGAATTTCCTTTTTATCTTGAACACGTTGAATATGTCATTGAATCACCAAAATAATACCATATAAATGGATTCTCCAGTCAAAATCAGATCAAAAAGAGGTATTACACATGATGTTTGTTGACATTAATTTTGTACAAATATAGATTTAGGCATTTTATCTTCAAACATAATACCATAAAATGATCTACCAGTCAAAATCACATGACAATGAGGTATTACACATGTTCTTTGCTTAATTTGGTAAAAATCAACTTTTCGATTACTTGACCTTGAGGTTGACCTTTTGACATTGAAGATGACCTTGAATCATGAAAATAATATAAGGAATGTATTTTCTAGTTAAAATTACCCGAAAAAAGGAGTTACACTTGTTCCTACCTATTTTACCTTTAACTTGGCCTTTGACCTTCGATTCTGCCCCCTATTCCCACCGACATCTTAGATTTTTGACAATGCCAGAATGTTATTGTAAATAATGAGCTCCCCAACTCTTAAAAACATGCATTATAAACGAGAATCATGGTTTAATTGTAAAAGTTTAGGCAACTTGGGATGGTTTTACCGATATTTCCGGCCAATGGCGGCCATCTTGGATTTTCGGACTTTTATGGGTCAGATTTTGATATACTTTTTTTAGTCATTCACTATATCCAGTAGGATAGAAAACCTTTGAGAAACCTTTTGTGATAATTTTCGGGGGGGGGGTTAGGTGGTATATCGACCCGTCTACTGGTATTTGATATGCTAATAAAAAAAAAAAAAAACCGAATATAGTCATGGCCGGCGGTGAACAGGTTAAGCCCCTCTGACGCCCACATGTTTGCGGCATATATTTCCGCTCATTTCTATCACATTGAGATGGAAATAGTGATTTTCCATCTTAATGTGATAGAAATGAGCCTGGTTTTAGAACACGCACGTATAGTAGCTGAATAAAAGCTCAGAATCATCACTCTCTTGTGAAAACAATTAATCGCAAATCTCTAGCCGACATTCCATTATTATATAAATTAAGATACATCTGCACCCCGACAATTGAGCCGAAACCTGTCTAATTTAACACAACATTTTGCGCAGTCGAAAAAGATTTTTAAGTTAGCGATCTAAGAACAAGTTAAATTAATTGGAAATGAGCGAAGGTCTCAATTTGTAAAAAGCTGCTAAAATATAGTTGAGAATCCTTTTACTCGAAAGCGGTGACACTGCGGGCACGTTACTTTGTTTCGTGGCGTTTGATTGGTCTATTCCTTGCAATTCTGTCGTAACAGGACAATTGATTGGATTTGCCTTCGCTGTGGGTCTAATTCACTGTTCTTTCCGCGCGATCACATAATAACTCCCCAGGCATACTGTAGCAATTCAACCCATTCCTGGTTTCCCCAGCTCGGCTTCACAGGCCAATCAGCCATTATGTATAGAGCAACGCGGACGAATTCATCAGGGGATTGTACCTAATTTTTTTATACAAACTAAAATCAGCTCGATTCTTGATTCTCGGAATTTGACCAACATTTAAAAGAAAGGAGGTTTGGATGAACTAAAGCTCTGTCATAGTCATTAGTTACACTGTATATTTTTATCACGTGATTATTCAATAGTTTCTCAGTAACTTTAAATTGATAGGGTTATTGAATGTATAAGCCTATGCCAGCGTATGTGTCAGTACTTAAAACAACGCTTAAAGAAGGACCTATTGTGTACCAACAGCCGGCCAAATTTTTACCAAAAAGCACCGGGCGGAATGCAGAGATAAACCCAACTGGGGAGTAACTAGAAACAGGCATAGAGTGGTCTACGGCTTTGATTATGATTAACATTTTACTGAACATTGGAATGGTGTGGGTGGAATAGTTTTTTCATCAGTCAGTAATCTTGTTTAGATTGCTTCTTATAATCTGTCATAATACAGGTGTTAGAATAGATTTGAGATTCTGTTCTAACAGATTGCTGACTAATAGATCAAAAAAATCTTTCTCGGCTTCCATAGTATTGGCCATTAATGTTATTTATTGCATTCATGACACATAAAACGAAGGTGTAAAAATTTTATTTACGTAACTTTATATTGTTTTAATACTTTGAAAAGAGGCTTTTTTTCTACGAGATACATCATAATTATATACCCGAAAGTGTAGCATTGGCAGTTCCAAAATAAAAATAGTCCTTATAAATATGTATTTCACTTAATCCTTGAGTACATACCAAATTCCACGAAACGCTTGTAACAGTTATTTCCAATTGAACTTCAAGTTTGCATATCGTCTATAATCATGAGGAAACATTTATATTGGCACGGTTTCTGACGAAGCCGCAAATGGTTAACGCTCAACATTCAAATTTACCTACATTAAATTTAAGTATTTTTTTAAGTAAACAGTATTTTCACCATCCACAGGAAGTGGGGGGGGGGAACAAATATTTTTAATTTTGAATTTGTATTGCTCTTTAGCAGTCAAATCTCAACCATAATTTGTCGTTTTGTCGTGTTAATATGTTGCTAACTAATGGCTAATGGTCAATTTTATTTGTTGCTGATAAGCGAGTGACTTTTAAAATCATATTTTTCAGACACGTCGTCGTCAGAATGTGCTTAAATTTATGTCAAAAACGGATTGAGGTCAACAATTCAAAAGGTATAAAAGCAGCGATGATAATGAATGTTTTCAATGCATTATTGCATCGCAATGCTTTAACCAAAACAAACGAGTAAGCAACAACACGAATCTAGGTGGGCTATAGCTGCGGAAATTATACGTCTCATCTAATAGCCAGGCTATAGGGATAGTTTATATTTTTTTGACAGATATCACGATTATGAGAAAAGACACGTGGAGTGTTTAGGTTGTGATGGGTGTGGTGATGCGAGCTTTGATCAGATTATGGTGCGGGCAATGACTGAGTGGCTCATACCTCTCCCTGACAGGGACAATAATTAAGATGAGAAGAGAGGAAGTAATCACCCAGGGAAGCCACGTGAGAAATATAACAGCAACTGTGATAAAACCGTGTGCTTTAAGCCTTACAACGCTGAATATTTTCTGTATAAACCATGGAAACCAAAGGGTTTCAATTTGAAATCATCATAAATGCCTTAGTTACCTCGTTCCTGTTCATTTGAATACATATATTATGGGTCTACAACCATTGTACATATTTTAATTCTCCCAATGCAGGGATCGTCTTTATACTTCAGAATCTGACGTCTACAGACGTCAGATTCTGACGTATAAAGACGGTCCCCGCGCTGGAAGGGTTAATGCATATTATTCGTGTTCATAGATACATAAACAGCCTTCATAAATGTAGGCCCCTATACAAATTTTAAGGAGTACTGAAATAGCCAAATACTTTCTTTGTCTGGATTTTTTTGCTCTCAGACCAGGCGTTTGGTCTTGAATTACACTAGTCCATACATATGTCTTTCAGTCATCATATCAGAAATATATTTTCAATGATAAAAAATAGTATATACAGCAGCAACCAGTGAGAGAGAGAGCTTAGAGGGGAACAAAAAGGCTAGTTGTCAAGAAGCAAGTAACAAGTGTCATTTATTCGGAAAAATTTCAAACATGCCAAAGGAGCATGCAGAAAATTGAATGCATGCGGTGAGCATGCGTGGTAACAATACATTTAAATCATATATATATATATATATATATATATATATATATATATATATATATATACATATGAATAACAATATATTATATTATTATAACATTGTACTTAGTTAAAACTTTTCATTATACATTTCACACATATGTACACAGATTTTCTAATTCGACTTAGTTCTGTACATTCATTACCAGCTTGAAGCAAAGTATAGCAAAGTGTTATTATAACAACCAGAACGTCCAGCAGAATAGGAATGTATAGAAAGAAAACATTTGCGTAAAGTATCAGGAGAATGGCATCTGCGAAAAGCCATGCAGACAAAAGACATCCAGTTCAATGGTGGAAATGTGAGGATCGATAAGGAAGGCCCTGTATAAAGAACACACACTATTGTGGCTAGTAGTTGGCCCAAATGTGGCTTCACTTCCGCCACAATAACCCTTACAGCGCTGAATAATTTTTGTATAAACCATGGAGATCAAAGGGTTTTTTAATTGGAATCATAATAAATGCCTCAGTTAGCTCTTTCTAATTTATTCGGGGTGGATCCCACTCTGGCCTACAAGTTTCAAAGAAACAAGATGTTTCTTCCCCGCTCACTTGTAAGGATTTATATTGTGTGGAGCCACCGTGACCGAGAGGTAGTGTGCTCGGCCTCAGACCGCGAGAGTTCTTATTTCGAATCCTGTGTCTGGAGGGAAGTGTCATCTCATTCATCAGTCATCTCACCATCCTCATGAGGTTCTCCTGGACCATTCCTCTAATTTCATTTTTGATTCATTTGAATACCTATGTTATGGGTCTACGGCCATTATAAATATTTTAATTCTTTCAGCGCGGGGACCGTCTTTATACGTCAGAATTTGATGTCTGCAGACGTCAGATTCTGACGTTAAAATACGGTCCCCGCGTTAAGCCATTCTTGAGCCGACGATAACCATAACCCCCCAGATCGCCTTTTCATTCACACTGAAATGTCAATTGCTAGAGCAATTCACATTTCAGAGTGAACTAGAACAACGTAATAAAATACGTAATAAAATACCCACGCGTGTCATCCGGTATGAAAGCCCAGAACGTCCTTACTATTATTTTTATTATTATTATTATTATTATTAATATATTGTGTGGTGAGATCATCTGCCCCGAAGTGAGCTTGGCGGCTACATTTCTACGTTGTATCATTTTGTCCGCCTTGGAATAATACACGCAGAATGCTTTCATACACTGATGCCTGTGATTATATAGGAATCCCAATATAATAGCCTTGGATACATTGAATAGAGGCTCTGTCGGCTTTTGACAGAGTTTCATCCGCCAGGCACAATAACTTGTGGGTTGCTGACCTACAGAATATGCCACGAATCCTCATGAAACTGAAATATTTTTTTTGCCTGCTGAGAGTGTTTTTTGTTATTATACCACGCACGTCTGTGGCGTTTGTTTCGCTCTATTAGACTTAAAGCTATGCAGGGACCACGGATGATGGTTATATGAATCAGATGACACTGTCCTCCAGACACATCCAGGATTCTAAATTCGAATCCTGGTGGTCTGATGCCGAACACGCTAACTCGCTGGAGGCCCCCTAATACTGAATCTCTACAAGTGAGCGGGACTAGAGGCTCTGTCAACTGAGCGGGAATAGAGGCTCTGGGTCAAGAGCTTTCTCTATATCCGGCCCAGCCTCATGGAACGCCCTGCCTGTGCCCGTACGTAATGCCAAAACAATTTTAACATTCAGGAAATTACTCACCTATTGGATCTGGCTTTCCCACCCTAACTCCTCAGTAGTCCGGTTCCATGTTGACGAACCTGCTTTGGCCTCGACTACGACACAAGATCACGCTAAAGATTTGTGCGCCTCTGAGCTCGGTCCGCTAAGAATATAGGCGCTATAGAAGTTTTATTGATTTATTAGTTGAATGAAGCAATTGTTCCTTTGAAACCCGAATGCCCAAGCGAGGGACGAACCCGCGAGCTCTGACTTTACAGGCAGACAGCTTAAACCACTAGGCCCTACACCAGGGGCCCCTCCTGGAGTGGAAAACATTAAAGCCTACCCTAAAGCACACCCTTTATTTTCGAGAAAATTAAAATATCTGACAAAGTTTAACATAAAATAGTTTCTCAACATGTTGAAAATTATAGCGAAAGACAATACTATTTTAAAAAGTAGAGCATATTCGTGTCTACAAACTGAGGTTTGTGCTTAAAATATATCAGGAGTTGACTAACTTAACCTTTATCCTGCTAAATTAATTTATTTAAATTTTCAACCACTTGAGGTTGTGTCTCGCTACCGCGATCCACAGCTTCAAATGGTAGAAAATTACACATATTTGTTTAATTTGAGACCGAATATTTACAAATCTTGATGTTTAAACAGTCATTTTACTCCAAATAATTGTGATTTAATCGGCTATCACCGTGATTAGCAGGCAAAGGGTTAATTACATGAAATATGATCCATGTGGTCAATTTAGAGCTTGAAACATATGTTATATCTTGCTGAGTCAATACCATAACCGGTGAGCCCACTGGGAAAAAGAAGCGTGGATACACTCTAAACAATATAGGTTCTTGGGAGAAACCCTTCTTTACTATTACCATGCAACCCCAAAAGAACCCTGCACAGGGTTCTCTTGGGGTTGCGTGGTAATAGTACTGAAGGTTGTTTAGAGTGTACAGACACATTTGCTGGGGTATATAGCAATACTTGGACATCCTCTCTAGAGATTCTATCTGGACATGAAGTCCGATCATTGCACTGTCTACCCTAGCAAAGTGTGTATACTTGATTAATTATTCAATCAAACTACACTACTTCCTCCCCAATTGATTTGGTTGTGGCCTAAAACTTGTGCATATACAGTGTTCCGAACTGTTCAAATGCCGGTAGCGCGCAGTGCTATTTATGGTATTGGGCACTATGAAGAACCCTTGAAGTCATTCGATACGAGTAGGGCATAGTCACGACTTCAGGCTTCCTTCTGTTGCGATATTGCCATGATTGTGCAGAAAGCGACGTAAAGCAATATTCCTTCACTCAATGCCAGACCCGTGCAGACCTAGTGCCTGCGGCACACGACTCAAATGATAAGTTGTTGCTTCTAATGAAACAATGTTCCAGTTGTAATAGGCATGTACGATAAGTCTAACGGTATTGTGGGCACTACAACGACGTAAATCGTCACATTGGGGTTATTAAAAGTCTTGTATTCGACACGTTATCCAGTGAAAGATACGCTATTTTAATACCAGGTGACTCGGTAGATATTTAACAATTATTGACATCACGTGCTGGCCTTATCGCGGCTCCAAGGACGCTGCATGGCCCACATATTTGGAATCGTCGCCCCAGATATTCCATAATAGGAGGGGTGAAGAACAGCTCCCAGCAAACACAATACTTTAAAGCAGTGTTGATTTTATTGTTGGGCCATCGTCTGTAGCGCTGGCCCAGCACTGAACCGACACTGGTCCAACGTATCTCGTTTACTGAGAGGAATCCCCACACCTACGCTGTTCTCCATGAAGGCTGTCATTTAAAGTGGAGGACAGCGACCTGTGGTCCATTCAGCCAAATAACAGTGTGCAGATCCATATAATGTCATGTTCAGGACATCCGGCGTTTATTCCATACGACCACAATAAGCAGGGCTTTTCCTTTTGTTTTCTGAAGTTTAGCTTTTTTGTGAGAAAGTGGTCAGTAAAGCTTCATACAATACATGATTTATTCCTCTAAATAATCATTTTGTTTTTAAAAAAAAAAAGTAAGTATGATGGATAGAATAGAATGTCACTCACTCACTCACTCACTCTCTCACTCACTCACTCACTCACTCACTCACTCACTCACTCACTCACTCACTCACTCACTCACTCACTCACTCACTCACTCACTCACTCACTCACTCACTCACTCACTCACTCACTCACTCACTCACTCACTCACTCACTCACTCACTCACTCACTCACTCACTCACTCACTCACTCACTCACTCACTCACTCACTCACTCACTCACTCACTCACTCACTCACTCACTCACTCACTCACTCACTCACTGACCGAGAGGTAGTGTGCTCGGCCTCAGACCGCGAGAGTTCTAATTTCGAATCCTGTGTCTGGAGGGAAGTGTCATCTCATTCATCAGTCATCTCACCATCCTCAGGAGGTTCTCCTGGACCATTCCTCTAATTTCATTTTTGTTTCATTTGAATACCTATGTTATGGGTCTACGGCCATTATAAATATTTTAATTCTTTCAGCGCGGGGACCATCTTTATACGTCAGAATTTGATGTCTGCAGACGTCAGATTCTGACGTTAAAATACGGTCCCCGCGTTAAGCCATTCTTGAGCCGACGTTAACCATAACCTCCCAGATCGCCTTTTCATTCACACTGAAATGTCAATTGCTAGAGCAATTCACATTTCAGAGTGAACTAAAACAACGTAATAAAAAGTACCCACGCGTGTCATCCGGTATGAAAGCCCAGAACGTCCTTACTATTATTATTATTATTATTATTATTATTATTATTATTATTATTAATATATTGTGTGGTGAGATCATCTGCCCGAAGTGAGCTTGGCGGCTACTTTTCTACGTTGTATCATTTTGTCCGCCTTGGAATAATACACACAGAATGCTTTCATACACTGATGCCTGTGATTATATAGGAATCCCAATATAATAGCCTTGGATACATTGAATAGAGGCTCTGTCGGCTTTTGACAGAGTTTCATCCGCCAGGCACAATAACTTGTGGGTTGCTGACCTACAGAATATGCCACGAATCCTTATGAGACTGAAATATTTTTTTTGCCTGCTGAGAGTGTTTTTTGTTATTATACCACGCACGTCTGTGGCGTTTGTTTCGCTCTATTAGACTTAAAGCTATGCAGGGACCACGGATGATGGTTATATGAATCAGATGACACTGTCCTCCAGACACATCCAGGATTCTAAATTCGAATCCTGGTGGTCTGATGCCGAACACGCTAACTCGCTGGAGGCCCCCTAATACTGAATCTCTACAAGTGAGCGGGACTAGAGGCTCTGTCAACTGAGCGGGAATAGAGGCTCTGGGTCAAGAGCTTTCTCTATATCCGGCCCAGCCTCATGGAACGCCCTGCCTGTGCCCGTACGTAATGCCAAAACAATTTTAACATTCAGGAAATTACTCACCTATTGGATCTGGCTTTCCCACCCTAACTCCTCAGTAGTCCGGTTCCATGTTGACGAACCTGCTTTGGCCTCGACTACGACACAAGATCACGCTAAATATTTGTGCGCCTCTGAGCTCGGTCCGCTGAGAATATAGGCGCTATAGAAGTTTTATTGATTTATTGGTTGAATGAAGCAATTGTTCTTTGAAACCCGAATGCCCAAGCGAGGGACGAACCCGCGAGCTCTGACTTTACAGGCAGACAGCTTAAACCACTAGGCCCTACACCAGGAGCCCCTCCTGGGGTGGAAAACATTAAAGCCTACCCTAAAGCACACCCTTTATTTTCGAGCATAATAAAATATCTGACAAAGTTTACCATGAAATAGTTTCTCAACATGTTGAAAATTACAGCGAAAGACAATACTATTTTAAGAAGTAGAGCATATTCGTGGCTACAAACTGAGGTTTGTGCTTCAAATATATCAGCAGTTGACTAACTTAACCTTTATTCTGCTAAATTAATTTAGTTAAATTTTTAACCACTTGAGGTTGTGTCTCGCCACCGCGATCCACAACCTCAAATGGTAGAAAATTACACATATTTGTTTAATTTGAGACCAAATATTTACAAATCTTGATGTTCAAGCAGTCATTTTATTCCAAATAATTGTGATTTAATCGGCTATCACCGTGATTAGCAGGCAAAGGGTTAATTACATGAAATATGATCCAAGTGGTCAATTTAGAGCTTGAAACATATGTTTGATCTTGCTAAGTCAATACCATAGCCGGTGAGCCCACTGGGGAAAAGAAGCGTGGATACACTCTAAACAATATAGGTTCTTAGGAGAAACCCTTCTTTACTATTACCATGCAACCCCAAGAGAACCCTGCACAGGGTTCTCTTGGGGTTGCGTGGTAATAGTACTGAAGGTTGTTTAGAGTGTACAGACACATTTGCTGGGGTATATAGCAATACTTGGACATCCTCTCTAGAGATTCTATCTGGACATGAAGTCCGATCATTGCACTGTCTACCCTAGCAAAGTGTGTATACTTGATTAATTATTCAATCAAACTACACTACTTCCTCCCCAATTGATTTGGTTGTGGCCTAAAACTTGTGCATATACAGTGTTCCGAACTGTTCAAATGCCGGTAGCGCGCAGTGCTATTTATGGTATTGGGCACTATGAAGAACCCTTGAAGTCATTCGATACGAGTAGGGCATAGTCACGACTTCAGGCTTCCTTCTGTTGCGATATTGCCATGATTGTGCAGAAAGCGACGTAAAGCAATATTCCTTCACTCAATGCCAGACCCGTGCAGACCTAGTGCCTGCGGCACACGACTCAAATGATAAGTTGTTGCTTCTAATGAAACAATGTTCCAGTTGTAATAGGCATGTACGATAAGTCTAACGGTATTGTGGGCACTACAACGACGTAAATCGTCACATTGGGGTTATTAAAAGTCTTGTATCCGACACGTTATCCAGTGAAAGATACGCTATTTTAATACCAGGTGACTCGGTAGATATTTAACAATTATTGACATCACGTGCTGGCCTTATCGCGGCTCCAAGGACGCTGCATGGCCCACATATTTGGAATCGTCGCCCCAGATATTCCATAATAGGAGGGGTGAAGAACAGCTCCCAGCAAACACAATACTTTAAAGCAGTGTTGATTTTATTGTTGGGCCATCGTCTGTAGCGCTGGCCCAGCACTGAACCGACACTGGTCCAACGTATCTCGTTTACTGAGAGGAATCCCCACACCTACGCTGTTCTCCATGAAGGCTGTCATTTAAAGTGGAGGACAGCGACCTGTGGTCCATTCAGCCAAATAACAGTGTGCAGATCCATATAATGTCATGTTCAGGACATCCGGCGTTTATTCCATACGACCACAATAAGCAGGGCTTTCCCTTTTGTTTTCTGAAGTTTAGCTTTTTTGTGAGAAAGTGGTCAGTAAAGCTTCATACAATACATGATTTATTCCTCTAAATAATCATTTTGTTTTTTAAAAAAAAAAAGTAAGTATGATGGATAGAATAGAATGTCACTCACTCACTCGCTCACTCACTCACTCACTCACTCACTCACTCACTCACTCACTCACTCACTCACTCACTCACTCACTCACTCACTCACTCACTCACTCACTCACTCACTCACTCACTCACTCACTCACTCACTCACTCACTCACTCACTCACTCACTCACTCACTCACTCACTCACTCACTCACTCACTCACTCACTCACTCACTCACTCACTCACTCACTCACTCACTCACTCACTCACTCACTCACTCACTCACTCACTCACTCACTCACTCACTCACTCACTCACTCACTCACTCACTCACTCACTCACTCACTCACTCACTCACTCACTCACTCACTCACTCACTCACTCACTCACTCACTCACTCACTCACTCACTCACTCACTCACTCACTCACTCACTCACTCACTCACTCACTCACTCACTCACTCACTCACTCACTCACTCACTCACTCACTCACTCACTCACTCACTCACTCACTCACTCACTCACTCACTCACTCACTCACTCACTTACTCACTCACTCACTCACTCACTCACTCACTCACTCACTCACTCACTCACTCACTCACCGTCTTTTCAGCTGATAAAAGGGTGTTCGGAACACAAACCCAGACAATATTTCTTGTAAATTAGGTTAGAATAAGAGGGGTGATGTTCCCATTGACCCTCTCGTGGATATGCCGCTATATGAGAATGCCGATGCCAGTAAGGGACGTACCATCAGATGGTGGGGGGGGGGGGCCTAGAGTTTTTTGTTGCTTGCAAACTTTTTTTTACCTCCGCGAGAAAACCTCCAACAATTTTTTTTTTATGTTTTGTCGAAGAAATGAAATATCTTTTTTTTGTCGTATGCTTTCCCTATTATGTACGTTAACATTTGGTGTTTTTTCATCAATTTCGACAACAAACTATTTTTTTCTGCCCACATTTTCAACAAACTTTTTTTTCTGACTTTTGTGGCGACAAACTATTTATTTCAATTTTTTTCCAGCCCCTCCCCCCAGATATCAAATGGTGCGTCCCTAACATCTATGGAGATTGAGTCGTCTACAATAAATTAGGATAATAAATGTGATATCTATGCGAACACCAGAGCTACAGACACAATCATATTTTCTCATTTACTCAGGTTACGCGCATCTCACGTTGAAACGTTGCTTCAATATCGGTTTAATATTGACGCCCACGTTTGCGACCCCGGCCCAACCTTAAACAGAAATTGGCTCAAGACCAGTGTATTGTGGGAGCTGTTATGCTAATAGCCATGCACACGATATGTTAATTTATAGTTGGTTTAATATTGGGCAAGCGTCTGTGACGCTGGCCCAGCATTAAACCAACATTGGGTCACCATATCGTGTTTGATAGTGTCCTGTGTTCTCGAACAATGACCAGAGGTGGGAGGTGGTAGATTGCAGACAAAAGGTTGCCAATAAAAGCGTTTTTTTATGTGTGGGAGGCGATGTTTTTGGGATTTGGCTGAGTCTGGAGAGAATACTACTCTGTGATTGTCACTCTTTTCCGGTCCGGTTAGTGAAGGACCACTTATTAGTAGGAGTGATACACCCAGTCACAGCGCTATTGTTATACCCCATACTCAGCAAACACGGTCCGATGTTGGTTCAATGTTGGGCCGGCGTGGCAGACTGGGATCCGCAGGTCCACTAAATCCAGTAACCAGTAAACGATATTGCTTATTGTAAAATATCAAATCCTAATCTCATACTGTTGATGGTGTTATCTTCTACGTAATGTTTAATATTTAATATTAGCCAGTCCCCATGTTAATGGCAGTTTAAATAGTTTAATGCAACGAAATTCACATGACCTCCATCGGGACAAATTGCATGCATAGTTTCATTATTTTCGATGTTTTTACTTTATTTATCAGGAAACTTAAGAGGAGTAATCATATTCTACAATGTAATCATGTTCTTAAAACCAACAAATGTTAACATATGGACAGTTATATTAGTTACTATTGTATACCAGGTACTATATTATATTGTGCTGTATATTGTACTGTGAAATCACTATCGTTTTACAACTCTTCATTTTTGAACGTTGTAAGTTACAATCAAGTTTCATATGACAAGATGAATTAATTAATTAGAAATATTACTCAAGAAGACGAAAAACTTTATATCAAAGTATATGACACGGATGACGTAAGCCATGTCTGTAAGATGCTAATTATATACGTAGTATAACTTCATGATAGAGTAGTCTTTAAAAAGTCATTGTAAATCACTCTAATATGCATTTTACTATCACATCTAAATATAGATTACTAGCATCGATGTCCAGGTAATAATAGAGGCGGTAGTGAGTCGTGCTGAGCATTATCTATAACCATTAAAAGTTTAACCTAAGGCTAAAAAATAAAGATTTAGGTTTGACCTTATATTAGCCCATGTTACCCTCTTTGGGATGTGCCACTTTCAAGCACAATTATTATTTTTAGAACAACAAAAACTGAGACGTTCTAAATTTTTGACTAATTGAAATCTGCAACTATTTTGGTCAATGAAATTGGCTTATATGCCAAATAAACAAGGATTGCCACAGTTTGTCAAACGACATTTTCATCAAGTGGAAAGATTGCACTTCAATGCGATAACAAATTTCATTGGTTAACCCTTTGACTTCCAGGCCGGGTGCATGCCAGGATCCAGATATACTGGTTTAGGAGTTCTATTTTTCGTCATTTGAAGCTGGAATTGCTAACGCAATTTCCAGCTTCAAATGACGAAAAATACATAAATGTAGTATATATTTGACGAAAATTTGTGTCATTTTATGGTTACGTTCATTGACGAATGACGACGGAAATTTCCGTCATGTATGGTAGTGAAAAGGTTAAAGTAAGATTACATATTATTTGTGTGGAAGATAAAACGACCATTATATACGAGCTAAATGCAACACGTTCAACTGGTGTTGATGTAATGTTGGGCCGGCGTCGCAGACGGTGCCCAAACATTACACCAACAGTAGTTCAGCGTGTGGCATCTTTTGAGATATAGCTGACCAAGAACTGACTATTCAGTGACCCGCGCTTAGATGAGAGTCTCGAGTGTTTCTATGGTGATATTTCTGTATATAATTGATGGAGAGCAGACATTGCTGTTTGACCAGGCACCTAGGTCTCCTACATCCTTTACGCCCAGGGACAAGAGGGGGGGGGGGTGTTGTGTCGAGAGGGAGCCTACGCATATATCCCCACCATTGTCTGCAAAAGGGAACATTTCCCAGGCGGCAGAGCCATGACATCTGCAGCCAGAAAAAGTATTAAATTCTATTGTGCTACAATAACGAAACATCTATGTATTGGAAATCAACTCCATATTTTGCACAAGAATAGACCTTGACCTTATTGATTTTCCCCATGAATACCAGGGGCGGATCCAGAAAATAGTTTGACAGGGTCACCCGCCAGAAACTTAAAATTAAAGGTTCTAGAACTTAATTTAGTTCACCATAGATAAGGTTCCAATAATTCTATACAATAATAACAAAAAATATGTTGACAAAGTTTCCCTATTGATTCCAACCTTTATACATAATCGTATACTTAATTAGCAATATAGGGGGCCTAATTGTAGTTTGTATTTATTTTTCTAATTATTGTTCAAAGCAATGATAGGGCGGGGGCCCTAGTGCTGTGGATAAAGCTGCCTGCTTGGAAAGTCGGGAGATCGCAGGTTCGAACCCCACCCTGGAAAATGTTTCTTCCCCGCTCACTCGTAAACATTTAATATTGTGAGAATCTTCTGTGACCGAGAGATAGTGTGCTCGGCTTCAGACCGTCAGGGCTCAAATTTTGAGCCCTGTGTCTGGAGGGCAGTGTCATCTCGTTCATCCCACCATCCTCAGGGGGTTCTCCTGGCACAGTTTAGCCTATGTGTAGGCCTACATACAGATGGCCCAAACCCCCATTCATTTCAAGTGAGTGGTGGTTTATAGAGCCATTAAAATAAAAGCGGCTCTTTGGGAAGACATCAATTTTTGTTTTTAATTTTGTAATAAAGTATAGTGTATCCAACAGATAATCACTTCTTTTTTTTCAAAGCTTTTAGATTTTTTTAAAATATTTTTTTTCAACATTTATAAGAATCCAGGACTAAACCAAACATACAGTGTATTGACATAAAGGATGGTTGAATGCTAGCTCAGCATTGAGCCACAAGTTGATGCCGTCGGCCCAGCGTTGGGCAGACTGGTGCTGTGGAGGGACCCCCTCCGATCATCACGTTCCCAGACCAATTGAGGGCGTCAGCTATTTATGCAACCAGGTGTTTGCTTTGATTATGCCATTTGAGATGGAGGGTATCTGGGGCAGTATTGGTTACAAGACAAATACTTCTTTTCAGTGCTTTACAGTTTTTTTTATGTTTTTGTACCTCATTCAGGATCAGTAGCTATATATCTTCATTTAAAGTAGATTTACAAAATTGACAAAATTGAAAATTCGCATGTCAAGGAGTTCCTTTGAGATATATATACAAATAAAAGATTTAGATTAGAAATAGGTTAATTCATGCTAAATAATAGCTTGTGTAAAAAATACTCTCGTAAGCTATAGTTTACATTTTAACTGAAGATGATATAATTTAGATAAGCATAGGGTATATAAACCAACCATTTTCACATGGAGGACAAAATTGTATTTTTAGAATTATTGATATAGAGCCCAACAAACTGCTAGAAAGTAGTCGAACGTGGTATTGTGTTCTTTTCATTATACTTAACAATCTTGACTAGAGCTAACAGACGACAAATTGATCATTACTTTATGTCAAATTTATTTAAAAGCATTAAGATGTCCATTATACCCACCTCTCCATAATGTACTATGACACAATATCGATCACATTCAAAAGTTAGAACGTGAATGGCCACCTTACCCACCGTGTCGTCTTGCCCTTCCTTCCCCTACTACACTATTGGCTAAGACTATGTGTCTCAGGACGTTACGTGATCCAGAACTGGCCTTATATGCCTATCATTGGAACTGTTACAGTAACACACGCGTGGTCTAAATAAAATAGCTGAATATAGTCATGCATTCCACAGAAGCATGCATGCCACGATCTGTGCTCATGCTCATAGATCACAGAAACGTCCAAGTTCCAGGGTGCGCAAATATGATGGGGATGTAAAATCTTGCGCAGGTAAATAGTAGGAGCTGATATATTTTTTATGAATGGAACAGTATGACGCAAACACCATACGGAAGACGTGATGATCGTCACCTAGGCCTCACTTGGCGTGTAACATAGAGGAGCGAACATATATGAGCGACAGGTTATCTAGTATTATAAAACAATATTTGTCCACGTCGACTGTCCAATTCAATGCTTTTATTTCCGACTGGCGCCGATTTTGTATGCAAAATAAATGTCAAATTTGTTTGTTGTTAGACTACATGTATGATTAGCGAACATATGGGACAGTTATATTAGTTACTATTGTACACCAGGTACTACTTTATATTATACTGTATATTGTACTGTGAAATTACCTATTATTTCAAGCTTATTGGTTACAGTCAGGTTTCATACGACGAGACGAATAAAGAAGGAGAAATATTAGGCCTACTTATGAAGACAAAAACCTATATATCAAACTATATGACACAGACGAAGTAGGTCTAGGCCTATATGTGTGTAAGCTGCCCACATTATATAGGGGCCTACAGTCATTTAGTATCACTCGTGTTTGTTATTAGACTTTATATATTATTAGCGAATACGTTGATTATAATTAAATTACATGTGGCATATAGTATCGCATTGTACAACAGTGCGACACACAGGTGTGATCGGTTAGGACTCAAATTCCGTATCCTCGCGTCAGCTTTGTAAGTGAGACAGGAAGAGCGGGATCGCAGTGTAGTGGTTAACGCTGCCGCCTGTCACGCCAGAGCTCAGGGTTTGTTCCCCACTCAAGCTTCCAGGTTTTAAATACACAACATGTTTCTTAAAGATGTATTGTAGGAGCCTCCGGGACCAAGAGGTAGCGTGCTCGACCTCAAACCGCTGCAGGGCTATAAATTCAAATCCTATGTCAGGTGTGATCTCGATCCAGTTTAGCCTGTATGATGTGCATGTGACAAAAATGACCTGAAGTCCCATTTATTTTGTAAGACATTATTACTAGTTTTCAACGTCCATGGTTTGGAATAGTCCTTACCCCCGATCAGTTTCCGTACAAGTGTACGCTGGCGGGAGAGTGATGAAGCCACCAGTTGGCAACCATTCGTCCGGCCGGACCCCTTGTTAAGAATAGTCCTACAAATTGATAATTGACGTTAACAGTGTTTAAAGTCAACAAATTAACTATGTCGGGAAAATATCCTGTTGGACATGAAGTGATAAAAAATAACACGCTTAGTGCAATCTGGCGCCACAAAAACATCTGTGTGTGAAGCGAACGAAGGGTATAACTAAAAATAAGTCACTCGCTAATGGACAGGAGCCGGCCGACGTGATTTTAGAGCCGACAGACTGGCCTCTTCTCAGGATAAACTTGGTCAGGTTAGGGGTTCAGGTGTCACCGGGTCACTGACCCCTCTCAGCGCCGCGGAATCTGTCGGGGTAACCGCCACCTAGCGAGTTGATAGATGGCCCGTGTGACCTTGATCCCTGATTGACCTTTACCTTCCTGTGACGTCACAAACGACAAACACAGAATGGCTATGGGGTGGCCGCCTCCTAATTGCGTTGGAGGTACGCCGTTCGCTGATTTTATTTCAAATCTGGAGACGCCCAGCAAACAAGATATCGGCCTATTAAATGTTGTTTCAATGATGGTGCATCGTCTGACACGTTGACCCACCAGTAAAACAACATTGGGTAAACCCAGTAAACACAAAACATTTGTATAACATTTATACAATGCTGGACAAACGTCTTCGACGTTGGTCCAATATTGTATAAATGTCATACAAATGTTTTGTGTTTGCTGGGACGTCCCGTTTTTCCAAGGGCCAGTAGGCCAACAGTGCAAAACTGCTCGACTGCCTTCTGCAATAACCATTGTCTGCTGAATTGTTTGCCTTTATTTTTCATCCATTTAAAGTTGGAATAATTAATTTCTGACGCAATTTCCAGCTTCAAATGACGAAAAAAAACCTTACTTATAAAAAAGAACGTCAATAAAGTTAGGTACTTGTTCCTTATTCCTTAATTCTTGTTCAATAAGGAATAAGTAACAGTTACTTATTCCTTATTCAAGCGAATAAGGAATAAGTAACAGGTACTTATTTTCTTATTCAAAACTGAATAAGTAACAATATTTGTACAACTCTTTGAGCGATCAGGTTGGTCTTTTACTCATTTATCTCTTTTGTCGAGTTTGAGCGTATTCTAGATGTGTTTTGGTATTCTTAAGTGGTTTTCACCGTATAAGTACCAGTTACTTATTCAAACGCGAATAGGGAATAAGTAACCAGTTACTTATTTCTTATTTAAATCTGAACATGTGAATATACTTTCAAAGCTCTTTGTGCATGTCAATGTTGCCACGTTGGTGATTTAACTTTTTTCTTCAGAGAACTTCTAGTATATCAGCATATTTTGTGGAGCGTGAGCATACATATTTTTGTTTGTTTTGTTTTTAGTGTTAATATGTAAATTCGAATAATGAATACGTAACCAGTTGGTTATTCCCTATTGATTCCAATAAAGAATAAGGTTATGCTACTTATTCCTTATTCGGTCCAATAAGGAATGAGTGGCTGTTACTTATCCCTTATTCGTTCGAATAAGGAATACTTAGGCCTAACTATCACGTATTCTTTATTGAAAAAAAGAATAAGGGATAAGTAACATTTGCCCCACCTCCTGAGTAGTGGCGAGAATTTTCGAAAATATCCCTTGTTATCTCAATTAACCCGAATCTGCCCCGCTTGCCATGTGAACGATCCCGTGGTAAGCCCGGGATATATTATTTATCCCGGATTCAATCAGCGTTAAAGTGCTCGTGAGACCGGGGTATAAGTAAGCCTGACTATCACGTATTCCTTAATAAAAAAGGAATAAGGAATAAAGTAACTAACTTTATTGACGTGAAAAAAGATTACCTGATTTTTATTTTTATTTTACTCATTTAAGAGGCATTTCATTTGGTTGGAAAATTGGTGCAGATCTGGAGGCACGCCAACATACGGTCCTACATTTTCACCTACTTGAAGTTGTCTCTCGGTACCGCGACCCACATTTCCGGTCGGTGAGAATTACTCATATTTCTTAGTGTTTAAACACTCATGTCGGTCCCTATATTAACAGTGATCTGATCGACTAATAAATGGATTTAAAATGACTATATAGTCACGCTTAGCGGATTAACCCTTTCAGCACGTCGTTATACGTCAGCATCTGACGTCTAAAGACGATCTGCGCACCAAGACATTTGTGATGACTTAAGCTTTTTTGCAATTTTAAGTCATCACAAATGTCTCGGTTAGCTCTAAAATTTCAGCGCTTCAAGGGTAAAAAATAAAACGAAAGATGTTTGCCAGTCATCATATCTTAATCTATACATCAAGTTTGACTGCCTTGCATGCAACATATGCTATCACGGTAAACCCTGTGGACCCGCCTCACTCTGTGGGAGGAGGCTGGTTCCATGTGTATTGTGAATTCAGGACGCAGACCATTTTTACGTGCGCCGGAAGAATGTACGAGATGTCTCGCGGGACTCGCCGAGAATTAGAATGAGTCCCTTGTGGGCTGCCTCTACTCGGACATTGTCCTCAAAGGAATGTCGGCTGATGGGTCAGGTTAACACACTTACAGGCGGACAAGATGATACGTGACGTGGTGGTATGAGTTTTACCCGCGGAACAAACTTTTTTACCCTGATAACAAACATTTTGTCAAATGTGGAAGATCAGCAAATTAATTCTCAAGGGCGGCATATGTACAACACACTGACAGCATTTGTTTCGACATTTATTATTATTATTTTTTCGTGCAATAGTGAAAGTCTCCAACCCCACGTATAAACTGGTGCCCTCTGAAATTAGGTACTCCCTGATAACTAATATTGTACATACTATTCATGTGTGACTGAATCGACTTTTCCGTGAATATTTATTTACAATAAAACAGACATAGGCCTACGTGGAACGCCATGCTTATTTTAATCTGACAGTGCACCATTTCCATGGTTTGAATCCACCTTGACTCATGATGCGAACTGCTAAATGTAGACAAATATAAACTGGCCCAACGTGCGACTGATCTGAACCAATGTCTCAGGTGCAAAAAAATAATAGAGTAGTGCGCAAAGGGTAAAACAGTGTCTTATAGTCGTTGACCTGCGTGACAATAAGAAAAGAGTAAATACCCTCTGATGTATATGGCTTAAGCTTGGGGGTTATAAAGGGAGAGGGGTTATAAAGGGACAGGGGTCAAAAAGAGACAGGGGTTATAAAGGGACAGTCAGAATATAAGATAGCTATGATGATAGGGATGTTATTTTGTACTTTTTCAATTCAAAATTACTAGGCATATAATATTTGAGGTGCTAAGTGCTGGAGCTCTGTACTCAGAATAAAAAAATAAAATGAATGGGGTTTTAGGCCACCAGAGACCCAGATAAGTAACTTCTATTATAATTGCCTAGCAAACGCCAACCAGAGTGATTTATCCAATGATGGTGTGACATGTTGTCATTTGCCGCAGTGAGTGAACACGGCAAGTAATGTATCAGAACAATTACGAGTAATATATATCTAGAAGCATCACACAGGACGCGTTTTTGCACAATAAGTGATGTAAATGTGAGAATGATTCCGCGACGTGCATGTAATTAGCAGATATATCACCCGATCATGTAGGCCTACTTACTGCAGATTAATTGTCTGATTGTGCGCATTGTCAGCAACCGAATGCTGAGCAGTGTAGTGTGTTATTGGTGACCCTTATTATTTCGATTACGACGTATTATGTATATAATCATAAAAGCATGGTAAACTTTGCGTTAAATTTGTGCATGCAAACAAGGAATATATAGACGATAAAAGCGGACCATTTCAACTATTGCACTCTAAAGAACCCTTCAAGCCATTCAAAATAAGAGTAGGGCATAATCCCGGCTGCTGGCTTCCTTCTGTCACGATATTGTCATGATTGTGCAGAAAGCGACGTAAAGCAATATTCACAATTCACGTCGCGCTGAAATAAATGTTTAAACATCAAGATTTGCAAATGTTTGGTCTCAAAACAAATACATATTAGTAATTTTCACCCACTTGAAGTTGTGGGTCGTGGTAACGAGACACAACTTCAAGTGCGTGAAAATTGAAATGATTTAATTTAGTGTTTTACAGGTAAAGTGCTTATGACGTCAATAGACATTTTCAGCCTTTTTTCCTTCAAACATGAAGATTATAATGAATAAATATGCTTTAATTTTTTTTAATATTATAACATATGTTCGTATTCAATTTTATTTATCAGGAATGTTACCCACATGAATATATGGGTCGCGGTAGCGAGACACAACTTCAAGTGGATGAACAACTTTTCAGCACAAGTATGGTTTTCTATCCCCTAATTTAAATGGAAACTGAATGACGGCATTGATTGGCTGATCTCGTCATATGACAGGCTGAACCAGTCTTCGATTGGTCGGGGGTAGACAACTAGACTTGGTCCAACATGTCCATAACTTTACTTTTTGATAATATCAGGAATGAATGAGTGTGGTTTTATGGCATATATAGGCTAAACTGGGCCACAAGAATCTCCTGATGATGGTGAGATGCCCTTTAGCTCCCCACAACACTGTATCTTCGCAGATGGACGGGGAAGAAACAGTTTTTATTTGAGCCTGAATACTAGAGCGGAGGACGATCTTCTGCAACATTTTCAAATCTCGATGTCACTTATATAGGTCTAGTTGTTTAATACAGTTACACATTCTTAGTGTTCACACGATGTGCAGAAAGTTTTGACACTGATTCAATGAAACGCCTCAACAAATCTATCAGATTTTGTTAAAACAATTTGCATGTACACTCCAAATTATATACGACCTGTTTTAGGGCCTATCGAGAAAAAAATAAAATGATTGATTTTTGGGGATACCTTCTGGTTATAAATTATATCTGTAAAAGACATAGGCCTACGGTTACATAATAGTAGAACACCATTGAATGGATGACATGCAAAGAACAAAAATAAACAATGTAACATAATATATGTTTTGATATTACCGAAAGTCAAAGAACTGAAAGCTGATAAATCTGCCGTGCAAAGCCAAAAGGCAGTATCTGCTTACTTTACAAGTAAGCAGATACTGCCTTTGGCTTTGCACGGCAAAACTGTGCTCGATTGTTTTTTTGTTTTTTTCATTGATTTGAAGCTCTACTTGCAAACGCAAATATTTGTATTTATGAAAAACAAACAACTCCCAAATTAGTCATTAACTGATAGCTATCCAAAAATTATTCTATAAATTTCTGTGACATTTTATTTGGCTTGCATCCTCCTTAAAGCTGTATGTATACGGTTCCAACATCACAAGGGTTAAATTGAATCTGAATCTGAAAAATGGCAACATTCAGACAAGAAAAATCATTTTAATGGGGATATTTCATACATAAGTACAATATAATATGAATGTGATATATATGCAAAGGTATAGGTTTGGAATTATATTTTTATATCAAGTCTGACGATTTATCAGCCGATTTTTTAAATTTTACTTCCCTTTTCTCCACTGGGAGCATACGGCCAGCAGACATGTCGGCGTAATAAACTTATGGTACACATCCCTGTCCTACCAGGTACTCATTTACGACTGAAACATGTGAGGGTAAAGTGCCTTGCCCAATGACACAAGCATCGAATCAATGTCCCAACATTGAAAAGGGAGAAATATAATCTTGGTTTTACATAGATATAATGAAACTATAATAATCGTAAGAGCAAAATCATAATTTAATCCTTGAAACGTTAAAATATTTTTATATAAACTATTGAAACCAACTGCTTTTTTTTCAATGATTATAAAATTAGCATGGATGTCTAATTCAGCTCATTCTGCTCAATTTAAATACCTATACCTACATCTTTACGGCCGTTGGAAATATTTAGATTCTTTCAGTGCGGGGACCGTCTTTAGACGTCAGAATCTGATGTCTACACACGTGAGATTCTGACGTATAAAAACGGCCTCCGAGCTGAGCTGTTTGACAATCAATTCATTTTAGCAGCGATTAGATTCCTCTGATTAATTTGTTCTACGCCTGCAACGTCTTCGCATCAAATTTCCTCAACATATTTGCGTACTACAGTTCTAATTTAGATAAATTTCAACCCGAAGATTGATTTCGTGCCATATCACGCAGTATTTTGAATTTTTGTCTTGTTATATTTTCTATTGCTGAAGTGTTAAAAAAAACATACACCGAAAAGCATCGTTGTTGACAATCCAACATTACGTATCTATCAATACTATTCACGTCAAATGACGAGCTTTAAGTCTTGAATACATCTGAATATGACTTTGATACTTGAATGTCCATTTCATGCTACAAATAGACGAACAATTTCCTCAATTAAATATGTCGTAAAATATGGTTTGATATGTTGTTCAATTCTAAAAAGTGTATTTGACTTGGTCTGGATGTTGCTTAATGCTATTGCAGTAGAACCTGATATGATCAGCCACCCTTGAGACTGGGAAAGTGGCCTTTCAAGGCAGGTGGCTGCTCATAGGAGGGTCATTTTATACAACATGCCATATTGGGGAATGGCCAAGTGGCCTCCCATAGAAGGTTGGCTGCTCATAAGAGTGGCTGCTCATAGAAGGTTCCACTCTACACATACATTATTTCACCGCATTCAGATAGTTGGATACAATATTTCACTTTCATCGCCCGTCTACATGCTCTGATATGCTTTATATAACTGGTTTGCTCTAGAAAAACGCCACTGTAATGCTCAATGCTTTATGGTTTCGTGCTCGTTATAAGTGAGTGTAGTTATTTTTTGTAAACTCAACACCACCTTCACGACAGATAAGGCGATGTCGTGATGCCAACTTTAATCTGGCAATGTAGGATTTATATTTACTTCCCCTATGCTTGAATTAATTGGTTTTGAATTACATCATTCAAGCACACATTTAAATGTTATTCTGGATGCGTGCCATATTTCCAACATTTAATGAAAGTAAAATTAATTTGAATCGAGGTATATAGTATCGTCGTCGGTTTTAATTATTTTTTTCACTTTGACTATGGATTGTGCACCTGGAAAAGACGCGCTCCAACGCGGTACATGATTAGAATGCTGAATTGCAGCTTGTTATATACCTATGTTCCTCAAATGAAAGTATTTCTCGAATGACGGTGAATTAAGATATGACCTACTGATAATAAGTCAATCCTCCGTGAAGCTCAATTATCTGAACAAGATCATAGTATGGTAAATGTCAGGGAGAACTAATAATTAAGCATGTTGAAGACACCTTAAATCAATGAAGTTATTGTGTCACGTATTTATAGAAAGTAAAAATAAAAATTAAATGGTATTTTTTTGTTTAATTAATATACCGTTAAAACAATATCATAGGGCTATTTGTAATATTTGAAAACATTTCAAAATTAAATGAATACAGTGCTCTATTTCCCATCGTAAAAAATAATAATGCTATCTAAAATGTAAGAAGAAAAGTAAATACCAATAAACTGTTATGTTTGACCATAAGGGGGAAGCTACTATAATAGTCAATGAAGCTGTGTATTTTAAATTAAGATGATAGGTTTAGTAGTTCTATATGTGAAATTAGAAACCAACTCAACCAATTTCGCAGGGAAAATAGCACGAAATGATAAAGGAATATACTACACGGTGCTAAGGAGCGTCATGATGTATGTAATATCGGGTATATATTAGAGTGGTTTTAAGTTTTATCTCATCTCATTTAAGCATCTCAGCGTGGTCTATAAGTTTTTTTAACCACGTTTGCTCCTATTTTTTTTTTATTAGGAAAAATAAACACAAAGAAATTGAACATTCACCACAAACTATTGAGCAGCTTCGTTGACATTTTATTTGGTTTCAAATGTCAACGACATGTGAATTAACCCTTAAAGTGCTGCAATTTTTTATGAAAACCTTGGAGACCAAAGGCTTTTGTTTAATTTAAAATCATCATGAATGTCTTAGTTAGCTCTTTCCGATTCATTTGAATACCTATGTTATGGGTTTATGGCCATTAAAGATATGTTTTACTCATACAGTGCGTGGATCGACTTTAGTCGTCAGGATCTGGCGTCTGTAGTCGTCAGAATCTGACGTCTACAGACGTCAGATTCTGACGACTAAAGTCGATCCACGCACTGTAAGGGTTAAAAACGATACATAATTGTAGATATGAAGGTGCACAAGCTTCTGAGTATATAACCAGAAGAAACATTCAGCTCCTTGTGTAGCTTCAATTTAGAGGGATTTGTATGGTATTGTTCAAAGAGGAGTTCTTTTCTGTCTCAAAACAAATACATACACATAAGTAATGAAATTCATCACCATTGTCTCTTGGTGTAATGTCACATTTAGTACGTGTCACGGAGAACCCGTTCGTTACAGTCAGTCTCTATCTGCAACGGAATTTAGTAAATATAAATGTCAAACGTAAACGTGGTCTTGAACGTTCTATAAATTATACACTTCCAAGACTCGTTGATATCTGGTATCCATTGATGGATAAACTGGTCTCGAAGTCTCAGCTTTATCGACTGTCTATTAAACATGCACTCACGGGTTGCCGGTAGAGACTAGCTGTTCGAAATACTAGATAGGCCTATATAATTTAATGTGTCTTTACCAAATATAAGCCAATGTAAACTATAAACATCCGACTTTTACAATTTAGGTATTAATCTATATAATATTGATATCACAATTTAATAGTGGAGTAGTACCGACTTCACCGTACACCATATTAGATTAGCTAAATGTATTAACATTTATTATATATTTTAAAAATCCTAATTTTAGTTTCTAGATAATATCGATGTTCTTTTCACTTTCTCATATTTCACAACCATATGTTATAATGGGAACAACTATATGTTGAAGAAGGACATCAATAGGTAAAAATGAAGATCTAGCTTCACGTAGTAGAACATTTCCCTACTCCCTTTCTCATAGTTCTTCAGCTTTGCTAAATTTATCATTGTAATTAAAAGTAAGCCCAAGATGTTGGTAATCTCTGACAATTTATAATTTAACATTACCAAACGTAAATTCTGGCCTTTCTTCTCCATTACTATGAGAGAATACCAATACTTTTGTTTTGGATACATTAATGTTAAGCTCCTATAGTGTACAATATTGATCCATTGTATCCAAGGCTAGTTGCTCAAATCACAGTATCGTCTACGTAGAGGAAAACATAAAGCTTTAACCCCTTCAGCCCTCACGATGCATTGAAGCATCATTTTACATCCCTGAAAACAGACTTAATTTTCCTACAACAAAGGGTTTTAGAACGAAAATTTCCATGAAACTGGTTTACCAATGCATAGCAATTTTCTTTAATTTTTACACCACATCAAATCATCTTCATCCACTACAAGTCGAGAATTGCGACAGCAATTCGCGGCTTGTAGTGGATGAAGATGACAATGGTAAATTCAGGCCTGAAAGGGTTAAATAAGAGTCAAATTTGTAATTTAAAAATTCAAAAATTCTCTTGTCAATAAATGACAATCAATTGAATTTGGTGCTCAAATTGGACAAAAAAATAGAGAGTGATAATGTTGATAAATATTCCTTAATGTACATTTAATAAATAGATTTCATTCATTTTCCGTCTATAAACTTTGATAGTAGTTTAGACCACAACGCAGCCCTGCTTACAGTATCAAAGGCTTTGATGTAGTATCGTGTTTATAATGTTACTATAGAATAGACAAATAGTCATTAATTTGCTTATCTCTTTTTTGTATAAAATGGAATTAATTAAATTCAGTATAATGGGTCAGCATATCTCGCTCTTCATTGTACTAAACATTTCCATTGATAGCTTGTATCCAATATTTGAACGTTTTTTTCAGCAGCTGGAATTATTGTGACTTTCTATTACCTTTGCTGGCAATATCGTGACACGAGGACGTCGTGACTATGCCCTGCTATTTTTTTTAAATACAACGGGCACTTTATAATACATACACATACATGCACTTTTACCACACCGAACATCTCCACTGACACACAAAAATGGCGTGACCCCCGAATACCCCCTCCACCAACGAGTTGCACTTTTGCTGTTACTGGAGACCTTGAAGAGGAACTTGGTAAAACAATGCGGCTGCTCTCTCATAGTTCCAGGTCAAGTGCAATAATGCCCTGGACTAATAGATACGAACCAGTGACAGGGTTCAATGTTAATATATGATTTCACCGTGTCATATACCCAGCAAACACGCGACGTTCACGCAATGTTGGGTAAATGTTGGGCCAGCGTCGCAGACGATGGCCCAGCATTGACCCAGCGCTGCGTGAACGTTCCGAGCTTGCTGGGATATAGCTGTCACCGGATCACTGACCTCAGGGTTCATCTATCAATCTCTCATTTCTTAGAAGGTGTGTCAAATAAAAGCTCAGTACTACATGCTGGCCAGAGGTTGGCGCAATGTTATGCCAGTATCCACATTGACACACAATCTACTAGCTTTGAAACAGCGATCGGATTGAGCGATGTCTTTTATACATTCCTGGTATTTATCACTCAGCAAATTGAGTTTTTATGTGCGGGATGTGTACTCCATTTAGCGACGAAGAGAAGCATCACAGCTCCATCAATGCAAAAGATGTGAATTCTAAAGACTAACTATGTGGGAACAAGTATGTCATGCAAGATCAGCCGTGTTGAAAGTGTTTTGCTGATTTCTCAGTCAATTCTCAACGAATTTTGCTGACATTTTGTGAGTATCATTTTCTACTCATGTGAAGGAATAGGGGTCATTTACTGAATTTTTGGTTATCGCTACAACAAATGTTGCTTGTCAAATTACACTAAAATTGATTGAGAAATCAGCAAAGATCAATCACCACGGTGAATGTGAATCCGGATATATAGACGTGTAAGTGTGTCTCCACAGAAAAAAGTGACGTGCAGCGAATGTTGGCTTAATGTTGGTTTAATGTTTGCTGGCTCTGCCATGTTAAGTATGGTTGAGATGGTGATCGCAGCTGTAGTCTTATGTATGTTTCCTGTGATGTAAGTGTGCTTCCTGTAGGTCAGTAAGGTCACCACGGACAATTATTTAGATTTGACAAAATGGAGGTCATCGATTTTGAAATATTGTTTATTGCTGTCACGTTCTATCTTGAAAAGCTGGTATTTAATGTGCTAATAGAAAGTGAAAAAACTAATATAATAGGTTAAAGGGTTAATGTCTCGTGTTTGCTGGGTACCTTAACCCTTGTGTTCCTAGGACCATATATATATACGGTTTCAAGCAATTATCCAACCAGATAAAAATAATGTCACTGAAATTAATCAAATAGTCTGTGATAGACGCACAGTTAATTTGCAGATGCCTATCTGCCATAAATATAATTTATTTTTCGTCATTTGAAGCTGGAAATTGTGTCAGCAATAACTCTAAATGTTATCAACAGCATTGAACGCAGATGTAGAAAATATGAAGCAAAACAAAACAAAGCAAAAGCGACAAAAAACTAAATGAAAGCGAGACAACTATTTGCCGTGTCGTCCCCTTACGTTTGACAAATCTTTCAGGCACATTTTGGACTACTTTCAACCATGCTAACTCAAAAACCTCAGTCGAATGACGGCGGTGATTAGCTGTCACATATGACAGGCTGATCCACTCTTTCATTAGTCGGTAATAGAATACTATGCTGCTCTGCAAAGCTGAAAGGCAATTTTTGCTTACTTGACTGTTATATAATACTATACTGCTTTGCAAAGCCAAAAGGCAATATCTGCTTACTTTTCAAGTAAGCAGATAATGCCTTTTGCACCGCAGTATACATGGTTCTTTTGTTTTTAGTGGAGACTGCGCACGTGCGGGATTCTAGAGTTCACACTGACATTGCACATAGGTCTACATGTTAGGACAGTGACCCAGGTGACCTGTGTCGGTTGTTGACCTGTGTCTCTGGGTGACCTATGTCTGTAGGTCAGCACAGTAGGACACACTGAATGGCTTCCTGGCTAACTCTGAGATAATAACATACTCTGTCACGACAGGAAGCACCATACATCGTATATCCGCGTACAAAAACGACCTTTTCGATTTTTTTTTAATGTAGAGTTGAGTGCAGGGGTAACTTTTATGCGCAGACAAATATGGATTTCTAAACCCTTTGACTATTTAGGCGCTCAGTACGACTATAATCGTCTTCCACATTTTATTATCACGTTAAAGGTGAAATATGTCCCATAATGATAATAGTTGAAAATACTTGGCCTCCAATTTGACAATGCTAATATAATAATTTTCTGTGGGTCACGCTAGCGAGACACAACTTCAAGTGAGTTAAAATTTAAATCACATGGGTTAACCCCGAATGGCTAGTCCTGTTTAACCCTTAAAGCGCTGAATTAATTTGTAAAAAAGCATCGCAACCAAAGGGTTTATTTCAATTTGCAATCATAATAATTGTCTTAGTTAGCTCTTTCCGTTTCATTTGAATACCTATGTTATGGGTCTACTGTCGTTATAAATATGTTGATTCTTACAGTGAGGGGATCGAATTAAAGGGACAGTCCCAGGCTAAATTCATCAAAAAATCGGTGATTTTATTTTGGCTTCTTAATATGACCATATGATGTGAACATGTCCATAGACTAGAACTGCAAAAGTTTTTAAATTTTCTGCTGCGCATTCACCAGTTAGACTAGATATAGAGACGAAATTCCCGTATTTCTAATTTTTGACATGGTTGTCAATAATTAGATATCAGGCATTTTGTCTAGGATCTAAAAATATGACACTTTAAACTGTAAACTGCTCCCGCATTTCAACCTCTGGGTTAGGGCAAAATTAGACAAAAAATAATATAAAGCTGAAAATTTCAGGATGTATTCAGAATGTCCTCCTTTATTACCTGTCAGAATTCCCAAAGTTTCCCCTGAGCGGAACATTTTTTTCTTGACAAAATTCAATATGACCGCCAAGAGACATGTTGAACTTGTAATTTGTCAACTTTTTGACGTATATTTAGATGTGATTCCCCATTTTCACATGGTTTTTAATGCTGAACTCATTTCTGAAGCTAGTTGTAACATTTAAGTCAAGTGGAATATAATAAGTGGAATCTGAGAACGTCTATATTTTAAAGAAACCTTGCATCTTCTCTTGAAGGAAATTTATTTGAGCTATAGTTCATATGGTGGGTACATGTGACATGAGTTCTTACAGCGAAAATAACAATTCTTCAACAAATAAATAAAACAATAAGTTACATTCTGATTTCTTATCACGTTATATTTGACATAAACTAGGTTAATGAATACATATTCAGCGCGACTTGATTTCAGACGATTCGATATCAACAAACACGAGACATTCATTCAATGATGTCTTCAGTGTTGGGCCACCGTCCACAACGCTGGCCCAGCATTGATCCCACATTGGGTGAATATGATTCCCGTTAGCTGGCCATGAAGGGCGATAATGAGTGTTATCGTGCATATACTGCGTGACCTGATGGGAATATCTGATGGAGCTAACACCCGCTACAAATCAACTCTAACAGATTTATTCATAAAGGTCAGCAGGAGCCGTATTCTCGTACAAGTTACGATATATCGTAGGCTTCTGATTGGTCGAAATAGCCATCTGGCCCTGCTTTCAGACTTTTAGGAGCTGCAGTATCTGCAGCAATCATGTTTTTGTGAAACAAGCGGAAAAGAAAACGTAAAAATAATCACATAAAGTTATGCATTAAAATACCATGTATAGTACTCCGTATTGTAATATAGGGCGGCGGGGGGGGGGGGGGGGGGGATTCTATGTTCTCCTCAACAATGAAAAGACTGCTGTTGATTAACAGCTTGGAAACGCAAAATAAATATACATGGTACTGAAAACCAGCTATTGCCCACAATTCATGCATTTTGCTTCCACGAATAACCATGTCAAATATGTTAATTTTAATGACTGAAAAGAGGGACGCGTGAGGTCGATCTAATTTTTACACCCAGTTGGCCCACAATCTAAATTTCTAACAGCATCGAAGTAACATTGTATGAACGCACCGTTTTAGATGGGAAGATGTAATTAAGTACTTTTATGCCATCAAGCTAAATTGTCTAACCCAATTTTAAACAGACAATAATTATTAAAACGTAGTGCTTCTACAAAATCTCCTGGCTTGTCTGACTGTTTATCGCACATTAATAATATAAATATGTATTTCTCTCATTTATTTAAATGGTATTAGTATGTTTTACTGAGATATGGTTTAGAAAAGCACTAATCTTAGTAATGTTATAAGATACAACTTTTAGTGGAATATAAGTTTTTATTGGGGTATATAAAGTAATAATAGGATATCATAGATACTTGTTTTGCTCGACCAAGTATTGTGTTGTACTCTAGGCCCAAATTCCCTGACAATTTCAGGATCTCATACTATTATCAAGTGTCCGAATCAACCTCCCACCATTGAGTTATTATTTAAATTAGAGCTGAATACATACCTTGAGCAGTCTTTCACAATAACTCAGCTAACACGATACACTGAACCAGAGTTGGTTTAATGTTGGCCCACCGTCTGCGACGCTGGCCCAACATTAAACCAGCATTGGTTCAATGTATTGTGTCCACTGGGAGTAAGCTAGGTGAATGTTATTGAGATGGAGGGTACGTGGTCTCTGAGGTATTTTATCATGACATGGATTAACACATGTAGATGTAGATCGTGAGCATCATGACGATCACCAGGTGAATGAGGTCAGGACATAGGGGTCATCAACACTATGAAGCGTGGTAAGTCTCAGCAAAAACGAGGCGTTGATCCTATGACACTGGACCAGTAACAAGACCATTTTGGGATGATGTTTCGTGTTTGCTAGGTTCGTAATAAGCGACTATATCCCTTACAGCGCTGGGATTGGCTTTAGACGGACGTATCAGGTCGATCCTCGCACTGAAAGAGTGAAAAAATGTATAATGGTCAAAGACCCATAACATAGGTATTCAGATGAAGCGGATAGAGCTAACTAAGACATTTATGATAACTTTAAATTGAAAAAAACTGCCTGTGTGATACACAGTCTGTAAATATTTTAACCACCATACCAGTCATTGTGTACGGCCTTATATTAGTTGATACAGACTTTTTTTTCATTGGAATAATGCCTTGACGTGGTGATTACTTCCGGTGTTCATAGGTAAATGCAATAACTTTATATAAAACTCTTGGTAAATGTATCCTTCAAATAATTATGGTAACTGTCATTTTTTTCAAGAAATTTTAGTGTGGTCACACGCAAACCAAAACACAAAAAATTATTGTCGTGAACTCTGCCAGCATGTCATGTGTAGGGATGGGAGAATCAAGGACATTACCCAGATTCACACTAACCAGAGTAAATGAATTTCACAACGTTGTAGTAGGTATGACAGAAGTTACACAATTTGACATGTAATGCAATTCCGAGACGACGTTAATGGGTTGATGGGGACATTTACTATTTTTATAGAGACTAACTTTTAAACTACACAACATTTTTCAATGACATTTTCAGGGTGGTCGCCACATCACTAGAAAATAATGCTTGTAAAATTTCGTGAAAATTGGCTGAGAAATCAGCGAAACTCATCCACCACGGTTCCTTGAGTGAATTGACATGTTTCACATTCTGAGATATTGTGACAAACAGGGCTGATATTCCCAACGCCGATGGCACAGATCCTAGGCTTGTGATTTTTCGAGATTGCAATCTCTACCAATCACAGGCCAATGATCTGAGTCAGTAGCTTTGAGAGTACCGGAATACAAGGAGACAATGTCCTCCTCTTTTCTAATGGTCTTTCAGGGCCACATCAGCAGGAAAGTCCGTAATGTTGATATAAAAAATTCGTATCTGCCATTTTGCCAACGGTCGGATAGAAATCGTTAATACTATGAGATAAGGATTATAATGGGGTAGACCGCTGCTGCCGGGAGGTAACGTTATTTACCTCCCCCCACCATGTGTTATCGCTTCAACGCTTCATTATCACTTTCATAAATAGTCTGAAGCTCGATTGCTTTCTATTTATTTATACAAGCGGTTGAGAGTACAGGGTATAAAGACAACACAAAACACATGACATGGCGATTCTGTGACAAAATTCTGCATTGCGAGATTCGACAAGTTGAAACTTGGTTATTGAGCTTTGCCGGAACTCACAAAAGTGGAAAATTACATGACAAGGTCAGAATCCAATAAATGCAATCATATATAGAACCAGAAATCCAATACCAAAATAACACGACAAAAGACCTTGCAGAGGAATCTGTATCCGGGACGCTTATGGTTTCTCCGACATTCCAACAACGCAAAATGTAATTTATGGAGGACTAAGCTTTCGCTTAAACTTGTGTCCGTGGGGTTATTGTACTACAAACAGGGTCTAATCAATTGAGAAGTTGTTGATATTAGTTTTGAGTCCATACCATCGATATGTAATTATCTGTGCTGGGCAGTCGCACTGTATCATCAAGGACACCTGACATCCATGGCGTGATCATACAATACTGCCTTGCAAGGCAAAAGAGAGTTTAGATATAATACTGCCTATTGTCTTTCCAGAGCAGAATAGTCCTCCTAACAGTCTGATTCTACTTTGAGCTAATGCTGGTCAATATTGGTCCAACACAGGGTCAGCATCTTGTATTTGGTCGACTGATTCTTCCCACCTATGACGTAGGACCAACATTGGTTCAACGTCTCGTGTTACATGGGTTATTTCCTTCTGATACCCAGGAGGGTGATTTAAATAAAAGTGGTTAATTAACCCTTTCAGCGGGAGAATAGGCTTTATACGTCAGAATCTGACGCCTGTAGACGCTTTATACGTCAGATTCTGACATATAAAGACGGTCCATACACTGAAAGAATTTAAATATTATTAATGACCGTAGACCCATAACATAGTATTCAAATGAAGCGGAAAGACCTAACTAAGACATGTATGATAAACTCAAATAAAAAAAAACCTTTGGTCCCCATAGTTTATAAACAATATTTGAGTGTTGCAAGGGTTAACCATTGTGGTACTGAATTGTCATTTAATAGTTTTCATTCATTTCAAACTGGAATTGCTACTGTGATTTCCAGGTTGAAATGATGAAAATAAAATAAATGTTTGTGAAATAGTATATTCCTCAAATTAATTATTTATTTAACTGTTATTTGGCCACTGTGTACATTTTGTAATGTAAGCATTATAAATATTGTGAAATATTGTACTGTTTTGTATTGCATTTAAAATGCATCACATCGAATAAAAGCTTCATCTATTGAATATGCGGGCTACGATTTGCACTTAACGTGTACTTGCTCAGTTCAGTCCGTAACACGTAAATCAATGTGGACTTTCTGAAGCGAGGGTCATAACTTTACTGGAAATGTACCCATTTAACAATTGACCGAGTCGCCCTAAGAGATAGCATGTTTTATTCATGAGCCAAAGTTCAATAGGTCCGACCTGGTGACATCCACTGACAGACAAAATGTAAAACGGCTCTACGATAGCGTCTGTTGATGTCGTCACTTCGCGACCTATGCCCTACTATTCTAAGCCAGGACATTTAGGTGAATTCGTTACGACACTGAAATGGGACAGGCCGAGTAGAGCAACAGCTCTGCCGTGAGAAAACAAACAGCAGTAACAGCTTACCTGCGAAGTGAGCAGCTACTGTAGAATAGTATGGCTGAATACTTGCAAATTATGCAAACATGCCTCTTTTTCTGGTGCATATTTATCGTAGTTTTCAGATTGTCAAATACTATTCTATACAACTTGTACGAAAGAGATGAAACAGTGAGTTGAGTTATTCGTCAAGTTTGGGACGGAAAAACGAATCACTGAACGGGTGAATGAATGAATGAATGGGTGAATGAATGAGTGAATAAAATAAAAAATAAATGAATTAATGAATGAATAATTGAATGAATAAATGCATGAATGAATGAATTAATGAATGAATGAATGAATGAATGAATGAATGAATGAATGAATGAATGAATGAATGAATGAATGAATGATTGAATGAATAAATAAATAAATAAATAAATGAGTGAATAAAATGAATGAATGAATGAATGAATAAATGAATGAATGAGTGAATGAATGAATGAATGAATGAATGAATGAATGAATTAAACCGTTGGACCGCCCTAGCAGACAGACACTGTGAAAATCCCCACTTGATGAAGGATGACTTAGTGACGCGGACCAGAACCACTACTCGTCACATCACCAGACATGGTGACCTCTAAATATCACTACATCTGCCTAATTGACTCACATGTGGCTTAAATCACCTCCGTTTTCTAGAACACTTTCGGTCTATGTGTCTTAGTCTACCTGTATTTGCACCAAAGTTTATGGGTTAAAATTAATCAACTTCGCACACATATATTTGTCTTGGGATATGCATTTATGTCGTCATTATCACCTCAAGGAAAATTAAAATGACATGATTTCACCAAGATGTATAATATTTCAAGTGAAACATTAGACCATTCGTATTATGACCGATTATATCATCTTTTATTTATTGAGTTTTAACCCTTAAAGCGCAAAATTAAAAAATAACTTTCTACCCACTAGAAGTTGTGTCTCTCTACCGCGAATCACAAATCCAGAGGAATAAAAATTACTTTTGGGATTTGTAGAATTTGAATCAAACATACAATAATCGAGCAAATGTAAAACACACCACTGCATTATATTAACTACGTTCTTGTTGATCAAGTATAGACCAATTACCATGGTAGGCCTATGGTGCTATAATCAGTTAAGTGTGACCGAGCTGTTGATTATGAGGGATCCTCATTATGGTCGGATGTATTTTAAGTCAGTTAAAACCCTCGGAGCACTGCATTCTTAGCTGTGTAAAAGGTCACGGCCTTCGGCCTCGGCCTTTTACACAGCTAAGAATGTAGCGTTCATCGGGCTTTATCTTATACGTAAAGCTCATTTTTCTTTCAAATTATTTTGTTTGATATTTTTGTATAAACTGTGGAGACCAAAAAGGCCCGTCATTTGGGAGGGGGGGGGGAGGGTTCGAGAGGGTCGCACGACCCCCTCCCCCCTCCCCCCGTGACCACAAAGCTGAAAATTTACCCCAGCAACATCCTCGGGATCCACCATTTGCACCAATTTGCAGCTAAAAATTAAAAAAATTCTCAGACCCCCTTAACCTGCTTTTTCCATTCTCTCAAAGCCAAATATCAATGCTAGCAGTATTTTACAACGGGTCCAATTCACTTATTTCGAAAATACCCCAGCAATAAAAATATCGCCCCCCCCCCTTTAAAATTTCGGAGCACGGGACTTCCAAAGTTTTTTTTTTATTTCAAATCATCATAAATGTCTTTGTTAGCTCCTTCCCGTTTATTTGAATACCTATGTTATGGGCCTACAGCCATTAAAAATAGCTTAATTCTTTCAGCGCGGAGACCGTCTTTATATGTCAGAATCTGACTCTACAGACGTCAGATTCTGACATATAAAGACGGTTCCCGCGCTGAAAGGTTATAAATATACCACGCGATGCAGATTTTAACCCTTGAAGCGCTGAATTATTTTTGTATAAACCATGGAGACCAAAGGGCTTTTCCAATTTGAAATCATCATCAATGTCTTAGTTAGTTATTTCTGCTTTTATTTATTTGAAAACATATGTTATGGGTCTACGGGCATTATAAATATGTTTACTTTTGCAGTGCTGAGATTAACTTTGGACGTCAGAATCTGACGTCTACATACGTCAGATTCTGACGTCTGAAGATCTCCGCTGTTAGGGTTAATAAGATATCATTGAAATTGTGAGAATAACTGTAGAAGCCTGTGAAGCATTCTTGACTTCAACAAGTAAAATGGGTGACGTATCTATCTGCTGTGTCATAGAAATAGACACTGGTTGATAATAGATTTACATGACTTATGTCCGGGCATACCAACTTCTCTTTCAAAAACTCCCACACATTTAAAAAAAAAGCATGGCTTGTGGAACAAAACTAACGTTAATATTGTCTGTTTGTACATGTGTATTCCATCACGGTGGTGTTTAAATAGCATTTCTGGTATCTCAGTATTTTAGTGGTATGGATATGAAACCTTTTTACGTTCACTTTAAATAGTGTTATACATGTACAACTTTTAATGTTGGAGTATATTATTAATAACCCTTTCAGCGCGCGGACAGTCTTAATACGTCAGCATCTGACGACTGTATAAAGACGGTCCGCTCACTGCAAAAATTAAAATATTTCTAATAGCAGTTAACCCATAACATACAATAGGTATTCAAGTGCACCAACTAGAGCCAACTAGGACATTAATGATAATTTAAAAAATTAAAACAATTTTTTAGTAAAAAAAAAATCAGCTTTGTGAAGGTTAACCCTTAATATACAGCGCGGGGATCGACTTTAGTCGTCAGAATCTGACGTCTGCATACGTCAGATTCTGCCATCAGATCTCCACGCTGTAAGAGTAAAACTATTTCTAATGGCCGTAACCCCATAACATAGGTATTAAAAAGAATGAGAAAGAGCTGACTCAGACATTTAGGATGATTTTGAATGAAAACTCTTTGGTTTCCATGGTTTATATAAAAAATAATTCAGCGCTCTAAAGATTAAGGCGGGAACGGTGCCCTGGTGTAGTGGTTACCATTGCTCGTCTTGCCAGCACTCCCACCCTCGCTCTGATATTCAGGCCACGAAGAAACAAAATGTTTCAACACTTGTAATGCAGCATTGTAGAGAGGCTCCTCTCGAATTTCGAATCCTGCGTGTCAATTGATTCTTCATCAACCATCTCCCCAGGAGTTTCTCATGGCCCAGTTTAAACAACATGGCAGAAAAGTGACCCGAAGCCTCATTCATTCCTTTATCAACTCCTGCATGCAGAACCTTTGGTATTGCAGCATAGTGTTTATAAATTCATCACCAAAGAGATGACAGGCACTCCAACAAAGCCAGACAGAGTGTATCGGTTGGCAGCTGTCTACAAATCCGCTTCCAATACCTCTTGTCCTGCTGAATTACTAACGCAATTCCCAGCTTCAAATGACGAAAAATGTGTATATTTATGAAAAATAGACAAATTCAATATTGAGTTATTCGATTAACTAAGCATCCACGAAAACTATTTTATTAAACATAGTGATACTTCTATTGATCTAAAACCTGCTTGGAACCGTATATATACGGTCCCCGCAGCACAAGGGTTACCTTGCCTCCAGAGGCCGTATCCTCGTACAAGTTACGATATATCGTAGGCTTCTGATTGGTCGAGATGGCCATCTCGACCAATCCGAAGCCTACGATATATCGTAACGTGTACGAGAATAGGGCACCTGAGTAGTAATCCCGAGTAAGAGGTCGTGGTCACGGTCTGCAACTCTATTCTTCTCAGGTTTAGCAACCCGACGAGGAAAGGATATCAGCGTCGCCGACGCTGGCCCAGCATTAAACCAATAAAGGGATCGGCGTACCGAATTCGCTAGGAAGGCGACCACTGACAGTCTACTGTAAAGGCAACAGATTTAGTCGACTGAAATATGTTATTGCGTTGCGGTAGCAATCATATGCAGTATTTTATTGTCACCTGGGTATTAGATGGTCGTATCTGCCACTTTCTAAGAATGCGATCCTCTGATACCAAGGCGACATTATGTAGTATTTGTGGATTACATACAAAGATAGCATTTACATGTACTACAGTAAATAATGATACTTTGTAAAGTGGCAGATACGACCCTCTGATACCAAGGCGACGCTTTGTAGTATTTGAGTATATACATAGATACAAATTGCTACAGTAAATAATGATACTTTCAAAAGAGATCATTTTTAGTCTTACTTATACATACTTAAGATACTCCAGGACGAGTCCATCAACCTTGCTTTAGTGAATATGTATAGTATGTAACTAAGTAAAATTGTGACCCGACGTCACTTTTCGACCAGCAGGGTAATTTAAGTGACTTTGTAATACCTTAAACCTTTAAGCCCTCATGGTGCATTAAAGCTTCATTTTACATCCATGAAAACAGCCTTCATTCCCTCACGACTAAGGGTTTTGAAAGGAAAATTTCCATGAAACTGTTTTACCATTACATAACAAATGTCTTTATTTTTTCATCCACTTCAAGTCATCTTTATCCACTACACAATTCGCGGCTTGTAGTGGATGAAGATGACAACGGTAAAAACAGTTCAATAAATGACGTACAGATGATGACGTGAGGGTGGGGTGATAGGGCATGACGGGTTATTGGGAGTTATTCTTCACTCGCTCATAAAGCCGTACTGGGCATGCCTAGGGGATTTACCCCCAGGCATGCCTAGACGGCTGGAATTTTTTTGTGCTGAAACAGCGTGGCCCTTCGTTCAACTCGGCCATCCTCAGGTCGGATAGTCCCCCGAGTAACAATAGTTGAGGGTAACACCACGCATCCCACGTGAGAGACATAATGACAGATACCCTACAGTGCCCACATCAGTGACGGTGTTGACGGCGTGACAACTGCATTAGTTCTGCTGTTGAGCGGCGGAACCCAGGTATGCTGCTGGCAATCTCACAGACTATTAGGACAATACTAGTGTAGGCTGCAGCTTCTCTTAAATTTGGATCATTGACTTTAATGCAAACATCAAAGAAACGACCAAGCAAACACAAAGCTCTCACCAATGTTGGGTTACTGTTGGTCCACCGTCTGCGACGCTGGCCCAACAGTAACCCAGCATTGGGTCATAGTCTCGTATTTGCTGGGTGGGCAAAGGGAAAGGCTTGGTAAAAATCTCTTCCCTTTGCAGTGTGCACATGAGAGAGGGAGAGAAGGCGGAAAATGACCCCCGGCATAGAGATCAAACGGATCCATGGTAGGTCAAGGAAAGACCCCGTTTATCTGTCTAATACATCACCAGGCGGCGCCAGTGTCCGCTCGGCCCAACTGGATCGTTTTCACATCGTTCATGCTTCCTAATTCATGTATGCCAGGCGCAAATTCATTCTGAAAAGTCTCGCGGGATTTCAGCCCTCAGCTATCAAATTATGGCGCTTGATTAACCGAGCGATCTGTGCAGATTCTGCACCTTTTACAGTTGTTAGCTGTCACAGCGCGTCCCCAGGGCCCAGAGGGGGACAGCGGAACCCACACGGCTTGGCGGGATTTACATCCGTGCCTCTTTAATTTCACGGTGATTTGGGAGCCTTAAATACAACGATTCCATCTTAGACAAAAACACATATACAGTGGTGAGAGTGTAGATTTATCGCACATCTAACTTAGATGATTTCCTCAATTGTAATACCATAAAGTGACCCATTCCTCTTGTAATTATTTAATCTTGTACTAAATACATAATAAACATGTTAAATCTCATGTCCCACCATATATTTTTAATTGTAATTTCACATCTTTTTATTTTATTTTTTACGTCATATGTGAGCACACCAAAATTATGTAAATACTGTGTGCGATACAGAGTATGTGATCACTGCCATTCGTAAAATTGTGCCCCAAAAATCCTGTGCGCGGACGATCGATTGCGCAATGAAATACCGCGTCATTGTTTGATCAATTATTTTTATATTATTTTATAAAGATATTATTTGATCAATGCCTAATCGTGGAGATTTAAACACCCGTCTTTATAGGTAAATTAATCAATTTGAATAGGGTTGCCCTCACATTTTTTCATGAAATTGTTGGTCTCACTGTCTACTAGCTTATAAAACTGGCCAACGTCTCATGTGTACTGGGGTGACTCTAGCACGGATGACGGAGATTGTCACGCAGAAATGGAAAAGGGGATTTGAGTATGATTCAGGGAACTGATGGCGACTGAAAAAGTATCTCTGTGTGTTTACAAGCATATATGCAATATTTTGTTCAAATGAAATAGTCTAAATACGTGCTCTTCGGATACAATGTGAGCTAATGTTCACAAATCCAATTGATTTTCAGTCTCTTGAAGTTATGCATCGCGGTAGCCAGACACTCTTTCAAATGCTTAAAAATTTAAACGAACGATTTTAGTTTAGGGGTTGGAGATATGACGGGGCGTTTATTTTATTGTGCTATGTTTTTAAATGTAACCTCAGAGATATAGAAGATTATATTTTTTTGAATAGAGCTACATACATGTAAGTCCGTGGGCGGTTATTCTAAGCTGTAGAAGTGTGTCACTTTAACCCTTGCAGCGCGGGGATCGACTTCAGTCGTCAGAATCTGACGTCTGTAGACGCAGATTCTGACGACTAAAGTCGATTCCCGCGCTGTAAGAATAAAAATATGTCTAATAGGTATTCAAATGAATCAGAAAGAGCTAACTAAGACATTTATGATGATTTCAAATTGAAAAAACTTTGGTTTCCATGGTTTGTACAAAAATATTCCAGCGCTCCAAGGGTTAATCAAGAGCGCATTACTTTGCCTACACAACCTATCGTGGACAGAAGGGTGGATGTTTCATCTCAAAAGATAAACAAATGAATGAATGAAAGAATGAATAAGAGAAGGGAGGAATAAAGGAGTCAATTATTGAATAAATGAATAAATAAATAAATGAATGAGATAATACATGCATTAATCAATTAATGAATCAATGAATGCTGATTTTTACCAAATATGTACGTTTTTGGGCTTAAAGTAGCTGGGTCGTTATGCTCCACTGAACTATAATATTTACATTGCGGCGGACCCTACTCCTGTGCAACTAGACCATGCTCCACATGCATGCCATTGCATTGTGCGCCCACAATGTTTATTCGGCGAATCGCGACGACCTACCTACTTTAACTGAGCCGAATCATCCACAGTATGATACATATATCAATTCACTAGACTGGGGTTCAAGCCCTGGGTCTATGTTTCTGCCTTTCTATATGTAATTATTGAAGCTTGTACTAAATACACATTAAACATGTCGAAGCTCATTTCACACCATATATTTTTAATTGTAATTTTACATTTTTTATTTTATTTTTTACGTCATATGTGAGCACACCAAAATTTTGTAAATACTGTGTGCGATACAGAGTATGTGATCACTGCCATTCCTAAAATTGTGCCCCAAAAATCTAGTGCGCGGACGATCGATTGCGCAATGAATTACTGCGTCATTATTTGATCAATTATTTTTTATATTATTTTGTGTTTTTTTCGTGTTTTCTGTGTTGTTTTCATGTTTCAAAATGTTTCAAAAAAAACAAAAAAATTGGATAATGGAGTGGGTGGGTGGGGTCTGACTAATCCGAGTTTTTCTCGGATTTTTGGAATTATTTTAACTTGACAAAACCGCTAACGCAATAATGGGTAATTATGACTGGCTGATTGTGATATTGTCCTTGTTTAAAAAGGGGTATTGAATTGAGTGCAGCTCATAGTCAGACAATGGTGGTTGGGATCGTTAAACAGGAGAAATGACGGTGACGGTGAACTTGTACTGCAGTCTTTTTAATTGGAAGGTGTGTAGGCGGGTGACCACGATTCTATTCTAGGATCGTCTGATCATACCTGACAACCACTCAATTATACCATATACGGAATGGCTTAGAGACGTAGTATAGCTTAACCCTTACAGCGCTGAAATATTTTGCGTAAACCATGGAGGGTTTTTTCAATTTGAAATCATCATAAATGTCTTAGTTAGCCCTTTCCAGTTCATTTGAATACATGTGTTACGGGTCTATGACCATTGAAAATATTTTAATTCTTTCAGTGCGGGGATCGTCTTTATACGTCAGAATCTGACGTCTGTAGACGTCAGATTCTGACGTATAAAGACGGTCACTGCGCTGAAAGGGTTAATATAACGACGACATTCCAAAAAACATCTTGTGGGTGGAAGCCCAATGTACAGCATTGGTCATATCGACAAAAGCCTAATCAAAATCGATTTATGTTCTCAATACCTTTCTGATACGCATTTTAACACCTATTTATTCCTTTTACGTTCCTTCGCCTTCAGGGGCGGGGGCCCTAGGGTAGTGGTTAGCACCGCTGCCTTTCACGCCAGAGTCCGGGGTTCGGTTCCCGGTCTCGGCGGTTTGAAAGAAACAAAATTGTTTCTTCCCCATCCACGTGTGAAAGTTAGTATTGTGGGGAGCCTCCGTGACCGAGAGGTAGCGTGCTCGGCCTCAGACCGCCAGGGCTCGAATTTCGAATCCTGTGTCTGGAGGACAGTGTCATCTCAATCATCTCACCATCCTCAGGAGGTTCTCCTGGCCCAGTTTAGCCTATATGTGCACAAAGGTGGCCTAAAGCCCGATTCATTTCATTTCCTTCGCCTTCAGAGCCCGGAACTCGGGCCCGGTACCCAAGCTACGACGATTCCACAGTCAGACTGAATAATTATAGTCACTCCAGTAAACTTTGGATGAATGGAAATAAATATGTCTATATATATATATAAGGGCCCTCTCACAACAGCTTCCATTCATCCGACATTTTGTAATAAATTTTAAAGAATAGAATAATTAATAATTTATTTATTATTTTGTACTTTTATTTCATTTAAATTTGTTTGTTTTATTCAATGTATGTTTTTAGATAATTTTATTTTAATGTTCAGGTCGTAATGGGAATGGCGTTCCATGTCCATTGATACTGAGCTGGAGGATCCCCCGTCGAGCAATTTTGCTCGTACTGGAGTGATTTGCTCTGCAAATACTACGATTGATAGGCAATGCAAATACAAAATAGGAAGCCTACAAAATATCCCTCGGGGGCATGCCTCTGGAGCCCTTCAGTCTGGCAACCCGTCTTTCTCAGAATCCTACCCTAGCTGCATTGTGATTTGAACGAAGGTGGTAAACCAACAAACACAATACGTTGAACCAATGTTGATTTAATGTTGGCCCACCGTCTACGACGCTGGTCCAACATTAAACCAGCATTGGTTCAGCGTCTTGTGTTTGCTTGGAAGGAGTCAGTAATTTGTGTAAACAGACGTAACAGATTACTGTTCAAGCTAGTCAATCCTGCTGTTTGACTTTGATTAGGAAGTGATCGATCACATCCTGAAATGAAATGATCAGACGAGCGTAAACAGCTAACGATCTCACCCTGAAGGCTTCATCATTAGCATTATCTGGACTAGAACTAAAACAAATTATACTACAAATGAACGGAAACTGACAAAAAAAACAGAATAAAACAATTCAACGTCTGGAACGTTATATTAAAACAAAATCCTGATGATTTATCATAAAAAGTACATGAAAATGGCCATATCGAAAATGTCCATTATCGCAATAATTCATCAGGGCATAGAAATTGTAAAATTCGGAATCGAAATTTAAAGTCACATTTCGACGTGTTAGACCACAACTTCACAATAGTTCTGCTCTTCAAACCCAAAAGGTAGTATCTGTTAACTTTTAAGGTATCTGCTTACTTGTAAAGTAAGCAGATACTGCTTTTTGGCTTTGCACGGCTGAGTTAAACTGAATGAATGAATGAATGAATGAATGAATGAATGAATGAATGAATGTACGGGGCTTCAGGTCACCTATATACCCGAGGCCCAGCACGCTACCTCTCGGTCACAGGGGCTCCCCACAATCATAAATATATACGAGTTGGCGGTGAAGAAACAATTCGTTTCTTTGATATCTGAATCGGAACAGGCACGCAGCGTAACCATTAGACCTGGGAGCAGGGTACAACATATGGGCCACAGCGATGTCAGAGGGAAGAGCAAAGTTGCATTTGATCTGTGAATAATTCGTATCGTGTGCCTAGGGTGGTAAAATCACCCCACTCGAGTCAACACAGTCAATTATTAACGCAATGCTTTTTGTCCAAGGTGAATGACATCAATTATTGATTACAATGATAAAACACTTGACCCAAACTGACCAATATCTCAGCAAATACGAGTGGTTGCCGCAATGTCGATTTAACGTTGAACCATCGTCTCTGACATTGACCCCGCATTAACCCTTACAGTGCGGAGATCGACTTTAGACGTCAGAATCTGACGTCTGTAGACGTCAGATTTGACGTCTAAAGTCTATCCCCGCACTGAAAGAATTAAAATATTTCCGATGGCCGTACACCCACAACATAGGTATTCAAATTAGGCGAGTAGAGCTAGCTAAGACATTTATGGTGATTTCAAATTTAAAGAAACCTTTGGTCTCCATGGTATATACAAAAACTTTCCAGCGTTATAATGGTTAAAACAGCCTTCCCTCCACAAATCGACTGCCCCCCCAGCTGCAGCAACCCTTGTTTGCACAATATCGCTCGATATGATATATGATGTCAGACCAGAATCAGAATCAGAAATGTTTTATTTGACCAAAAATATAGTTGTTCATATAATTTTATTATTGTTACGGTTGGTCAGGGAGATCCATCTTAAGGTCAGTAAATGACCGCTAACAGGAGGGTCACCTCCTTAAGGTCAGCAGATGTCCGCTAACAGGAGGGTCACCTCCTTAAGGTCAGCAAATGACCGCTAACAGGAGGGTCACCTCCTTAAGGTCAGCAAATGACCGCTAACAGGAGAGTCACCTCCTTAAGGTCAGCAAATGACCGCTAACAGGAGGGTCACCTCCTTAAGGTCAGCAAATGACCGCTAACAGGAGGGTCACCTCCTTAAGGTCAGCAGATGTCCGCTAACAGGAGGGTCACCTCCTTAAGGTCAGCAAATGACCGCTAACAGGAGGGTCACCTCCTTAAGGTCAGCAAATGACCGCTAACAGGAGGGTCACCTCCTTAAGGTCAGCAGATGTCCGCTAACAGGAGGGTCACCTCCTTAAGGTCAGCAAATGACCGCTAACAGGAGGGTCACCTCCTTAAGGTCAGCAGATGTCCGCTAACAGGAGGGTCACCTCCTTAAGGTCAGCAGATGTCCGCTAACAGGAGGGTCACCTCCTTATGGTCAGCAAATGACCGCTAACAGGAGGGTCACCTCCTTAAGGTCAGCAAATGACCGCTAACAGGAGGGTCACCTCCTTAAGGTCAGCAGATGTCCGCTAACAGGAGGGTCACCTCCTTAAGGTCAGCAAATGACCGCTAACAGGAGGGTCACCTCCTTAAGGTCAGCAGATGTCCGCTAACAGGAGGGTCACCTCCTTAAGGTCAGCAGATGTCCGCTAACAGGATGGTCACCTCCTTAAGGTCAGCAAATGACCGCTAAAAAGAAGGGCCACCCTTTAATAAATTTACAAATACAATATAATTCTTTCCTCTTTCTAATTGCTAGCATAAAGTACAATAATGACCACAGATAATTAATGGTAGAATAATTGCTTTAGCAAAAATATATATTGATATAATTATAATGACAGATGTTGTTATGATTGTTACATATGAAAGCAAGCCCAGCAAACAGGAGCCGCTATACCAATACTGGTCCAATGCTGGCCCAGAGTCAGAGACTATGTATCAACACTGATCCAGCACCGGTCCACGTATAAAGCTCGCTGGGCATGCACAGTAAATCGATTTACGGAGGCAAATATAACGCTGGTCCAGCATTAAAACAACCTTCCCAGAAACAATTTTGGTTTGCGTTGATTCAGCGTCATAGACGGTGAACGAACGTTAAACCAACATTGATTTAACGTATTGTGTCTTCTGGGTTGATTCCACATATTGTGATGATACTGTTAGCTTTGTGTGGATATTAACACTTGTGAACCCTACTTGACATCGGACTCCTTATTACAAAGTCCCCCAGCAACCCTTCATAACATTTGAAGGGGTTTTCCAGCCGCTGAAGGCAACTATGTAGCCTAACGTTATAGGTCTATACTATTATAATCCGTCCAACGATGGAGGATTGTCCGAAATGAAAGTTAGCTTTTCGTTGATCACTCAGTCAATTCTCAAGCGATTTTCTGGTCAATAATTGGCATCTATCCTGAATTTTTTTTTACAAAAATATTGAATAGTTCAAAAGTTAGACCATTTGACATGTAGTAAATGTAGTGAACTTCATTCCGATTTGTTATCAGAAATGCCTTACATGTTAAAAAGTCTAACTTTTTAGGGCTATTGCCAAATAACTAAATCAGAATGATTACAAAATTTCGTAAAAATCGCTTAATAATAATTAGACTGAGTAATACCCGAAAAGTTTACTTTCATTTTCGACCAGCATCCACCGTCGGACAGACTATAAATAGGATTTTTGCAGGTGGTTATAGTTTATTAATAAATGGAAGCAATGCAATAGCAGAAATCTGCCTACAATATTGATTTTAGAATAGTGACAGGAATCTATCTATACAAGTGAAGGGAATCGGGCTTTAGGCCACCTTTGTGCACATATAGGCTAAATTGGGCCAGGAGAACCTCCTGAGGATGGTGAGATGATTGAGATCACACTGTCCTCCAGACACAGGATTCGAAATTCGAGCCCTGGCGGTCTGAGGCCGAGCACGCTACCTCTCGGTCACGGAGGCTCCCCCCAATACTAACTTTCACACGTGGATGGGGAAGAAACATTTTTGTTTCTTTGAAACCGCCGAGACCGGGAACCGAACCCCAAACTCTGGCGTGAATGGCAGCGGTGCTAACCACTACCCTAGGGCCCCCGCCCCCCATCTATACAGAGTGATTTGATTTGGTAATATTGTTGAAACTATCAGCAACCAGTCGACAGTTAACCTATTCGGCGCGGGGATCGAATTTAGACGTCAGAATCTGACGTCTAGAGTCGATCCCCGCACTGATCAACTTTCAAATTAAAAAAACCCATTTGGTGTCTTGGTTTATATAAAATATTTCAGCTCTTTAAGGGTTAAGAAAAACACCAAGGACTTTTTAAATGAGATTTAACCCTTAAAGAGCTGATTTTTTTTTAATGAAAACTCGGAGGGTTTTTTTCAATTTGAAACCATCATACATGTCTTAGTTAGCTTTTTACGATTCATTTGACTACCGATGTGATGGGTCTACGACCATTAGAAATATTTGTACTCTTACAGTGCGGGGATTGACTTTAGTCGTCGTCTAGACGTCAGATTCTGACGACTAAAGTCGATCCCCGCGCTGTAAGATTTAATGTACACTTTCATAAATATTACAAGTCTCTAGTTTGAAGCACACTATGATGTTGTATATCACATTTAAAAAAAATACTATTTTGTGTAGGTTTACTGCCTACCAGACGCTTCTTCAATATTCATCACATCAACATTGTACACATCGTACCTTACTCGCATTAGTAAGATTCTAAACATATTATCTAATAACAGAAAGTGTGAACAATCATGTGCATAACCTGGTAAGATGTGTACATCGATTTGTGGGAATGGTTCCTTGACTTTGTACAAATTCCGTTATCATCTGACACAGTTTCAGACAAATATGCATATTTTTCCCGCTATCATATATTCTATTTTGTATACGCTGTATTTATACAGTGGAGGAATGCAATATGGAAATGTATCAAGTAATATTATACTTTTCCAGAAATATTAATAAATTGTAATTTTAAAGTATTAAAATAAGATGTAGGTCTATAATAATAATAACAATTCACAACAACAATAAATCACATAAACATACATAGCATATCAAACAATTAGCGTTATAATGATGAAATAGTATCAGACATGAAATCATATTATGTAGTGCTCCAAAAAGCTCGTTTGAAATGTCTATAATTCATAGATGTAAATGACGTATGGATGTCAATACTAATGTCTTACGTTTTGTGACATTTGTCCCTCCACTTTGTGATCTTCGGTTACTAAATGCGTTAGAACACGCCTAGGAGGTAAAGTATTTTATTACGTCTTCTGCGAGATTACACAAGCCTTCCTGTGCTTTCATCATAGCATTACCGACCCCGGCGGACACAAGACGTGAAGTGACCAGGTCATCCAACACGTCCTCTTTAGTTGGCTTGTGTTTCTTGACTTTCTTTTCATATAATTCAATGGTCGACCTGTGTGCTTCAGTCACTTCGTGGCCGCAACATGAAGTCCGAAGCCGTACGTGACACACCTTACGGCAATAATCGTAAAGAATCAGTATTATGGGAAGCTTCCATGACCAAGAGGTAGCGTGCCCGGCCCCAAATTGCAAGGCACGAATTCATTCATTCATTCATTCATTTATTCATGCGTTGGTTCGCTCATTAATTAATTAAATAATTAATTAATTAATTAATTAATTAATTAATTAATTAATTAATTAATTAATTCATTGATTCATTCATTCATTCATTCATTCATTCATTCATTCATTCATTCATTTATTCATTCATTGATTCATTCATTCATTCATTCATTCATTCATTCATTCATTCATTCATTCATTCATTCATTCATTCATTCATTCATTCATTTATTCATTCATTCATTCATTCTTTCATTCATTCATTCATTCATTTATTCATTCATTCATTATTTCATTAATTAATTAATTCATTCAATCATTGGTTCGCTCATTCATTAATAAATTAATTAATTAATTAATTCATTCATTCATTCATTCATTCATTTATTTATTCATTCATTCATTCATTCATTCATTCATTCATTCATTCATTCATTCATTCATTCATACATTCATTCATTCATTCATTTATTCATTCATTCATTCATTCATTCATTCATTCACTTATTCATTTATTCATTTATTCATTTATTCATTTATTCATTTATTCATTTATTCATTTATTCATTTATTCATTTATTCTTTATTCATTTATTCATTCACATTTATTCATTCATTTAATTTATTCATTCATTCATTTATTTATTCGTTCATTTATTCATTCATTCATTCATTCATTCATTCATTTATTTATTAATTAATTAATTCATTCATTCATTCATTCATTCATTTATTCATTCATTCATTCATTCATTCATTTATTCATTTATTTATTCATTCTTTCATTCATTCATTCATTCATTCATTCATTCATTCATTCATTAATAATAATAAAATAATAAACTTCTAGAGTGCCTAAATCCTCAATTATCCGAGCACGGTGATATTCATTTATTCATTCATTCATTCATTTATTAATTCATTTAATCATTCATTTATAGTCTCATTAATTGATTCATTCATTCATTTATTTATTCATTCATTCATTGGTTCACATTCATTCATTCATTCATTCATTCATTCATTCATTCATTCATTCATTCATTCATCGGTGGTCCGAGCACGGTGATATTCATTCATTCATTCATTCATTCATTCATTCATTCATTCATTCATTCATTCATTCATTTATTCATTCATTCATTCATTCATTCATTCATTCATTTATTCATTCATTCATTCATTCATTCATTCATTCAATCATTCATTCATTCATTCATTCATTCATTCATTCATTCATTTATTTATTTATTTATTCATTCATTCGTTCATTCATTCATTCACATTAATTCATTCATTCAATGCATTCGTTCATTCACATTCATTCATTCATTCATTCATTCATTCATTCATTCATTCATTCATTCATTCATTCATTTATTTATTCATTCACTCATTCATTCATTCATTCATTCATTCATTCATTCATTCATTTATTCATTCATTCATTCATTCATTCACATTCATTCCTTCATTCTTTCAATTCATTCATTCATTTACATTCATTCATTGATTCATTCATTCATTTAATAATTCATTTATTCACATTTATTCTTTCATTTAATTCATTCATTCATTCATTCATTCATTCATTCATTCATTCATTCATTTATTCATTCATTCATTCATTTATTCATTCATTCATTCATTCATTCATTCATATATTCATTCATTCATTCTTTCATTAATTCATTCATGCATTTATTCATTCATTCATTCATTCATTTTTTTTAATTTTTTTTATTCATTCATTTATTTATTCATTCATTTATTCATTTATTCATTCATTCATTCATTCATTCATTCATTCATTCATTCATTCATTCATTCATTCATTCATTCATTCATTCATTTATTCATTCATTCATTCATTCATTCATTCATTCATTCATTCATTCATTCATTCATTCATTCATTCATTCATTTTGAAGGACATTAAATATTAACACCTGACTCGGCGATGAGCTGTTAAGAAAACACCGTTCTAGGAAAAGTGACAATCCAGTATGTTGATGCATCTGGTAGCGAGTTTATGTATGTTGATCTTGCAGGGCATTAACTCACATCCATCAGAGAATCAGACGACCCCATCTTAACCCTTATCCCGCTGAATTAAATAAGTCAAATTTTCAGACACTTGAAGTTGTGTCTCGCTACCGCGATCCACAACTACAAGTGGCTGAAAATTACTGATATTTGTTCAATTTGACACTAAACATTGCCAAAGTTTGATGTTTAAACACTAATTTAATTCCCAATAACAGAGATTGAATCGGTTAACAAAACGGATTGAAAACGACTATAGTCGAGATCAGCAGGCAGAGGGTTAACCCTTCAACCGCCAAATTATTCAATCTGAATTTTCACCCACTTGAAGTTGTGTCCCGCTGACGCGATCTACAACTTCAAGTGAGTGAAAATTATTCAGATTTGACAAAATGAAGGTCAATTCTTTCCAAATATTGCTGATTTATGTCACATTTTATCTTCAACATGTTTAAAAGGTGGTACTTAATGTGCAAATAAAAAATGAAAACCCGAATATATGCGGCACCGGCGGTGAAAGAGTTAATATTAGTTTCCAGACACCTCAGTTTACACAAGGGGGGATTTTCGCAGTGGATCCTACGGTTGTGAATTCGTAACCTGAGGCAACGAGTTCAAGTTCCTGAGCCATCGAGAGAGCCATAGGGGCCGGCCTGATCGGTGTGGAGACCACTGAGTTTATTATATGACTGACCTACTCAGCACAAAGGCAACATTCATTCCATTTTAAACGACTTTTTAAAGATTAGTGCTGAGCCGCCCGTTTTAACCCACTGGGATCGATTTTCTCAAAGGCAAAAGTGGGGAGCAGAGGGAATTCTTGATGTCAAGGGATGTTATCATGCTTGGTTGGTAAAATACATGTAAATGAAGATGTTGCTATACTATATGATTAAAACTGACTAAATCAACGCGAATCGCAGCTCCAACACCTGACTCTCCTGGCTAAGTTTGGCCTATATATGCACAAAGGTGGCCTAAAATAGCATTCATTTCATTTTCCAACGACTGAATGCACGTACAGCACTAGAAATGCTGCCCAGCGTCTAGCATTGAATCACCCTTCTTCATCATTTCGACGCGAGCTTATAGGCAACTAATTTATGTACAAACACAGCAAACATGATCATCGACCTGATGTTATTTCAATGTTAGTCCAGATTTAATAATGGGCGGTGTTTTCAGTTTTTATTTTTGTCCGATAATGAGCAGACTAAAATAATCTGAGAATTTAGAGGACAGCTCATATACTTGTATTATTTCATATACTTGACTGTATTATCATATATAAAGTGAAATAACTTCACAACATTCCAAAATTGTTATCGTCCAGCAGCGACAGCTCAATTGTTCTCTGAGTGACATTTTGCAGCTGATTGTAGATATAAGATTTGAAGATATTTATTTAGCACAGTATATGCTGTCATATTAGAGAGTTTGGACACGTATTTGCGAATATAATAAAATTGGCTACCCAGCAAACACGAGACGTTACGTTGAACTGATACTGGCGTATAGACATGAAACCAGAAACATGAAACCAGCATTGGTCTAACGTCGCGTGTTTGCAGCGTATACATACATGTATGTATGTATGCATCCATACATACATATGAGTGATATGTATACAGACACAGATCTGAGTTGGTTCGTGTGTCCACTATCCATACCTGCATACGCGGACGAGATAATGTATACTGACATTAGAAAGTAAGTAGTAGAGGAAAATTTATGACTAAAGGATTAAATTCCATGTACAAATAAAACATCATTGAAAGCTACGCGTCATGTAAGCAGAAGAAACATATAGATGAAACCCATGCGAAGTTGACCCAGAGTTGCCTAACTGTTAAGAAAATGGTCTACAAAAAATCGGCATTGCATATTTGAGAGGTCTTGTAGGGTAATGTTCCTGAAACCTGACGTGTGGACAACAAAGACAGAGAACAGAACATGCGGACAGAGAAAATAGGTCCTACACATAGTAATCATAAAGATTACTTCCGGTGACTAATAACAAGACTCTCCGCAAACGTCAGTTTTCTAGTTAATGCTGGGCCAGCATCAGTGACGCTGGCTCAACATTAAGCCAACACTAGGCCGACGGCTAATGTTTCTATGCTGCCATTCTCCATATAAAAGGTATGTGGGGGGGGGGGGGGATAATATTAACCTGGGTAGCTATAGAAACTGTTGGCGACCATATTTATATTTTGGCTTTTCCTGTTTAGGATATTTATTGTATGCTCAATAATGTTAAATTATATATAGCACTGTTGGGAAATAATTAGGTCGACATTGTAGTGTTTTTAGTTTAATAAAATATATCCAAGCCTATTTTAATAATAACATGACTCGCAATTTATGAAAACCAGGCATATAATGTTAAACACTTAAGGCGCTGAAATATTTTTGTATAAACCATGGAGACCAAAGTTTGTTTTTAATTTGAAATCATTCAATTACTAAGGGGGGGGGGGTAGAGTTTTTGAATCGGACAAATTATTCATTTCACCTCCTGTCTGCAATATTTTATTTATTTCACACACTGCCTCAAGCAAAATATTTATTTCACTTTCTTAAAATGTATTTTTTCTGTCTACAAAGTTAGATCCCAAACTAGGCTTAGTATTGATGTGGGAGCTAAGGAGACGAGCGAAGCGAGCTTTCACAAATAGAAGCCTCATTTAATTATGCCGAGCGAATTTATTTTTTGAGGGCAATAAAATATTTATTTACAGCATGTCCTTCAGGCAATTATTTATTTCAAAAATACTCCAGCTCGCCTCCCCCCATAGGAATTGAGTGGTGCCCCCTCAGCCTCTTGTCGCTCCATTTGAATACCTATGCTATATATTATGGGTGTGCGGCCGTTGTCTACGGCCGTGTCTAGTGATATTTTAATTCTTCCAGTGCGGGGATGGTCTTTATACGTCAAAATCTGACGTCTACAGGCGTCAGATTCTACGGTCCCCGCACTGGAAGGGCTAAGCTTGTTTTTCTGCAAAGATTATGTATTTTCTCCTAGGTGACACTTTATGTAAAATTCAAAATCCTGTAGTAATTTTTGCACTCAGCTTGATTACCCAGTAAATACATGTTAGTTTAATGTTGGTCCATCGTCTGCGACGCTGGCCCAGCATCAAACCAACATTGGTTCAATGTATCGTATATATCGGGTAGTAAGCACCACCTGGTGAACATAAGCTGAATCACAGTGTTTTTATCAAGATCAAATAAGACTCTGCCACTTTCATCTGACTTGCAGACAAGTCCACGCGACCTTCAACTCAATCTTCAAAGAATAAACGTGTAAGATGTTTGTGAAGAACACTGTTTGCTAATTGGCGATCGAACGATGTATTGTTTTGTCGGGAGACCAAATTTCTGTAAATTGTTGAACAATTATTATAAAATCAATTGGAAAATTGCCAAATACTCATATTATTAGTAGTTTGTAAGTATGTCGGAGATTGCAAACCCCCGCCGAGCGATCCGGATCGTAATCCGGATCATCCCTAAAATTTGACGACTTGTTTCTGGATCCGAGACACACCCCTGGTAAAGGTTTCATGCAAATCCGTTCATCCGTTGCAAATCCGTTGAGTAATCTTGTTGACTGCCAGACAGACAGACAAACAAACAAACAAACAAACACGACCAAAATCATGACCTCCTTTGGCTTTGGTTAAAGTGTAACTCTGCCAGGATCCACAACTTCAAGTGGATTTCTGTTCCTCTTTAACTTGTCGGAGAATTTTATAATGTTTTTTAATATCCTAGTCATAAACTTGTGTCTGAAGAGGAAACAAAAGTTGATCGCTTTGGCGACCTTTTACCTCCCAGGGACGCTTATGCGCGCAAAAATATTTAACCTAAAAAGTTCAATTTTTCCCCAGATACAAAATCACTTCGATATTTTCAATCTAACGTACACATACAGAATGACTCCTGTACCTCTGTACGGGAGTGTACCATCAATAGAACTGTAACCCTTTGTCTGCTAAGCACGACTATAGTCGTTTTTAATCAGTTTTATTGGTCGTTCAAATCACTGTTATTGGGAGTGAAATCCGTGTTTAAACATCAAGATTTGTAAATGTTTCGGCCGCAAAATTAGCAAATATGTGTCATTTCAACCATTTGAGGTTGTGGATCGCGGTAGCCATTTTTTGCTGCTAAAAACATAAAAACACATTCAAACAAAAACATGGAAATATCACCATAGTAGATATCAGTGCATTGAAGGTTAAGCATGTCAAATGTATCATGCTTACTGTATTATCAGATTAACCATTAAAGCACAAAGTACGACTCTAGTCGTTATTAATATCTTTTATTAGCCGATCAAAACACTGTTATTGGGAATGAAATAAGTATGTATTTAAATATCAAGATTTACACATGTTTAAATTAAACAAATAGTGGTAAATTTCACTCACTCGAAGTATCGGGTCGCGGTAGTGAAACATAACCTCAAGTGGATGACATTTTTTATTATTTAATTTATTTCTATTTGCGGTACAGTGCTGGATATGTTTGGCCTTGAATAAAAATGACATTCGTGGTTTATTAGGAAATACTAGTATTTGATGAATAAAATGTTATTAATTAAGATTTTGATAAAAACATTACCTAATATAATAATTGTAACAGCAGATTTTTTGCTGGTTGCATATGTATATGAAAACGGCTCCATGTAGAAAAATAAATTGATCCATAGGTTCGGGACACCCTAACAGTAATTAATTGGTATGACCTTTTAAACTGTGTCTATATTAATATTGACGAAAAAACGTGACCGAAATGTTTTTCTGTAAAGGGCCCTCTCAGAAGTTCTCACATTTTAATAAACATGTTTGATCTCATAGCAGCGTGTTTGATCTCATAGTAACGTGTCTGATCTCATAGCAACATGTTTGATGTTTGATCTCATAGCAACGTGTCTGATCTCATAGCAACATGTTTGATGTTTGATCTCGGAGCAACGTGTCTGATCTCATAGCCACATGTTTGATGTTTGATCTCATAGCAACGTGTCTGATCTCATAGCAACATGTTTGATGTTTGATCTCATAGCAACGTGTCTGATCTCATAGCAACATGTTTGATGTTTGATCTGATAACAACGTGTCTGATCTCATAGCAACATGTTTGATGTTTGATCTCATAGCAACGTGTTTGATCTCATAGCAACATGTTTGATCTCATAGCAACGTGTTTGATCTCATAGCAACGTGTCTGATCTCATAGCAACATGTTTGATCTCATAGCAACGTGTCTGATCTCATAGCAACGTGTTTGATCTCATAGCAACATGTTTGATCTCATGCGACGCTGGCCCAACGTTAGATCAGCATTGTGTAAATGTCCTGTGTTTTGCTGTGTCGCCTTGAGGTTGGAATTGTGCCAGAAATTCACATATCAAGGCGACTTAAAGCTAGAGCTGCAAAAGCTTTTTTTTAATTTTTTGTGCTGCGCATTTACCAGTTGAGCGATATATAGAGACGAAATTACCGTATTTCTTATTTTGGACATGAATGTTCTAGTCTATGGACATACTAAGAAGCCAAAATAAAATAACCGATTTTTTGTATTTTTTGGGGGTTAAATCGCCATATCGTCACATGTGGTGACACAAGCAAATACGGGTTCTAGTATTCAAATTAAAATTTTAAATATTTTTTTAAATTCGCAATCATAATATGGAGAGACAAGTGTGTCGCCCAGCTCAGACCGCCCCCTGGTGTCTACACGACACTCTTTCTAATTGTGTCGCCGTGTCAAGGTCACCTTGAGTGGTCGTTTAAATAAGACAAGGATCCCGAAGGCATGATGATCATAATAGACTACTTAACGGTCACCTCTTCTGCCCTCTCCAGCTCTCCAACTCTCCAGCGGCATCTCACAGCCATCAGAACTGTCACAACATAACGCCACCTTGGATATGAAAGGGTGTATCTGCCACTTCACAAAGTGGCAGATACACCCTTTCATATCCAAGGTGGCGATTATTAAACTGTCAACTGCTCAGTCAAGACTCTCATCTTTCGACAACCTCCACTCTTTTGAAGAACAGGTATTTGGAGCTGAATGCATCGTAAGTCTACTACTCGATCCAATTGCTACCCTTCACTTTCTATACTGCTATAATGACGTATATGTGCATCAATAAATTATTACAACTTAGATACCTTTACAACCACCTCGACTTGTCCTTAACCATTATCCTGCTGATCCCGACTATTGTCGTTTATAAGCTGTAGTATCAGTCGACCAAATCTCTATTATTGGGAATGAAATGTGTGTTAAACATCAAGATTCGCAAATATTTGGGCTCAAATCAAACAAGTATGAGTAATTTTCAGCTACTTGAAGTTATGGATCGCGGTAGCGAGACACAACTTTAAGTGGGTGAGAATTGAAATAAATTAACTTAGCAGGGTTAATATTCCATGGAAATTTAAAATTCAACGAATACAAAACGCCATGTGTTTCATCACTAGTTATTCTAATTCTTGTGATATTATATCAACTGAGATCAGCTGATCTCCGGCTTCGACGTAAGCAGAGCTGAGATGAGTGGATGTCAAAATAACTGCTGTACTTGTTATTAACCCTTAAAGCGCTGATTTTTTATTAAAAATCTTGGAGACTAAAGGGTTTATTTCAATTTGATATCATCATAAATGTCTTAGCTAGCTCTTTCTGATTCATTTGAATACCTATGTTATGGGTCTACGGCCATTAGAAATATTTTCATTCTTACAGTGCGGGGATCGACTTTACTCGTCAGAATCTGACGTCTACAGACGTCAGATTCTGACGACTAAAGTCGATCCGCGCGCTGTAAGGGTTAACCCCTAACCCTCTAATCACGACTATAGTCGTTCTTGATCTTTTTTAATTAGCCGATCGAATCACTGATATTGGCAACGAAATATGTGTTCACATCTAATTTTGCAAATGTTTGGCCACAAATTAAACACATATAAGTAATTTTCACCCACTTGAAGTTGTGGTTCGCGGTAGAGAGACACAGCAAGAGTTTGCACACAATTAAAATGAAAATATTTTTAGGCAGTTATGCAATAATGTACACACCCAAAACAATGTGCTTTCTTGGATGAGCCTAACCGCAGCACGAAATAGTTTACACAGAACAAAAATAAAAAATCTTTTTTTTTTGGCAGCTATTCAACCTCCCCCCCCCCCCAAAAGGGCTTTCTTAGATGAGATGAACACATCACGATATGGTACAGTATTCGTTTGCGGAAAGTCACTTCGTTTCCTGAAATATCGGATTGTTGGATATAATCACCACAGATGTGTCTAAGTAGGAAGCATAGGATTAATCTAGATCTAATAAAACGAGGTCCACTTTAATTAGCCTGAAACTAAGAAAGGATGGTGGTGAAATCCTTAGCTCATTAATTGGGTGATGCTCAAGAATTAGCCAATCAACGAACTGAGAATTTAATGTTTAATACTGTTGAAGCTCAACATCGACATTAATTGGAATTCAAGGTAAGGCAGAAGTCGAGGTGAAGAAAGCGACAGAAACAACCTAACCAAGAGAGAGAGAAAAAGAATAAGAGGATTAACAAACTATAACTAGAGTTTTTTATAGCAGAAAACGGAAAGCAGTAATATGGCATGGGAAATAAGATTATTAGAGAAAATCAGTGTAATTTCCGACTTATTTTTCACCACTTCGCGAACATGACTATCTGAGTATTTCTTAGATCAAACCATCTATGTGGTATATTATAGTATAGTAGAACATATGTATTAAACGTGATCAGGTGATAAAGTGAGTGAATGCGTGATAGAGTGCTCGCCATTTTACATTGGGTTGCTATCCCAGCAAACACAAAACATTTGTATAACATTTATACAAATGTTATACACATGTTTTGTGTTTACTGTGTAGTTTGAGGTTACGTTACCAGTTTATGAAAGATTACGAAGTCCGCATACCAAATCATTTCTATCTATATAAAATATATAATGCTTATCTGTGAATATTGTAACAACACGTGTGGACAGCAGGGTCTGTTACCGTACTCGATGTTTTATTGTATATATTAAGATGAATAATTAGCACATATAACTTTCATAGCTTTCCATACGCTTCCATCCATATTATTTACAATGAGAAACAATTTATGAAACTCGATGTAAAAAAATATCTATGTTACAGGGGGTAGGGGTATAGTTAAATATAGTTAAATGCTGTAGCTTTCACGCCTATTTATTTGCCATGGACTGTAAATGTGTCCCTCTACTAAAGATATGTGACTATATTAAAATATAGTCATCTTGTGAGCTGAGTAAAATGTTAAAACAGATCTTCAACAGATGCACTCATCATGCTAATGTAGTAAGCAGAATGTGTCATAACAAATGAATCTGTGGTTTAATAATTATTTATATGGGACTCATATAATTCTATATATGAGATTCAGAGATCAAATTAGTTTTTTAATGATTTTGTCATTTTGGGAAAGATTTATCTAACCACTAGTTAACTATTAACATCTCGAGTGATAGTACTCAACTTTCAATATATGATATGAACCAGCTTAAAACACTCCTGTATAATAATTAATTTAAAGCATGCAAATACCACCAACATATTACTGGAGAATGATGATGAGACAGTAGGAGGTTGCTGTTGTAGTTCGTTTGGGACTTTCATAAAAAAATTAATATCCCGAAATTTATTTTTGAAATAATAAGATGAAATTTAA
>OZ024904.1:15997074-16102074 GCA_964017125.1 Flabesymbios commensalis | reverse complement strand
GGGGATCGACTTTAGACGTCAGAATCTGACGTCAACAGACGTCAGATTCTGACGTCTAAAGTCGATCCCCGCTCTGGAAGGGTTAAATAGCGCAGGAGTTATCGAAGTCGGCTATTAAATCGTATAAGCGCTATAGAAGTACTAAATTGTATTCTATTGCATACGATAAGAACAATGAAAATACAAACAGCTCTAATTTGTCTTTATCATTTTTGCGTTTTTTTCTGCGGATTTACCTTCCGGTCCGTGAAGGATAAAGGGCTATGAGACTGTGTGACGGGAAATCCGGCTGCAGAGAGTCCGCAGCTCAGATTACGGAAATATAGACTTATACGGAAACGTTTATCCATTAGCTGTTAGTGTGACTTAATCGGACACTGGGCTAACCACCTGTACCGAGGTGTGCTTGCGGTCCATTCACTAGAACAAATAATGCAGAGGATCTCTATATTATTTCAATAGATCACATTTATATGCACATTGCCATGCGTCCCTGTCTTTATGTATAGGATAAAGCCCGAGGAGCTGTGAAAAAGGTCGAGGCCGAAGGTTTTAACTGACTTAAAACACATCCGACCATAATGCGGATCCCTTATATATAATCAACAGCTTGGTCAGAGAAGGATTTTCAGAGGAATATCATGTTTCTCCCCTCTCAATATTGGGACATATTGGGACATTATTTCGATGTTGTGTCCTTGGGCAAGATACTTTACCCTCACATGCTTCACTTGACTCAGGTGTAAATGAGTACCTGGTAGGACAGAGATGGCAATGTGTGAGACTAGTTCCTAGCGCCGAAATGGCTGCAAGTGCTGTAGGCTCCAAAAAAGGGAGTTGAAATGGTAGATGAATGAACAGGTCCAGTGACAAGGGTAATATGTGTGAAGCGCACAGAGCACTGTATGTGCGATATGAAGGAACGCACCATTATTATTATTATTATTATTACATCTGATTGATTATAATACCACATAGGACTACCATGATAATTGGTCTGTACTTGGTCAGCAATAACTCTTCATTCCCGGCTTAGAATGTGGTGGTCGAACAAAGAAAATAATGAAGTGGTGTGTTTTAACAATATATCACTAGTAATTATTCAGGTGCTGCTAAGCAAAATAATACTCCTCCATTATCCATCCTATATCAGTGTTTATACATGTAGCACCCTGCTATATAAAATGTAAATGTAAATGTAATGTAAATGCAGATTTATATATACTGTAGTTGATATCAAGCCTGAAGACTTATCAGCCGTGATTCTGGCCCAACAGTCAGTTCAGCGTTGGCTAGAATGAATGAATTAATTGGTTGGTTGGCTGGTTGGTTGGTTGGTTGGTTGGTTGGCTGGTTGGTTGGTTGGTTGGTTGGTTGGTTGGTTGGCTGGTTGGTTGGTTGGTTGGTTGGTTGGTTGGTTGGCTGGTTGGTTGGTTGGTTGGTTGGTTGGTTGGTTGGTTGGTTGGTTGGTTGGTTGGTTGGTTGGTTGGTTGGTTGGTTGGTTGGTTGGTTGGTTGGTTGGTTGGTTGGTTGGTTGGTTGGTTGGTTGGTTGGTTGGTTGGTTGGCTGGTTGGTTGGAATGAATGAAAGAATGCATGAATGAATGAATGAATGAATGAATGAATGAATGAATGAATGAATGAATGAATGAATGAATGAATGAATGAATGAATGAATGAATGAATGAATGAATGAATGAAGGAATGAAGGAATGAAGGAATGAAGGAATGAAGGAATGAATAGCTGTAATAAAAGAAAATATCTACTTTTGTTTGACAGATAGATACCCAATGTCAGAAAAATTAAAAGAGTGAGATTTCCTTATCAAAAATAATTTTAAAAAATCAGAGTGATTTTTCTGCATTATTGGTCAACAGTTATTGAAGTTAGAAATATAGCATCACATTTTGTTGGTGTCAGCTGCATTTATAACAAACCGTGTGTGGGTCTATGTGGGTCGTAGGAACAACGCCTTGGACGTTTGGTGATCGTCATAGTCTTACTGGCAGCGTAGGAGAGCTGAATAAGCGTACAGCAGTCGGACAACAGTTGTAACTAATATCTATGCCCCATGTCGCTTTCTGTCTCTAGCTGGTACGTCCACGGGTTATATAATTTGTTTACGCTGCTCCTGGGATTGTAGTACGTCATTGGACCGATCTCGTCAGAGCGTCAGAGCTCTCTGAATTGTGCAAACTGAAGCAATAGATTATAGCGATCCTCTCCTATCTCGCCTTGGCAGTTCCCACAGCGTCACCAACTCGTTCTAAGACATGTTACTGCACGCTTTGTCGAGCGTTTCGTACGTTTTGTTTTAGGTCGCGGTAGGAGGGCCATCATGAGCTAAGGCTGGTGTGTGTGACAGGGGTATAAGATGTCCAGGAGAACGAAAATAGGACGAAATACCGACGGCTATACATCCACCTAAACCATTAACCCTTAAGCCCTCACGATGCATTAAAGCATCATTTTACATCCCTGTAAACAGACTTGATTTTCCTACAACTAAGGGATTTAGAATGAAAATTTCCCTGAAACAGTTTTACCAATACATGACAATTTTCTTTAATTTTTCACCTACTTCAAGTCATCTTCATCCACTACAAGTCGAGAATTGCGACAGCAATTCGCGGCTTGTAGTGGATGAAGATGACAATGGTAAATTCAGGCTTGAAAGGGTTAACCCTTAATGTCTTAGTTAGCTCTTTCTGCTTCATTTGAATACTTATGTTATGGGTCTACGACCATTAAAAATATTTTTCTCCTTCAGCGCGATGTCATATTTTGACGTCTAAAGTCGCACTGAAAGGGTTAAAATCAGTTCACATGCACTCCGCGATAACAGTAAATTGCGCAATAATAGTTATCTCGCCAGAATCGTTATTACTTTTTTTAGTGATGGGATTTACACAAAGCGCGACGCGATAAACCGCGTTATCTGTTTATTGCGGATTTCAAATTAAAAAGAAATCTTGACTGGAATATCGAGCCATAAAATGCACCTTGTTCAATCAAAATATTGGCGACGCTGGCCCAGCATTAACCCTTGAAGCGCTGAACTCTTTTTGTGAAATCCATGAAGACCAAAGGGTTTTTTCATTTTAAAACCATCATAAATGTCTTAGTTACCTTTTTTTGATTTACTTGAATACCTCTGTTACGGGTATAAGGCCATTATAAATTTTTTAATTCTTACAGTGCGGGAAGCGATTTTAGTCGTCAGAATCTGACGTCTGTAGACGTCAGATTCTGACGACTAAAGTCGCTCCCCGCGCTGTAAGGGTTAAACCAGAGAGATTCATTGCGGACCGTGTAGGCTAAATGCACTGAATATATGTCACGTGATATTTATTATCGTGCGAGTTAAAGGAACCCCTTGGGATAAGACATTTTTAATGTTGTCAATTTTGAAAATTTAATTTATATGAAGCTATATAGCCTGCTGATCTTGACTGAAAATACGAAAAAGTTAAAAAACAATTTTAAAACACCAAAAAAGAGTGAAATAGTTGTATTTCCAGGTCGTATATTGCCATGTAAACAAAACAAGTCAGCAATATTCAGCACTTTACATCACATATTCCCACGTATCAGACGGTAAGATCAGAGCAGTCGCCGCTAATTGGTGTCTTATAGTCAGGACACGAGAGGACACACCTGCAGCACTGATTGTCTACCCAACGCTGGGCCGATGCCATGGGCATGTGGCCCAATACTGTGAAAACATTCAATCGTCCTTCAGGTATACAAATAGTTTGTTTGGGTTACTTCTGGTTTCATAGAAATGTTGATTAAAAATATTTGTAAAAATATGAAAATTCTGAAAAAAATAAAAACATGATCCGTGGGATACACTACTTCAGTACGTAATAAAAAACGAAAATTGTTCTCATCCGAAGGGGCTGCTTTAAGTTATCTTGGATTGTGTAAACTGGCTTTTAGGAGGAGTGATGAAAAATATAATTTTCAGAGTAACAAAATGAACCTATAAAGCGAGCTGACCATTTGCATGTGATCTGTGCTCGCGTCCGTATGCGCGGTTCATGTGTGTGCGTGCAAATAGTCGTACACATGTACAGTGTCCCATCCATTTGCACGTATCTGTGCGTGAGTCGTGTCGCACACGGATCACGTGCAAATAAATGGCCCGCTTTATTCTTACTGAGCACTTCCGTGATATTCATGATTATCTGAGCAGCTCTTATATAAGTGAAGCACATTTCGCGAACAACAGAATCCTACCAAACACGAGACACCAACTCAATGCTGGGCTAATGTAGGCCCACCGTCTACGACGCTGTACCACCATTTACCCAGCATTGGCACATTTCCCCCTGTGTGCTGGACTGACATATTGCGGCCATGACACTGCGCCCTGCCTGTCACACCTGGCAGTCATCACCACACCCTGACCCGTCACGACAGTGGTCACCAGAGTCCTTCAACGTATTGTGCTCGATGAAATATTATTTTTGTTTGTCCAATGCTGCTTTAATGTTGGGCCAGCGTCGTAGACGGTGGGCCAACATTAATGCGGCATTGGCCAATGTGTCTTGTTTGCTGGATAGACCCTAATGTATTATGCTGATGAATTAATGTGTTTTCGGGTCGACCCATCCCCCGTAAATAACACATACAATCTGAAGATAAAGATATGTTCACCGACAAGGTGGATTAGGTGTCGCTGATTTATATTTCTGTTTACATGTCTTCAGTTAATATTATGTCAGATATGCTTATAAAGTTCAATTGTTTTTATTGAGGAAAAATGTAAAATTACACAATCACCGTGGATAGGGTAAAGTAACGGAGAAGATAGTTGGGAATTCGATTTTTTCATTTTTTTTACGAGAATCATAGATATCACATTTCTAAAAATCTCAGATCGGAGACGCTGCCTTTAACCATAACAACGTCAACTGGAAATAACAACATTACTTAGATTTGCAAAAAAAGTATTATCATGACAATGGTTCGTGTTTGTACCACTATCATTCTTTCACAAAATCACTTTCTGAGTGTCAGACGGGAAAAAAGTCAGCTAAAATTTCATCACGACATACAACCTGTAGTTTTGTGGTAGATTTAATGTTCATACAATGGTTACTTACTGCTACATATACCGTGCTACCAGTTAACACTATTTTATATGTCTCCCTTATACACATGCCTTATGCATATTCCCTTGTTACATAGCATGGCAATATTATTTATCTACACATCTAAGTGTAATTATCATGTATCATAATATTTAAAAACAGCCTGTACTTTCAGCTTGATTTTAAATATAATTATCATTTATTTTGTTATGCTGCTAACAAAGACTCGAATATCGATGAGACATTCCTGATGCAAGTGAAGAGCACACTACAATCATGCGCAACAATCACATACCATCATGATTGGCTTCTGATTATCACCAGCTGCGTCAGACTGTGGACCTGGACATTGACCGTCGCAGCGCTGAAATATTTCTGTATGAACCATGGAGACCAAAGGTGTTTTTTTTCGATTTGAAGACATCAAAATTGTCTTATAGTCAGATTCACATTAAATTCATCATCCAGGATTATTAAATTTCTCGGATTTCTCAGTCAATTCTCAACCAATTTTCATACAATTTTACACATGCCATTTTCCACCTATGTCGTGACTACCCTAAAGTAAAGTTAGACCATTTGACATGTTATAAAATTCTGAAACGAAGCTAATGGATTTATAGAGGGCAAAATGTTTATATATTTACCACATGTCAAATGGTCTAACTTCTTAAATACTTATCAAAACTTCGAATTTTCAGAGTAGTCACGACATGAATGAAAAATAGTGTGTGTAAAATTTCATGAAAATTGGTTGAGAATTGACTGAGAAATCGGCGAAATTCATTCACCACGGTTAATGTGAATCCGACTATAGTTAGTGATATCTCCGCTTCATTTGAATACCTATGTTACGGGTATAATTTTGTTTAATTATTCCAGTGCGGAGACCGTCCTTACACGTCGAAATCTGACGTCTCCAGAATCTGACGTCTCCAGACGTCAGATTCTGAGGTCTGAAACCGTCAGATTCTGACGTCTGAAGACGGTCCCCGCACTGAAAAAGTTACACCCACAGATCATCTATTAAGACGCCCGCTAATGAACACCCTAATTATGACCGCGCTTGGCAATGACGCTGACAGAACTGCAAAGTCAATAGGTAGTAACAGCTCACTTGAAAAGTAAGCAGTTACTGCCTTTCGACTTTGCCCTGCAGTATGTATTATTTGAGGCAGAAAATGTCATAATAGGCGGATATCTATCATACTTGAGTTAGCTCATTAACCTGGTGACCTTTATACAATCTGACAGATAATAGAGGTCACACCTCTCTCATCACCTGGTGCTATTCACGGTGACATGAATGTTATTGATATCTGAGCCGCTTGGTGACGAAAGTATAAGACTCGACATGTATTTGAGGTACATAAATTTACAGAAGCATGTAAATTGACGATTTAATGAGCGATTGGAAGTCATTCATGGGTTAAAAAATGGATTTGTTTGTTTTGAACTTGGGCACAATCATAAGTTTTCATGGGAATCTCAACTCAAGAGTGAATAAATGGGAATTTAAGCCATATTTTTTTACCATGCCGGCTATATAAGCAAAGAGAACCTCCCAGGATGGTAGGATTATCAAACGACCTGCCATTCAGAAGCAGGATTCGGAAGTCGAGACTTGGCGCTCCGAGGTCGAGCACGTTACCTCTCAGTCACAGAGGCTTCTCAACAACCCAACAATACTGAATTTGTACGAGTGGGAGGGGACGAAACACTACACCACCCATCAGGCAGCGTTTGTATTTTCTCACGTTGGTGCACCGTCTACTACGCTTGACCAACGTTAAGCCAACGTTTCTTTAATGTCTTGTGTCTGCTGGTCAGGGACCTAGTAGTATGGTAATCCCCCCCATAAATTAAATAACTGAATGACGTGTGCTGATTAGCTGTGGGTGTCACGTGACAGTTTGAGTAACATTTTTTAATTGGCCAGGGATGGACTACGTCAATTCGTTTAGTTTCAAACCAAATTATTCAAGAGAAGCTCAGTTGATCACATGAATCAATTTATGAGATGTTTATTTTACAAAAATAAGATTAATTGAAGCTGGACATTACGTTATCAAATCCAGCTTCAAAAGAATGAGAAACTAATGCCCCTTGACACTCTTACTTGGTTTGTGTGATGTTCAGAATCAACATTAACCCTTTTAAGCCTGAATTTACCATTGTCATCTCCATCCACTACAAGCCGCGAATTGCTGTCGCAATTCTCGACTTGTAGTGAATGAAGATGACTTATGAAGCGGGTGGCAAATAAAAAAAATATATCATTTTTATTGTAACAGTACCACAGAAATTGTCATTCTAAAACCCCTAGGTTTTAGAATATTAAGTCATTATTCATAGATGCGAAATGACGCTTTTATGCGTCGTGAGGGTTGAAAGGGTTAAAGGGATGTTCATAATACATGGGACAAGGTGGCCCGCAAAGCACCGCGACATAGACATCATAAACTACTTGGTTTGTGTAATGTGCAGAAACAATATTGAAGGGGTAGACTACTGTTCATAATACACGGGACAAGGGGGGACCACAAAGCACCGCATCATAGACATCATAAGCTACATGGTTTGTGTGATGTGCAGAATCAACATTATAGGGATAGACTACTTTTCATAATACATGGGACAAGGAGGGCCCAAAAACCACCGCATCATAGACATCATGATTTGTGTGATTACGATTATATTTGTTATTTTTAGTAGCACATTAGTAGCTTTTGAAATGTGTGATACTAATCAACAATATTTCAAAATCGCTGACCTCCATTTTGTCAAATCTGAATGATTTTCACTCACTTGAAGTTGTGAATCGCGCCAGCGAGACACAATTTCGAGAGGGTGAAAATTCAGATTGGTATATGCTTTGACTCAAATTGTACATATGTATTTAATGATTATCGACTTGGATTAGGTTATGGTTCGCAAATTTAGCGAGACACAACTTTAAGTAGGTAAAAATATAAATGCTTTAATTAAAAACTGAGTAAATATGCTGTAATCTTCGCAAAATGTTGTTTGCAAGATCGCATGCCACGTTTCGCTACATTACATGCGATCCTCTCATGTTGCCTTTCATTTTTTATATATATTTTGGTGTAGATTATTGTCGTGATATTTGAAAATAGAATATATCATCTAATCATTCGAGTGCTTAGTTCAAATTTCAGTCGTGATCTTTTTTAGGTGTAACAGTTTCAGGTTACCCCCATGTTCAGGTTTCCTCGCAATAGAAGATTTAATTACCCCCCGCCCTTTAGTTTTAACATACTCCATTGATTTATTCTTTGAGTTTTTACTTTTAAAATTATTTAGCATCCAATTAAAATTATGTAATATAATTTAAATTTTACCCACTTGAAATTGTGCCTCGCTGCCGCGACCCACGACTTAAACTGAGTAAAATTTACTCAATATATACACTCAAATCATAATATATCCCTATCCAGAAAAAAATAATGCTCGAAAATTTTCCTTTCAAATTTCTTTGTCTGAAGAACAAAAAAATGGATAAAAAAGACTATAGACGTTCGTTATTACCACTTTAACCTGTCTGTAGACGTCAGATTCTGACGACTAAAGTCGATCCCCGCACCGTAAGATAACCCTTACAGCGCGGGGATAGACTTTAGTCGTCAGAATCTGACGTCTGTAGACGTCAGATTCTGACGACTAAAGTCAATTCCCGCACTGTAAAAGTAAAAATATTTTTAATGGTCGTAGACCCATAACATAGGTATTCAAATGAATCAGAAAGAGCTAACTAAGACATTTATGATGATTTCAAATTGAAATAAACACTTTTGTCTCCATGGTTTATTTAAAAATATTTCAGCGCTGTAAGGGTTAAGGCCTATATCAGGTCAGTCGTTTTGCTTCACTGATTCATAATTTTTACTTCTGGCGGACCCTATCCCTTAGAACGTTGATCATGCTGCGCATGTGGATGGGCCTACAAACTATGCTTAAATCCACTTACACATTTATTGTGTGTGTAGTCAAACGTAAACAAGACTCTTTTTTTCTTTACGGCCCAGCCCGGGAATAGAGCCACCGACCCCGGCATCGTGATGCCTGGGCGTTACCAATCCATCTGAAGAATCGACTCGTTGGCCAGAGTAGTAATTACTTCAGTCCGCCTTACACACACCCGGCTACAGACATGTATTTTCGAAGAGGCTTAAAACTGTTATTTGCCTCGTCACGGGTTAACCAACGCACCTTTATTGCCTTGTGTGCCCCGTGACGGGGCAAATATACCCGGCTATTTTCAAATCGGAGATGGCGTCAGCAGGCTTGGATGCCAATTAAGTCAAGACAGACACATCTGTCTTACAGATTGGACAATCAGCATATATATCCTATACATTTATGGCTGACATATCACGATAAGTCACATCTTGTCGATTATACTGAACACGAGCATTATTTAGATCTAGCACTTATCTGAGGTTTATAAGCGATGAAGCCCGAGGAGCTAGCTCAACATTCTTAGCTGTGAAAATGGTCGAGGCCGAAGCCCGAGGCCTATTTCACAGCCAAGAATGTAGAGCTCTGAGGGTTTTAACAGACTTGAAACACATCCGACCATAATGAGGACCCCGCATAATCAACAGCTCTATCATACCTAACTGATTATAGCATCATATGCCTACCATGATAATTGGTCTGTACTTGATCAACAATAACTCTCCATTCCCGGCTTAGAATGTAATGACCGGACAAAGAAAATAATGTAGTGGTGTGTTTTAAAAGCGATGAAGCGGAGAGATAAAGACATTTTTTTTTCCACCACAATTTCCTAATCAGTCGGCAGACTCTCAGCAAATGCGAGACGTTGAACCAATACTGATTTATTGTTGGACCAGCCTCTACGACGCTGGTCCAACATTAAGCCAGCATTGGGTCAATATTTTGTTTTTGTTGGGCGGACTGTTTTCACTTCTTTTCTCCTTCTCCTCTTACCTTTCATTTAATTGTTTGGCCGCTGTTTTTTCCCTGGGGTCCCTGGCGTGGAAGGAGAGTTTATGTCCTGGCAGTTTGATTCATCCCACCATGCCACGACTGCTAATATCTTGCGGGAACACTTCACGGCCGCAGTTAATTTGCCATTAATAAATTATCTTTTCATTACAACTTCAGATGTGTTTATTCATGAATAGCGAGCTGGAGGCTATAAATTTGTATCTTATGTTTGCGGTTGTGGAATACAATCTCTAAACTGATAATAAAAAATAATTAAATTTGATAACTTGTGCACAATTTCAACTATCAAAAAATGTTTGTGATCAAGACTTTGCATATAGACCTATACATAAAGTCCAGTCTGCAACAAAAACACAACTCACGAGGCGAGCAAAAGCGATCGTCGTGGCACAGTCCTGACTACAGCGAGCCAGTCTACACAGGGCTCACACGCACCGCAAAGACTGTCCCTGATTGCTTAAGACGCCACGGTAATCTTAAACAATCGGTGCGGTGTGGCAACTCCCACGACTACGATCTCGTTCAGTCATAGTCGTGGCCCCCGTCTTTGGCGTTGTAGAACGTCGTTGCGGTGTGGCATCTCCTGCGACGCGATCGCAATGTATTACTGCCGCTTCCAGAACACCCACTAGATGGCCTACACGGTCACTACTAGGATCGCTGCAATATCTTACGACGCAAAGTCGGTACCAGTCTTTCTGGTGTGGCATGCTGCCGTCGAAGAACCAGATTTTCTGCGATTTTCTAAAATCTGCCACGACAGTCGCGTTTTTAGTCTATGCAGTGTGTGGGAGCCTTAAGAGTTTAAGACGCCTGACCAAAACTCGAATTGGCAACAGCAGGTACGGGTGTCGTCGTTTATAAATGGCCACCCATTTAAAAATGACAGTGCGCTTATAAGCACTCACAGAGCACTTCCGGCGCGTGTTTGTAATCACCCGGGCGTTTATAAACGGTCGGCCAATATGACTGGTTAACTATACATTTTATTCCATAATATCAGGTATTTTCTCTTAATTATACCAGATTTGGTATAATGTATAAATTGACACAACACATTAGTAATGCACTTGGGAAGCAGAATATGTGAAATACGATGCCTTAATTGGTAAATAGGTTTTCTGACCACTGACCCCAACCTCCTTATCTAGTGTCATTGCTCAAAAATGTATACGTTGTCGGTAAAATCTGTTAATACCATGAGGTGATAGGTATATTGATGACCAACTTGTATGCGTAATTTGCCTTTTCAATGTGCCATTTTCTTGTACACACGATTTAGTGCACAATACAAGAGCTAAACTCACAGATTTCGGACATTGATCTTACTTCTCAGGTTAGTTATAAAATAATGTACCTTACAAAACCGACAAAACTGTCGATCCCCGCAGGAGTAAACATATTTCTAATGGCCGTAAACCCATAACATAAGTATTCAAATAAATCAGAAAAAGTTGACGAAGACATTTATGGTGATTTCAAATTGAAAAAACACCATTTGGTTGCGATGTTTTTTACAAATTAATTCAGCGCTTCAAGGGTTAAACTCGAATATCTGAAAGTATATATATGTGACAACAGGAAAGTAAGTTTGCGGTTTCTAGTCATCGTTGCTCCTTGAAACTAGGCTCACCGGAATTTAAACGGACCTCGTTACCAGAAAATTCTCAAACTCCATGAAGTTGTTTGTGAAGAAATGAATTGACTTCTATTGTTTCGCTTGAAGAGGCGACTGGTGAGAAATTGATGTTTCAACCCCAAATAAATGTTTATATAGCATGTGTTAAACAATTTAATAGATTAGAAAGCTTAAAATAGAATAATTTACACTGAACTGTCTAAGCCCCAATTATCGCTCACTTGGTCCCTGAAACGATATCAATGATTACTCTAAATAGTTAATCTTGTGAATAATATATGTGTATTGTGGATAATGTTACAACCTGCATTAGATTTTGTTCAATGCGTAATAGATTAATATCGCTGCAGGATATATTTGAGTAATAAGTACGACTATTTATTATTATCTTCTGCCATCTGATTTAGTTGTCATCTTCATTAAGATCTGTATAATCCTAGTGATTATATCAATAATGATAATTTGAATTCTTATGTATCCTAAAATAGAAGGAATTTTAATTCTAGTCATCTAAATTATATTTTATCTTTGTTTAGGTTTTTTATCTCCATTAGTCCATTTTTGGTGAATAAAAAAGAGTTGCATCCAATTACAACTGTTGTTGTTACAATATAATATCTGGAATAACAGCCCAGAATGTCATTATTGTGATGGATAAGGCCATGTTTAATTTGATGAGTTTTATTCAAGAAATGTCATGTGGCATAATAACCCTTATGTTTCTGGAATCGTATGTACCAGCATACGGTTTCAAGTATGTTCTAGAATAATAGAAATATAACTGCATTCTATAATATAGTATTCGGTAGATTCTTAGTTGATCCAACAATCAATTCAATATTGTATGTGTGTATTTTTCCATAAATATAAACAGTTTTCGCCATTTGAAGCTGGGAATTGTGTTAGCAATTCAAGCTTCGAATGAATAAAAAATAGAAACCCACAATTCAGCAGCGCCAGAGTTTACGCGACGATGGAACTTGAAGGGTTTGTCTGCACTGCTCTCCCCATGTAATACATACATACAAATTGAAAAAAGTTATGGAACATGACTTAATGAAATAGTCAATCTCTATTTAAATTGAGAACACAAGTGTGAATAATAGAGCTGCATTTATATTGCTTCTTTCAGCAGATGGGATAAATAAAGCCAACAAATGTGGACACCTCTCCCACTGCAATATAACTAATGTGGATCTGTCTGATAAATATTCAGATGTAAAGTGAATTAAGGTCTAGTCCCAGCACCATGCATTATCAATCAGCTCCACCATTTAGTTGTCATGGCCGTTTACGGCTGCGCATACACAGATCGTTCCCTTGGATATGAAAGGGTGTATCTGCCACTTCACAAAGTGGCAGATACACCCTTTCATATCCAAGGGGACGATAAATTGCCATATACATCTAGCAAACATTTGCTGCTAGGGTGAAATAATGTACACGAATAATCTCCCGATCGCGACCCAGAACTTCAAGTGACTGAAAGACACAGCTTATTATGAAAACATAGAGGCGCCGGACCAAAGTCTGTGGAAAATATCTGGGATTTATTCCGACATATTAAGCAACAATTATACCGTTTTGCTGTATTACTGCACGGTGATCAATCTTCGGTAATTTTTCTGGGTGTCGCCGGATGATGTATAAGGTACTTAGGCTAGTGCATATTAATATGAACTATTGTGTTCCCTCCAGACTATGATGTAGTGTAGCGGGATATCATTTATCATCCTGCGAAGTCATATTTGCTGATAGTCTTCGTTATGAATCGGGAACTGCTAGCGCAAATTCCATTTCCGTAATGAATAAGAAATAGTTTATGATATTTTTTCACCATCATTTGAAGTTGGAATTGCTTACGCAATTACAACTTGAAATCATGGTAAACACTGACTAACATAGTTATGTTGTGTGAAACAAACAACAACATAATGATATAATCATGATAATATACATTTATATTTGGTTTGTGATTCCAGCAGAAGCAAAATAAGTCAAAAATATGTTTTTTATTAAATGTATATGATCTGATTGTCTGGTTGGCAAATGATAATACTGTCTGTATTATTTTGCAATAATAATTGTGTGTTTTATTAGATTGTATGATCGTATATATCTTACATCTTATGTATAAATCTTGCATTAATACAATAATTTGTTTGGATTCGTTTTACCCCGCTCCTCATATATTTTACCTCGCCCCGGACAGGGTTTAGTGATCTCTGTCACTTAGAGAAACACGCTGTAGTTATTTTGAAATGAGAGATTGCTCGTATATATATATTGGTATATGGAGGCAATGTGGAGTATATTGATCAATTTAAAAAAAATTGTCGCTAACAAACCACAGCAATAGACGTGATAGATGATTAAAGGGATCCTACTTTCAGAAATAATCACAACATATTTGCGTCTGCCTTGTCATGTGGGTTATTTGGTGCGAAGAGAGTCTGTCGGTGTAAACATTTTACGACTGACAGGTCCGCGATTGTCCAGCAAATACACAAAATTTGTATAACATTTGTACAACGTTGGTCCAACGTCGAAGACGTTGGACCGACGTTGTACAAATGTTATACATTTTTTTTGTGTGTGCTGGGCAATGATAAAAATCACGGTAAAAATGTGTGCTTATTAGTGCAAAATAACACACTAAATCAAGAATTAGCCGTAATAACCAGCACAATACATCACAATTTACTGCGGTGTTCGTCTACTGTTAAATTAATAGACTCGTTCAGGGTTTAACCCTTACAGTGCTGATATGTTTTATAGACACGATAGAGACAACAAAGTTTTTTTAAATATGAGATCAGCATACATGTCTTATAGTTAGGTCTTTCCGCTTCATTTGAATACCTATATGTTATGGGTCTACGTCAATTATAAATCTGTTTGCACTTTCATTGCATTGATTGACTTTAGATCTTTAGCGTCTACAGACGTCAGATTTGATGTCTAACGTCGATCCTCGCGCTGTATAAAGGTTGACCATGGACATTTGAGCGTTTAATTTGAGATATCTTACATTTGCGTTTTTTATAAAATTAGAAAAAATAATTCCCCTTCAAATAAAGAATGAATGAATTGTTTATTTTTATTTATTTTAGTACAACATGCTGAGTATATTATTATTAATGCATGGAGCCTAGGTTTGAGTTTAAATTACGGATTTACGGCTGCCAGATCATCATTAATATATAGATTATCCATCAATATTGTTGTTCCACAAAGATCGCGCTCGCTTTTAAGTTTATAATGAAAATGGTTCATTGCTGTGAAATAAATTAAAAATAAAGGTCGATATATTTATGCCGTCATCACTGATGGTTTGACATCCACAGACCTTGTTTGGCAATATGCCTAATACAGCTCAATCAATCAATCATGTTAACACTCAAATAGTGGTGTAATCTTTTTCAAGTCAAGTCAAGAACACATGTACCTATTGTGTGTAGCTTAGGTCGAAGAAAAACTGAATTACTATAGATTCGTCCACTCGTGTCACCAGCGTAGAATACAGATGTGATAGTCACTGGAAAATCAGTGTATATAGATTCGTAGATCAGCATATACTCAGCACTGCGCACCTCGTACATTCAGATCTACGAATCTATCGAATTTCGTTCTTTTTCCACTCTCCTACATCGAACACTTTATGTCGCTGATAGCCCTGCCCTGCACTAGATGTACTTGACATCATGTTTAAAAACAATAATAAATCTAACAAAGGAGCAGTTTCTCTCGTCCACGACTATACTTCGCTCTGTCAGTAACGCAAATGTATGCGTCATCTCATAATATGTTTTCTGTACATATTGTAATTATTTTATTGGAAAACATCTCTCATTGCTCATTGAAATCGCAAATTTTTTCATGTTTAATTAAAAATATATCATACACATGTTTTTTTTTTCATTAAATTATAAAGTTTTTTTATCAATATCGTATTGTGATAGCAATTGAAAGATCTCAGTGCTTGGAAATTTCATGAGTAAATTATTTATATTGATGCCATTGCGGCCTAGGTTTGAGTTTAAATTGCGGATTTACGTCTGCCAGATCATCATTAATACTATAGATCTGGTAATATTCCCAAAGTTGTAATTCCCAGGAATTTCGCGAGGGGGACAAATTCGCGAATTCTAGAATCTTGCGAAAATTATTACTGTAATATCGCTACAAATAAAAATTCGCGAATTCTAAATTGCGTAAAAAGTCCCAAAATCAGAAATTCACGAAATTTAAAACACCTGAAAACTACCAGATCTATATAGTATACAGGAACATTATACCTTATATGGAGTTGAGCAATCACATATTATCCATCAATAGTATTCTTCCACAAAGATAGTGCTCGGGCGCCTTTGTATGGTGTTATAATTCTAATGTTTCCATGGAAACAACAGAACAACATGATTTATACTTCTGTGCTAAACCTTTCAACCCTAAATTTATCTGTGTAATCTTCATCCATTACAAGCCGCGAATTGCTGTCGCAATTCTCGACTTGTTGTGGATGAAGATTACTTGAAATTAAATTAAATTAATGGGGCTTATGCCACCTTTGTTCTGTGTAGGCTAAGCTGAGCCAGGAGAACCTCCTGAGGATGATGAGATGAATGAGATGACACTGCCTTCCAGACACACAATTCGAAATTCGTGCCCTGGCGGTCTGAGGTCGAGCACGTTACCTCTCGATCACGAAGGCTTCCCACATGTTGAATCTTCCCGAGTGAACGGGAAAGAAACATTTATTTTGCTTCTTTGAAACTTAAATGCCAGAGCGGGGTTCGAAACCGCGATCTCCGACTTTCCAAGCAGGCAGCTTTAACCACTGCACCAGGTCCTCGCCCCAAGATGACATGAAGAAGTTGGTGGCAAATAAAAAAAGGATATTGTTATTAACATGTTATTAACATGTTTAACTGTTCCATGCAAATTTTCGTTCTAAAACCTTTAGGTTCATTTTTCAGAGACGCAAAACGATGCTTTAATGCATCGTGAGGGCTTGACCCTCTTCGTGCGGAGACAGACTTTAGAGGCCAGAATCTTACGTCAATAGACGAGAAAATGTTTGACAAAAAAGTAAGCTATATATAGTAAATATACTATGCCATTTTAATAGAAATTGCGATCATCTTGTATTTTATTTTCAGGTGCTTTCGCCGAACATTTTGCAGAGGCATACATGTACCCTAGCTGAACTTGTTCTGAAAGTTGTTGGGCATGTTTATAATTCTAGCCTAATGTCATAATGAATTTCATCCGCATTATCTTAAGCCCTGCTCAGACAGCACTTGACGGCTTAATCACGGCCAAAAAACGTCAAAAAGTAGTCTCACGTGAAACAGCCGATGTTGTTCGCGTTGAAGACGAGCTACAGTCGCGCTGTAGACGTGGCAGGACGTGGGGAAAGATCGGAACGGCGTCGGACGCGGAATAAAGTTTTGAACTGCTCAAAACATTAGAGCGCGGACAAGCACGGACGGCACACATGGTAAGCACGTACAACGCACGCGAAACACACGTGATAATTCGTGTTCCGGCAGTGATTAAGTCGTGGTAAGACGTGGTAAGACGCCAAAGTTTAGCGGTCTGTCACGGTCAAAGCACGGGTATCGGACGTGTATAATTACGCGTTGGTATCACGAGAAATAGCGTGTGTTTAGCTGTTTATCACTGACAAATGCATTTTTATACGTACATAGCACTACCTAAGCACGTTTAAAACAAGTTCAAAATACGATTGCTCACTGCCTAATCACTTCTGTATCACTTCTGTATCACTTCTGATTTGCGGCATATAAAGACCGTAGTTTTCTGAAGACCTCGCCACTTGCCGTCTAGATGCTCCAGCACCAACAGAACCAACTGATACAGGCACACTATATCCTTGAGAGAAGAAGAAGGAGGAGGAGGAGGAGGAGGAGGAGGAGGAGGAGGAGGAGGGTAATACAGAACATCTGGGTGCGTGACTGGATTGCGAGGATACCTCAGCTGGGGCTTTACGACCGTCTCATGGTCGAGCTGCGTAACGAAGATCCTTTACGAGGTTTATGAGGATGCCTCCTGCAATGTACGATGCAATTGTGCAGCCCTTCTCATGCAGACCACCAACTGGAGAACACCCCTTGGAGAACACCCCTTGGCCTGAAGGTGGACTGTCGAAGCTCTGGATCTGCAAATGTGAAGACCAGCCGTGTGCGGCCGCTTTATGCCGCGCTTCAGACGACCCCGAGCGGCGTTTGCCCGTGATAAGGCAGTGCTATGGCAGTGAAACGACCGTTTTATGTCCGTGATCAACACGTGTTCGGCAGTGCTACAGACGCGATGCGGCCCCAGTTGGCTGTGGTAACTTGCCGTTTTTTTTCCCGCGTTCGAACACGTGCGAACTTATATTTAACCTTAAGCCGTGTCTCCATATGAGCGTGGCGTGATGCATGACGCAATGCGTAGCGTGATGGGTATGCGTGATGAGTGTCTTTATATGCGCATGATAAATTTTAGTACGCTGCGTTGTCCCAGGGACTTCACCGATCGTACACACTTTTTTTCCATTTTTCAGCTAATTTGAAATAATAATAAGATATTATTTTTTTCGAAATGTCAGTTTATAATAATTGTATTTAAAATTATGGTAAATTTATGGAAATGCATCATGCGTGGTGTATTTATTATCAAGCCTTAGAACACTGATCCCGACGAAAATAATATTTTATTATTTTCTTTGGCACGTATGTCCCTAGTTTCTAAAAGTGCAGAATACCTTTCAAATCTGGGGCATAATTATTATTTGTATCTTAAATGTTAAAATCGCAAACAATTTTTTGTTATTTTGAAGATCGTGGTAAGCTACTGCATGTGGGTAAAATTGAATAATTTAGGCCTATGCATGTAGGTCTGCCGCGGGACTCCAGGGGTTAATATATCAGAATACACAAGAATAATCAAGTGAAAATACCGAAGGGCTCACTTAATTCTAATTAGCAAAACAGACTATAGGTCTACAACGTAAACTTGAAGGGGATAAGCATATTGTTGTTTTTATTGAGATCTGTGACCCAGGTGAAACTTATCAAGGTGTAAAGTCTTGTTGAGTAAACTCCCTTTGTCATATCATGTGTACAGGTGTGGTGCAATCCGTCTTTTTACTACCATAGGACCACATGTACATACCAGTTATCTTCGGATTGTCTTCCTTCAATTTTTCTGAGATACTCTCCCATATATTGCTATTTTAATAAAATATTTGTGGTCGGGGGAAGACGGGTCATATACAGAAGGGTTCTGGCAAACCAGTTCAACCAGCCTTTCAAGACTCATCACGCTGATAGGAAAACCGCGAGTTTTCTTGGACATTTTTGATATGTTTGAAGATATCTGCTGTAGTATGCCTAGAAAAATCTGTACGGCAAAGCACGTGTTTGCGATGGGGATTTCCCGACCCTGACGTCACTATAATAATTCACCCCTATTATAAAATTATCACGTACCGATCGCTACATGGAGCGATCGGTACGTGATATTTTTATCACGCTGCGCATTACGCCACGCTTAAATGGAGACACGACAACTAAAACAATACAGAAACGATTCCTAAATTTATCACGCATCACGCCACGCATTGCGCTACGCATCGCGTCACGCTCATATGGAGACACAGCTTTACACGTAGCTGGACGTGGTTACCCGTGGTTACCCGTGCTCAGACAGTGATTCAGCAGTGGAGCAGCCGCCGACGGCCATACCACGTACAGCCACGTACAAGGCACGGCCAAGCACAAACTTGGCCAATAATTACCACGTACGACCACGTCCAACAGATTTTATAACTTTTTGGCTGTGATTAAGCCGTCAAGTGCTGTCTGACCAGGGCTTTAGAAACGCGATTGGGAACATTTACCTTCCCATATATACAGGGCGGGGGCCCTAGGGTAGTGGTTAGCACCGCTGCCTTTCACGCCAGAGTTCGGGGTTCGGTTCCCGGTCTCGGCGGTTTGAAAGAAACAAAAATGTTTCTTCCCCATCCACGTGTGAAAGTCAGTATTGTGGGGAGCCTCCGTGACCGAGAGGTAGCGTGCTCTGCCTCAGACCGCCAGGGCTCGAATTTCGAATCCTGTGTCTGGAGGACAGTGTCATCTCAATCATCTCACCATCCTCAGGAGGTTCTCATGGCCCAGTTTAGCCTATATGTGCACAAAGGTGGCCTAAAGCCCGATTCATTTCATTTCATTTCATTTCCATATCTACATGCGTTTGGCTGTACGAAGCTTTTAAGCTTATAATAAAACGGTTCATTGCTGTGTAATAAAATAATAAAAACAGTTACATGTATTTGCCGGTGTAGATAATAGACTTATCTATATTTTAACAAACAGCAAGGGGCTCTTTCTCCAATAATTTATGTTAATTTATAATGCTGATCTAATTAAGCCTCACACAACCACTGGGGGAATGAATAAACCCAATTTCCTGGTCTTTAAATAGTCGCCAGTTGAACCTAAAAGGTCATATCGTGGGATATTTCATTAATGATCGAGACAGCTGTCGAAGCTTCGTTTACATAGAGCCGCTCTGATTCATTGATTAACTCCATCCCTCATAATCGCTTTTGCTTATTTGACACCGTGGCCTCCATGACCTGTTTGTGTTGTGATCAATCAAATCATATTTGGAATTTCTTGTGTATGTGTTTGTCTGATATGTAATGTTTTCTGACTGATATTGGACAGTTGATATATTTATTTATTATATTTATCATGTTTACCACTTTAAGCCCTCACGATGCATCAAAGCATGATTTTACATCTCTGAAAACACAATTAATTTTCCCACAACTAAGGTTTTTTGAATGAAAATTTCCATGAAACTGGTTTACCAATACATGGCAATTTTCTTTAATTTCTCATCCACTTCAAATCATCTTCATCCACTACAGGTCGAGAATTGCGACAGCAATTCGCAGCTTGTAGTGGATGAAGATGACTATGGTAAACTCAGGCCTGAAAGGATTAAACCTTATGCTGTTGGTTTCTACTTTCGTAATTTAAAGCTGGAATTGCTAACGCAATTTCCAGCTTTAAATGACGAAAAATTTTATGTGTGAAAATAGGGATATCCCAAAATGAATTATTTTATGAGCTGAACATCTATCACAAATAATTTTATATCATTTTCAGTAACAGTTTATTCGGTTTGATACATGCTTGATACCTCATAAGTACATACGGTTCCTAAACATATACAGTTCTATACGAAACCTAAGCAGTCACAACAGATGCTGATGCTGTTGCAAATGATGGTTATATTGGATAATTCCCTGGTTCTTTTGTTCGCTTTATTACCAGAAGTAAGCAATTTATCTTGCAGTTGGGAGTTGTTGAGTATTCCCAGTAAGCCTAATAACCATGATATGATTGTTATTATGTAAATTACAGAACAACATTTGAATTTAATTACAATTACATAAAATCTCTGATTCCAAATATATAATGTGCATTAAAGAGTAAACAATCATGGTAACTTGCAAAATGACATTCCTTTTCATTTTATTAGAGAATATTATGAGAAGATCACGTGCAACCAATTAACAATGGTTATTAATGACAAATTAAAACCACGTAATACAATTTAATTATCTACATTCGCCACTTCTCTGTAATTTAAATGTATTGTTTGCTATGTTGATGTCAACACATGAACCTTGACAGTGGCACGCTTCAGTCAACTTGGTGCATAGGCATTGTGTATATAAAGGTCACGAAAGAGTTCCGGTGCGGATATGATGAACTAAACAATACAGTTTCATAATATCCACAAACTCGAAACGTTGATCTAATGCTGGATTGATGTCGGGACGGCGTCGTAGACGTTGGACCAACATCAACCCAGCATTGGGTCAACGTCACACAACACGAGTAACTTTTATCTGTCACATGATAATATCAGTTAATTACGGCCGTGGTTCAGCTATTATTTAAATTAGGGGCAAGAATACCATATTTGGCCACATTACCATACTTGAACACATACTTGAACACATACGTCCAGATTAATTTTTTATAACGAAACCAGTGATACGGCCTATTTATCATCAAATACAACGTTTTATCGTTTATTGTTTGAAGGTATTGATATGCGGAGAAACGTCATACATAATATAAAACATCTTAGGGAACAGTTATTTGTGTGTGGTGGCCTCAAGTGATTGAAAAGCGCACCCAGCGAACCTGTTACCACAAATGAGCTCGCCGCCTGCCGCAAATGAGGTCGCTTGGCTTTACTTCTGATCAATCACGACATCATCAGTGTAAACGGCCGGTAATACCTGATGGTGAGCAAAAAAATACCAAATAAAAATCATTTTTGTCAGGCCGACACATTTGCTGATTTGATGAACCCTTTAACAGCCAAATTATTTAACAGGAATTTCCACACACTTGAAGTTGTGTCTCGCTGACGCGATTCACAACTTCAAGTCAGTGAAAATTATTCAGATTTGCCAAAACGGAGGTTAAAGATTTTCAAATTTTGCTGATTAATGTAACGTTTTATATTTACCATGCTTAAAATGTGGTACTTAATGTGCTAATAAAATAAATAAAATGAATATAATCGCCACCGGTGGTTAAAGGGTTAGATAACCTAATGGTTCTGGTTACGCCGTTTTAACATATCGTCTTGAATAATCAGCAGCATGTCTAGGGAGTGTCCAGCCAATCAGCGCTCGAGAGTAGAGCTTCCGTCTCCATGACAGCCGGTGGAGCGACCTGAGACGAGGTGCAGAAAGGAGCCGAAATTACCTGTTCCTGCGCGAGACGTGCGATGCATCAAGTCAAGATTTCACATTCACACTCACAGCCAAGGTCAGCAGAAAAATCACGCCCATTAAATTGTATCCACCGAACTGAAGAGGAATATGTGCTCTACTAAAAAAATGGCATTCTAATAAAAATCTAAAAATGAACTTTAAATTAACTGCCTGATTAAGTTATCTCCCTCAACTAGTCAGCGACATATTTTGTCGTCTAGGTATACCGTATATTGGTCAGGGTTGGTAGGTCTATAAGGCGTCAACATCGTATATTAAATATTTAAAAAGCTACACAAATCTTCTGGCTGGCTATTTGTGTTTGACACAGCTCTGTCGGTGGTAATGTGCCCATGATTTTTTTAGAAAGTCCCGAACTCAGGCGATTCCACAAGGTGAAGAGAATATGTAAACCCAGATACAATTCATTCTTGAACAAAAAAACTAGGCTACCACCCCTGGTAAAATCAAATAGATTTTAAAAATGATTTTAGACTATATATGCAACATTGAGTTATTAATGAGTATTTCTCGGGGGTATTTCATCTGCAAATATCAGGCACGTGCTCAGTTTGTTGCCTGAACAAGTAAATCATCAGTTGCTGCTTACTTGACTAAGCATCTACCAAAAAGTTATATAATTTATATTTTCACTAACTTGAAGTTGTGTCTCGCTACCGCGACCCACAACTTCAAGTGGGTGAACATTACTCACATTTGTTGAATTTGAGACTAAACATTTGCACCTGTTGTTGTTTTTTTACACACACATTTCATTCGCAATAACTGATTTACTGAGTTATTAAAACAGATGATAAGCGACGGTCCAATCGTAGCGTGGTTCAGCTTGTCACATGACGAGATTACCGTCGTCATTCAGTTATTATTTAAATTAGGGGGTAGAATATGAGACTTGGGCCCAAATAACTCTGGCCGTGCTTAGTGCATTGAGGGTTCGTGAATTCACAAAACGTACAGTATTTCACGAAGTATTTCATCTGCTCAGTATGCTGCCTACAAATACTATACATACGCAGCATAATACTTAGCCGGTACACTCCGTAGCAGTGTGTATGCCTACACACTGCTACGCCGTGTGCTGATTTATGCCGACTGCAAGTGGCCTTCCCCGACCCCTGTCACCACCCTCCCCCTGTATGAAATGATTACTTGTTTCATTTAAACGAAACTGCCGCTCGGGCAGGATTTTCAGCGTAACGCGACAGTGTTTAAATGGGGACAGTGTACTTAGCCGGGAGCACCATACAATCTCCAGCGGGGCACTGGAGTATTTAAAAAAAAAATTCGGGCAGACACTACTCTGCATGAAATAAATAACTTATTTCAAGCAAGAGTTGTTCTATATTAACATGTAATTACATTTGACATTTTTAGCACGCCGCCGAGCTTGGTTAAAATAACTCATTTATCCGCGCCAATACCCCCAATAGCAGTACCTATTCAATTTTCAAGTAAGCAGTTACAGCTGTTTGCCTTTGAGCAAATGTAATTTGAGCAGAATCAATTATAGCAGTCTCATGTCACCAGGTCCCATAATTACCAATGACCCTGGTGTGCCAGGTAGGCTAATGTGCTCCGTCATGTGTTAATTCTTATGTCTCCGTAGGGAGCTTAAAACAACATTATCTAGACCTAAACCTAACCACTACAAACTATGTCATTTTGGCTGAGCACCTTATCTTTGCTCTTATCTCTCACAGCGCGGGGATCAACTTTAGACGTCAGAATCTGACGTCTGTAGACGTCAGATTCTGACGTCTAAAGTCGATCCCCAAACAGGAAGAGTGAACATATTTATAATGGTCGTAGACCCATAACATAGGTGTTCAAATAAAGCGGAAAGAGCTAACTAAGATATTTATGATGATTTCAAATTAAAAAAAAACCTTTAGTCTTAATGGTTTCTACATAAATATTCCAGGGCTTTAAGGATTACCTTCTCTCTTTACATCAGAAAAGTTAGGATGGATCCTAACTTTTCTGATGGAAGGAGAGAAGTTAAGATAAGAAGAAAGTTAACCCTTTCAGCGCGGGGACCGACTTTGGACGTCAGAATCTAACGTTTTCAAATTAACCACCCCCTTTTTTCCATGGTTTATATAATACTATGTCAACGTTGTAAGGGTTAACCCTTACAGCGCGGGGATCGACTTTAGTCGACAGAATCTGACGTCTATAGACATAATCTGACGTCTAAATTCGATCCCCGCACTGTAAGAATAAAATTATTTCTAATGACCGTAGACCCATACAATAGGTATTCGAAAGAATCGGAAAGAGCTAACTAAGGCATTTAAAATGATTGCAAATCGAAAAGCACCCTTTGGTCCCCATGTTTTCTACGAACGTATTTCAGCGTTTTAAGGGTTAATCTACTGTATGCGTCATAGAGGGTATCTTCAATAAAATAAATCTCATAAAAAAATTATACAACTCATCGAAATGAGGAAGTTCCATTTGTAAATATTGCACGTAATAATTCCATTCAATTGTGTCATTTAGCTACATCTACATCATCCACAGCTCACAGAATATATATATATCGATATAGGATGGGGGGGGGGGGCTGATAGACGTCAGGTTCTGAAAGGGTTATGGTTAATACATGTATGACGACATTTAGAGTACCAGATCCACTGTGTACTAGGTTGAAGTATAGCATAAAGCCCTCGGAACTCTATATTCTTAGCTGTGGAAAAAGCCGAGGCCGAGGGCCGAGGCCTTTTCCACAGCTGAGAATGCAGAGCTCCGATGGTTTTAACTGACTTAAAACACATCCGACCATAATAATTGGTCTATACTAAATGATAATTGGTCTAAACTAGATGAACAATAACTCTCCCCGGCTTAGAATGTAGTGGTCGGACACAGAAAATAATGTAGTGGTTTGTTTTACTGATGTTTAGTCGGTCATGTTTATGGGAAAGGCGAGGCAGAGCTTTATAGGGGAAGAAGTGCGGGATATAGAGAGTGATGTCTAAAGTAGAGAGAATCTTCCCAGGAGACTTGGCGTATTGCAGCTGTCTACTGGGTGACATACCAATCTACGTCAACACAAAGAACACGTAGCCTACACCAAGTGCACTAGAGCTAGATAAACAGGTCACATTAGTCTTTATATAAAATAAAGTGGGCCAGAGGAGTTACCCAAGAAAGATCAATCATATCAGTTAAAACTACCTAATAATTGAAACAAACAAACAAACAAACAAACAAACAAACAAACAAACAAACAAACAAACAAACAAACAAACAAACAAACAAACAAACAAACAAACAAACAAACAAACAAACAAACAAACAAACAAACAAACAAACAAACAAACAAACAAACAAACAAACAAACAAACAAACAAACAAACAAACAAACAAACAAACAGACAAACAGACAAACAGACAAACAGACAAACAAACAAACAAACAAACAAACAAACAAACAAACAAACAAACAAACAAACAAACAAACAAACAAACAAACAAACAAACAAACAAACAAACAAACAAACAAACAAAATAACAAACAGACAAACAAACAGACAAACAAACAGACAAACAAACTAACAGACAAACAAACTAACAAACGCCCTGACGAGCGCGTGAACAAACGTACGAACGAACAAACGAATAGACAAGTGAGCATGTGATCGAACGAACTACTTGTTATGCATGTGTTCATACTATAAACTGTAAAGTGAACTCGTGAGTCTCTGAGTAAAACTAGTCCTGGGATATCATGGATGCAGAAAGGCTAGGAATCAAATAATGTCACCAATAAAAAGTGACAGAATGAACATTATAACATTATAACACATTTAACTGCATTCAGACACTTTTTGATTAAAGTTTTTTCTCCATCAGGACCGGTTTCTTTGCATCATCTATGCCTAGTCTGGGTCATGAATGTTTAATAACATATATGACCCGGATAGTCCTGTTTGTCATTGATAATTTTTTAAACCTCTGAATTAGTTATTTTTAAAACATGGAGACTAGATATTTGTTTTCTATTTTAAATGATCATAAATGTCTTAGTAAGCTATTTCCGCTTCATTTGATTACGTATGTTGTGGGTCTACTGCGATTACAAATATTTGAATTCTTTCAGTGCGGGGACCTTTTTTATACGTCTACAGACGTCAGATTCTGACGTATAAAAGCGGTCACCGCACTGAAAGGGTTAAACTTGGAAAATATATTTTTATACGTTTCATTAACCGTTTAAATCTCTCATTTATTGGGAACGAACTGTGTGTTTAAACATCAATATTTGCAGATGTCTGATCTCAAATTAAACATTTTTACCAACTTGAAGTTGTGGGTCGCGGTAGCGAGACACAACTTCAAGAGGGAGAAAATTTAAATAATTTAATTTGGCGCTGTTGAACCAGTAAAGGTTGACAACTATTTCCGTCGCAGATGAGTCATGTTCGCTTCAGTTCCATCAAGACCTTTCTCTGACCCTCGATTGGGTTCGATTAAAAACATAAATTTGATGTGAACGAAATACGAGAAACTTTTTTGATTAAAACCTTGATAAATAAATGTCACATTGGTACAGTAAAAATTGAAGAGGGCACGAATATTATTCAGTGAGCATCACGCAAACGGATTTACAAAAGTGCAAAACAATTTGCCATGACTCGTAGTTGAAGGGACATAAACAGTTATCAAATATTCGAACTAATAATCAGATGATTTTTCAACTTTTACGTTTCACAACACACCACAATTTGACGAATGCCTTCTTATTTTAAACAAATTCGACGGCACTGAGCTTATTTTTACAATACTTTTGTCATATAAGGCTAAATAAAACTTTGGTAAGGTCAATCTAGCATTGGCATTATAGTAATACTGGGTTTTTGGGTAACTTCAGTGGGCTAACCTTAGTCTTTAATTTGTGTTTTAATTTAGAAAAAATATTATGTCGTTTATCTTGACCATGTTGACTAGCCTTTTTCATTGTTCATTTTGTTAAATATGTTTCAATGTATAAATGAATATTTACTTCAATGAAATGTTCTCTTTATCCGATGAACGGAACTTGTATTTCATTGTATATGGTATATATGTAGATTGGTTGGAGCAGCAACGACAAACGTGTACGTAATCCTACACCTGACGGGTTTGGGCTACCTCCACATGAGTGGTCAAAATATGAAGTGCGTCCTATATTTGTGATACCAATTTTAATATATTTTTTATTGCTATATTGCACATAATAAGTTATTCATATTAACATAAATGAAATGTCGGCTTTATTCATCTCACAATCCAATAAAACTGCAGCTAGATTTTGTGAACCCTTACAGTGCAGGGATCGACTTTAGTCGTCAGAATCTGACGTCTGCAGACGTCAGATGCTGACGACTAAAGTCCATGGATCCGCACTGTAAGAATGAAAATATTTATAACAGCCGTAGACCCATAACATAGGTATTCAGCGGAATACAATGTTGGACCAACGTTGAGGACGTTGGGCCGACATTGTATAAATGTTATACAAATGTTTTGTGTTCAGGTTTGCATATCATTTATACACTGTTGGGCCTACGTTGAAGACGTTGGGCCGACATTGTATAAGTGTTATACAAATGTTTTGTGTTCAGATTTGCATAACATTAGTACAATGTTGGACCAACGTTGAAGGCGTTAGGCTGACATTGTATAAATGTTATACAAATGTTTTGTGTTCAGATTTGCATAACATTTATACAATCTTGGGCTCACGTTGAAGACGTTGGGCCGACATTGTATAAGTGTTATACAAATGTTTTGTGTTTGCTGGGGACACCTTCTCCTCTATTCCCACCATTTGTCAATTAGTGCCTCCTTTCACATTTAGTATCCAGTCTGCCGAGTTTGCAGAGGTCTGTTTAAAGCGACACAATCAGGCTAAAAGCATGAAAAATGTGTTTTTTTAATTTTGGCTCCTTGATATGTCCACAATATTTCAATATGTCCATAGACTAGAATTGCGCATGTTTTTTGATGATTTTAGCCCTATTGTGTCGCTTTAAATGAGTCTGAACAATGTATGAGGATAATTGCCTCTGGGATCAGCTATCAGAATTTCACTAATATATGTATTATATATGGTAGATGGTATAAAAGCTAATGATTGTTTGCTATTAACACAACACTATACCCTCTATTCTCCGTGTGTGCACTACTAATTTACATAGTGAAAAAAAATCAGTTCTATTAGGATTTAAATTTGACTGCCTGGAAGTTCATATTTAACAGTATTTTTTTTTTAAATTTATATTTATGTTATACCTAACACGATACCTGCACGATACTAATACGATAATGTTGGTTTAACGCCCGATCACCGTCGGCAACACTGGTTCAACATTAAACCAGCACTGGGGTGATACTGTGGTCTCTGGGCAGACATATATTGTTCTCCACAAAGGGGAAGGTAATTTTGTTGAGCATCAGAGATTGAGAGACCATAAGTAAGGTTTTACGTAGCTGCGTGGAGGTATTTCCCATGATGTATATACCCCATAAACAATGCAGAACCAAGCCGCAACAAATCCCGTAATACCGGACCAGCTATAAATTCAATTTGCCAATTATATACTATACAATTTTGTATATCCGACTGCAATATTATATAGGCTATACAATTGTTTTTTTTTAATATTCAGAATATATTATGTGATTAACTTTGAATGGTGAAATGACAATTCTGCTACAAGTATTAACCATTTTAGTGCGGGGACTTACTTTAGATTCTCAGAATCTGACGTATACAGACGTCCGATTCTGAGTCTAAAGTCGATCCACTGAAAGAATTAAAAAAATATAATGGCAGTAGACCCATAATATAGGTATTCAAATGAAGCGGAAAGAGATAACTAAGACATTTTTGATGATTTTAAATGAAAAAAACCTTTGGTCTCCATGGTTTATACAACAATATTTCAGCGTTGTAAGGGTTAACCCTTAAAGCGCTAAATATTTTGTAAAAAAAACCATGGAGACCAAAGGGTTTATTTAATTTGAAATCATTATAAATGTCTTAGTTAGCTCTTTCTGATTCATTTGAATACATATGTCATGGGTCTACGATCAATATAGATATTTTTACTCTTACAGTGCGGAGATCGACTTCAGTAGCCAGCATCTGACGTCAACGGACGTCAGATTCTGACGACTAAAGTCTATCCCCGTGCTGTAAAGGTTGAGGTCCAAGTGTTGTATGGCAGGGCCTTGGGGTAGTGGTTAAACAATGCCGTCTGTTGCGCAAGAGCTTGTGAATTCGTCCCCCGATCTGACATTAAAACAATAAAACAAAATGTTTCTTCCCCATCCACACGTAAAATAAGACTTGTGAAGAGCCTCCGTAACCCAGAGTTAGTAAGCTCGTCCTCAGATTCATAACACCATCCCCAGGAGGTCCTCCTGGTCGAGTTTAGTTATGCATAAAAATGGCCCAAAACCCTATTTGTCATTGATTCATTCATTGATTCATTGATTCATTCATTTATTCATTCATTCATTCCAAATCGTGTAGACCTAATCGCCTGGTGAATCAAAACGTTGCATCAACTATGGCTATCAGACAAGACAGATCAGCTTGTGGTTGAAAATATTAATGCAGTATGTGGAATTATCGTAGTGATATTGAAGTATTCACACATTATCCAAGACATTGTAAAATCGAGATAGGACTACTTCCTGAGTTTTTATTAGAAATAATATTTTTAGAATCAATAAATTTAGTTTAGGTCCCGAAAATTACCGCTACCCAATGACGGACATTAATATTATTCCGCGTCACGTGGTCCTAAATGGCCAATGAACAGTGTTCATTCCGCTGCGAGAATAATAAGCCACCATGCCAGTCATTTTTATTTATCGTTAAGCTTGAATAACGTCAGCAAATCGCAGCTGATTCTTAAATAACACGAAGAGAAGAAAAATAGCTCAGTGTTAAAATATTCACTATTCTCCGCGGCTTTTGTCATTGACCGACAGCTTGGATGCCTTTTATCTCAGATCAGATGAGCAAAGGAACAGCACCTCAAACAATATTCATATAAAATAATGGAAGAGAGAGGAGAGTTCTTGGCAATTCGCAATACAGAATTAATAATTTACCGATGGCAAAATAAATACCCGGACGATTCTTTGATATGAGGACGTGAGTTTTCTCTGGAGGAGTCTGCCATGTCTCTCTCCGTGAAATGCATCTTCCGTTTGAGATCAATCGCGTTGAAATATTCATGTTTGTTTGTTCATGCCGCGTGGTCATCGCGCTCGGGACGATGGTGCGACGTCCACCGAGACGTAACCCTATAAACGCCGAATTATTCAATTGGAATTTTCACTCACTTGAAGTTGTGTCTCGCTGACGCGATCCACAACTTCAAGTGGGTGAAAATTATTCAGATTTGACAAGCTGGAGGTAAACTACATGTATTTTCAAATCTTGCTGATTGATGTCACGTTTTATCTTTAACATGTTATTTAGGATGTTTAAAAGGTGGTATGTAATATGCTAATCGCATACGATGGTCCAGCATTAAAACAACATTGGCTCAATATATCGTGTTCTGTTTGCTTATAACATACATCTGTGGAAAACGGGGGGGGGGGGGGGGCGATGGTAATTTACTTGCCTCTCATTCACCCGTGCCATTTTCTTTTAATTCAGGCGTGAATGAATGTTGTATTCTTATCAGCGTATGAATGTGTGTTTTTTTTCTAGAAAATTTAGAATTCTAAAGGGGGTCAAGACACCCACTCCCACCCCCTCTCTATCTGCCCCTGCTCATCCTCACATCGACAGTGGGGTGGTTTCCATCTCCCAAATAAAATGTCCAATAAACCGATTTCCATCAATTATTAATAATCGACAAATTAAAAGATTGAGATGAACAGATTTACATGTCAAGGCCATGCCACTTAACTCCGTTTTAAGTGTAGTTATTATGGATAAGTAGTTTTTGTGTAGGGTATAGAGTCGTCATCATAGTTATTTTGGATATTTTATTTTCACAGAGCTATAATCCTTTCGTATAAGGTAAATATTTTTATTATTAACAATAAAACACCTCCCTGTCTGTGATGCACAGTGATCCCGTTATGGGACAGGCTTGGGACTGATCGACCCTCCTGGCACCGAGTCACCGCCCGGCAAACACAAGCCGATGTCCAGTCACCTTTGAGCCAACCTTAACTCTTACAGTGCGGGGATCGACTTTAGTCGTCAGAATCTGACGTCTGTAGACGTCAGATTCTGACGTCTAAAGTCGATCCCCGCCCTGTATGAGTAAACAATATTAACAATGGCCGTAGACCCATAACATTAGGTATTCAAATGAATCAGAAAGAGCTAACTAAGACTTGTATGATGATTTCATATTGAACCCTTTCATATTGAACCCTTTGGTCTTCATGGTTTATACTAAAGTATTTCGGGGCTATAAGGGTTAACTCAACATCATAACAATGTCTTTGTTGCAAATTCACTTGTATTTCCATTAATAAAATATTCATCATTGTCAGATGAATTAAAGAGTATAAAGAAGTATAAAAAATCTCTGTTTAATAAACCGAAAAAACATCAATTATTACCATGAAAACATAAGTTTCAAAGAACCTGTTAATCCCAGGTCGGACTACATACATATAGGTTACATACTGGCCTAAAGAATTTGGGATATAATTCAAAATTATTCATTCAAGCTCCTCTACAGTAAATAAGTCTTTACAGAAACATTTAAAACACTTGTTTAACCCTAAAACGTTGAATATGTTTGTATAAACTATGGAGTCCAAAGGGTTTTTCAATTTTAAAGCATCATAAATGTCTTAGTTAGTTCTTCGCGCTTTATTAAAATACGTACCGGTATGTTATGGGTATACGGCCATTATCAAGTTTAAAAATGTCAGTACGGGGATCGACTTTAGACGTCAAATTCTGACGTCTAAAGACGATCCCCGCACTGCAGAGGTTAATATGTGCCAATACTGCCTTAGAGTGAGGGAGGTAGAAACAAAGCCCAAATCCCTTAACCTTTTCACTACCATACATGACGGAAATTTCCGTAGTCATTCGTCAATGAACGTAACCATAAAATGACACAAATTTTCGTCAAATATATACTACATTTATGTATTTTTTGTCATTTGAAGCTGGAAATTGCGTTAGCAATTCCAGCTTCAAATGACGAAAAATAGAACTCCTACGCCAGTATATCTGGATCCTGGTATGCACCCCGGCCTGGAAGTCAAAGGGTTAATTGATGACCTTATGTGCGATCCCATTGTCTTGGTGAGTGTTATTACCATTTACAGCTACTATATATGTAAAATTTAGCTGTTAAATTCTAATTAATACTATCCTGTCACTTCTCGTCGTTTTACACATACGAAAATTAGTCGCATTGTCTTGTTGCACGGCGTTTGGAGTTTTTTGGGGACATTCAGTACAACAAAGCTTATTGGAAATGCAAATAGAACAATGACGATTCTCTGGGGTCTCGTTCCGCCCACTGTAAGCCCCACTGCATAATGGTGTCTACTTTTGTTCCGTTCCGATGATTCATTTAACAATTCAGTTTCAATTTTACCTAACGTGCTGTTTCCTTACCACGTTTACCGACTCGCTTGTCAGCTAGGCTTGTAATGCACACCAGAAGGGTGGTTTAAATTAGCTTGCATGTGCACAAACGTGTATTTATTGATTCATTGATTCATATAATAATTTATTCATTTATTCATTTATTCATTTGTTCATTTATTGATTGATTGATTGATTGATTGATTGATTGATTGATTAATTGATTGATTGATTGATTGATTGATTGATTGATTGATTGATTGATTGATTGATTGATTGATTGATTGATTGATTGATTCATTGATTGATTGATTGATTGATTGATTGATTGATTGATTGATTGATTCATTCATTGATTCATTGATTCATTGATTCATTGATTCATTCATTCATTCATTCATTCATTCATTCATTCATTCATTCATTCATTCATTCATTCATTCATTCATTTATTTATTTATTTATTCATCCATGCATTCATTCATTCATTCATTTATTCATCCATAATACATGTAGTACGGATATAAACAAACTGGTGGTATTTCTGTAATTTGCAAATGCATAATGTCCATGATTCGAAGTGCGCATTAAACATTATTGATGATGTGGTGTTTTACACCATATTACCATGCCAAGCCAAAAGACAGTAACTGCTAAATCTTCAAGTAAGCAGTTACTGTCTTTTGGCTTTGCAGGGCAGTGTATGACAGAGTAATTGAGAGCAACATAAGTCCAGTCCCTGGAGACTAGACTGACCCAGGCGGGACAATAAGCTGCACTTAAGATGTCCAGATACCTAGATATCACACCATTCACACCGTCAGATATCATCATCGTCACACGTCTTCAGACATCTGTATTCAGATATGGCCGGCTAATAGCGTCTCAGCATGGGATAAAACCCGAAGAGTTCTACATGCTTAGCTGTGAAAAAAGTCGAGGCCGAAGGTCGAGGCCTTTTTGACGTAAAACACACTCAACCATAATGAGGATCCCTCATAATCAATCGCTCGGTCACACCTGACTGCTTATAGTACCATATGCCTGCCATGATAATTGGTCTGTGGGCCTTCTTGATCAACAATTCCCGGCTTAGAATGTCGTGGTCGGATAAAGAACATAATGTAGAGGTCTGTTTTGAAATGTCTGATCTGTGCAGAGAATAATAGTTCTAATAATCAAAAGCAGTTTGAAATCATAAAAAAACTAGAAGAGGAGTTCTCGAATTCCGAGGCCCAGCTTTAGGCTGTATTAGTGGACAAAAAATCGGCTTGTTATTTTGTAAACATAACTATACTGTCTTCCTCATGGCCAGAATCCTAAATGTCCAGGATATAATTAAGGAAAGAACCAAAGAGACAAGTTAAATATATACCGTGCATTGTGATGCACGATACACACTATGTAGGCCTACCCACCTAATGTTGGCTCAATGTTGGGCCAGTGTCGCAGGCCATTTCTGCTTCAATGCCGACAAATTGTCTACGACGCTGGCCCAACACTACTCCAATACTGGGTATGCTGTATGCTTAGCGGCAGCACCCCAGCAAACACGTGCCATTTACTCAATAATATTTCAATGTTGGCACAACGTCTTTGACGCTGGCCCGAAATTGAAACAGCATTGGGTGATTGCCCCATGTTTGCTTGGACTGCTATGCGGGTGATGCTTTCCTCCTCCCGTCGCCAGAAAAGCCACGACCCGAAAACACATACATTGACCCAATACCCTTCAAGCCCTCACGATGCATTAAAGCTTAATTTTACATCCCTGAAAACAGTTAATTTCCTACAACTAGGGGTTTACAATACATTGCAATTTTCTTAATTTTTTCACCCACTTTAAATCATCTTCATCCACTACAAGTCGATAATTTCGACAGCAATTCACGGCTTGTAGTGGATGAAGATGACAATAGTAAATTCAGGCTTGGAAGGATTAAAATCTAGATTGTGATAATAATGATAATACCGTGTGTTTGGTCGGGAAAGTTGGCTCCCTTCTTGTGAAATTTGGTCCCTACCTGTGTCATTTCATTTCTCTGTTTCGCTTCGGGATCAAGTAACCCTGCTGTCTAGCCCGACCCTCAAATTAACGGACTGGCTTCCAAACACATGCCGTTGTCATATTATCGTAATAAAATAGCTCATATTAGGATTTTACTTAATTAATTTGTTCAACTTTACCAAGTAAAGTTTAACAAATTAATTAAAATTAACTAAAATCCAAATATAAGCTATTTTGTTACGATAATATGACAATGATTAATATAATACTATTCATAATTATTATGAGTAGTATTATGCTAATCATGTTACATGTTAATGGTGGTGAAGTGACGCACACCTTTGTAATATTAAACATAAATTACAATTTTATGATAAATGATCTAATGTATCATCGTGTGTTAATATAAGAATGAGTATATAAAAGATTTAAATGAATAGGAACATTAAGCAAAAAAACAAGCTCGAAACTTTTAAACAAAACGTTTAAATTAAATGTCATAAATACTGGTATGTTGGGAGTTGATTATTATATCCTATCAGATACGATTTTTCACCTATTTTTTAACTTTCAGGCTGCATTGGGCCTAGTAAGCGTCTCCACATAAATGTACCCATTGTTTTTGTCCCTCGCGTGCCAATGTTGTATCCCTCTCTGCTGGTCTAACTACCAGATTTAAACAGGGATTGTAAACATACTGCCGCACTAGACTGAGCGGTAAATTGGTTTCCCAAGGTTCACAGTCAGTTTAAGCTGGACATTGTGCTGGTCCGAGCCGAACCAACAGACTCTTAGCTTCCTAGAGGATACAGGATTACACTCCAGTATGAATTTATTGCAATGGCATGTATTGGTTAATTGCATCCAGGCTATCGGCTTAAATAATTACCATGTATTTCAAAATCGCATACAGCAAATTATAATGTCCCTTGTTCAAGACAAGGTACGATTATGAACTCCTGCAATAAAAGTAAATATGTGAAGATGAAATGGTTGAAGAGAAAAACAATTTTCGCTCCGTCGACCTGTAATGCGAGTGTATCGTAAAACAGTAGTTTTACGAGTCAGTGGCTTGCCATAGTGTTTGTTCCTGCTATCTCTTTAAATACCTTACAATGGTTAGAGTTACTGCAGTGATGTATTACAGTTTCTCCTCATAATTAAAACACACCACTACATTATTTTCTTTGTCCGACCACTACATTCTAAGCCTGGAATTGAGAGTTATTGTTTATTATGAACAGACCAATCATCATGGAAGGCCTATAGTATTAAAATCAGTCAGATGTGACAGAGCTTTTGATTATAAGATTATAAGGGATCCTCATTATGGTCGGATGTGTTTTAAGTCAGTTAAAACCCTTGGAGCTCTACATTCTTAGCTTTGATCAGGTACAGACCAATTATCATGGTAGGCCTATGGTGTTATAATCAGTAAGGTGTGACCGAGCTGTTGAATATGAGGGATCATCATTATGGTCGGATGTGTTTTAAGTTAGTTAAAACCCTCGGAGCTCTACATTCTTAGCGCTGTTGAATATGAGGGATCATCATTATGGTCGGATGTGTTTTAAGTCAGTTAAAAACATCGGAGCTCTACATTCTTAGCTGTGGAAAAAGCCTCGGCCTTCGGCCTCGGCCTTTTCCACAACTAAGAATGTATAGCTCCTCGGGCTTTATCCTACAAATAAGCTCAACATTCATATTATAATAACCGCTAAAATCACGACTATACTTGTTTTAATCCGTTTTATTAGCCGATCGAATCACTGTTTTGGGGGATGAAATGGGTGTCGAAACACCAAGATTTGCAAATTTTTGGTGTCAAATTAAACACATATCAGTAATTTTCACCCACTTGAGGTTGTGGGGTCGCGGTAGCGAGACACAACTTCAAGTGGGTGCAAATTGAAATTACTTAATTTAGTGTTTTGTGGATTAACTTTCTCTTATTTCGATTAGAAAAGTTAGGATTGATCCTAACTTTTCTAATGGAAATAAGAGAAAGTTACGATAAAATGCCACTGATCTCAGGTTGGTGAGCCAAGAAAAGGTAGGTATATGGTAAAAGTAGTTTGGTGTTAAAGATTGAAATAATAAAAAGTAGAACGAGGGATGCACGTTTCGGAGTTCATTATCGTCTGGAAATTTTGAGCGAATAATAGTAATTTTATCAACAAAAAAGTTTGAATTTTTTTTCACAAATTGTCTTGAGTGACAGATTCTCAGGCAAAAATTGAGCAGGAAATCTATGAAGGATGTTGTTTATAGATTTCCAGAGCTTCTTTGGATCTTCAGAATTTTCTAATATGATGCGAGCATAAGAATTTGCTTTTGCTTTCTCCATAATTCTATTGCACAGATTGCAATGAACTCTGTAACGTGATCTATCGTGCCTGTACCGGCATGTAGTGATAAAGCTACTGAAATGAACTGGAATTAACCAATCACGTAGCATCATTGTTATAAATTCTGCAAGTAGACTGATTATTCTTCTACATGTCATATGTTTTATCCATCAATGACAAGCCACTGTTGAAAGCACATCACACACAGAAATACGCATGTACATGCGAATGTAACATTTTCGGTCGGAAAGAAAATTAAAGTAGGTGGGTCGTTCTGATTCACTGAGTGAATATTTACGGCACACAATATAACGGCACGCATGCGCAGCATGGCCAACGTGGGACTGTCTTCCGCAACGTAGATATTTGGATTCAGTGAAGCATAATAACCCACCTACTCCAACATTTGCAGCACGGGGATCGACCTCGGTCCGAGCACAGTAAGAGTAAAATATTTATAATGGCCGTAGATAATGGCTCATAGTATGGATATTCAAATCAAGCGGAGAGAACTAACTAAGATATTTATGATGATTTCAAATTGAAAATACCCATGGTTGATTCAAAAACATTCCAGCGCTTTAACCCATTAACCGCCCAATTATTCAATCTGAATTTTTACCCACTTGAAGTTGTGTCTCGCTGAAGCGATCCACAACATCAAGTGAGTGAAAATTATTCAGATTTGACAGAATGCCGGCCAACTGTTTTCAAATATTGCTGATTGTGTCAAATTTTATCTTTACCATGTTTAAAAAGTGGTACTTAATGTGCTAATAAAAAAATGACAACCCGAATATATTCGGCACCGGCGGTTAAAGGGTTAAACTCGCATCATTGAAAAATCCCATGAATTCATAGCAAGTAGATACTGGGAGCTACTTGAGTACTGGGATCAAAGGGAACAGGAATCAATACCTGCTGCTATGAGTGATGAGGACCTCCACCTCCGCTCTTAGTACACGCGTCTCCTTCTCTTGTTTGTAATTAATAAGGTAACCATTAGCAGAGGATTGATTCAGCTAGACGAGTAAACCATCGAGATGAAGCACTGCCCTTGAGATAGTACTGATCTCTCGCCCACGCGTCCAAGCATGTGATTATACACTCGTCTCGTTAGTTTATCGGTCCAGCAATTTCCTTGCCCTTTAATATTTTTATTTTTCCAACAGCATTGTTCGCAATAATTTGAAAGCTGACTTAGTTGACTTTTTCTACTATTAGTTACGTAAAATCGCTGAAAAGTTATATATAGACCATTAATAGATATTATTCTGAGTGTTATGCTCCACAATTCAACAAATAAAACCCACCCAGTGTAAGCCACTATGTTTCGTTTATTGGCATCACCACATGCACATCACAGTGTATAATTACAACAGATGGCACTCCATGACGAATCGGATGTCACATATTGTTTAACGCGATACTGTCATTCAGTTCTTAATTAAATTGAAGTAAAATACTTGTATACAAATTGAAGACGTAATCAAATTATATGTCTAGTCATAGTAGGCTAGTATTCCCCAAGCTCATTTATCAGCGCCATACCTCTATGAATTGTGTGAGTAGCCCTGAATCGCCATACCTCTATGAATTGTGTGAGTAGCCCCCGGATTGTTTACACAATAAATAGGCTCTATTGTGAATGTTGACAAGTTTTACCTGATTTTGTTCTGACAAAGATAATGGAGATGACTTAGCATTTGTCATTGTAGACAGCATGGTTAGTCTTATACTGTATATCATGTGGTCAAACACGTGAAAACAGTTTTAAGGGGAAGAGGCGATGTTGGAGAGGAGGGGTAGAACTATATCCCAACACTTATAAACAATAATAAAACAAAGCGATTGAAATATTGAGTGAATTAATTTACTGTCAGCAGGAATGCAATCTGGTACTGTGAAGCTCATTGTCTATTATTATTACCCACGGACGAGTGTTGGTCGCTTCTAAATACTGTTTTTGCTGCATAGTGAGCTGATATGTAGAGAGAATGAAAACAACCTAAACATAATACATATGTACACTGTGATAGATCAATTGGAAAATATAAGGTAAATTGTCACACCATTTTTAACGTTAAGTGAAAGTGTGGCTACTTCACAGTGAAGTGTATTTCATCAGCTCGCTCTCTATAAAATAGTGCTTTCTCTGTTGTCAATGTTTTTACTCAAATGCCAGCTGCATTAAATGTCAAAAGCAATGTCCAAATCAAATCATCTTTTTCTCCTCCTTAATGTCATCTTATTTACTGGGTAAATCGCCGTGTTGTTTACTGTACATTTTCAGCGACAAGAGATCTTGTGAAAACATAATATAAGGCCCCAGTTGGAAGCCAAAACCATAAATCTGGCATAAAAGGCAGTATCTGGTTACTTTACTAGTAAGCAGATACTGCCTTTTGTCTGTACAGAGCACCATTGTCTCATGGCTTGACCAGACAGTGACTAGATGTGATTACTAAGTCACCGTGCATGGGTGTGCTTGGTGCCACCATGTGAGGACTTCAAAGTCATTTTTGTCACCTTCAGAAAAGACGGCAGTCAAGATCGTGACATAGCGAAGACCATCTACAGCAAAAATGATATATCGGCTCCCACGACGGTGGACCAAAATTAAACCAACATTGGACCGATATATCGTGTTTGTTGAAGATTAGGCAGAGGTTGTGAAGTCATTTGTGCACTGAATCTATTATTAAATAAACACCCGCTGCGTGTAGTCCACCACAAACACCGCCCGCGAAAAATATGGATCCACCACACCCATTATCCATACTGCCGATGCAAATAACCTGTGATCAATTTAAACTTATTGTGTGAATTTTGGGTCAATTTGCCTGAAATTTGAAAAACCGTATATAACTGGTATCCGTTGACATAGTGTGCAAAAATAATATTTGAAAAGTATCCATTTTTGTCAATAAAATAGGTCAGCCAAAAATGATAGTAAAAATAATACTTTGATTTCGTTGTCGTGGTGGATCCATATTTTCATAAGGCGGTGTAGTGTCATCCCATTATTTATTGATAAATCCCACATACTTCACCGCAATATTAAAAAAATCGAAATAAAATAATATTTTTATTGAATGTAATAGATAATACATTCGTATTAACATGATTAAAGGGACAGTCCCGGGCTAAAATCATCAAAAAATTCCCGTATTTCTTTTTTTTGACATGGTTGTCCGAAATTAGAAATCAGGAATTTCGTCTCTATATCTAGCCAAACTGGTGAATGTGTAGCACAAAAATTAAAAAACTTTTGCAGTTCTAGTCTATGGACATGTTTACATCTTATTGTGATATTAAGAAGCCAAAATAAAATCACCGATTTTTTTTATGATTTTAGCCTAGGACTGTCCACTCACTCACTCACTCACTCACTCACTCACTCACTCACTCATTCACTCACTCACTCACTCACTCACTCACTCACTCACTCACTCACTCACTCACTCACTCACTCACTCACTCACTCACTCACTCACTCACTCACTCACTCACTCACTCACTCACTCACTCACTCACTCACTCACTCACTCACTCACTCACTCACTCACTCACTCACTCACTCACTCACTCACTCACTCACTCACTCACTCACTCACTCACTCACTCACTCACTCACTCACTCACTCACTCACTCACTCACTCACTCACTCACTCACTCACTCACTCACTCACTCACTCACTCACTCACTCACTCACTCACTCACTCACTCACTCACTCACTCACTCACTCACTCACTCACTCACTCACTCACTCACTCACTCACTCACTCACTCACTCACTCACTCACTCACTCACTCACTCACTCACTCACTCACTCACTCACTCACTCACTCACTCACTCACTCACTCACTCACTCACTCACTCACTCAATCAATCAATCAATCAATCAATCAATCAATCAATCAATCAATCAATCAATCAATCAATCAATCAATCAATCAATCAATCAATCAATCAATCAATCAATCAATCAATCAATCAATCAATCAATCAATCAATCAATCAATCAATCAATCAATCAATCAATCAATCAATCAATCAATCAATCAATCACTCACCAGCTCCCATTGTTTCACATTGAGCAAGATTGTATCGCGTCAGAAACCGCTTTATGGTATATAGGAGAAGAACGTGTCATCAAACCTTCTCGTCAGCCAAGTATGGCAACAAACCATCACCACTAAGACCACTATGTGAAGTTAGTGGAAACAAATGGCTCCTAAAGCTATCCCAGTGACTAAATATAGCAGCGGGACATTAAGGCGTGAGTAGCCCAAAGCCTGACATACTAACTGTGCCGTATTTTAACTCTTATAGCCATAGTCTTTATATTAACGATTCAGCGATCACTAATGCTAGTCATTTAATCCAGATACTCAAGTAATTATGTGATTGATACAAAAAAAACAATAAATTGATTCAGAGCTCAAATAGGTGTATGATCGTCTTGCTGTTCGTCTCGTCTTCCTCTCAACAGGGTCTGCGTGATAAACCTTCAGGGGTATTAGGATGAGAGAGCAGGTTGTCAAAGCCATTGACAAAGATGTTCCAGCATTAAGACATTGCCGGCTAAACGTCTCGGATCTCGGTATTCCCTAAGTTAGGCACTTTTTTTCACTAACCATCGCAAAATTTGACCAGGAAATAAAACGTAGCATTTGCCAACGACACGTGTCGATCCGAAATGCTTCGTTTCCGATTGCCACTAATAACTGCTAATAAGTTATTTCTGCCGACTTCATTCACCTTGATTTGTGGATATTATTTTTGCTGTCACATTTTTCACAAAAAAAATGTACGAAAATTACCCGATTTGTTTAATATTATATCAACTGACAGATGGATTTCAATGGATTGATATGCAATTTTCTCACGAGTAAATTGCATTCAAAATATGTCATCTGGTTCAACAATGCAATATATGTTGACTAAATGTTTAGCACAGAAAAGCTTGACATAAGTATGGTATTTCACCACATGTGTAATTAGCTGATATCTACATGTGGCTTAAGCAGTCTTCCATTGGTCGAGGTCAGAATACTGTAGTATTTAAACCCCACCCATTGTGTCATAAAGAATTCCCATCCAGGGCATAATACTGCACTGCAAAGTCAAAAGGCAGTATCTGCTCACTTTACAAGTAAGCAGATACTACCTTTTTGTTTTGCGCGGCAGAATACACCTGTATGTGAAGATCAATCATCTTACCAGGCCTGCCATATTACCTGGAGTAGTTATGTGTGACATATCACAATTTACGCGATTAATCTACATGATATCTGCTGCATGAGTAATTTGATTGAGTAATATACCGCCCCCTGGCAATCAGAGGGTCACATGTGCCACTCAATTGAGTTGCACATGTGATTGTGATTGTGTAAGTGTGATTGTGCATAACACAACCAAATCACGGTGTTGCCATGTAATATGTTATTAGTTTTATGTATGAGGCCATAGGGTACAGGTATTATTACATTTCTATGTCACCACTCTGTGATGCTAGATATTATAAACCCAGTAATTTACGTCGTTTGTCTCCACTATAGCAGAGTGCATCAACCAGGACAGTATATGATATTTCATCGTCTAAATGCCAGATATGTAAAAACTCAACATTCGTTTACAACTTAAGTCTTTACAACTATATATAATGGAAGCTATTGCTAATTACAACGCACCGCTATGAACTCATTGGCATGATGAAATAGGTTAAACTTAACTATGTTATGTCGCATGACCTAACTTCTGCAATACTAGCTACTAAACTAACAAAGTTGTTTCATTTGACTAGAAAATAGCGTTAGTTAATTCTCAATCGTTTCTGATAAAATTTTACAACCGTCTGAAGTCGATCCCCGCTCTAAAATAATTGAACATTTACAATGCCCGCAGACCCATAACATAGGTATTGAAATGAAACGGAAAGAGCTAACTAAGACATTAATGATGATTTCAAATTGAAAACACCCTTTGGTCGGCATAGTTTATACACAAATATGTCAGAGGTTGTAAGGTTTATGTAAACAGCTTTAGAACACTTGTCATAGTTGTCGTCGAAGCAACAATTTAAACATGTCAAGTTTTAAATAAATAGATGGATAAGTTGTTTTATGTTGTAAATGTAATCAGGTCAGACTGAATAGATAATAGTGTGTTTGGTCCAATCAACATACAGCACAACTGTAATTGAGGTCAACAAAGGTGAATTGAATCTGTCAGTGCTGTCAGGATCACAGGATACAGAGCTGTGCTGCGTGACACAATAACAGAGAAAAAACTGACGGGTGTCCCGGTAAATTGTCCAGGTGTTCATTGGTTAGCAATGACTGCTTTCCGATTCTGGGGGAGCTTGCGACACAAAAGTTAAAAATAGAGGCTTTCCGCTGAGAAATCCCAGTACTTTACCATACAGCCTATGAGAACCTTGCAAAGCTTCTCGTGATAATGATATTACATATGGGAAGTGTCAGTCGCTAATTTCATGTAGTTCCATTATATAAAGGGGCGGGGGCCCTAGGGTAGTGGTTAGCACCGCTGCCTTTCACGCTGGAGTTCGGGGTTCGGTTCCCGGTCTCGGCGGTGTCTCCACGTGTTAAACGCAGTATTTTGGGGAGCCTCCGTGACCGAGAGGTGGCGTGCTCGCCCTCAGACCGTCAGGGTTCGATTTTCGAAGCCTGTGTCTGGAGGACAGTGTCATTTCATTCATCTCACCATCCTCAGGAGGTTCTTCTGGCCCAGTTCAGCCTATATGTGCACAAAGGTGGTCCAAAGCCCGATTCATTTCATGTCATTTCATTTTCTATTATATAAAAAATACACTGATCGGTAGAATAATTGACATGGATCTATCACCCCTGCTTTCTGCGCTTTTAGCCTATTAATATGTTCAAAAGTCGTTTGATAGTGACGAGATGGTAGACTCATTTTAATTTTGCTTTTAAAATAACTTTTTAAATCGAAATTCCACCACGTACATCTTTTGCTACATTATTGACCCCATTTTAATGATATTGTGTCATATTCCATCTGTCCGTGATATAATTGTATATATGTATGTATTCCCTATCTGTGAGGGTGTAATGAATAAATAAAAATGAAAATGAATCGGGCCACCTTTGTGCACATATAGGCTAAACTGAGCCAGGATAACCTCCTGAGGATGGTGAGATGATTGAGATGCCACTGTCCTCCAGACACAAAATTCGAGCCCTGGCGGTCTGAGGCCGAGCACGCTACCTCTCGGTCACGGAGGTTCCCCACAATACTGACTTTCACACGTGGATGGGGAAGAAACATTTTTTTGTTTTTTTCAAACCGCCGGGACCGGGAACCGAACCCCGAACTCTAGCGTGAAAGGCAGCGGTGCTAACCACTACCCCACTACTAAATTTCAAGAACATAATGTGTCTGTGGTGGACAAATGGGCGCCAAAGAATAGAGACGATTCCGTGGAAATAGTCAGATTTATTGTTCATGAGCCACTAATGGCATTTGTGATAATATGATGACATTTACATGTGCATCCCACAACATCACTTTTTGGACACATGACGATAACCTGATTTAGAAAAAGCATGTTCAGGAGAATACATTTAATTACTCTTCCTGATTGAAAACATCAATATTACTCTTCCTGATTGAAAACATCAATGGTGACACATTGTGTGGGTGGACTAGAAGCCAATTATAAACTCTTCTGTAGCAACAGTTGTTTTTAATCTGTTTTATTAGCAGATTAGTCATTTAATAAATATGAGTGCTTTTCAACCACTTAAGATTGTGGATCGCGGTAGCGAGACACAAGCTTAAGTGGTTGAAAATTTAAATAAGTAAGGGTTTATATGGGTTTGCCATATTAAGGAGTATAACCATAATAACACCCAACGCAATTAACATCATGAATTATATCAACCACTTTTTGGGAAAAAAAACAAATCATCTGGTTAAGTCAAACATTATTTTCAATGTGGTGTTGGAAGGAAATTTCAGTAAAAATTCTGTAAAGTATTCTAGACCTATAGACTGATTGAAAATTAAACAATATGTCGTACGTGGCTCTCAGAAACATGGTATATGCCAATTAATTTCCTGGGCATTCGTGGAAATATCACACACGCATAACAAGTACCATCCAATTATGGGAAATATCATTCTCATCTGGCGTAAAAAAACATATTTTGTCATAAAAAAACTTGAGTGAGTGAAAAACGTTCTGGATGTTGAACGACGTATTGTGCAGCGCAGAACGCCGGATTTAACACCAAGTCAATATGATGCAATGGATATATGGTCAACATTACTTTGAAAGACGTAGTTTAATTTAATGTGTGCTCCTAAACTTTTCTATGTGCTAACAATAAAGTAAATGTATTAGCGGGATGGACAACACGCAACCTTCCGATGAAATTATATATAATTTAAGGTTTATTTTCATCATTAAAGAACCTGTCCATGATACTACCCAAGGGATATAGCCACTGTTCAGCAACGGTGCTAATAAAGATCTCGCATCACTGATGTGGCCTCTGTAGGGTCTTATCCCTTTCAGGGCGGGAATCGACATGATATGTCAGAATCTGACGTCCGATTCTGACGTCTAAAGTCGATCCCCGCACTGTAAAAGTAAACATATTTCTAATGGCCTTAGATCCATCATACTAAGACAGTTATGATGCCTTAAAATTGACAAATCCCTTCTGGTCTTATAAAAAAATTCAGCGCTTCAAGGGTTAATCTGATCCACTTATAAAGAGACATTTTACATTAGGATGAATGGGGTCCAGCTCGACTGTGATTTGGAATGTCTGTGGTAATTGCTCATAGGCAAGATCAGAGCTATTTATTTATTGTGCTAGGCTCATTTTCTTTGAATTACATTCAAAATGTTTAAATCAGGGATGTTTAACCAATAAAGCACTAAATTAAATAATTTAAATTTCCACCCACTCGCCAGTTGTACCTCACTCCCGCGAATCACAACTTCAAGTGCGTGAAAATTACTCATATTTTTTAATTAGAGACCAAACATTTGCAAATCTTGATGTTTGAAAACTCATTTCATTCCCAGTAACAGTGATTTGATGGGCTAATAAAACAGATGATAAACGGCTATAGTCCTGCTCAGCGCTCTAACCCTTTCAATGCGGGGATCGACTTTAGACCTCAGAATCTGACGTCTATATACCTTAGATTCTGACGTCTAACGTCGATCCCAGCAATGAAAGAATAAACTATTTATAATTAAAAAATGTTGAATGAAGCGTATAGAGCTAATCAAGACATTTATGGTGATTTCAAATTTAAAAAAAAACGTTTTGTTTCTTGGTGTATATTAAAAATTCAGCGCATTAACCCTTAGAGCGCGGGGATCGACCGGCACTGTAAGTGTGAGAATATTTATAATGGCCGTAGACCCATAACATAGGTATTCAAATGAATCAGAAAGATCAGACTAAGACGTTTATGACGATTTTAAACTGAAAAAAGACCCTCTGGTCTCCAAGGTTTTCATAAAAGATGTCAGCGCTTTAAGGGTTACTGATTGACAAGTAAAATTATTTATCACTCAGGCAGTTGTTTTATTTCGTTCTCAATCAATTTCTAGGCAACAAATAGTGAAGATTCTTTACTATTTTTTTATGATCACGCGAAATGCTTACTATGGTAATCACATTGAAGACATTGAAACAGGCAGAATACAGAAGAGACGGAGGTCTAATTTGGAGAAATGTGTAACTATTTAATCATGCTTATATGCTTATGAGAAAGGAATTATTACATCATTGTGGGTAGAACACAGACACAATAAATTCATAATTTCATGTTTGAGGCTGGGCAATATACATAGGCCTATATGTATTAGTCGCTGCATCATGTCTTGGAGCGATTAAATTCGTTTGCCAATTTATTTCTTTTACATAGACATTATACTAGTGGCATACTATTAAAATCATGCAATTACATTTGCGGAGTCTTAGTTATAACAGACAGCTGCTCCTATTATTTATGCTACTGACATATTAGTCTCATTAGTCATGGGATAATAGTGATTCATAGATTATATGCAGATTTGATCGAGCTGAATGTGAAATAAGGACAGGAACAATAATTCACCAACTTTGTAACACAACATGCGCATAATCAGCACATTTATTACTAGAACATGTGGAAGCAGCAGCATGCTACCAGAAAAAAAACAGAATTTATATAGGAAGATAATATGCCTCGTTGATGATGTATGTGACACTGCTTGAAATGTAATAATTAATCCGTGTCCTTTAGTTATACATAATTATGCATTGTAATATATTATCACACAGAAAGAACAGCGAGCATTGTTTCTTTGTGTATTTCCAGTGACTCATGGAAGCACATTTTTTATATAAATTACCCATTTCGCAAAAAGTGTATTTATTTTATTACCAGATGCGGTGCATATCATTAGGATGTTTTAAAATGATTAGTTTACTGATGACAAATAAACTGCGCTTGAAAAAACAAAACCATGGTGTTTCATCACGTCAGACATGAATTTACCATTGTCATCTTCATCCACTACAAGCCGCGAATTGCTGTCGCAATGAATGAAATGAAATGAAAACTTCTATAGCGCCTAACTCCTCGGAGGGCCGAGGTCAGAGGCGCAATCCATCCTTATCAATTCCAAAGAAGAGTCGAGGGAAATAAGCATGGTCGTCATCAGGGAGCCGGGATGTAGAGGAGCTAGGGCGGAAAAGCCAGATCGAAGAAATGCGTTTTTAACAGTTTTCTGAAAGAGGAAATATTTTTAGCTACACGAAGGTGTGCAGGCAGTAAATTCCAGAGAATAGGACCAGAAACAGAAAAGGCACGCGCACCGAACTTAGTTCTGATACGTGGTACTTTGAGTTTATTTGTATTGTTTGATCGGAGATGTTTTACGGAGTCTGCAGAAAAAAGAAGGCTAGATAAATAAGATGGCTGACCATCATTGAGACAACGAAATACAAAAGTACATATTTTGAATTGTATTTTAAACTTGATTGGAAGCCAGTGTAATGATTTTAATAGAGGAATAGAGCGACTGAAACGAGGAGCCTTTGTCACAACCCTTGCTAAACAGTTCTGAACACGCTGTAATTTTTGTAGATCTTTAGCTGGAATTTCGTGTAATAAGGAGTTACAGTAGTCCAGGTTGCTTGTCACCAGTGCCACTGCAATTTGTTTTGCTAAAGCTAGACATGCTAGAGGTAGACTTTTTCTGATGCGTTTAAGATCTCTAATGTGATAAAAACAGGAACTGGACGCCTGTGAAATGTACTGACGAAAAAAAGACACCCAATTCCTTGCGGAATCTGCTGGATTCATCTCATTGTCCAGCACCGCAAAGGGGAAAAGGTTAATAAACTTCTCCTTCTGCGATTTCGAGCCAATGAGAAGAAACTCAGTCTTGCTAGGATTGAGTTTTAGTTTGGATTGAGCCATCCAAGCAGATACCCCGGTAATACAGCTCTGAAGCATCATTTTTAATGACTCAGTAGCTGTGTCACCTGTTAAGAAGATGTAAATTTGTGTATCATCGGCGTATAAGTGATGACTCAATCCATAACTTGAAATAATGGTGCTTGGAGGAGCGGTGTACAAACTGAAAAGCAGAGGGCCAAGTACAGAACCCTGCGGCACTCCATGCTCGAGCAAACTAGAGTCAGAAAAAGATGCTCGAATTGTGGTGGATTAAGATGACTTAAAGTGGGTGGCAATTGAAAAAAGATACTGTGATTATTAAACAGTTCAACGAAAATTTTCGTCTCAAAACCTAGGTTTTTGGAAATTAAGTAATACTTCAGAGAAGCAAAATGATGCTTTCGTGCATTGTATGAGTTTAACCCTTACAGCGCGGAAATCCACTTTAGTCGTCAGAATCTGACGTCTGTAGATGTCAAATTCTGACGCCTAAAGTCGATCCCCGCACTGTAAGAATACAAATATTTGTAATGGTCAAAGACTCATAACATAGGTATTCAAATTAATCGGGAAGAGCTAACTAAGCCATTTATGATGCTTTCAAACTAAAACAAACCCTTTGGTCTTCATGATTTATACAAAATAATTCAGCGCTTTAAAGGTTTAGAGGGTTAACCCGTCAAGCTCATCTGTCCTTCTGCACAACTAACACACGTTTAATCAATGAAAATATATACAGGATTAAATCCAGTGTAATCTACTACGCTTAAGAAGCACTGAGGCTTTTTTATATTTGTCGCACTCGGGCATGTCATTAAAAAACATTAATTCACAGCAATTCACTGAATGAATGTTATTAGCACTGAAACCCGAGGGTCTAAAGTGCTAAAGCCATAATTATCACCATATCAGAGGGCGTTCTCTATAGTAGGTTAGCGGGATTTTACTTGACCGTAATATCGCATATCAGCCCCTCCTCTTAACTATTCAGGCATCTCATTTTCGATTGGGGTCATAGACTGATAGAGCTAACCTCGATATCGATTGCGTACCCTTGCGGGCGCGGTTGATAATGGATTGTACACCCGAGTAGCACAAACTACTACAAAGGTGTAGGAGTTACAGGGGAAGGGGACTAGCTCTACAGATAGACCTTCTCAACCCTTATTAGGCTAGCTAGTCCCAGAGGGGTGGCAGCAATCAATGAATAAAAACACAATTGCTATCCACATCTAGTCTGTGGTTTGAAAGAACGTAGAATCACACAGTTCATGTAACTTGTTGGTCTAAATGTATGAAAACAAGTCATGTGGTGGTAATAGTAGTAACTTGATCTAAGAGGGCTGCTGTTGATTATGACGGGCTGTTAGACATTGATTCAAGCTGCTAAAAGAGCTCAACACTCTCTCAAATCATGTTATCGTTATATTAGTTGTGCTCTTTACTCAGACATGCTGATAACTTCAGTGGACTTGTCAATACGTGAGGTTAATTCTTGAAGCGCCTGAAATATTATTGTATAAACCATGTAGACCAAAAGGGTTTTTTCAATTTGAAATCACCATGAATGTCTTAGTTAGCTCTTTCTGTTTCATTCGAATACCTATGTTATGGGTCTACGGCTATTAGAAATATTTTACTCTTTCAGTGCGGGAATTGACTTTAGACGTCAGATTCTGACGTCTAGAGTCGATTCCCGCGCTGTAATGGTTAATCCTGCTGCCTATAATCACGGCTGAGAAACGGGTTCACACCTAGATCAATAGACACAGGTCATAATGGTCTGCAAAACTGTCATGTTGTCCCGAGTGATAAAACATATAGTCTTTGTGGCTGATGTTTTGTTGGGAAAAACATCGTTAGGATTACAAAACAAATAGGCCGACACTGCAGTACATCGCATCATTTTTCAACATAAATCTGCAAGAAGGGTTCGATGAGATTTGAAGTTCCAGCGGTCGATTACTGACGTCAGAATCTGATGTCTGTAGACGTCAGATTCTGACGTTTAAAGACGATCCTCGCACCGTAAGAGTAAACTATTTATAGTGTTCGTAGACCCATAACATAAGTATTCAAATGAAGCGGAAAGAGCTAACTAAGACAATTATGATGATTTCAAATTGAAAAAAACATTTGCTCCCCTCGGTTTATGCAAAAAAGTCAGCGCTTTAAAAGATCAAGGGTGAACGCACAGGGACATATCTCACTAAACATCTTATAAGATTGAGATTATCCAAAATTTCTCTTATTTTCTTTAGAATAGTTAAGATGCTCGCCAGAGAGGGACATGGCGCAATGGTTAGAGCGCAGAGCTTTGCCAATGTCGCTGCCTGCCGTGCGGTTTCGAAGCCCGCTTGGTGCAGGGTTTTCAGAGAAATATCATGTTTCTCTTCCCTCAATATTGGGGCATTGTTTTGATGGTGTGTCCTTGGACAAGGCACTTAACCCTCAAATGCTTCACTTGACTCAGGTGAAAATGAGTACCTGGTAGGACAGAGATGGCAATGTGCATGATAAGTTCAATGCACCGAAATGGCTGCAGGGCTGCATGCTCTCCGTGAAGTTGAGCTGGCACACGAATGAGCAGGTCCAGTGACCCGGGGGTAAGAAGTAAAAAATCGGATGAAATACTTGATATCAGACTATAAACCTTCACCTTTACCATTTTTTTACCTTGTACTTCGCTAATGGAAATGAGATAAATTTAAATTATTTTAATCATGACTATGACAGAACTAACCAGTAGCGCTGGTTTTTCGACGATTTCTCCGTCAATTATCAACCGATTTCAATGAAATGTGGTAAAAATCATATTTTTTACAGAATCCCAAATCCGTCAATTTCGTAAAAACGGGTTGGTTCGCATTGGAGGAGTCTGGCGCTGAGGAAGGAATCAGAAAGAATTGACTTGCACTGACTCGACGCAACACGGTACAGATACGGTTGTCTTTGCTTGTCGTGCTGAATCGTTGCTATTTACGGCCTGGAGATACGATGCCGTACAATTTACATCACGAACTACAAAGGACAGCTACGGATTGCAACGTTGCGCAACGATGGAGTGAGACGAGATACGAATAAGGTAGATCCCAATGGGAATGACGGCGATTCACGATAAATTTATGCGAGCCAGGACGTTACCAATACAATGCAGGACGAATGAGGTAGATGCACATAGCGGTAATAATATAAATAGGGCCTTCGACTTTTATATCATTTCAGTGTTGCCTGGGCAGACTATGATGATCATTGTGTTTTAAATAATGGCCAAAACTCACACAAATTGCAACAGAATTTCTGACTGTTGTTTCCTACTCATAAATATGTCTCCTATAAATTCAAAACGTCTCAAGAGATTCGAGTGACGGAAAGTATTTTCAAACACCGTTTATTAACTATACCCTTTCAATATATTCGACTATTTTTATGGTGCGATGACGAGCCCCTTCTAGCAGTGTTATGTACGTATTTTAATAGAAAACTTGGTGCGATGTTATTATTGAGATTATCAGTGCCCTCTTAAAAGACTATATTATTTATTCTCATTATAGGCTCACGAGTAATTATACCAACAACAACTTAATTTGTACAGATTGATAAAAATATATATTTAATTTTTTTTTTTAATATATATTAATTTTGCTCCAAGTCGAAAAACATATACATAAATGATACAAAAATAGGCCTATAGATGTATATGGTTACAACACTTACAACAGTTATTATAGGCTTGCATTTAGTGTGATGACTAAATGAAAACGTATAATAACTGAATCGTTGGATATTATGCATACTGATATTCAGCACTGATATGTTTTAAAATATATTTTTTAGGCTATGAAGTGGAATTTTTTGGGGGCAATTTAAATATCGACAGGATTAAAAATCAGAGAAATAACTGGGTACTAAGATAGTGACTGTTGCTGCCAAAGGCGACTTTAAGCACTATGTAATACTGAAACTCCATAATGTATCTCTCTAAATATATTTTTTTCTTGACCCACTCTATTTTTCAACTTCTAGTTGACAGTTGTCGTCGTCTTCTTCTGCGACATCACATTTGTTCAGCAACGTTATATGTGACGTGTTTCTGTCACTCCGCTTTCTGGTCTCTGTTGTTTTTCTTTGTATATTTTTTTAATTGTTTTCATTTGCGGTAATATTTTTATATTATATATATAATATCACTATATGATGATACAATATCCCTCTGTCTGTCAAGCAATTTGCCTCATTGTTCTATTAATTTTCTTTTATTAGTGTTGTTACAATTTATTTCCGGTACTGTTTTCGTTTTATTTCCCATACTGTGGTTGCAATCATTACTCTTTCTACCAAAGCTCATTCTTAATTTCTACTATGTACCCCTCTTTGTTACCTTTACTATATTCGCTGATGAGTCTCATTTTTTTTTGTATTCTACTTCCTTCCATGATTAAAAGTCATATCTATCATTATATAGCTTCTTCTGTGACACTAGTTTTTCTTATGGGAAACCGTTACTGATCTATATTTATGAACCGATTCGTATACAAATTCCGTCTTTTAAAAATGTCATAACAAAATTCTAATTGAATAAATTTGATAAGATTAACCTCGAATGATGGTACTATAATTTTTAATATAATATAACACAGCACTAAAATTGGGCGAAGATGATGTTAATTGATGGACAAAGAAGACTGGCGATAAGACACGGATGAGCGCGACATTCTGTAGCCAACAGCTCATCCCTAATGAATCGCACTTGTCCGTTCCAGGTCGTATCAGTTCGTACTGGTCCGTTCCAGGTCGTATCAGTTTGCACTGGCCCGAGTTGCATTCTACTTGAGTCATATTGGTTCGTATCAGTTTGCAAGCTTATTCGCATTAGATCGTATTGATTCGTACAACATTTCGTATTAGTTCGTGTCAACCCGTTCTGATTTGTATTGGTTCTAGTTCATTACTCTTAGTTCTACTTGGTTCTCCGTCATTCGCAATTTGAACCGTATTGATTCTAGTTGGTTCGTTGTTCAATAAATTATTCACCTCAGGAGCATTTTATTCTCCATGCGCACTCGCATCCGTATTGCACATATCTCCAGCATTCGTACTGGATCGCCAGTGGATTCGCGACAGTGTGACTGGGGTATACATAAATGTGTCACCACGGCGACGATCGATCTACAACAAACATTACATTGTGAGACATTAAATAATTTACCTTAGCGGGATAAGGGTAACATGTTGTAGCAGTCACATGATCACTATGAACGTGAAAAAGCACCAAAAGGGACGGGTGTTCCCCGAAACTGGTGTACATATTTTCACAACCTACTAAAAAGAATAATATTAATGTTTCTGTTATATTTTTGCACATATGTTTGTAATAGAAATGAACATAGTCAATCATAATAACCAGACCAACCCAGCAGACACAAAAACAATTGCATAGCATTTGTACAAATTTGGACCAACTTAGAAGACGTTGGACCGGCGTTGTACAAATGTTATACAAATGTTTTGTGTTTGCTGGGAAGATTTTTTTTTGAGCTTCTGCCTCCCACCTTCTAACGTTATTATCTCCTATCTTCTCTTATTTTGTATAATATGACATAAAATTCGCCAGTCATAATCCTTAACAGGTTAGAATAAGTGACAGTTCCCAGTAATCACGCTTTGAAACGGGACCTTCTGGTGCATGCCAGCGGCTTGCCGGACATCTCACATCCCGTTGTCAGGGATCATGTGCACATACAGCAGCAAATATCACACGTTTAACCAGTGTTGGTATAATGTTGTGCCGGCTTCACGGACGGTGACCAACACTTCTTTATCGTCTCGCGTATGCTGGACTAAAACATCCCAGACACTATGAGATGCCGTGCTCGACTGTAGGACAGCAAGCTGGGCTCCAGAGTGGGCGACAGTCTTGGCCTTGTGAGAGGCGGCTTCAGTGGGAGCATGGGGATAGTAGATCCGACAGTATACCTCCGTGTAAAGCCAGCAGATACTACCTTTTGGTTTCACAGAACAGCACAACATAGCTGAGGCAAACAACTATAACTACTTACTTATTTGTAAATAACAGGGTTCGTGAGAAAAGGGGACGTGGCGCATTGGTAGAGCGCCTGACTGCCTCTCCCCAGTCATGCATGCGTCCCGGTCTCGAACCCCACTTATGCTGTGTGGGTTATTCAGAGAAATAATCTTGTTTCTCTTTTCTCAATGTTACTAGGCGATCACGTCAATGGCGGCCGCATCGAGTTAAGGTTGATGCCAGTGTATAGACGTTAAGTTCATGCAGGGCCACGCGCTGCGCCCTCCTTCACAATATGGTCTGTACATCTAAGCAAGGATACAATTGAAGGACTTTCAAGGACAACAATAACATATCAAGGACAATAATTGAAACAAAAAAACCAACATTAATACAGACTTATTTAATAGTGTCACAGCAAAGCTGCCCACAAACAGTTCTATGAAATCTCACATAGATAATAATACATATCACCTTGGTATTAGCCGATGTGAATCTTTTGTCAAAATTCAAGGACTTCCAAGTACATATCCCATTCTTAAAGCTCGTTCAAGGCCCGGCATAGTTTTTGTACTTGCAAGGTTCAAACACGTGTACGAACCATAAACCTGCAAACACGAAATGTTGACGCAATGATGTGTCCGTCTTCTACTACGCAGGACCGATATTGACCCAACATTGGCTCAATATGTCTCTTTCCTGGGGTAGCACCCCAGTCATGAACATAAATATACACATGACATACACAGGCAACAGCAACAACTATAGTAAATGATTGCTTGAAAAACAAATAAGTAACTGCTTCTTTTTCAAGTAAGCAGTTCCTGTTTCTCGTCTCCTCACTCACTGCTTTAAGCAATGTCGCTCAGTTATAGGCCTAAATACCAAGGCTATGGTTGTCGTGTCGTTTTGACGTCTCCACACGGCATCAATGCTGGCATGACACCTCGCACACAGGATGAGGCTTCACACTCTCCAGCCTCCGTACGTGTAAAATAATGCAATCAAGACAATTCAATCACCAAACTGGTAAAATAACCATCCATGGGGGGCGTACGATAAAGTAAAACAATTTTGAAATTCTATGTTTTAATATTAACTATTGACTAGAAAAAAATGAATAGAACTACAAACATAAGTGGACCTACATGTATTGCACAATGCATTGCTAAATTATGGAAAAAAACAGCAGAAAAAAGGCAAAAAAAATATAAATTGATATTTACTCGCAGTTTTTATTGGCTATACTACATGGGAAAGTTCAACTCCGCTATCCGTTTCTTCATTTGTCATTTTATATGATGATTGAATTCCAGAAAATTGCCATATTTCGTGAAAGGGCATCGTTTTGAACATGGGACAGGAGTGTGTGTGTGTGTGTGTGTGTGGGGGGGGGGGGGGGGGGGGTGATTACAGTAAATGACAGACCTGTAAACGCTATGCTATCACAACAAATACGAGAAGTTGGTCCGATCTTGACCCAACACAGCTATTTTTGTGTTATTTTGCTTCGGGACACAATTATCATAGTGACTTGATGTTACTCTAAATCAGCACAGTTAACGCTAAAAGTGAATGCTTGGCTTTAATCAATTCTGCCTCATCAGTTAAACCTTTGTCCTTTCATATAAACATGGCTAAGCTAAAATTGCTGCCCGCCAAAAACGAAAAATTGACTTATGTTGAATTAAGGTTGGCCCAGCGTCAAAGATGCTGGACCAACCATAAATAAACATTGCTTTATTACCTCTTGTTTGTGGGGAAACCAGCTTACACAATTTTTATTACAAGGTGGACTGCCTACTTCATTATATTCGCTATGACTAACATACTATTACACTCAATCCCTAATTGTTGAACCAATAGAAAAGCATCCATGCAACAATCAACCAATAATCTGTCGTGCAAAGCCAAAAGGCAGTATCTGCTTACTTTACAAATAAGCAGATACTGCCATTTGGCTTTGCATGGCAGTAATGTCCTCCCAGTACTGGGCCCAAATGTATGACGTCATATAATTAGGCCGTCGTGGCGACGGCCCAAGTATTCGGCCCCCATACTGAAAGGGTTAACGCGCTGAATGTTACGTAATTAAAGACACCACTCTGTGGACTACTCCAGAAATTTGTTTGCAAAATCTTGTTGACAGGACTCCGGTTATACTTAGTTTGTTTTAACCACAAGGCCTCAGTTTCACCAACTTGATCAGCTGAGTCACTGTGGACATACGTTAGTCTTATACTTCTTCCCTGATTGGTTGAGACTTGGTCACGTGTTGATAGTTAAGACAACGTTTTGACCTAAGTCGGTTGGTGAATCCAAAGCCCGATGCACGAACCATGAAATATACACTTGAAAAGAAAGTTATGATTTTTACATCGAAATAGCTGCCGAGGTCTTAATCTCTAATGTACATCATGATCCAGTACACACTAGGACTCAGACCCCCCGGTGAGATGAAGTTCATCAAGTGATGAACGTTGATGAATGTTCATGACCATTCATGAACATTCATTATAGGTTCATCAAGCCAGTTCATGAATTGTGTCCATGAACTGTTCATCAAAAACAGTTCATGACAAGTCATGAATATTAATGACCTCTTGATGAACTAATGTTGTTCATGATTTATTTCATGAAGTTCATAAAGAGAGTTTCATGAACAGTCATGAATTTTTATGAACTTGGTAGGATCAATTCAGTTCATGGCTTGTTCATAAAAGTTCATGAGAGAGTTTCATGAACTTTGATGAATTATTATGAACTTGATATATCTTAATTCGGTTCATGGCTAGTTCAAGAAAGTTCATGAGGGACTGTTTCATTAACTGTGATGAATTGTTATGAACTTAGCCTCATTATTTAGTTCGCGGTTGTTCGCTAAAGTTCATCACTTTGATGAATTATTATGACCTTGAATTTTTTTAATTCGGTGTTATGGCTAGATCATGAAATACATGTGGGACAGTTTCATAACTAATTAATTAGCAAATTGATACTTTCTGAGTTGGATTATCAACCCGAGAATACATATTATTTTAAAATAATTAATTTCTCAGTTTTCTGTTCATTTCTGTCTAATACTGTCAGAGAGGCGATTTCTTTTTTAATTAACAAAATGAAACGTAATTAGCTTGCTGTGTTTAGGTAAGAAGTAACCTTACACAAATATAATCTCTAATCAAAATACTATATGCATTTTAAAGGTCAAAAGACTTGAAAGTTAATAAATTTTCATGAACAATTCGTGAACATTCATGAGCACTAACACGAACTAAGTTTGTGAAACATCATGAACTCAGTTTAAGTGTCGTCGGGTTATCTGGTTCATTATTGGACCACCTGAGTTTTTGGTCGTTCATGAACAACATCAATTTCATGAACATTAGGCTCTGAACTTCAGGTTGACAGTTCATGACTTTTTTTGAACGTCTCATTTGTTGTTCAGGAACATTCGTGAATAGTTGATGAACACATTTAATAACCGTTCTTGATTGTTCATTGACTATCTGGTTCATGAATTATTTTAGTGTATGGCCGTTCATGTACTAGGTTGACAGTTCATGAATATCATGAATGACTCATTTGTTGTTCAGGAACATTCATGAATAGTTCATATTCATTAACTATCTGGTTCATAAACAAGTTTAATGAACGTTCATGAATGTTCATTAACTATCTGGTTCATGACTGGTTCATGAATTCTCTGAGTTCATGACCGTTCATGAACAACCCATGTTCATGAACAAAGTGAGAGTTTATGAGCAGAATAAGTTCATTGACGCATGAACTTTCATGAAAGTCTCATATGTTGTTCAAGAATATTCATGAACCGTTCATGAACACGTTGATGAACGTTAATGAACGTTCATAGTGTTTTGTTCACGAACATTCATGAACTATTCGTGAATGTTCATGAACAGTTCATCTTCATCTCACCGGGGTGTAAGGCTGCACACTTTGCCTGTTGCAAGCTCTCACTGGATAATTACTGCTTGTAGTAGGACCTGTATAATGTGGCGGTGCAGATCTGCTGTGTTTATGTTGCGTTGTGGTGAATTGATGAGTTTAATGTTTGATAGCTAGTAAAAGCTCAGTCTGCACTAATTGTTACGAACATGTTGTAGAGGGCGAGATCTTTCCAACTATGCAACATTTAATGCTCGGCAAAACATGCATATAAACATGATATATTTACCCAAAGTTGGTTTGAGGCTGGCCCATCGTCTACGACGCTGGCCCAACATCAAGCCAAAATTGGGTCAAAGTCTTGTTTTCACCGCGGTACTATTCTAGTTATTATGCCTAATTTTTAATATAGATCGGTGTTTCCGCAAGTCTGTCCACTAAACACGATACATTGATGCGCCTGTTGTTGGGTCATCGTCTACGCCAAGGCCAGGCTTCTCCTATGTCGCAGCCCAGCCTTGCTGTGAGAAGATGACGGTGAGATATCTGGTCACTCTCTGTATAGATGGTAGTACTGACATGATCACGTGACATGGCTGATCTCTGGGGACTGTCACATGACCCGGGTCACTTTGTGTCAGCTGATCTCTGTCGCGTGTTTATATTAACGGACGGTTCAGTTTGTGGCTGATATTAAGAGAGGGTCAGTTTGTCATATCAGCCTGAGATTCCCCAATCCGGCTTCTGTGTTATGAATTCAGCGATGCTATCACGTGTATTGTACATGTTATAATCTATTCTTGGTCGATGGAAATGTAGGAAAACATTGCAATAAGGAGTCTTGTTGTTATGTTAGCGCAATGGGTTGTTGCAGGGTTGCAGAAGGTGATTAGAAATTATTAACTGTTGAACCGCCGGTATCGATTATAATCTTTTTTTTTTACATTTTTTATTAGCACATTTACACATCAGCTTTTTAACATCTTAAAGAGAATACGTGACATCAATCAGTAAGATTTGAAAATGGTCGACCCCCATTTTGGCAAATCTGAATAATTTTCAATCACTTGAACTTGTGGATCGCGTCAGCGACACAACCTCAAGTTGGCGAAGATTATAATTGAGTAATTTGGCGGTTAAAGGGGTAAGTGGTGATTTTTTGTGCCTTTCTATTATCTAACTGTCTCGAAGAGCGGAAATATTTGTAAATAAGGTTTTTCCAGTAAATAACAAGTTAAGAGAACTAGATTGACTGGGCCTCCACATCTTGTACAACCAAAGTTAGACCCAGGCGGAGCGGAGAGCTCTTTTGTGTGCCGTATGTATACGACTTGATAGATGCGCCACCAACGCTTGGGGGTCTTCAGAAAAAAACCTTCAATACAACCTTTACAATCTCACTGCGCTGCGTGGTAAAATATTGAAGGTTTTCATCAAAAAACAACTGCTGGGAACCTCTAGTTTTCAGTGTGTTCTGAACATGCCGCGCACTGTATGGGAAAATATCTTTCTCCAGTTGGGACAAGTTGTAAGGCATGGATAATCTGAAATCACAGCGAGTCCGCATGACCTACCTTATCAACCATGTCTTAACATCTCAGTATATATGCATGTGGGATGATTACGGTATGAAATAGTAAAAAGCAAGACAAGATAAATCTGTAACGCTGTTGCCTCGAGTTGTGTGTGAGATACGTGTTGATCGCGCCTCCAAGATGAATGAAATAGTGATAAACATGTGGTTTCCTACCAATGTTGGGTTGGTATAAACATATTTATTTGGATTTCCAAGTTGCACATGTTCTATATAGTACAAATGATCTCGTTGGGTTAATTTTGGGCCATCGTCTTCGACGCTGCCCCAACAGTAAAGCACCATTGTACAACGCCTCGTGTTCTCATGGCTTAAACAGACACGAAACATTGCCTCAATGCTGGATTGATGTTGACCCACAGTCCAAGATGCGGTCCAAAATGAACCCACCATCTGGTGCTTGCAGAATTCAACTTACCTTGAGCGAAGCTGTTGAATTTGCAGAAGAACGCTCCCAGTACCCATCCTTCAGTGAGGTGATCCACCAGATGCACCCAGGTGCAGGAGAGTGTGATCAGCAGGTCAGAAACGGCGAGGTTCACGATGTAGAAGTTAGTGGTAGTCCACATCCTCTTGTTGCGCCATACCGTGACAATAACAGCGACGTTACCCAGCAACGCCACCAGGATCAAGGGTACGTAAAACGCCGCCTTGACACCCACCTCCCACGTCGGTTTCGGGATGATCGGTACCGGATATGTGTGGTTGCGCATGTCCTCGTACAAGGGGTCATGGTTGACATCCGGCATTTCCGGTCCAGGGTAATCTCCAATGACGTCATAACCTGGATGACCTTCACCTGTGCTATCCAGAAGGACAATAGAGTTGTTAAATAGCTGTACGGCCATATTGAATGTCAGGATTATCACCAGGATAATAGCTCTATAAATAAGTCATCAACGTCAAATGTCGACAGAAATGTGAGCTCACAAATCTCAGCTTCTGTAGGTTGTGTCAGCATTAATGGACGACATCCTGAAGTAGTAATCCCTCCTTATTCGCTAGGTGGCCTTGTAAAATATGTACTGCTAATGACGTGCACTCATAAAATGATCCCGCCAAGTGATCTATCTCTTTATGATGACGTTATACTATCCACGACCAAGATTTATCAGCTCTCCTGGATGAGTAGCGATTGACTGGCATCAGGCAGAAACATTGCTTAAAACTTTGGTTGAAGAACATAGAATAGTTCTGGTTGATTGAATATGATCAGGTGACACCTCATGTGTAGATGTCTCACCTGGTTTTCTCACAAATCACAGTTCTTGAAACCATTATATACTTGGTTTGTTGTTAGTCTTCTCACATTGCCTGGTGTTAGTTCTGATAGACTCTCACTCAGGTGGCAATAGCTCTCCTTATATATGTGGCCTGGCCACACTTAGTCACCTGGTATAGTCACACCCACAAACACCTGAAAAATCAAAAGCAACCAGAACATAAAAAGGTACGCCTACACACAGCATTACCAGCAAAACTCTTTGAATCAATGTTGGTTTAATGTTTGACCAGCGTCGCAGATGATTGGCCAACATTAAACCAACATTGGTTTGATGCATTTTATTTACTGGAAAATAACCTTCGAGCAATTTGTTTGCTTCTCGTTTTAAACTTTGAAGCTAAATATGGCATCAATCACAATAGACAAAGAATTTTGAAAACAAATCCTTTCTGGCGATGCGAAAATACATAATATTAAAAAACGTAGTTTCATGCGAATGTAAAGAATCCCGTGGAACCAACATTAAATTAGCAATGTGAATAGAAAATCAGACTTTTTATCGAGTTTTTTAATATTTTCAGATGAATTCGTCTGATTGAAAACACATTAACATTTACATAATACTAGCTGAAACGTTTTTCGCGGTGACGTGGATGATTTACTGAAAAAATAGTAGCAAACTAAAGCGAGAAGAAAAATAAAAACAGTTCTGTGGCTCATGGTTACTTATATAATCATACCGTAATAAAACATCCGCTGTAATTGGATAGCTGATTCTATTTTTGTCATTTGAACATATTCAATAGCAATCAGATAATGGATGCTATGCTACGCTATGATTGCTGATTTTACAGTAGAATTGCGCCTTGCACTGTGACATGTAAATGGACTAAAGTGCACATTGGGTACTTGATATGACAATCCACATGCTCCAGACACCAGACCATTTTGTGTTTAGTGGCTTACAAACCATTAGACCAGCTTCTTTAGTCCACACATGGGACCTTCCCTTCATAACCCTCCATACTAAAATCTCTGAATGTCCACCAGCCCACCTACAGCCACCCACACCCACCCACACCCACCCACAGCCTCTCACAGTCAGCTCAGCAGGATCAATCGCTCACTACACGATTTCTAAAACTCTAAGCCCCCTTTGCTTATAAACAGATAAATCACAAACATTTATGTAAAATAACAATATTCGAAGATATCGAGTAAAGCGCGAAAAAATCCATTCGTATGTCGTAGTGTGTACTACCAAAACATGTCAAATGACAACTTACTTAAACTTGTTTGGCTAACTATTCGTTTGCAAAAAAAATTGAAGGCGCCAATAATTGTATGACTAGTACCAGAAACTTCGAGGGTGATCATACTAATTTTTGATAAGTCAAAAAATGTACTCTGCGCTGCTAATTCAAAAGGCGGTATAACTATTTGTGCTGTTACTGCCTTCTGGGCTTTTCATCATTGAGCTGGACGTCTGTAGAACCGTATAGTGTAACCAGCCATAATAAAAAGCGTAATTTGTAACCGGCATTAACGTATAATGTAACCAGTCTATAAATGTAGCAGATTATATTATACAACGCTGAAATATTGTTGTGTAAACCATGGAGATCGAAGGGTTATTTTCAATTTAAATTTATCTTAAAGGTGATCTATCACCCCTTATATGGTATGAATAATTATGTCTTTATATGGGGTGCTTGGCTATCATGTGACCCTCTCAGAGAGTCACATGATAGCCAATCACCTCCATATAAGGAAACACTTGTGCACCATCTTGTGGCGACTTTGATTTATTTGTCACAAAATTATTCATACTATATAAGGGGTGATAGATCACCTTTAAATGTCTTAGTTAGCTCTTTCTGCTTCATTTGAATATCTATGATATGGTTTTGCGGCCATTATAAATATTCTTTCATTATTTCCCTCTTTCAGTGCGGGGATCGACTTTGGACGTCTAAAGGCGGTCACCGTGCTGAAAGGACTGAGCCTGTTGGTCATTCTGTATAGGATAAAGCCCGAGGAGCTCTACATTCTTAGCTGTGGAAAAGGCCGAGGCTGAAGGCCGAGGCCTTTTCCACAGCTAAGAATGTAGAGCTCCGAGGGTTTTAACTGACTTAAAACACATCCGACCATAATGAGGATCCCTTATAATCAACAGCACAGTCACACCTGACTGATTATAGCACCATAGGCCTACCACGATAATTGATCTGTAATTGATCAACAAAAACTCTCCATTCCCGGCTTAAAATGTAGTGGTCGGACAAAGAAAAAAATCTAGTGGTGTGTTTTAAGTCAGGTTATCAGTGCTTCTCAGGGAGTACTCGCTGGCTGACCATCATATCGCGGTCTGGGGCGGGGGGATAATTTTAGTTAGCACTCTCAAGGGATTAGGATTTATAGTGTCCACGTCAACATTGGTTATTCTAGGGTAACCTATTCCGTGTCTCACGAGTAGTATGTCATTTCGTATCTATACATCAATCAATCAATCGTGTATTTTTTAAATAAATTTATATAGATTTAAAACATAAAAAAGCAAAAAAAATCTCATGGGAGAATGCAACAATAATGGAAATTAAAAATGTAAAATATATAAAGTAACAAAAAAACATATTTATAATGTCTGGTTGATTAATGATATATAAAGTGTATACGGAACAATTAAATCTACTTAGTGGAATAATAGCATTTTTTCTGCTATGTAGGTTTAAACTTGGACAAGAAAAGTGAGCGTGTTGTTTTACCGCTTGTTCTGTTCAATTGCTTGTGCGTATTTTTCATTCATTGGAAGCTGGAATTGCTATCGCAATTTCCAGCTTCAAATGAATGAAAAATAATGCTATTTATGAAAAATAGACATCTCCCGAATTGAATTTCTTTATTAACTGAGCAACTACCACAGAATATGTTACCAATTTTAGTGGTATTTCATATAGTCTGAAATTAGCTTGAAACGTATATACACGGTTCATGCAGCACAAAGGTTAGAATCGTGCAGGCATATTCTTTTGGCAGTCTACGCCCGGCTGCTGCAGTTTTACCATCGATAAATGACCTTCTCGAACATGAAAAGACGATATAAGGAGATGAGGTTTTCTGAGTGAAAAGTGACGACACCCACGTGATCCACATGAAGCCGTCCATCTTTCCTGAACCCTTTCACTGCGGGGACCGACTTTAGCCGTCAGATTCTGACGTCTGAAGTCGATCCCCGCATAAACCTTTTGACCGCCGGTGCCGATTATACTCGTTTTTTTACATTTTGTATTAGCAGGTACCATATCAGCTTTCAAACATATTGAAGATAAAATGTGACAATAATCAGCAAGATTTGAAAATAGTCCACATCCATTTTGTCAAATCTGAATAATTTTCACTCACTTGAAGTTGTGGATCGCGTCAGCGAGACACAAGTTCAAGTGGGGGAAAATTCAAATTGAATAATTTAGCGGTTAAAGGATTAAAAAAATTAAAAATATTTTATAATAGCTCTAGACCTATAATATAGGTATTCAAATGAAGCAGGAAGTGCTGACTAAGGCATTTATGATGACTTCAAATTGACAACACCTCATGGTTTATGCAAAAATATTTCAGCATTGTAAGGGTAACTAGTCTTTTCAGCTTTGCCAGTTGTGATTGCCTTCTCTATTTTTTCATATTTGTCTTTGTAGAATAATAATTTACCCAAGTTATCATGTATCAGTGATTTGGCGTGCATACAAATATGACTAATAGAAACCAGAAATGCCAAATCTACTTGTATCGTCATCCACCGATATAAGATATCATTTGAAAGGCTCGAGCGTTTGCTTTAAAAAATACAGCACGGTATGAATATGAAAGATATCCATGGTAATCCATTAGGAAGACTCAGGAATATAATTACTTAGACCATGGCTAGTCGGGGTTGAAATACAGCTCTTGCATATATTTTGAATGTTTAAAGTATTGTGCAATTAATGAATCGAATAATTTTACAAGTTTACAGTGATGTACAGCTGGTACTGTTACCCAGGTACCAAGGTATCATTCAGCAAAGTCAACAATATTAGTGTTGACTATTTTCAAGAGCCATTGTATTTATTAATATTTCCATCTGAATTAGATCTTGTAAATGTCAATTTAATTTCTTAAAAAATACTTGGTAATAGATAGGGGACACCGGGGCTAGTTTGAGCAAAATTTTGAAAAAATCATTAAGTTAGGAAGCTGATATTTCTATCCGAAAGTATTCAAGTATAGATACTTTTTTAGCATACATTATTCTCAAATTGAAAACAAAGTAGAATCAGAAAAACATGTTAAGTTAGATTTTTCACTGTTCGAACAAACCCCACACCTGTGGTTAGTTCGAACATGGGATGGGGTTTGCCTGAACATTGTTGGATGTACCAAATATTTTTGGGGTTAGTCTGAACAGTCGAACTAACCCAATTTCATTTGTTTTTTGTTCGAACAAACCCCAAATGGACGTATTTAATTTTTTTCTATATATTTAGAACTAACATCATAGAAGACAACCTAACATGTATAAATGATTTTTAACTTTAGTTAGGGTAATACAATTATAGGACTTGAAATTGTCAGGTTCAATGGCAACCATGAAGCAAAATAATACTTTGTGCGATAGCAAAAAAATACTTTTGCCCCCTCAAAATGAAAAAGTGCTTTTACTTCTTCATAATTGGTTTTGAAAAACCTTACATCAAGAAATCAAGGGTACTGATACAGTCCTTCACTAGGAAGCTGCACAGAACGAAAATACATTTACTGTCAGAATTATGGGCACTGTTCTGACTAACCCCTGTGCGAACTAGCCCCGGTCTCCCCTATAGTTAAGTTAATGCAATGGATAAGCTGCAGGGTTTTGAAACTTGACCGGTGTATCAGTGAAGGTTTATTTTTAACATTTGGGAAAATATTATTATATTTAGTCCCTGGTTGACGCTATATTATTATGTATTATAAACGTTATTGGTGTGTTTAGCAAGTAAATCATTTAATATGTTGCAGTTGGCTGGGGTTTTTTTGTGAGCCATCTAAAATTGGCATGATGATTTATTTTAACATGTCACTATAATAAAACTATAAAATATAGTATAGGAAATAGTTGTACAATTTAATCTTATTAAGTGTGTTTTTTATAATATTTTAATCAAACGAAAATTAGTCTCTAGTGATTAATTATTAAATGTTTTATCCATAATTTTATACATTAAAAAACCTTTCCTATCATTAATTACCTTATAAATTTACTCTCCGATTGTAAAAAAATATATTTATTTTTGGGTTAATCAAGGTAATTAACATTTTACTATTACAAGGTGTTTTTCTTTTTCAGACTAATCTTTGTTTCTTTCCTTGCTTCGGTTTTGTAGCGTGACAATTTTTATAGCATAAGAAGCGAGTATCCCAGCAATTACCAACCTTTAAATTAATGTTATTTTGAAGTTGGCCCACCATCTACGACGCTGGCCCAACGTCAAAACAACGTCGTGTATCTTGTTCGCTGGGTATATTCCCATAGTGTGTGTCAATGAGCAATGAAGATCACAGGAGTGTACGGTAACGGTAGCTTCCTCCCCAGCCCAGGTGTTTTACCCTTACAGTGCGGGGATCGACTTTAATCGTCAGAATCTGACGTCTACAGACGCGGGGATCGACATCAGTCGTCAGAATCTGACGTCTGTAGACGTCAGATCCTGACGACTAAAGTCGAACCCCGCACTGTAAGAGTAAAAATATTTATAATGGTCGTAATCCCATAACATAGGTATTCAAATGAATCGAAAAGACCCAACTAAGACATTTATGATGATTTCAAATTGGAGCAAAAACTCTTTGATTTCCACGGGTAATACAAAAAATTCAGCGCTTTGAGGGTTAAACTTCTAATGATCCGGTTATATAGCCAGTTCACACGCTGATACGTCCGGATTTTTCAGCTGTCTTGTCATTACCCCTTGAAGCGCTGATTTTTTTTATGAAAACCTTAGAGGTCAAGGTGTTTTTTTTCTATTTGAAATCATCATAACCGTCTTAGTTAGGTCTTTCCGATTCATTTGAATGCCTATGATAAGGGTCTACGGCCAATATTTGTTACTTTTACAGTGCGGAGATCGACTTTAGTCGTCAAAATTCGACTTTAGTCGTCAAAATCTGACGTCTACAGACGTCAGATTCTGACGACTAAAGTCGATCCCCGCGCTGTAAGGGTTGGGAACATCATCATGCCCATCAAACACGACATTTTGAATCAATGCTGGTTTAATATTGGTCCAGCGTCACAGACATATGGTCAGCATTAAATCAGCATTGGTTCAGCGTCTAGTATGTATTGCCCAACAAGCAGACAGGCACGAGATATTGATCGAATGCTAGTTTGTTGTTTGTCTGTATGTCTGTTTATCGCAGGATTTGCAGAAACATTTAAAAGAGGTGTATGTCTCGGGCCAAGGAACAATCCGTTTTACATTTTGAGGATGATCCGGCCCACATGGTAAGATTTCTCACACAACCCTGCTCTAAAATACTATGCGTTTACCAAATATCGATAGTACCCAATAAACGTGGGACTTTTACCCATTCATAGGCGGATCGAGAGGGGGGATTGCAGCGGTCGCCACCTATCTTTCGTCAAAAAAATGAAATTCCCTAACTTGGCAAATAATAGCAAAAACATCTTGGGAGCAAGCCCCCGAAACTTTGTTCAGATCCTGCCACTGTTCTTTAAGGTACAGTTATTGTCTACAACACAGAGATGAAATGGGTGTTGTCAACCAGCAACGGTGTAAAGCAAGGTTGGATTTTATCTCCTATCCTGTTTGGTGTGTATATCAATAATTTACCTGATGAACTTGAAAACTCACGCGCCGGATGTTATATTAGTCACATCTTTATAGTGGCATTTCGTTATGTCAATCATATTATTTTACCTGCGCATAGTAAATTTTTTATATCATTTAAGATCATTAAAAATAAAATGACCGATGGCAGTCATCTTTTTTTGTAGATGCACTGACATGGAACCACCAGCGGGATGCTTTCACGAAAACAGTCACATCTGGTTTAGCAAAAATACATAAGAAAACACTCAATTTTTTAAATAATATGCCTGGGAGCACAAGCAATATCTTTAAATACGCGTTAGACATGACTTAAACCTATTTTAGACTATTTATTGTGTAGGTCTGTTGTTACGGGTGATATAATATTTTTTCTGACACATTTAGGAATTTAATTATGTTTGAAGGTTTTTATTTGCAACATTGCTCTCACTGAGCATAGCCAATTTTCCATAACACGCACAGACTTGGGACACAATTCTAAAAATAGAATTGTGGGGGCATTGCGATTCTGGGGTAAAAGCTGATAACATGACTAGATATCGTCCCTCTGGTGCAACAAGGTGCAAAGTTATTTTTTATCAAAAGTCAGTCTGAGTTCAACAATGTGCCATCGGGTAATATAGTCCATTATTGGTCAAACAAAGGGGTCTAAAAATAGCCAACAAGAGGGGTTATACGGCGGGTTGGGACCTTCTTGTGCTATTTTTTTCATTCCAACTCTTGAAAGAAAAACTAAAAACTACGTGTCATCTTGTTGCACCGATGAAATAATTGACATGTTGCAGTAAATGACACGTACAATATGTCCACTCATTACAATGACCAGCTAGCGCTGTAAGACAAGATAATGTAAGACAAGACAGACAAGATATACAAAGACAAATAATCACAGACCCGTTGGTACAACTACACAGACGAATTTGATATTTTTATGAGTTTTGCAAGAACGTCTTAAATATTACGCTCAGCATTGTCTCAACATAATGGTGGATATAAATATTTCGAGAAGTTTTGTTTTTAGTAATCTACATAATTATTTGGACCACTGGTGAGAGTAATACTGTGATGATGTAACTAATCACTGTAGATCTACGTTTTTTATGTAGCTTATCCACTGGCGACACAAGGGTCGTAGTCAATATTTGATTATAACAATGTGCCATCTGTCACCAAACCTGTTAAAGTGAAAAGTAATTCGCACAAGGAGGTCCCAGCCTACAATGGCATTATTAAATTAAGTATTTTCACGCAAGTACGTTTGACCAATATTATGCTATCGTAATATTAGACATTGTTGCACTCCGGGTGATTTTTCAATGGAAAATGGACTTGGTACCTTGTCGCCCTGGATGGACGATATAATTATGTTTTTATCCGCTGAATCCGAAAAAATGGCGTTCAATGTTCTTAGATGTTCTAAGCTCTTTGCTGCGACGTCATATGCCTCAAAACGACAATTTAAAATTGCCGCCATGTTCAGATACTTATACTTTTTGTCATAGCTTAAACATAAAACCGTCAGATTATTAATTTATATGTCGTAACCAATTTATGCTAACCGGGGCGCAAAATAAATATTGTTGTCGTGCTGTAAAATAATATAATTCAGTCGGTTTTTTAAATCATCCGCTAGGAATTATCACAAAGTCATATTGGCCACCTGCATTCTCGTTATTACTTAGATGAGTCATTTGAAAGGTGCATCGTATGAGTGGTCGAATCAATTTAATCTAATGAGTTTCTGCGGTTGTTTGCATATGATATTTGTATTCCTTTTCTAGACGTTAATAGTTCATATCCATGTGCTGCACTATCACTATTGTGAAAATGAGTGATATGTGGTTTTTATTGGTGGCGGTTATTCATTTTATTAAAGGTTCATATATATCATATGCGAAAAAATATAACACAAAGAATGAATTATTCGACACACAATGCTCGGGGTGTTTTGTTTTGTGCACGAGTATCTTTGCTTTCCTGGAGACATAAATATGAAGCCTCGATATCTACTAGCTCACACCCGTATATCACCTTCGAAAAATCAAGTTATGCACAAGAAACCTTGAGACGATAAAAAACCGCCAATATCTGCATGTTTCTTGATAAAACCTCTAAAATCACACCGTCGGTGTTCAATACTGCGCATAAATTAGTTTTTATTATTATTATTATTATTATTATTATTATTATTATTATTATTATTATTATTATTATTATTATTATTATTATTATTATTATTATTATTATTATTATTATTATTATTATTATTATTATTATTATTATTATTATTATTATTATTATTATTATTATTATTATTATTATTATTATTATTATTATTATTATTATTATTATTATTATTATTATTATTATTATTATTATTATTATTATTATTTTTATTATTATTATTATTATTATTATTATTATTATTATTATTATTATTATTATTATTATTATTATTATTATTATTATTATTATTATTATTATTATTATTATTATTATTATTATTATATCTTGACATCACGTTGCCACATCATGTCACTAACACATCATAAAATCATATATTATCAAATCTTGAAATAATATTGCCATATCCAGATAATATGGTGCCACATCCTGATATTGTAATCCAGCATTTTGCCACCGTGGTGTAATTTTTTTTATATTAGTCTTTTGATGTCATATTTTTTATATTAGTCTTTTGATGTCATATTTTAGCCTTAGAATACCATACCCTCACAATGTAATGCAATACCACGACATTATAATGCCACATGTTGTTAATATAATGTCAATTAATAATATCCGGATATTATATTTTATATAATCACGTTCATCAGCATTATAATAATAGTGAATTTGTGAAAACATAATATCATGCCTGACATAATACAATGCCACATTTTAAAATTATAGTCTACGGACATAGTATTGTATATAATGTGAAACTTACTAGTTTAAAAACCACTACATAATGTCAAGATATGGCATAATAATATAATGATAGGCCAACATAAAACCAGAAAAGTACAATAAAATCGAGGTATTGCACCTCAAAGTCAAACACTTATCTGTACTGCTAATATTAAATTATTAGGACATGATTATGGTATCATATTTTGACAAATGTAGTTTATATTGCCGTTATATGACATTATAATATCAACATATTGCATAAATATGCAGTTAATCTGTCAATTTAGTGCAAGACGTAGTAATTTTATTTTAGTCTTGGGTGACAAAGGCGAGAAAGCCGGATGATAATTAACTATTTGCAGTGCTTTTATACTTCCCACATCAAATAGTAAAATTAATTTTGTCAAGATTTTTCACCCAGTCACTTTTACTGATATTTTGTGATTTAGGTTTCCATAGCAACCATTCAATTAACTTTATTGATTTATTTTGCGATCGAGCAATACCATTTTATTATTTGACTTAATTACGCTGTTTTTCAAGTTTTGTGATTATCTTCATTAATAACTTTGTTTTGTCGATTTATTAAGGTTGTGCGAAATTATTTGTTATTGGTTGCTATAGCAACCACTAACTTGTTACCAGCTATAAACTATCAGACGTTGCGCCAGTTTCGAGACCCCATTTCTACCCCTTCACCGCAGAAAAAAAGCTTTTTCTTGACACTTGCTATTTTCTGTGATTTGTCATATTAGGTGACACGTGTTGCCTTAGCAACGACTTATTTGGCACCGGAGCTACAATCTATAAGGAAAATTGTCATTACGACAACCCCCAGCATCCCATTTCTACCGCTTATATGAAGGGAACCATCAAAATTCCACCTATTTACTGTGCTTTCTTAGCATAGAGACCACTAATGTGGTACTGGAGATAAGACCATCAGTCATTAGACAAGTCTTCCGGATCCCATTTTCATATTTTAGTATTTTTATTTACTTTTAAGCTCTGCGGAATTCGCTGTCATAGCAACGAATGATTTCGTACCGAAGATAATATATATAAGAAAATCTGCCATCAGCCCAACCTCCAGTAGTCCATTTCAACCCCGTAAGTGAAATAATTCACCGAAATTATACTCTATAATGTTGTTACATTACTAATAGCTTTTTGGAAAATGGCATGTATGACAAGTTATAGAATACTTCGCCTATTCCCCTCTTTATTAAGGAATTGAACTGAATTACCCGAGTTACAGAAGTAACATGGTTAATAGCTTTTTGTGTTCAGATTATTGAATGTCGAAGTTACAATTAAGTAGGACTTAACTTATCCCCGGTAAGATGAAAATCATGAACATTCATCAATGGTTCATCAAACCAGTTCATGAACTGTTTTCATGAACTGTTAATCAAAAACAGTTCATGACAAATCATGAATATTATTGAACCCTTGATGAGCTAATGTGGTTCATGATTTAGTTCATGAAGTTCACATGGAGAATTTCATGAATTATCATGAATTTTTATGAACTTGATAGGAAAAATTCAGTTAATATTTTGTTCATGAAAGTTCATGAGAAGGTTTCATAAGAGAGAATTGTTATGCACTTAATATATCTAATAATTCGATCAATGGCTAGTTCACGAAAGTTCATGAGGGACTGTTTTATGAACTTTGATGAATTGTTTTGAACTTGATTAGTCTCATTATTTAGTTCATAGCTGTTGTTCGTTGAAGTTCATCACTTTCATGATTTATTATTAACTTGTTAAGTCTTATCCGGTTTATGAAAGTTCACGAAGGACTGTTTCAAGAATTGTTATGACCTTGATTAGTCTCATTACTTAGCTCATGGTTATTCGTTAAAGTTCATGACTTTGATGAATTATTATGAAATGATCAGTCCTAATTCGGTTCATGGCTAGTTCATGAAAGTTCATGAGGGACAGTTTAAGGAACTGTGATGAATTGCTATGAGCCTGTGTAAAACTGTGAGAGAGGAGATTTCATTTTTAATTAACAAAATTAGGCTTATTTTGTTTCGGTGTTTACGTAAGGAGTAACATCAGAAAAGTATAATCACCAATCAAGATACTATATGCATTTGATAGGTCAAAAACTTATTCTGGGAAGTTGATGAATTTTCATGAATAGTTTGTGAATATTCATGAACATCAACATGAGCTTAGTTTGTGAACATCATGAAATTAGTCTAGGTGTTGCTGGCTTATCTGGTTCATAATTGAACCACCTGAGTTCCTGGTCTTCATTTTCACGAACAAGGCTCGGGAACTTCAGGTTGACTGTTCATAAATTTCATGAACGTCTCATTTATTGTTCAGGAACATTCGTGAATAGTTCATAAACACATTTAACGAACTTTCGTAGATCTTCATCAGCTATCTGGTTCATTCATTTTCTGAGTTCATGACCGTTCATGAACAGCCCATGTTCATGAACAAAGTGAGAGTTCATGAACAGAATAAGTTATTGAACTCATGAACTTTCATAAAAGTCCTGTTTGTTGTTCAAGAATATTCATGAACCTTTCATGAACAGGTTGATGAACGTTCATGAACGTTCATAGTCTTTTGTTCACGAGCATTCATGAACTATTCATGAATGTTCATCTCACCGGGGATGTGACTGCATCATGCATTAATCATTTAGACTTAATTATTCACTTGCACCTATTGTATACTATATCTATGTTTCAAGAGTACGAAAGAAAGAGTATTATTTAAGCATTATTTTGTTTAAGTATGAATAAGCAGGGCTTTAGGCTTTGTATTAGGAAAACATCCTTAAGATGGTGAGATGAATCAGATGACACTGCCATACAGACACATGATGCGAAATTCTAACCATGTCTGTCCGATCCCGAGCAGGCTGCTTCTCGGTCACAGAGGCTTCCCACAATATTGAATAATAGCGGAGAAGAAACATTTATTTCCGTGAGACATGAATGTCAGAGCTAGGGCGCCCTTTCAAGCTACCAAGTTATTGTCTACCAGCGCAATCAACCCTTATCCTACTAAGTTAGTTAATTTACATTTTCAGCCACTTGAAGTTGTATTTCGCTATCATATTTGTTTAATTTGAGCAAAAAAATTAGCAAATCTTGATGTTTAGACACACATTTTATTCCCAATAACAGTGATTTGGGTGACTAATAAAACAGATTTTTCAAGGCGAAATCATCATAAACGTCTTAAGCAGCTCTTTCTGATTCATTTGAATACCTATGTTATGGGTCTACCGCCATTAGAAATATTTAATTCTTCCAGTGCGGGGATCGACTTTAGGCGTCAGAATCTGACGACGTCTACAGACGTCAGATTCTGACGACTAAAGTTGATCCCCGCGCTGTAACGGTTAAAAAGGTACACTCTTATGCACTCACACTCATTTTTCTACACTCCGAATCACTTGCACTCACCTTATCTGTCAGCCTGTCAGAATCTACATGCCTTATTCATCCAGGTAGTGACACCTGTCACAGGGGCATCAGAGTGTGATGATCCCTGGTGAAACTGTATCACGAGTAGTTCTCGTCCACCCTGATTACACCCTGATTACACATTGATTACACCCTGATTATGACTTTGTCTGTGTTATAGAAGCAGGGTCCTTATACATAACCATATCCACATGTCTTGTAATCAGATTATTGAACTAATACAACCCTGTTACATCTACGAAAAGACTCCAGTTGTGGTGATCAGTACTTCAGCCCTTTGATGTGGCTTGAATACTACTTCAGTACTCGTAAGTATTCGGTCGCTACAAATCTATATTCACCAGCACATATGTCCAAGCAGCTGGTCATTACAAAATCATCAAGCATCTGGTCGCTGTTTGTACGATTTCTGAATGCCCCTGAGCAACAGCAACCAGCCTGAGCAAGACTAGGGGGTCTGACTGCAATGGGCAATCATTATAAGCGCTCAACAGACTGTCCTGTCATGACAAATCTGATGGCAGAAGAAGCAGCAGAAACAGCATGATAGGCTGAGGCAGCGAGAGAAGTACAAGCAACAGCAGAAGCAACACTAGAAGTAACAACAACAGCAGCAACAACAGAACTGACAACAGCAGCAAAAATAGTGTTGTTGTTGTTACTGCTGCTGAAATATCAGCAGCAGTAACAACAACAACAGCATAAGAAGCAACAACAGTTTTTAGTAACAACAGAAACAACAGCAAGAAGCAAAAACAGCAGCAGCAGCAACAGCAGAAATATCAGCAACAGTAACAGCACTAACAGCATAAGAAGCAACAGTAGAAGTATGAAGCAGCAGCAGCAGCAGCAGCAGCAGCAGCAGAAGAAGCAGCAGCAGCAATAGCAGAAAGAGCAGCAACAACATCAGCAGCAACAGCAACAAGAGTAAGACAGGAACAACAGCAGAAGCGAGGACAACATATACATGGACAGCACCCAGAGCAGCAACAATAAGTGAAGTAAAGCGACAACGCAGCATTAGGAATCACAGAAAACAGCATCAACAACATCCAACTATGTTTAAAACCTTTACATTGCGGGGATCGACTTTAGTCGACAGAATCTGACGTCTGTAGACGTCAGATTCTGACGACTAAAGTCGATCCCCGCAATGTAAGAGTAAAAATATTTGTAATGGCCGTATACCCCTTACATGGGTATTCAAATTAATCGGAAAGTGCTAACTAAGACATTTATGATGATTTCAAGGTAAAAAAAACCCTTTGGTTGCGATGTTTTTTTACAAATTAATTCAGCCCTTTACGGGTTAACTCTTTCACCGCCAAGTTATCTTATTTATTTTTCCACCCACTTGAAGTGGTCCCGCTACCACGACCCACAACTTGAAGTGGGTGAACATTACTCGGATTTCTTTAATTTGCGACTAAACATTTGATGATTAAACGCACATTTTATTCGCAATAACAGTGATTCTGTCAGCTAACAAACGGATTTAGCCCTTTCAACGCCGGGATTCTGACGTCAATAGACGTCGAATTCATGGAACCATAACATAGGTATTCGAATGAAACGTAAAGAGCTAACTAAGACATTTTGATGATTTCAAATTGAAATAAAACAACTTTGGTCTCTTCATTTATATAAAAATAGTTCTAATCAACACTTAGGGCTAAAACGACAAACTCATGGTCAGGTGTGAAAGGTTACCCGGTCTCCTCCACGCAGCATTCTCCACTTAGATATATTATATACTTGAACCAAAAAGAATCGCTAGAATGCTTTATGAAGGTGTATGTAAAATATTTAATAGAAATATAAAAACCGGAATATACCATGCCTTTTAATTTTGAAAACACAAAATGAGCGAAGCCGTGATGAAAATAAACAGCTCTAAATTAAATATATTTTCTTGCTCATAACTGAGTGAGTGAATGAATGAATGGACTTTTAGGACACCTTTGTGCAGATATCAATCAATCAATACAACTTCTATAGCGCCTCTATCCTCCGCGGACCCAGCTCAGAGGCGCACAAATCCTTAGTATGTATGATTACCACTAGTACGTCAATAAGTGACTCTAAAGTACCGCATCTACACTGTACAATTTACCTTTTTTTTCGGAATATCAAGTGCATTTCCAGAAATAACGCCTACAGCCCGCTCTCTTGACGGTAAAAACCCATGCTTACCTGCTTATAGAAAAGGTCGCCTGGTGCCCCAGCAATTACACGAGAACAGAACAAGATGAGGAAAGGGCGAGAGGAGTCAAGTAGAAAACAACCAGCGCGATGTACCTTTAACTCTTAAAACGCTGATTTTTTTCATAAAAACCATAGGAGCTAAACGGTTATTTTCAATATTAAATCATCATAAATGTCTTAGTTAGCTCTTTCTGATTCATTTAAATACCTATGTTATGGGTCTACGACCATTAGAAATAGTTTTACTCTTACAGCGCGGGGATAGACTTTAGTCGTCAGAATCTGACGTCTACAGACGTCAGATTCTGACGACTAAAGTCTATCCCCGCACTGTGAGGGTTAACCCTTAAAGCGCTATATTGTGCTATCGTAATATGAGACATGCTCAAATGCTGAAATATTTTTGTAAAATCATGGAGACCAATGTTTTTTTCAATCTTAAGTCATCATAAATGTCTTAGGTAGCTCTTTGCGCTTCATTTGAATACCTATGTTATCGGTCTATACGGCGAAAATATATATTGTTAATTCTTTCAGTGCGGGGACCGACTGTAGACGTCAGAATCTGACGTCTATTGACATCAGATTCTGACGACGACGGTCCCGGCGCTGCAGGGTTAGTGCAAAATAATAACGTTTTCTAACAAATATATTCTCGTCATACATTTGCCATGATATACTTATATTAGTCTGCAACACACAATCCAACTTGACAAATATCACCGTGGTCGTGTATGACTAATCAAATCAAAGTGAAACAACAAGACCATATTTGTCTGATATTTGATCGCAAGATGAACTTCAAAACTCTCGCTCAGCATCATATTCTACAAAAACAAAAATATGATAAAACTAAAAAAACAGCGATGGGATAGTTGAAATGCTACCTGGCTTGAATAACTAATAACAATTTATAATTTTTAAATATAGATTGTATAATGTAAATATCATTCTGATCTTCAAAAATGTATTGATATATGATCTGATAAGAATAGGGCCAAAATAATGTCAAACCAAGTCAAATGCTGCTCTCAGAGTAAACATGATAAACGGATAAACTGCCACGTGTATCGTATCAGTACTAATAATTCCAAAAGCGCTGAACTTTTTCATATATAAACCAGGAAACAAAAGGATTATATTCTATTTAAAATCATCTTAACTGTCTTTATTAGCTCTTTCCGCTGCATTTGAATACCTTTTGAATACCTAAGTATAAGTCTACATTTTAAATAGTATAATTCTTACACTGCAGGGATCAACTTTAGACGTCAGAGTCTGACGTCTACAGACGTCAGATTCAGACGTCTAAAGTTGATCCCCGCGCTGTAAGGGTTAAGAATATGGTACCGGCTATTTTCAACTAGTCCCATAATCTGAACTCCACTTTCTCGCACATAGTAAAAAATAATGTAATATTAAATCAAATGTCACTCACAGTAAATAGATAAAATCCACTGGTATCGTGTCGATTTGGCGAATATTGCACTGGTGCCATAATCGGACGCCACATAAAATATAGTAAAAATAATGCCAAGTCAAGTCAAATTAATGCTACTCGGCCTAAATTGACAAAGGCCACTCATGTCGTGCCGGTGTTGAGAATATTGCATTTGTTAAGTTAACCTGTTGTGAACTGGTGCCACAATAAGAACTCCTTTTTCTCATACGAATTACCATAGGGATTCGATCACATATAACCTGTTACTCTAATTAATTGAACAAAGGAATCAACTGTATCACAGCAAAATGCATGCAAACATCACCTTTCATGGCCTCTCAGACATTCAACAAAGATTTTTTCATCCTGAAAATTACACCTACCTCATCCATAGTTATTACTCTTTCTAAACTGGATCTGCTGCCCTGAGTATATCCGTAATTCTAGTACAAATTAAGATTTTGAGCAACACCATATTCATCTCAAAATCATCTATATTGACTTCCCGACTGTGTCTGGTACACTGACGTCACAAAACGAGATCATGTGACCAGTTTACAAGAAAATATCATGTAGGCCTAGTCAGGTGTTTATGATAATGTGAAATGTTACATCGTGTGAAATGTTTATCAAAAATCAAATGTGACGTCGAGGCAAACTTTTAGTAGATACTATATGGTCTCAGATTGAATATTTTTTCTTTCTATTCAACAGCAGAAAAATCAGAATATATATTCCTAACCCTGCTTCAATGCCCTGTAGACACATGGTCTCACCACCCAAATGCCAGACCCATTGAAACGCATGTATAATGCCGACATTCTAAGGGCCGAAATCACCACTTTCGTCCCTAGCTACCCCCCTATGTGACACGTTTTGAGCTACGCTCCCATGTTGGTAAAAAGGTCCGTTTTGCCCATATCTCCCGAAATATTCATACGCCCATTCCCAGAAAAGATACAAATCCTTCTTGGTTTAAACATATTTATTTAACGAGGATTACAACATAGTATTAAACTAATGAAAATGCTCTCCTCAGAAAACAAAATGAAAAAAAAAAAAAAACATTCAACAGAACAGTATGACAATAAGCACTCAATAGAAAACATAAAATTATATAATATTTGACATGTTTTAACGCTGGTTTGATGGCAAACAATATAAAATCAAAGAAAAATTGAATACTTGCGACATACATAATACTGTTTAAAACAGCGTTCATGAGCATGTTACAGTGGGTAGCATTGGAATTATTTATGTGAATCTGTTAGATTTTATAATATATTTAGATACTGCTTCAATAATTTTAAAATTGTGATCTCTTATGTTAACACCTTGTGATATAATGTTCAAAATTGCTGAAGTACTCTTATCATCGGTATAATTATGTAATATTCCAAATAAATATTCTCTAGATCCGCTTTGCAAATCCTTCTTACCCCCTGTATCCATCCGAACATCTCACAACACAGTATAACTCATGCCATGCATGAAGAAAACAATGTGAGCTTCCAAATTATCCACACAATTACAACATTCCTGTATTTTTTTATTTCACCAGAAGCGGAAACAACCATGTAAAGCAGTAATTTATGACGGACTCTCTAGTCAGTAGCCACCCTCCTTTGATTTCGGTTCATTTGGGGTGGTGAGACCATATACAAAAGAAAATATTTTGTCCTCAATTTTTCTTATCTACAACCATAACGTAAAATTCAATATCAAATAAAATGTGACGTCACGTGTAGTCAATTATTATAATTATTAACACTTGTATGAACAGCTATTAATAACAATATGTATCTTAAATCTTGAAAAACCGGTTCAAGGTGTAATTTATTTTTCATCAACATTTACTGTGAATTGAGGCGAAAGCGCGACACGATTTCAAGTCATTGCAAATTTAGTCAAATAGTTACCATACAGTGTAATTTCAATCAATCAATCAATCAATCAATCAATCAATCAAATAAAACTTCTATAGTGCCTATATCCTCAGCGGACCGAGCTCAGATGCGCACAAATCCTTAGCGTGATCATGTGTCATAATCCAGGCCAAAGCAGGTTCGTCAACAGGGAGCAGGGCTGCTGAGGGACTAGGGTGGAAAAGCCAGGTCAAATAGGTGAGATTTAAGTAATTTCCGGAATGTTAAGATTGTTTTGGCATTACGTATTGGCACAGGCAGGGCGTTCCATAAGGCTGGACCAGATATAGAGAAAGCTCTTGACCCAGTCTTAGTCTTTATATGAGGAACAACAAATCTATTCGAATTAGTGGAGCGTAGATATTTTGAGCATTTCGGCCGAACAAGTAAATCAGCCAGATATGCAGACTGGTTTTCTTTTAGGGTTCGAAAAGTTATCGCACATATTTCAAAGTGAATGAGAAACTTGACATGAAGCCAATGTAATCGTTTTAGAATTGGAACGGAACGACTAAATCGTGGGGCGTTGGTTACCACTCTTGCAATGCAGTTTTGAACGCGTTGTAATCTAGCGATATCCTTTTCTGGCATATTGTGGAAAAGTGAGTTACAATAATCTAACCTACTACTGACGAGTGCCACTGCAATTTGCTTGGCAAGATCTAAGGACAGACTTTTTCGAATTCGACGCAGGTCACGGATATGATAAAAGCATGTCCTACATGTTTGGGATATGTGTTTTAGGAAATTCAGGCTACTGTCGAATAGTACACCAAGATTTGTAACTGATGTAGATGGATTTGTTTCTTGACATAGAAGTAAGCATGGGAAATTATTTTTCTCGCTGAAGTCTGGTCCCAATAATAAGAAATTCTGTCTTGCTAGGATTAAGCTTCAGCTTAGATCCTGTCATCTAGGCCGACACACCCATTAAACAATGTTGCAACTTTTCAAGAGATTCCTTAGCGTTTGAAATAGCGCTGAGTGGTGTAGTGTATAAAGTAAAAAGCACTGGTCCTAGTAGCCCTGGGGAACTCCATATGAGAGTGTGACTTTATCTGAAAAAGTGTTTAATTTTTACGGACCATTTTGCAAGTAAGAAGAAAATGTGCCATACGTCTTACCTGCAGTATATGCTGGTAAGACGGATGGGTAATTGATATGACACTACATGGCTGGAAGTGAATAATGGATGAAAAACATCTCCCTGAATAATATTATAGCTCGAATCTCACATTACACACAGGTTGGTCATATTTTGCATAATTTTTTTTAATGTGTTGTTAAACTTTTCTTATTGGTGTCATTTTATTGATAATATGACATAAAGAATACATTTATCTAAGTTTAAAAGTTTGAAATAAGTATAATTTACCTTAAACATATTCTCTGCATGAAATTCTTGATAAAGGTAGAGGTCCAGCGTTTATGGTCTGTCATCGATAAAGACTGAAGACTTTTCATCCGCCTTTACATTTTACGCCCTGGTCACTGGATATGTTTATTATTGTGCATCTCCCCGGGGAGTATACAGACCGGCAGCTATTTCGGCGCTTGGATCGTATTGTACACATCGTTACTTCTGTTCTGCAAAGTACTTATTTACACTTGAGTTAACAACGTGAAGTGACGTGTCTTGCCCAAAGACACAACAGCAAAAAAATGTTCCAATCTTGGGTGGGGAGAAACATGAGATTTCTCTAAAAACCGGCACCAAGCTGGGATTAAACCCACAGGACGGCAGCGGTATCGCTAAGTACAACGTTCTAACCATTGCACCACGTCCCTCTCTGACCAATGACAAAGAACAACGAAACCCTAAAAACCTGAACACTTTTACAAGGCTTGAGCTAAACGATGTGGAAAGGTGTTTCCTTGGAAAAGAACAGCAGGTCATCATCACCACTCTTACAAAATGTACATCATACCTTAGGGGACAAAACAACGCCAACTTATTCTCTCCTTGTCTGCGCAGTCTGTCACACTACACTCCCAATTTATCGTTCCCATGACAACAATGTTCGTCACCATGGCGAAGTAGTAACGAGAATAAGATCCCTGGTGCGTTACTCGCTAGTCCTTGTTCGAGTATAACCTGATCCTAATGTGTTTAATATGGTGAGCAAAACTAAGCAAGAGAAACAAGTAACACAACTTAACCCTTTAAGTCCTCACGATGCAATAAAGCATAATTTTATATCCCTGAAAACATTTCTAATTTTCCTACAGCTGAGGGTTTTAGAATGAACATTTCCGAGAAACTGGTTTACTAATACATGGTGAATTTCTTTAATTTTTCACCCATTACAAATCATCTTCATCCACTACAAGTCGAGAATTGCGACAGCAATTCGCGGCTTGTAGTGGATGAAGATTACAACATAAATTCAGGCTTGAAAGGGTTAAACCGACGACTATATGTCACATCTACATTTCAACAACAAGTGTTAGCACAGCAATCACGATGCGTTGACCCGATGTTGGCTTAATGTTTGACCAGTGTCGTGGACGATAGGCCAACATTAAACAGAAATTGGGTTGATTTGTTCGTGTCACCTGAGAGATTGTTGCTGTGCTATGAAATCAAATGAAATGAATCGGGCTTTAGGCCACCTTTGTGCACATATAGGATAAACTGGGCCAGGAGAACCTTCTGAGGATGGTGAGATGAATGAGATGAAACTGTCCTCCAGACACAGGATTCGAAATTCGAGCCCTGGCGGTCTGAGGCCGAGCACGCTACTTCTCGGTCACGGAGGCTCCCCACAATACTGACTTGTTGCTGTGCTAAGATTCAAATATATATTAAAGGTGATCTATCACCCCTTATATGGTATGAATAATTATGTCCTTATATGGGGTGATTGGCTATCATGCGACCCTCTGAGAGGGTCACATGATAGCCAATCACCCCATATATGGAAACACTTGTGCCCCATCTTGTGGCAACTTTGATTTATTTGTCACAAATTTATTCATACTATATAAGAGGTGATAGATCACCTTTAAGAATACAATAATTGTACAGCATTTTCATAATAGCGTTTCTATTTTGTTACAGTTCTCTAGTGTTAAATGGCAAAAATAATATTGATAAAGTGTAAATATGTTTCAGTCGGATAGTTAATATTTTTAAGTACTGACTGTATGTAATCACTAAACAGATTGAAATTATTATTTCATTAGAATTTGAAAATATCAACAAACATGTCCAATCCAAATAAATACTTTACAATAAAGTTACTAAAATGTAGATAGATGACGGTAACGTTGTTCTGTTTAAACGAATGAATGGATGAATGAATAAAAAAGAATAAATGAATGAATGAATGAATGAATGAATGAATGAATGAATAAATGAATGAATGAATGAATGAATGAATGAATGAATGAATGAATGAATGAATGAACAGAAATGAATAAATAAATGAGTGAATGAATGCAATAATATAATGGGTTTTACCCCACTTTTCTGAATAATTATACTGCATAGGCTAGCTGGACTGAAGGTGAGCACGCTACCTCGGTCACGGGGCCTCCCCACAATGCTGCATCTTTACGAGTGGATTGCGAAAAAAGATCTTTCAAGCATGAATACCAGACCCAGCGACCTCAGACGTAACAGGCTGTTGTGTTAGCCACTACACCAAGGCCCCACTAAAAGCAGTTTTAGGAATATACATACATTCACAAAGGTTTCTGTCTCAGGCACCCAGTATTATTCAAATGTGACATAGGCATACCGTAAAAGATCTCAATGGCTTAGTGACTAAGAGCGTCTGTCTTAGAATATCATAATAGACATGCGTCATCATACCACCAGTGGTATTATTATTCAGTGTTAATGTCATAGTTAGCTCTTTCCGCTACATATGACTGCTATGCCTACGTTATTGGTTCACGTGCATTATAAATTTTCAAATTCTTTCAGTGCTGGGATGGACTTTAAACGTCAGATTCTGACGTTTGAAGCCGGTCCCGCTCTGAAAGAAGCAAAATCAAAGTTAGTATTACACATTTTCAATATATAATATCCTGGGCCCAGCTCCTCCAGCCGACTTAAGTCAAATATCAACACGTGATGAAATCTCAACCAAACAGTGAGCTTAAAGGTGATTCATCACCCCTTATATAGTATGAATAATTTTGTGACAAATAAAGTTGCCACAAGATGGGGCACAAGTGTTTCCTTATATGGGGTGATTGGCTATCATGTGACCCTCTCAGAGGGTCACATGATAGCCTATCAGGCCATATATGTAGTGATTGGCCAATCACCCCATATAAGGAAACACTTATGCCCTATCTTGTGGGAACTTTGATTTATTTGTCACAAAATTATTCATACTATATAAGGGGTGATAGACCACCTTTAAGACTAACAGGAGTAGGTGTCCCCATATAAAGGTCACGATTAGCATCCGCAATATAACACCATGATGCAGTGCATGGAACAACCTCATTGCAAAATATCTTGCTTAGTGCAGTTTTGTCTAGAACTGATCGATTGGGATAATTAAACCGCTACTGGTAATACATGTTATTGAGAAGCAGAAACTTGAGAAATGCAATAAAATTACAGATAGGCTTATTTGTTGTTGAGTTGCCTACTCTTTAGGACGAAAAAAGTCAAAAAAAATTGTTTCGTGGATAATTGTTAACAGGATTCCGTGAAAGTAAATGTGTAAATTCCGTGAAAGGAAATGTTGCTGGACTCTTTCTATTATATACCACACTGACATACAGACAGATAGACAGGTATTTTATTGATATATCTTCGACGTTGGTCCAGCATTGTACAAAAGTTATACAAATGTTTTGTGCTTACTGTGTATAACTCCCAGATATTCCTCTCATTTTCATTCACCTTAACCCTTTGACCGCTATTGCCGAATATATTCGGGTTTTCTTTTTTTTATCACCACATTATGTACCACACTTTACATATTAAGGATAAAATGTGACATTTAATCAGCAAGATTTCAATTTTGATAAATCGGAATAATTTTCACTCACTTGAAGTTGTGGATCGCGTCAGCGAGACACAACTTCAAGTGGGTGAAAATTAAAATTGAATAATTTGGCGGCTAAAGGGTTAAGGTGTGAATTGCCGCCGCAATTCACACCTGAAGACGAATGAAAATGACCAGATTTTATTGATTACACAAGTGTATTATGAAAGCTAAAATCGTATGTGTTGTGATGAATTATGCCATATTTTAATATATTCTGTGGCTTTTTTTGAACTCATGTCATGTGTTGGATGAATGAGACAAAGGGTGATATAAAAGCTAAGTGACGGAAATTCTCACCAGGATTTAACTGCCATCAGCTGATGTCGAAGTTAGAAGCACTTTGCTGAATTACCTCTTGTTCATATTTAACCAGACTTCCGTTCGTCGTTAAAGTGAATGATCTCATGGGATACGTTTTCCAGTAATAATCACGCTAATTTACCAAATATTTTTACCAAATAAAGATACCGGACACAATTTTCATCAGGTACACTAGCTATAATAGTATAGTAATGGCTTTGTTGACTGACTGACTGACGTTTATTTATTATTTTTGTATTCATTTATTCATATATTCATTTGTTCGTTTATTCGGTTATTTATTTATTCGTTTATTCATTTATTGATGTATTCATTTATTCATTCATCCAATCATTTATTCGTTCATTTATTTATTTATTCATTTATTCGTTTATTCATTTATTCATTTATTCATTTATTCATTAATTTGTTTATTTGTTTATATATTTATTCATTTATTTATTTATTCATTATTTCATTTATTCATTTATTTATTTATTCATTTATTCATTTATTCATTTATTCATTTATTCATTTATTCATTTATTCATTTATTCATTTATTCATTTATTCATTTATTCATTTATTCATTTATTCATTTATTCATTTATTCATTTATTCATTGCTGAAATATGGATTTGTAACAGAAATTAAAACTAAATTACACATTCTCCTGTACAAGCCAGTATGCATAGTAATTATTTTATATACAATTTTCATCAGGTACACTAGCTATAATAGTATAGTAATGGCTTTGTTGACTGACTGACTGACGTTTATTTATTATTTTTGTATTCATTTATTCATATATTCATTTGTTCGTTTATTCGGTTATTCATTTATTCGTTTATTCATTTATTCATTTATTCATGTATTCATTTATTCATTCATCCAATCATTTATTAGTTCATTGATTAATTTATTCATTTATTCATTTATTCATTTATTTATTTATTCATTTATTCATTTATTCCTTTTTTCATTTATTTATTTATTCATTTATTCATTTATTCATTTATTCATTTATTCATTTATTCATTTATTCATTTATTCATTTATTCATTTATTCATTTATTCATTTATTCATTTATTCATTAACTTGTTTATTTGTTTATTCATTTATTCATTTATTTATTTATGTATTCACTTATTCATTAATTCATTTATTTATTTATTTATTTATTCATTTATTCATTTATTCATTTATTCATTTATTCATTTATTCATTTATTCATTTATTCATTTATTCATTTATTCATTTATTCATTGCTGAAATATGGATTTGTAGCAGAAATTAAAACTAAATTACACATTCTCTTGCACAAACCAGTATGCATAGTAATTATTTCATATATTTATCCCGCTTAATTTGGTATGAGATCATCTCAATACTAACCTGGTAATATGAATACGGCACATGTAAATTTACAATTCAGATTATTAACCACCTCAACTTTCATGACATATTTTCATTATCGTGATTATTGTAGGAATATATTATCAACTGACTGCTAAACTTATAATAATAATTATAATAATTAATTATGATACCATATTATCAGCTGCACAAGAATTTCACTCTTTTAGTATTTGTCCTAATATGCATGTATGCGAGGAATATAAGTTAATGAATTGTAACATTTATTATATGTACAATAATCCTTTTCTGGCATTTTTCTATCATCTTACCTTGCTGTGGTGTAAATATACGTGATAGGGAACCTGTATTGTCCTTTTTTCTGAAGAGAGTTTTTTTCCAAGAGTATAAACATATTTTTGAGAACACATACTGTGATTTATGTATAATTACTAAGAATGCTGAATCGCTCTCTTCTATTTCTCATTGATTTAAAGCTTAAATATCTGACGCAATTTCGTGCTATCACCATGTGAGGGTCATATGATAGCCAAACCTTATATGGGGCTATCATGTGACCCATGTGGGGGTCACATGATAGCCAATCACCCCATATAAGGACACAATTATGCCCCATCTTGTGGCAACTTTGATTTATTTGTCACAAAATTATTCATACCAAATACGGGGTGATAGGTCACCGGAAAATAGACACCTCATTAATGAAATTATTTAAATAACAGAGCATGTGCCATCCACTATTTTTTAAATCTCAATGATATTCATTTGGTTTGACATTTGCTGCGAGCCGAATATATACGGGCCTAGAAGCAAAAAAGTTACTGAAGCAAAGTTAAGTTTGTAGGGACGAAAAATATTTCTATCAGTGAGTCATTTCTCAAATTATTATTTTTTTTTACATTTTTTTTTTATTTATGTTGAATGTTAGTTGTCTGATCATTCGATAAAAATTGATTTCATTATTGCCGTACAATATTGTAAAGATTTTTAATGTTATTTGTCAGGCAAGGCAAGATCTTTTTCTAAAACGTACGTTTTATAATATGCACACATTGAGTGTGAGTACAGTAATGTCAGTCCAAGTGATGATTTCAGTGAGATCACTATATTGCAAATGGCAATGTGTGTTGGAAAGTGGAATAATTTTTGTAAACATATATTATGTACTTTGATAAATCATATAGATTGGAGAATTAAATTATAAGGGGCTGGTGGAAAATCATGTAATCTTATTACTGATGTATCTTGTATAACATGTATTGGGTGGGATCTACTTGTAGAGGCTTCACTGAAGCCTGTCTAGCATCTCTCCCAGGTGATCTATGTTTATTTGTTTAATATTTTATGTTTATTGCATTGTCTTTATCACATTGTTTATTACGTACATATATTACAGACATATTTCATGTACTTAACTTGTTTATTGCACGTATCTGTATATTGTCACCAAATAACTAAATTGAATTGAACATGTGATTGGTGGAGAATGTCATCTCGACCAATCACATGTCCAAGAAATATAGCCAGATGAGCGGCCTTGACAATACCAACCTGCATGTTAACAAGTCATTGAATGAGCGCATTAGCTCGGATTATTTGATTTTCAATCATGAATATCTTATAACAGACAGTTTAATTGCTCAACAACAATGAGTGACTGCGTGAAGTCTACATTATTATGCAGGCTATTTCAATTACTGTAGATCTGGTAATTTTTGCGTGTTTAAATTTTCGCGCATTTCAGATTTTGCGACTTTTCACGAAGTTTAGATTTCGCGAATTTTAATTTTTCTTAGGTGGCGCTATTTTAATAAGCATTTTTGCGAAATTCTTGAATTCGCGAATTAGTCCTCCTCGCGAAATTCGCGAAAATCAAAACCTCGCGAATATTACCAGATCTACAGTAAACAATAAAAATGAGATCATCACTTGGACGGCTAGGGTGTTAACCCAGTTATTTAAAACCACGTAGTAAAATATAGTAGTAGTTTATTGACAAGATGTCGATGTCTAGATATTTTGGATTTATACTTGAACCAGACTTCAGAACAAAAATATAGGCTAGTGTCGTAAATGAGTTTCTCATGCGACATATAGCCTAATAAGAGGTGTTATGCATCGTTTTATGCTGAAAAGAAAAAGACAAAATATATATTTTACAAGATGGCAATGTACGTGGCCTACTTGGTATACATAAATGATACCTCAAAATAAAACATGATACATGATATCACGTTCTCGTACAAAATTAACTGAGAAAGGGGGCAACTTTTCTCTCAAAAAGTGAAAATACATTTTGCGATATTCCACTTATGGATGAACAATACCTCAAAATAGGAATATAGTAGCAGACACTAGTATGCTAAATACAATTTGAAAAAACAAAACGGCAACCACAGCAGGAACTTGAAAAAAATATTCTGGAATTAATGCCCAGGTATGGTCTTCTACTCTCTACTTTGAAGAAGCAATGAATGAGGTGTGATTGGCTCATCTCGTCGTATGACAAGCTGAGCCTATATTTCATTGATAGGGGATAGAAAACATCTTGAGGAGATCTTGATGAAATAAAATATATGGTAAGTCGTTTTCACCCCTTTAAAAAACCGCGATTCTGTTTTCGGATATAAAATAACTATTAATCATTTTCTCAGAATTTTTTTTGTTGGACAATTATTAATTGTAAATTTGTGAAATGTGATAAAGAGCCTAATGTGTGCAAGAAGGTGACCTAAAACCCCATTCGTTTTCTTTTTTTAACTGATTAAGACAGAGAAAGTGATGTTTAGTGGAGAGTAGGACAGGCGCTATTAAAGGTGATCTATCACCCCTTATATAGTATGAATAATTTTGTGACAAATAAATCAAAGTTGCCACAAGATGGGGCACATGTGTTTCTTTATATGGGGTGCTTGGCTATCATGTAACCCTCTGAGAGGGTCACATGATAGCCAATCACCCCATATAAGAACATAATTATTCATACCTTGTAAGAGGTGATAGATCACCTTTAACATGTGTTTATAGTGTCTGCTCCTACTTGGCGTGATTATAGTCAGCTGTCATTTTTCGCTCGGATTTATCCTCCCACTAAGACTACCGTCAGACACAGGTGGATTAATGACGTCACTCCATCATCAACGGCCATTCAATTTGCATTATTGCCCACAAGAGGATGGCGTTAATACTCACTAGGGGGTGCAGACAAATGGTCATGCGCATTGCGCCTTTATTGCCTTCGTTCTGTTTAACCCTTTGCGTACTCAATAGTTTCTTCTTAATTTCTATCATTTTTAGTCCTTTAACCCCTAAAGAGCTAAATTGTTTTTGCATAAACCATGGAGGTCAAAGGGTTTTTTCAATTTGAAATCATCATAAATATCTTTGTTAGCTCTGTCCGATTCATTTGAATACCTATATGTTATGGGTCTACGAATATTAGAAATATTTAAATTCTTTCAGCGCGGGGATCGTCTTTATACGTCAGAACCTGCCGTCTACAGACGGTAGATTTTGTCGTATAAAGACGGTCACCGTTGACGTATAAAGACGGTCCCCGCGCTAAAAGGGTTAACACATCATGATGGCTGAAATAATAATTTTGCATTTTGCATGCATCTTTGAACATTGACATAACTTTCAACAAGTTATTGGAATAAATAAAATAAAGATACCATCTAAAAAATGCTATTATTTTTCCACTGTGATAATATACATTGGAGCCAATTCCCTGGTATGACATGGTCAGCACGAAAATACCAAGATCAATAACAAGCACGAAAATTAACACGATATTTTTTTATAGTCAGCCACCGTGTGCGACCCTGGTTTAGCTACAATAAAATCAGTAACAAACGCATTAACTCTTTTGCAGGCACGTCCAGTCTCAAAGAGACATGGCATGTAAATTATCAAATTATTTGATATATAAGTGTTTTTGGTGAAACATGCAGATAACAGCCTACCTGTGATCTGGTAATATATCCCTATAAAACTGAGACTACTGAACCAGAAAGTGTAGTGTTGCTAATAACCAGTGATATTTTATTCATAAACACGGATGAAAATGGCGTGAAAGGTTTCCGTTATTGGTGAGTGGCGTTTCTTCTACAGACGTTACGAATGTTAGAATCAATCTTGTGATTTATAAGCAGCAGGTGCAATTTGATCAATCAGAGATCGTGATGGACACTTGTGGATGTAGGGTGTGAATCGCCAGCCCGGCACACACGCTCCTACAATGTACACAATAAAGGTTATTTAAAAAGAACCCTTCAGTACTTTTACCATGCAACTCCTGAAGAACCCTGCAAGGGTTCGCCAGGGGTTGCATGGTAATAGTACTGATAGGTTCCTTCTAAGGAACCCATATTGTTTAGAGTGCATATGTTGCTGAGAATTGCAGTTACCAGGTCAATATGTCGCCATAGTAACGGCGGTCACCACCAGATAATTGAGTGCATTGCAAAAAATTGTGTTAAATCGAAATTAATTTTATAAATTAGATTTATAGAAAACTGCTATTCGTTTTGTTATCATGTTGATGCCTACCTGCTTTATTTTTTTCAATTTATAACATATATATATATACATATATGCAATACATGTTTGGTCGTCTCTATGCATTCCGTATAATGGCCTTGACATATCGGATTGAGATTTGCCTGCATGGGATATTACATTCATTCAGAGCAATGCAAATAGGACATGAAGGGTTATGCAAACCCTGTTAACAGCTTATTGATGACCTCTCACGCTGATGGGCGTCCAATCACAAATAGTCACGCAAATTGGTATCTGGTAAACGCCATAGGCGAGTGTGGCGAACCAGGTGCATATCTACAGCTCTGTGTAAACTGTCCATAACCTACCTGATACTGTTAACACTTGGCGTACCAAGGTACTATTATACAGATACAATGATCCGAAAGCTGTGATAAATATCTAAATTTCGCCATTGCGTGTTAACACATCATTGAAAGCGCGCACGTATCAGTCAGTTCGGTTTATTTGATTTTCTAATAATGAATATGTCATAACAGGATATCATGTTTTTAATTTAAGTATATATAACCAACAATCCTAGCTGCGCACCAAGCAAATATATTATCAACAGATAATATATCAACAAACCACGCAAGGTTTGTTTAATGCTATGGAAATACAATTCTAACACGATGTTTTTTAATTTTTCTCATGAAGATAATTATACTGACTCTAGCCATGTCGGCGATAAAGTGTTAATATGAAATGAAGTATCGTGTTATCAGGTCAGAAGGCATATTAGCCGACTTTATATTTTACCACCTGCATGGTTACTGCATTTATGCATTTGTGTACCGATGCTATTTCAAATCCACGGGTATATCATACAGACCGCACAAGTAATTTTCTGCTGGGAATTCTCCATCTCTCTCTTACTAGGTGATCATTAAAATCTGAATAAAATCAAGCAAATTTAGCTGAAGTGCCTTGGGGACAAAAGATTATGGCACAGCGATGTGCCAACATGAGAGGTGTGAAAACATGTATGTTTCTCTGATGACCTATGAACACCAATTAGCCCTTAAAGCCCTCACGAAAACAGAATTAATTTTCCTATAACTAGGGGTTTTAGAATGGATATTCCCATGAAGCTGGTTTACCTATACATGGCAATTTTTTATCATTTTTCACCCACTTCAAATCATCATCATCCACTACAAGTCGAGAATTGCGACAGCAATTCACAGCTTGTAGTGGATGAAGATGAAGATGACAATGGTAAATTCAAGTTTCAAAGGGTTTAGCAGGTAATGAACCAGCGAAACAGGCAAGAGGTACAACAATGCGCAAAGTCTTATAAAAATGCGCCACATCCCTTTATTAATCAATCAAGTCAACCAATTCAGTCAATAGTGTCGGGGCAGGGACCCTGATGTTGGCCTAGTGGTTAAAACTGTCTGCAACAAAGTCGGAGGTCGCGGGTTCGTCCCCGCCCTGGCATTCAAAGAAACAAATGATTCTTCCCAACAAGTACAGGTAGGTATAGGTATAGGTTTATTTCAGCAATAGGCCCAGCGGCCTGTGAGCATACAATACAATACAAATCCAATAATATGCCGTGGCGTGTGAAGATAATATAAGTGATACAAATATAATATAATTATGATCACTCCAGTTTGTACAAACCTTTATACACATATATGGCCAAGTTACGGATCGTTTTTCTGTTTTCACTCGTAAGGAGTTGTGTTAATTTAAACATTGAAGGGTTAACAAAATAATACGATTTTATATAGCGGCGGCGAAGTTCAAGAAGATTATCTTTTTTACAGATTAAAATGAAATGATATTCATCTTCCAGCTCCTGACAGGTATACACATAATACTGTGGAAAGCATCCGTGACCGAGAGGTGCGCGCTCGGCCTCAGATAACCTCAGATCGAATTTCAAATCCCGTCTGGAAGGCAGTGTCATCTCATTCATCTCACTATCAGACCATCCTCTGGGTGTTATCCTGACCAATTTAGCCTGTATGTGGACACAAGTGACCTAAAGTCACATTCATTTAGTCTATACTGCAGAAATCTTCGGCACAGGCATATGACACAGGATCTCCATACATGGAACTAGGTGGAATGACAGGGAACCATGCTTTGGAGACATTGTACGCCAACACTACAGCATCATGTCGTCCCCTTAGTTATGAAAGGGTGTATCTGCCACTTTGCAAAGTGGCAGATACACCCTGCCACTTTGCAAAGTGGCAGATAAACTCTTTTATTTCTAAGGGTACGATGTGTTTGTGTACACGCAGTTTCAGTAAACCAGAAAACACTGCTCATTAAATGTTGGTACAGGGTCGAAGAGGATGGTACAGCCTTTAGCCGGCAGTGGGATATTGTCTTGTGTTTCCAGGGAAGTGGGCACCACATTGTATATATTAAACCTTTAGGCCCCGGTCACGATTATATCGTTTTCATTTTTTACTAGCCCATTTAATATCAACTTTGTAACATTTAATTATATTATAACATTTAAAGATAAAACGTGGTATCAATCAGCAACATTTCCAAATCGTTGACACCCATTTTGTTAAATCTGAATATCACTCAACTCTTATAACGCTGAATTATTTTGAAATCATCATGAATGTCTTAGTCAGCTCTTTCTGGTTCATTTGAATACCTAGGTTATGGGTATACGACCATTAGAAATATTTTAATTCTTTCAATTCGGGAATCGTCTTTATACGTCAGAATGTGACGTGTATAATAAAGGTCCCTGCGCTGAACGGGTTAACTTGTAAATCGCTATTGATTAACATGATTAAATAGTTTATAAATTGTTTTTACATAAAACAGTTTGATGTCTGATAATTGAAGTGTTTAATCCTTTAACCGTCAAGTTTTTTAATTGGAATTTTTACCTACTTGAAGCTGGAATTTTCACCTACTCAAAGGTGTGTCTCGCTGGCGCGATTCACAACGTCGAAGGTTGATATCAATGACCATGTACATGGTCTTTGTTAATATATACGAGGGATAAAGTTTTGACATACCATTTTGTTTGAGATCTCACAAAAATCGCCTTGGTAAAAGTATTTGAACCCATTATCACCAAAAAGGGAAAATAATGTTTATATGTATAGTCAATTTTACATACCTTACTGTGCCATTAAATGCATCACATTTGAATCGCCATTATTAGATATATAATCCATTCTGCCTTTTTTTCAGCAGGTGACAAGTCTGGGATGTGATCGCGGACGGGATTGGTTTGATATGTGCTAAGTCCAGCATGGTCCATTTATAGTCCGTAGTGACAGACTCTGTGTGCGATATACAGTCTGTAATCATTGCCATTCGTAATTAGTTGTGCCCCAAAAATCCGGTGCGCGAACAATGAATTACGTAATTAATTAATGCGTCGTTGTTTGACCAATGCTTTCTATTTTATTTTATAATGGCAGATTTACATCTCATTGAAATAATGCCTTGACTTAGTGGTGAATTTATCATTTGAATAGGGTTACCCTCCCATTTTTCATGAAATTTTCGGTCTCAGCGTACACTGGCTAGCAGCAAACAAAATACAGTTTTTGCTTTGCTGTCAAACTCTGACGCTAACCTGTTTGATTGCGTCAAACCCCATTAAAATACACCACTACATTATTTTCATTGTCCGACCACTACATTCTAAACCGGGGATGGAGAGTTATAGTTCATCAAGTAATCATCAATAATCATGGTAGGCCAAAATTGGTAATCAGTCAGATGTGACAGAGCTGTTGATTATGAAGGATTTTCATTATCGTCGGGTGTATTTTAAGTCCCGTTAAATTTGATTAATTATAATTATAATTTGATAAATTTAAATAAAAAGTTAAATCCCGCGGAGCTGTACATTCTTAGCTTTGAAAAAGGCCTCGGCCTTCGGCCTTGCCCTTTTCACAGCTGAAAATGTAGAGCTCCTCGGGCTTTATCCTATACGTAAACACAAGGCGGCAGACCAATGCTGATTTAATGTTGGCAAACCGTCTTCCACGCTGGTCCAGCATTGAAGCAACATAAATTCAAAGTCATGTGTTTGTTGGCCCAGTCCAGACAAGAGACGCTGAACAGACGTCAGTTAAAAACCCTTTCAAGCCTGAACTTACCATTGTCATCTTCATCCACAACAAGCCGTGAATTACTATCGCAATTCTCGACTTGTAGTGGATGAAGGTGATTTGATGTGGGTGAAAAAATAAAGAAAATTGCCATGTATTGGTAACCCAGTTTCATGGAAATATTCATTATAAAACCCTTGGTTGTAGGAAAATTAAGTCTGTTTTCAGGGATGTAAAATGATGCTTTAATGCATCGTGAGGTCTTAAAGGGTTAATGATGCGCCAGCGTTGCAGGCGGTGGCCCAATATTAAACCAACATCGGGTCAACGTTTCGTGTTTACTGGTGTACAGTTGTTTGCTGTGACTTCCCAGTAAAGTCGCTCTAATGCTCTACTAATGCTGGCTCACCGTCTTAGACGCTGGTCCAGCATTATACCAGCATTGTATGGGTGACTCGGGTATGCTGGGCTGTAAAGCTCCAGTGATATTATTAATGGCATCGATCAATTGCCACCGGTCACTTCTTATTAGCAAACATTGACACTGCCCTTTAATTATCGCCAAGAATCAATGATAAATCCTCACTCCTCCCCAAGGACATTGCATACAGCAAGGTGTACCAGTATTTACACCCAATATCGGCAAATTATTTATTACTTCCCGTTTATACATGCTCCTTGTACAGTCAACGTTAATATAGGCCTAATCCTGATGCCAGATATTTAGGAATTAGGAATTTTATTTAAAATATACGACTTTTTAAACCGCCCCCGTTTTTATTATTATTTTAGTAGTACACTAATGATCTCTGCGCCAGTGATTATATAACATGTACACAGTTAGATAGATTTTTATGCCACTCTTGTCATAGGAGTGTTATTATAAATCATATACAATAAGTGAATGCATTCTGTGTCTGTCATATTATTGTTATCAATAATTTGTTAGAAGTCTTTAACATATAATCATGACAAGTCAACTGTGAGTGAACCTGTTATTAATGTATATGGTTAATGTGTTAGATAGGTGGCTGAAAAAACATAGTTATGGAAAAACTATTCGAGTTTTCGTAGATGTTCGTGTTAAGTAAATAGTAACTGTTTTTGTCAGTTTGAGATCCTCTTGTAGAATTAAATCTGGTATGCAACTAGTTATTTACTGATGAGGGATGTTTGTTTCCGCACATATGTCACAGGCAAGTGAAGAGTTAAACTTTAAAGCGGTCAGTCATAAGAGGGTTAAACCTTTTAATTTATTTAATTGGAATTTCCACTCACTTGAAGTTGTGTCTCGCTGACGCGATCCACAATTTCAATTGAGTGAAAATTATTCAAATTTGACAAAATGAAGGGCAACTATTTTGCAGTGATATGTCACGTTTTTTCCAATATGTTGAAAAACTGGTATTCAATGTGGTGATAAAAATGAAAGAAACGAATAAAATCGGCTCAAACTTTACAGCGCTATAAGATTTTTTTCACCGACTTGAAGTTGTGTTTCGCTACCGTGGCCCACAACTTAAACCCTTACAGTACGGGGATCGACTTTAGTCGTCAGAATCTAACGTCTGTAGACTTTAGTCGTCAGAATCTGACGTCTGTAGACGTCAGATTCTGACGACTAAAGTCGATTCCCGATGAAGAAACATTTTGCTTCTTTGAAACTTGGATGGCAGAGCGGGGTTCGAACCCGCGATCTCCTACATTCCAAGTAGGCAACTTTAACCACTGCACCAGGGCCCCCGCCCTTTACGCCATGTGTCGTTACTCAAATTACAGCATTAGGGCAGTGTACATGTCTAGTGTATACAACGTCCCAGACTTTGACGCGGCAACGGCTCGGGCTAGGCGAATGTACAGTATTTTAACCCTTGGAGCACTGAGCCAAGAAATTTAAATTTTCCGCCACTTGAAGTTGTGTCTCGCTAACGCGATCCACAAATTCAAGTGACTAAAAATTAGTTTAATTTGCAAAATCCAGGTTGAAATGTAAATGATTATCACAGATTTGAGACATATTTCATTTTAAAAACCTGGTTATACAAGACAACTAAAACATGAGAAAACAATACCATAGTCAACTGTAGTCGAAATCAGTGTGCTAAGGGCTAAGATAATTTTCATCCCAGAGCTGGCCGCGTTGGCCTGCATTTTGTTGATGTATACCCATCATATTATCCTCGTACACAATAAAAATAACAGATTTGTCCAAAGAATGGTTATCCTCGTACACAATAAAAATAACAGATTTGTCCAAAGAATGGTTTGTTGAAACTAATTTATAAACCTCAAGTCGGGTTGGGTGTTGTATGGTAAAATTGAGAATAGCAAAGTGAATGTATGCACAGATCAATACATTAAACGATTACTACTATGCAAGAAGGTGTCATATATCCAGGCTGCGATACCGTTTTCTATGCCTACTGAAAACACAATATCAGGTGGAAATAGTTAAAAGTTCAGTTTTGAACAAGTCAGTGATGACATTTATGATTGTTTTCTCATTTATACATTTCCATCGCATTGAGAGGAGAAACTAACACCGCTGATCAGATTACATGCAAAGCGTTGGTAATTTACTCAGACATATCTCTATATCACTCTCATATATTGATCCCGTGGGTGGCAAGGATACACTTGTGTGCTCGAGACCATTCCCCTTTAAAATCAGATCCAGTTCCGATTTTAAATGAGAATGGCCCGAGATTTGATTCAGCCCCTTTATACCTGTTCTGCATATACTCGTATGCTTAACCCTTTAGCCGCTAATTATTCAATTGGAATTTTCACCCACTTGAAGTTGTGTCTCGCTGACGCAACTTTAAGTGAGTGAAAATTATTTAGATTTGACAAAATGGAGGTCAACAAATTTCAAATCTTGCAGATTAATGTTACGTTTTATCTTTAACAGGTTTAAAAGCTGATATGTAATATGGTAATACAAAATGTATAAAACGAATATGGACGCACCGGCGGTTAAAGGGTTAAATAAGGCGCACTTTACTTAGATTTTGCAGAAAATGATCTTGCACGGAACCATCTCGTTATTGCTAAGAGAAAGAGAAGATGATAGAAGAGAAGACACTGGATAAGATCGTGATTGAAGTGAAGGGTGCAGCTCGAACACTATCACTGTCTGCAGAGGATAATCCAACGTCAATCAATTACATTTGTGAATGGTCCGGATCCAGGGGTGCATATTACAAAGAATCCTAACTTTGATCCTATCTCAACTTTCTCTTATTTCCATTACAAAAAAGTTAGGTGATCCTAACTTTTTTGTAATGGAAATAAGAGAAAGTTGAGATAGGATCAAAGTTAGGATTCTTTGTAATATGCACCCCAGTATCCGGAATACGATCTGGATTGCACGGATTTGCATGGCACTTTTACATAGAGGTGTGTCTCGGGCCAAGGAACAACCCACTAAAGTGTCTCTGATTAACTATCTAGTTGTTAAATATCCTTAGACTGAAGTAAAAAAAAATGTAGCATCCAGTAATACTGTTAATGTCCCTGACAAGTTTTGGTTTTGTGATACCCATGCGAGAGTGAGATTGATTGGCTTAGAGGTAAAGTGATCAAAGTCCGCATTCTCTCTTTTTTGCAGTAGAATGCTTTAAAGTTAAAATTGGCATGTATTATTCATTTCTACTAAATAGTTGTTATCGGTGTCGTAAAAACCCATCCTCCTGGCAGCAAGTCTTGACACAGCGAGGCCGTCAGGCCAAGCCTTGCTGAATTAGCCATACCATCCACCTATTGGGGTAGGGAGGGAGATTTAGATATTGAATATTCATTAGTTTTTCGAAAAATGTCTTTTTAATGTTGGCCCGCTGTCTGCGACGTTGGCTCACCATTAATTCAACCCTCATGCACGTTGCGGTGAGATGTGGTGGTCTGTGTCTGAGACGTTTCCGGTGAGCTACTCGGCCAGCAGACATGTGTTGTTTAATGTAGGGCCGGTGTCGTAGACAGTGGCCCCACATTAAAACAACACTCATGCCAGAGGTCAAACTTGGGTCAAACAGAAAAAATATTTTTTGAAAGTCCCCACTCCAATAGGCGGATTCAACCCTGTTTCAGCAAGGTCGGTCTACGACCTCAGGAATAGCCAGCCTTGCAGAGGAAGATGTAAAAACCCATTGCTAGCAATATTCAACTCATTTTTTTACAAATAAACGTTTGAAATTTAAACATATCAATTTCTTAATAAAAGTCACAAACTGGTATAAAAACGGCATAGTGTTTCATCATCTTGCTCCAGTAATACTTTGGCAATGATTGGTATGGCATAAATTGTTCTATATAAGGGCCGCTCTATAACATTTCAGTTAGCATTTTCCGTATGTCTCAGTGGTAAACTGATCCAAGTCAAAATGTTCTTACATGTATACTTGGATCACTTTGCCATTGAAGTATCATTTTTGAAAGTGAAAAAACTATATGTTGATTAATAAGACTCAAACATTTTACCGAATGCCTTACATATTTTAGGACATTATTTCTTATATAATTAACTTTCCCAAAATAATCAGAACAAATCAAATCTTGAACTTAAATCACTTTACCTCTGTACCATTCAATTTACACCATTTTTTTGTTTGAATACTAGTCACATACGTATTAATAGTATAATGTTTCTCAAATAACTGCAAATATTGCATCTTCCCTACACCAGAGTCTCCGACCTCGAGAAGCCCAGCCTTGCTGCCGGGAAGATGGAATAATAGTTTGTTTTATAATAAAATCATCAATGATCGGTATGTTAGGCCTATATATATTTACTTCTGTATCTTTTGGCTACGATTAAACCCCGACTATATTATATTTAGTTGTATAAAATGTTATATTCGCCCTAATTAAATTCATAGATTTTTTGTTTGTGTGTCTGTATACATGATGTCGATACAGCTAATAGCGTCATATATAGGACCTATTTATTTATGTATCTATGTTTATTGGAGACAATGCAACCGTTAAAATACATTCATTTGATTGTCTAATTATTCAGCAATGCTACATTTGTAGTGTACGCTAGTTGCTAGAATTGTATATTATTATACACTCGTTATAAATCACCTTGTATTCATGTGTGTGTGTGTAGTGTGCATTAACCATTAAACCGCCAGTACTCATTATATTCGTGTTTTACCTTTTATTATTATTATTATATTGCATATCAGCTTTTACACATGTTGACGATAAAACGTACGTGATATCAATCAGTGAGAATTTAAAAATAGTTGATCTCCATTTGGTCAAATCTGAATAATTTTCACTCACTTGAAGTTGTGGATCGCGTCAGCGAGACACAACTTCAAGTGAGTGAAAATTCTAATTGAATAATTTGGCGGTTAAAGGGTTAATGATCAGATTTACTTTGCATTGAAATCACACCTATTATGATGATTATACCACATTCACTAGTCTTAATCCCCATGTGTGTCCATTTGGCGTCATCATATTCAAAGCAAAATTTGATTCGCACATTTTTTATTGTGCCATACTTGTAATGATTTACTTGATTTGATCTGTTGATTAAATATCTAATCTGACCTTGCTGTGGCAAATCCCAGTTTCCTGGTGATATTGATTCAATAACGTCTCAGTCAATAACGTCTCAGTCTGTCATTATTGTAACAGTGCACTGTTACAATCACATTCATTAACTTATATTACAAGTCTTAAGTGTTAACTCCCTATTCCAGTCTCCACGAATCTGATAGATTTCGCCCACTTGAACATGTTATAAATATATCAATATCTCTACAGATCTGCTGTTTTTTTCAATATCTTGCAAAATTAAACGTCTTCTATAGCATAACTGCATAAGGACTAATATAATATTTCAATAAAATTTCAGAAGTTACTCTTACACGCGTTATAGAAAGTACGATTGCTGATCCACACTTCAATGGTAAAGATTAAAGGAGTGACACTTTTATTTTTGTCTATCTTAGCCAGCAAAAGATACACGTGTGAACATGGCAAGTAAGATATGTAAATATGCTTGGCTAGTTAACGCTGGACATAAAAAGCATGAATAAATAACAGTGTAAATCTGAACAAACCTAAGACTAGAAATCGACGAGAGAAATGGCAGGAGACCATAATGTCATCAATAATTTATGCATGACCCGTGACAGACTGTGGTCGCCCGGACTGATCATGTGTGACACGTCGTCCTTCATTCAGTATGGTTTACATAATATCGTTTATATAAAAATACATAATATTTTTAATGTCATAAACAATTTAAGTTACGCAATATCACATTACACTTTCTTGTATAAATATAAGGTAATGGCCTTAGGTGGTACATTCCTGAATAGATTTCGGTGTGTATGTATAGGATAAATAATAAAAATAAAAGCCCGAGGAGCTCTACATTCTTAGCTGTGAAAAGGATCGAGGCCGAAGGCCGAGGCCTTTTTCACAGCTAAGAATGTAGAGCTCCGTGGGTTTCAACAGTGACTGACTTAAAACACATCCGACCATAATGAGGATACATCAATCAACAGCTCGGGCACACCTGGCTTATTTAAATGCCATATGCCCACCATGATAATTGGTCTGTACTAGGTTAACAAAAACAATAACTCTCCGTTCCCGGCTTAGAATGTAGTGGTCAAACAAAGAAAATAATGTAGTGGTGTGTTTTAAAGTCCACGAGAAGGGTAAACACAATAAATGGAGTAATTCCTCAAGATATTGGGACAATTGACCAGACAGTTTATTATGTTTATTATATGTTTATAACCCTGAACAATGATGGGTAGATGGAGAGATCACTTAACTCCTGAAGCGCTGAAATATATTTCTATACACCGAAAGACCAAAGATTTGTTTCAATTTGAGATCAGCATAAATGTCTCAGTAATAGCTCTTTCCGCTTCATTTGAATACCCAGGTTATGGGTCTACTGTCATTAACTCTTTAAGTGCGGGGATCGAGCTTAGAAGTCAGATTCTGGCTTTTAAGGACTTCAGATTCTGGCGTCTAAAGACGTCAGACACAACTTCAAACTCGCAGTTTAGGAAAATAAGTGTCATATTGTAAAGTAGTCAGAATGGCATGTACATCATTTCCTATTTTGAATAAGATTAGAAGGCGTTTCTCCGACTTTATATTATGATTAAAAATCGTATATAGTAATATATATAGCGTATAAATTACTTATCTACTATATCAATCACAAATTGAACGAATACATGACATAGCCTACATCAAAACAGACAGTGTGAAGCATGTATCTAAAATAACTTTCAATCCTGAATTTACCACTGTCATCTTCATCCACTTCAAGCCGCGAATTGCTGTTTTTATTTAACTGTTCCATGAAAAATTTAGTTCTAAAACCCATTGGTTTCAGAGATGACAAATGATACTTTAATTCATTTGAGGGTGCAAAGGGTTAAGACCAGGATAAATACAGTATAATGTCCCCAGAAAATTCATGAATTGAACCAGAATTGGGTAAACATCTCATGTTTACTGGGAGCTCGATGTCTTCATGATGGTCCACATCCTGGTTAGGGTCTTGTCAAGTTTAAAAAATCAGAAAAAAAATTGCATTGGCTTGACAAATAGTCGAAAATTCATTATTATGCATAATGCTACAGATTATATAGTGCAGGCATATATACCATGGCCACTCACATAATTAACAGAGGGGCGTTAGTGAATGATGAGACCAAGAAAAACTGAAATGTAAAAGGCAAACAGCTGGGTGATTATTGTACTTGAGGTAGAATTCACAACAGCGGTCAAAATTGTAGATGTCGAAAGTAATAAAATGGCAAATATATATTTTTTATTCGACGAAGCATAATAATCCGACATTGCCCTGTATAAGAAGTATTTATTAAATACAATTCCAAGGATGTACAACTGCAGTTATAAATTTTAAATAATTTGGACAATCTGACATCTAGGGTTTGGTTCTGCATAGTGATATACGCCTACTGTTAATAATACTGTGGATGTTAAACGGTTAATTTAAAGCTGGAATTGCAATTAACGCAATTCACAACGCAATTAAAAAATGATCTTGAAGCAATTTACGGTGCCAGCAGCACATGAGTTCATTCTTGCAGCGCGGGGACCTTCTTTAGACGTCAAAATCTGACATCTGCAGGCGACAGATTCTGACGTATAAAGGCGTTCCCCGTACTGAAGGTATCAAAATAATTATAATGGCCATATACCCATAAGACACGTATTCAAATAAAGCGGAAACAGCTAACTAAGACATTTCAAATTGAAAAAACCATTTGGTCTCCACGGTTTATACAATAATATGTCCAGGTTTTAATGGTTAATTCATAGAGCATATCACGTGAGTGACGGTGATTCAAAGTTTATATCACGTGATCTGGAGGATGTAACAAACCAAAAAGAAAAATACTGTGAGGTTAAAAAAACAAAAAGTTAAAAAAACGTTGATGCATATAATTCAAAGCTTTGTTTAATTTCCATCGGACAATATTATGATGTTGTTAACATTTCTAATATAAATGAAATTAACATGTTTATTGGAATGGGCCCCTGGACTTAAATGGCACACACAACAAAGGAGATAAGATGTTCTGAGCTTTTTAATGGAACCCTGAGAGTAGTTTTAAGACAATCGGGGCTTACTATAAATAGTAGTCCCCATATAGCCAACCATTACATGTTTGTGTTTTATTTCATAACTCTACTTTTACTCAGATATGTGTCGTCCGTTGTCCGTGGTTGTCGTGGTCCAGATTGTAAAATGTAGTTCATTCATCATTTTAACTGTTAGCATTTAATGGGTATTTATTTTATTACAACCTATACCTCTAATAAATGCTAAAAGTTGTCGAGTTTGTCATAATGTCTCATTGCTGTGAAAATAGTGAGATTCCTTGGTGTTACCTTTCAATCTCGGTTACTACGTCGTCAAATACTGTCAATGTATTCGCTTCAGCGTCATTTGGAGTTACCGGTAATAGCTTTAATAGAATCGTTAGCCCCCGAGCCAACACGACAGGGTACAACCGTGGAATTTTAGCATCCTGTCTGCTTAAATTCTTCGGATAAAACTCCCTGATGCCTTCAGTGTATGACTGATAATGGTATTATATCATACAATGAGGGCAAGATCGTTGCGGACAGACGATGAGTTGCGTTTATTCACCCACA
>OZ024904.1:15954574-15992074 GCA_964017125.1 Flabesymbios commensalis | reverse complement strand
GAATGAAAGAATGGATGAATAAAGGAAAGAAGGAAGATATGGAGGAAGGAAGAAAGGAAGGAAGGACTGGGGATGAGGGCTAGATGAATCTGATGACACTCCCCATTGGTATATGAAAGGATATACCCTGCCGGTTTAAGGCCAAATACGCTACCTATGTCACGGGGTCTCCCCACAATATTGAAACAGGCTTAATAGAAAATTAGTAGTAATTACACACACCAGTAGTGCATGGATGGGATCCAACAATGTTTGGGAGAATGGCAAATGTACTGGTCTGAATGCGCGGCACTGTATATTCCGAGGAGTTGTATGATCATTGGCTGAATGTCTTGAGTTCACCTGGGTGTGTTTTATTTCGCCACACTGAACCGAGGCACCATGTTTGATGTATCACCCCCTTGAAAACGAGACTATTTGCTACGCACACGTTCACAAGTGGACAGGGGCGTGATGTGGTCAAAGCATCCGGTCTCGTCAACCCGGCGTAGTAATCGATACAATCTGCCCAATCACCACACTTTATGACGAAATGTTTCGTAAAAAAGCATCAGGTCTCTAGAGACGCGAACCTCTGTTATGCTCGTCCACCCGAGACTGATGGAAATTGGATGGCAGAGGTGCCAACACTGGACCACACTCCAGTGCATGGACTACGTCACCGCCGTGCAAAGGCGAACAACAGTAACTGTTTACTGAAAGTAAGCAGTTACTGCTGTTTGCCTTTGCCATACGCGGACAAATGCAAACATCAGTAGCCGTTACTGCTGTTTGGCTTTGTTGCACGCGGCAATGGGCATAGCCAGGAGATGACGAATATTTACGATTGCACAAAGAAGAAACTTATTTCCCCAAGAGCGGGAGCGAATCCAAACTCCGGCGTGACAGGCACTAGTGTTAACCACCACGCATGCGCCCCCTCCTATAGTCCGTGGTGAGATTAATTAGACATGCTTGGTGTATAGAAGATGCGCTTGTGTTGTATGTTCATTAATTATTATTCATGTTTGGCAATTGTTAGATGTGAAACTTTGTAAATTTAATGTTCTTCGCAACCCACATAGCTTCCAACGTTATGATAGGCCCCACTATGGCTAGTATCGTATCCAAACATTTTACGCGAATATATAACTTTGAGATAATCTTAATTTTAAGATGCATAGTGGGATGGGTCCCTTTGTTACGTAAGTTTTTGAAATTGTTAGGAGTGTCAGGAAATGTAAGTAATGGAAAATTCGGTATAGTAAGCACGCTGTTTTGGATATTGCACACAGAGCTGCGAAGCCAATGCAGACCTTCTCGGCTGCATTGCAAAGCCAAAAGGCAGTATATAACTTCTTACTTTTCAAGTGAGATGCTACTGCCTTTTGGCTTTGTAATGACGTATGGTGGGCTACACATGGTTTCTACATTGACCTGGTCAGCCAGACAAATATTCATTTTGATCACTTTGTGTCTCGATGCATCACGCAAGGTGTCAGAAAGTGCAGAAATATGTAATCATGAGAATGAATGGTCCAGTTGACAGAATTTGCTGCTGACAGCGAAATATGAGCAGGGACACGTCTAAGGTTACCGATGTGATTGAAAGGCGTTTTACTGATCTTTGAAATGAATTCTTGAAAAAAATACCACCCTTACGACGACTGGTGGATCTATGCCGTTATCAAGCAAATCATCACGAAATGGATTTAACCCTTTAACAGCCAAATTATTCAATTTGAATTTTCATCCACTTGAAATTGTGTCTCGCTGACGCGATCCACAACTTCGAGTGAGTGAAAATTATTCAGATTTGCCATAATGGAGGTCAACTGTTTTCAAATAATGCTAATTTGTGTCACATTTTATCTTAACATGTTTAAAAGGTGGTACTTAATGTGCTAATAAAAAACGAAAACCCGAATATATGCGGCACCGGCGGTTAAAGGATTAAAACCTGTTGTGTAATATGAATGTACTTATAGCTGGCCTAACATTGATCTCATACTACATATTTTGCTAAGCTGTCTTTTTATTTCGTGCTGTGAGGGGCAGACCAGTGTTGTCGTGACAGTGTTGTCACCTGTCTCTGGTCAATATTTAACCCTTTAACCGCCAAATTATTCAATCTGAAATTACACCCACTTGAAATTGTTTCTTGCTGACGCGATCCACAACTTCAGGTGATTGAAAATCATTCAGATTTGACAAAATGGAGGTCAACTGTTTTCAAATAATGCTAATTTGTGTCACATTTTATCTTAACATGTTTAAAAGGTGGTACTTAATGTGCTAATAAGAAACGCAAACCCGAATATATGCGACACCGGCGGTTAAAGGGTTAAACAGATATCAATGTAAAATACCAGTCAGTAAAATATCCCATACTCAGAAAAACGCTGATTTTCGGGACCATTTTTTTTACAGCTAGTTACCCGTGAAAGTATGACTCTTTCCACAAACGTTTTCTTAGATTTACTTCTAGGCTCTACAATAATGACTTCAATGATGAGAGGCTCCATGCGGGGTTAAATAATGATGAGAGGCTCCATGCGGGGTTAAATAATGATGAGAGGCTCCATGCTGGGTTAAATAGTGATCAGAGGCTCCATGCGGGGTTAAATAATGATGAGAGGCTCCATGCGGGGTTAAATAATAATGAGAGGTTCCATGCGGGGTTATTAATGATAAGAGGCTCCATGTGGGGTAGAACAACAATTAGTCCTCGGGCCAGGGGCCGAATTTTTACGATTTAGTACTAATTGGGGGGACTAAACTTCGTTGTGATTTTCAGTTAGATACATATATGAGGGGTCTGAAAAAGTATGATGGCCCTTTCAGAACGGTAGCTTAAGGGCAGTATTCTCAGTTTTAAAGAGAGGGGGTCTCTGAGCCAAAAAGTAAATATTACCTATATCTTTTCATCTATGTGTCCTACAAAAAGCCATAATATATCGTTTCTGGCATAATTTGGGTCAAGGAATCCGTTTTTGATGTTTTGGAAATGATCTAACCAATATTTCGCCGACAAATCCAAGATGGCCGCCAATTTTAATCTGTATTTCTTCGCTCTATGATATGACAAGTTTATTCACGTCTATGATGTTCGAATTTTTTTAAGAAAAGATTTTAGTTATGGGCAATTAATCTAGCATTAAATTAAACTATTTTTTGTATATCTTGCAAATTTATATAAATTCAGTTTAGTTATCCAACAGACGTGTACTTTATAACACTTAAGACTGTGAGGACCGAAAACGTATCTCTATGAAATGTGTAACAATAAGGCATGCATGTCCAATGTTGGTATATATTATCTATTCTTTTCTTGGTGGAATAAAATAATACATATCTATATTTTTACACAAATTAACCTCTTGAGTGCGAGGCCTATTGTGCTCCCCTGTACCACGCCACATAAGGCCAACACAGGTTTTAGGGGAACAATCTTCTATGTGAATTATCTTTGCCCACAGTTGATGGGCCCACACCCGGCAACAAACTGACTTGGGTTGGGGTTTGACTTTACAGGGGTACTACCCCAAGGTCATGGCAAGGTCATTTCAAGGTCATTTGAAGGTCAAACAAGCTAAAATATTGAATTTTACAGTTTTTTGTTGCAAAGGAGTGTTCCACAAGGCTGCAGCTGACATTAGTGTGGCTGCCAAGCCTTCCAACACGCATCCTAGGGGGTACAGTAAATATTATGTGGCTTGGAGGGGTAATACCCCACTCTTATATCCCCCGTCCCCTCTTATATCACACCCTCTACAACACTAAAATCAATGCAAAAAATGGTCAATTGGAGTCTTGTGGAACATGGGCTTGAAGTCACAAAACACCTGAGACACCCACACCTGGGTATCAAAGGTGACATGGGTTGGGGTTGCCCTTTGCGGGGGTTCTACTGCAGGGTCAGGTCAAGGTCATATCAATGTTATTTTAAGGTCAAACCAGCTATAATATTGAATAAAAACATGTTTTTACAGTTTCCATATGTTTTTTGTTTCAAAGGAGTGTTCCACAAGGCTGCAGTTGACATATTGTGGCTGGGAAGCCTTCCAACACGCATCCTAGGGGGTACAGTGAAGTCCTATATGTGGCTCGGAGGGGTAATACCCCATTCTTATATCAGACGTCCCTTCTTATATCACCCCCTGTACCACCGCTAACATCAGTGCAAAATGAGGTCAATTAGAGTCTTGTAGAACATGGGCCCCAAGTCACAAAACACCTGAGTCACCCACATCTGGGTAATAAACGTGACATGGTTTGGGGTTGCCTTTTACTAGGGCTCTACTCCAGGGTTAGGACAAGGTCATATAAAGGTCATTTCAAGGCAAAGCAGATAAATTATTGAATAGAAACACTTTTTACAGTTTCCATGTATTTTCTGGTTATTGGTGGCTATATTGTTTCGGACCTTCAGATGACATTGAAACGTAAAAATAACCATTCCACTGAATTCAATGTATTCAAATTAGTCGAAAATGTGATATTACACAAGATTCTAGGGCTATTTTGTCTAAAGTTAAAAGTTCAAGATGGTCGCGATGGCAACCATGTTGGTTTTGACCTCTAGATGACCTTGAATCGTAAAAGTAACCATGCCAATGGAATCAGTGTACTCAAATTAGTCAAAAATGAGGTATTACATAAGATTCTAGAAATATTCTGTCAAAAGTTGAAAATTCAAGATGACCGACGAAAGCAATAAATTTATGCAAATAAGCATATCAAGGAGGGGCAAGTGTATCGCGTGATCGCTGTATGATCATGTGACCAATGCGGACGTGATCATGTGACGCTTAACACGGAATCTCTGGGAATTCCCCACACTCTACTCTGAGGCAGACATAAATGAATTAGGGGGCCTAATCGTGCCAGGGGGGCTATTGGTAAATACTTGACAAATGACGACTTAAGTCGTCATTGCGGCACAGGGGAGCGACAAAAGCATGACGACTTAAGTCGTCATAGTGGCACTCAAGAGGTTAAAAAGAAACACTAATTATTAATAAATTAATGATAACAGGGTTCATTACTTTAGACGTTTCAGATTAGACACGTTGTAATCATGGTAATAGAGGTATTTCATATGATTGGGCCAAAATGTAATACCTTCAGGGGTGACTAGGAAAAAAACTACTCTAGATAGCTTCGCATGCCTTAGACATGAACAAAACTGTATGATGACCTTTTTCAGAACGGTAGCTTAACCCTTAAAGCGCTGAAATATTATTGCATAAGCCATGGAAACTAAAGTGATTTTTCAATTTGAAATCAGCATACATGTCTTAGTTAGCTCTTTCCGATTCATTTGAATATACCTATACTGTGGGTCTACGGCCATTATAAAACAAAGTATTTCTTTCAGTGCGGGGACCGTTTCTATACGTCAGAATCTGTAGACGTCAGGTTTTGACGTATAAAGACGATCCCCGTGCTGAAAGGGTTAAGGAAGTTATGAGATATTTTGTATTTCAGAGAAAAAAAACATACATGTATGTACATTCGAAATCTCGATATTTTACCCGCGCGTTCAAATGTAACATCCAAATGTAACATCCAACGAAACTGTCACATATAAATGGATTTAGCTTTACCAGGGGTGTATAGTGTAGACTAATTAAGGCTTTAAGTTAAAATGGCAGCACATATTTGGCCATTTTTTCTTTTTAGACCGCGTTACGTCAGTCAAAACATCACTTCCTTAGCTCACATATCAACATTTCTTATGTAGGGTGTGGACCCTGGTTTAGTGGTTAAAACTGTTTTATGCAGGTTCTTCACCCACTCTGTCATCCATATTTAAAAAAAAAATGTCCCACTCGCTTGTAAGCAAGCAGTATCGTGAGAAGACTCCATCAAGGGACTTCATGAAAACACCATGAAAGAATGAGTAGAATTCTACTCAATCATTCATGTAGACTAAATATATGAGGGTATACAATTCTCAAATGACAAGACTTCCAGAGGAACATCCAAAAATTTACAAATATTTTACCACTGTTTACAGGTGGAGGCTTCAGCGTTCAGATTAGCAAAGAAACCCTCTTGGTCGATTGACGATTGACGAAACTATTTAAGAAACCACAAACAAGGATACCCCAAACTGCAGTTGGTACACAGGTTTCAGCACAAAACCATCTGCAGTGAGTAAATACTACCTCAATGCTGAATATGGAAGTACAGCCATAAAGCAGTTGTATTATTGAAATCGATTCTCCACATAATATTCATTCAGATCTTCAGCCATCACGTGTTAAAAAAGATGAAACTGATATCCAGTCCGTTGTAGGGTTACTGCAAACCAGTTGAACAATTCCTTTTTTAAAAATCTGATATAATTAATCTTTCAGCTGGTACAACTGAAGAAGTAGATACGCGTATGCTGCTTCGTGCAAAACATGCCGCTGAATATTAGACCTGCCATGATGTTGTTATTGTGGCAGATGCCACTGATATCTTCATTATTAGCCTTGCGTTTAGCACTAACATACAGTGTCATTTATATATGCAAAGTGGGACTAAAGCTCGACAGAGATTGATAGATATTACCTTATAGGACTAAATTTATAGTGTTACATTTATAGGGCTACATTATTACACAGGATGCGACACCATAAGTTCCTTTTCGAGTAAAGGTATTAAGCTTGGTGCCTTGACACTAGTCATAAACAATCACAAATTTAGAGATCCATTGGCAAATCACGATGAAACTGGGCACTGTCACCAGATCTCTATGACGCACTCCAAGAGTTCACATACCGTTTATATTGTCCAAAATCATTAACGTGTGATATCAAAATATCCAGGTTAAGAAGGGTATCATGCGGAGATAGCTATATACCAGCATGCCAAATATCAAGCAGGAATATATCACAGGAGTTTGTTTATCTGTCCTGATATCCCTCGTCCTGATGATGATCGCGACTGGAGTTTCGATGCTTAAGATAAAAACTTGATTGTAGGCCTATGTCTAATTCTTCTGCTCCAGATGCTGTGCTAAATCTCCTCTCGTGTAGGCCTACTTGTAAGCGTATTTGTAAACTGCCACAGTGTCAATGTCTTGAAAATAGATTAAAATGTACAAATGCATGTACTTTGCAGAACTGTATAAACATGTATAAAAACGATGATGAAAAGGCACTCAGCCCTTCTTCGGATAATGACACAGATGATGATAAATTATAATAATAAACACTCAAATTACATGTGTGATAGATTGAAAAGTTCGTTCAACGACGTGTTCACACTTTAACCCTTTAAGCCCTCACGATGCATCAAAGCATCATTTTGCATCTCTGAAGAGTGATATAATTTCCTAAATCTAGGGGTTTTGGAGCGAACGTTTTCATGGAACTGTTTAATAATAGCAATATATTTTTTTCATTTGCCACCCACTTCAAGTCATCTTCATCCACTACAAGTCGAGAATTGCGACAGCAATTCGCGGCTTGTAGTGGATGAAGATGACAATGATAAATTCAGGCCTGAAAGGGTTAAACAAGGACAAATGTAATTAAGGACATACCCACCATTGCATTTACAGCTTGTGTGTTAAATATATATAGTGTATCACATCATTGGATCACATAGCTAAGTAGTAGGCCTACATGTCTATATTTACATGCACTGTACGCCATAATATTGTAGTTTTTTTTACAGAACTGAATGGTGGTAATGATTTGGGTAGCATGTTTATTTCATTTATTTTATCGATATCTTAATTTAATTTTAACTTATTTTCTGATTTAACATTAAAAAAGAACAGCTGGTTTCTGTTCTGTTTTAAATACGTAAGCAATGATTTAGCTGAAAAAGAACATTGTTTACGATTATCATTACTGCTGAGTTTAAATTTATACAGGTGAAACGGATTTAATACAATACGCTGAAATCAAAGAACTATACCTTGGTTTCCTATTCAAACTACTATATCGAGCTACCATGGCTACTCAGGTATATACTATGTTGATAATTATTAAAGTTGATAAATAACCACCATGCTACATAATCATAATAACAACCGAAGAAATACATACTAGTATGATTACGGTGTATCTAATCTAAAATGTCTAAAGAAATGAACCCTGCTATCATTAATTTATTGATGATCACAGTTTCTTTTTAATTTGTGGAAAAATATAAATATTTATTATTTGATTCCACCAAGAACAAAATAATATAGACAAAAATTAGACATGTATGCCTTAGTGTGACACATTTCATAGAGATACGCTTTCGGTTCGCACAAGTGCTATGACGCACGTGTCTGTTGGATAACTAAACTGCTTTTATATTTACAATATATACAAAAACAATAGTTTAATTTAATGCTAGTTTGATCGTCTAACTAGAATATTTACTTACAAATATTCGAACATTATATAGACATAAATAAACCAGTTATGCCATAGAGTTGAGAAATACAACTTGAAATTGGCGGCCATTTTAGATTTGTCGGCGAAATATTGGTTAAATCATTTCAAAAACATCAAAAACGTATTCCTTGGCGCGAATTATGTCAGAAACGATGTATTATGGATTTTTGTAGGACTAATAGATGAAAAGATATAATTAATAATTACTTTTTGATTGCGAGATCCCCCTCTTTAAACCAGAAATTACTGCCCTTAAGCTACCGTTCTGAAAAGGCCATCATACATAGTTTAATTTAATGCTAGTTTGATTGTCTAACTAGAATATTTCCTTACAAATTTTCGAACATTATATAGACATAAATAAACCAGTTATGCCATAGAGTTGAGAAATACAGCTTGAAATTGGCGGCCATCTTGGATTTGTCGGCGAAATATCGGTTAAATCATTTCCAAAACATCAAAAACGTGTTGCTTGGCCCGAATTATGTCAGAAACGATGTATTATGGATTTGTGTAGGACTAATAGATGAAAAGATATAATTAATAATTACTTTTTGATTCCGAGACCCCCCCCCTCTTTAAAACAGAAATTACTGCCCTTAAGCTGACGTTCTGAAAAGGCCATCATACATTTTTAGACCCCTCATATATGTATCTAACTGAAAATCACAATAAAGTTTAGTCACCCCAATTGTTACTAAATTTTGGTCTGGCCCAAGGACTAAATGATGAGAGACACCATGCAGGGTTAATAATGATGAGAGTCTACATGCGGGGTTAAATAATGATTAGAGGCTCCATGTGGGGTTATGAATGATCAGAGGCTCCATGCGGGGCTAAATAATGATGTGAGGCTCCATGCGGGGTTGAATAATAATGAGAGGCGTCATGCGGGTTTAAATAATGATGAGAGGCTCCATACAGGGTTATTAATATTCAGAGGCACCATGAGGGGTTAAATAATGATGTGAGGCTCCATGCAGGGTTATTAATGATAATAGGCTCCATGAGGGGTTACATAATGATGTGAGGCTCCATGCGGGGTTGAATAATAATGAGAGGCGTCATGCGGGTTTAAATAATGATGAGAGGCTCCATACAGGGTTATTAATATTCAGAGGCACCATGAGGGGTTAAATAATGATGTGAGGCTCCATGCAGGGTTATTATTGACCATAGGCTCCATGAGGGGTAAAATAATGATGTGAGGCTCCATGCGGGGTTAAATAGTGATCAGAGGCTTCGTGAGGGGTTAAATATTGATGAGAGGCTCTATGCAGGGTAAATAGTGATCAGAGGCTCCATGCGGTGTTAAATAGTGATGAGAGGCTCCATGCGGGGTTAAATAGTGATCAGAGGCTTCGTGATGGGTTAAATATTGATGAGAGGCTCCATGTGGGGTTAAATGGTGATCAGAGGCTCCATTCGGTGTTAAATAGTGATGAGAGGCTCCATGCGGGGTTAAATAGTGATGAGAGGCTCCATGCGGGGTTAAATAGTGATGAGAGGCTCCATGCGGGGTTAAATAGTGATGAGAGTCTCCATGCGGGGTTAAATAGTGATGAGAGGCTCCATGCGGATTATGTAATGGTTAGAGGCTCCATGCGGGGTTAAATAATGATGTGATGCTCCCTGTGGGTTAAATAATGATGAGAGGCTCCGTGAGGGTTTATGTATTGATGAGAGGCTCCATGCCGGGTTAAATAATGATGTGAGGCTCCATGCGGGGTTAAATAATGATGAGAGGCTCTATGCAGGGTTAACTATTGAAGAGAGGCTTCACGAGGGGTTAAATAGCGGTGCAGATCCTACGGTTCAGAGCTTCACACATATATATGTGTATGTGTGTGTATGTGTATATATATATTCTCCTACTTTTTAGGCTAATCATAGCATGGATTGCGTGACCGGACCTCTCCTACCATTGACGCCGCTTTCATCCCATCACTGAAAATCCTTTCGCTAATGACAATTTAGGGGATGTATTACTCTTTTTATTGCACTGTAAGTCCCTTAGAATGGTGTCGCATAAGATTGGTCTTTAAAAAGAAATATGGGTGGCTTATATCCTACGGACACGGCTCAGACACTCTGGATTGATAGTTGCCTTTTCTGATGAAGGAGTGCTTACATACATACAGGAGCTGATAGAGCTTTTAGGAATCTGGTGCGCCTGCATAATATATCTACTCCATTATCGCAGACTAATAAGCGTCACCCACGGGAAACTCTAGACTGCAGACTAAGCAGCCAGCTATATGCAAAAAAGTGGCAATTTGTACCGGGTGTGCGACGCCGTATCTACTGCTCTGTTGAAATAAGATCGTAAACATCATGGTAATCACTAAGAAGCACCCAATGCCGCTCTATCAGATCCAATATTGGACGCTGGGAGAACATATGAGGTTCATATCGTTACCGTTTTCTCACCGAGCCGTCGTCACTAAAAGTCTTGTTGCTCAAGAGCTACATCTGCACGCTCCTCTCATCATTTATTTGGTATCATTGTCTAAACGTTAGGCCTAGTTCAACAGTTGTGATGAGGTATACAGGATGTAATGAATATAGCATCTCCAAATCAATTGCCGTATCAAATGGCCACATCTTAGCTGACATCATGCAAAATTAGGTTACGTCAAAGCCGAGGTCGCCAAACACTCGCACCCTGTTTCGGTAATCGATGTAAAACACATTTCTGAATCAGTGAAACCTAGCTATCTATATCATATAATGTACCCATTGACATTCCTGTGATATATTTATTTAAATGATATTGCTGACAAATTCATAATTATTCAGGTAAATAGTGTTCATAATATGAAATGGACGATGTCCAGAGAGCCCACGGCCAAATCAATTAGGTCATCATTCAATTACTAGGGAGGGGGGGGGGGGGTTAATTGCTAGGGGGGTGCTGGAGTTTCCGTCCGACGGTGGAAGCTGGTTCAAGATGAAAGTTAGCTTTTCGGTATCCACTCAATCAAAGCGATTTTCATGACATTTTGTCAACCCTATTTTGTAGTCATTTGGCATCTATCCTGATTGACTGAGCAATACCCGAAAAGCTTACTGTCATTTTGGACAAGACTCCATCGTCGAACAGACTTGGTACCAGGTAGGCATTAGTCAAAACGTAAGACTTCACTATAGACTACCTAGTTGAATTCACGACCGTCCGTGCATCTACGGTCAGCGGAGCCGGTGAATAGGCCTACTCAAGTAGGGGGCCTACATACATGATATACTAGGGCCTATCTGTCCTGTATAGATGTGTCAAAATTGGTCTGGAGTTAATTTATGTATTCAAGTAGGCTAGGCTACACAAAAAAAAAGATTTAGGCCTACGTACAAAACAACAGTAAAACACATTTTATCTTTGGTTCATTTTGGATCTTTGAAAAAGTCTCCTTGTGAATAGGATGAGTAAATTATAGAGTGTCGATAACTTATATATTTTTTTAATAGTGTAGGTGGCACTAAACATTACGCTGGCAATACTTAGCCCTAGGCCTATACTATAGAAGGGGTGGCCATAAAACCTTGATTGGTCATATGGTCGTCATGGTAACCAGGACCATGACTCTGCAAAAAAGTATGGGAATCATGACATTAAACAATCCAGTTAGACTATAGTCTACAAACCATAGACAAACATTTAGCATTCTGAAAGCGCAGAAAAAAATCGTTAGCAGAGACCTTGTCAGTAAAAACCCCCACAATTCCACATTCTGGCTGAGCATGTGCTGTTAGCATGAAAGTGACCAGAACAAAATTCTGACACACTTTTTTCCAAGTGAACACTGTTTCCCTGCTCTACGCCACCTGGCGATAAGAGCTACAGTCGGCTCGCCAGATGGATTAGGACAGCGAACCAGTCTAGTGAACATTGTGTGGCAGACTTGACCTTTGACCCGAGTCCATGTTGCCATAAGGTCTCACACAACTAATTACAGTCCCATAGACTTACATGTATTATCGCCCACACGCTAGAGGCCACAGACCTATCAGGGACCGCTCTAATCCACTAACCATATTTATCCATGGAAACTTTATGTGTGAATTCAAAAAAAAAAATTAAAATGGGTGTTTACCGCCTTTATTTTTTTTATTTGCAGCCGAAGTCAATGATTACATTCAAAAAGTGGGAAAAGGCCATTGTCAGTAACTCTCATGGTTTAGAAAGAGGTTGTGATTTGGTCACTCATATTATTACGCCACTTTGATTTCTTTTGTGTTTTCTGTGAATTCCAAACACAAAATCAACCCTTGTGAGGAAACAAAGCACATAATACATTTTCATTTAAAATTTTTGCCTTCCTGATCATGATAATTAGGGGGATCTGGCAAAAATTATATCAAATTAGTCCAGAACTAAACTTTTACTGAATACATTACAAGAAATTAGTAGGGTGAGACCATAAGGCCCACAGCCCATTGGGTCTCACCATAGAAATATACTTGAATATAATGTATGTTCTGTGGGTCACACCACCCTAAATGAGCCTAAATCCAAGGAGTGGCTACTGACTGCTTCTGTGGTTGTTTCTGCTTCTGGTGAATTAAAAAAATACGGGAATGTGAGATTTTCGGATGGTTACAGGGGGTGAGAAGGATTAGTGTGTTTTCTGTAAATAGGCGTAAGAATATTTGGGGAGATCTGGGCAAGTTCGCCCATTTTACCCTCAAGGGAGAGTAGCTCAAAACGGTACTTGATAGCATTCCATTTTCGGACGTGTTTTTGAAAAAAGACAGCTGAGGCTTTGCTATGGTGTATCACATAGGGGCGTAAGTAGGGACGAAAATGGTGAATTCGGCCCTTAGAATGTTGGCATGATACATGTGTTTTAATGGGACTGGCATTTGAGGTGGTGAGACCATGGGCGCGTGGGCTAGAAAAACTGAAACATCGCCTACAAAAAAGGATAATACACGTATATGTCTAAATAATAAAGTGTATGGTGCGGTTGTGTCGCCACTTGAGCTTGCACACCTAACACTTATTTTAGCATGTCAAGGGCATAACTAGCACCCTGCTGTCAGCTCGAACCTGGGAGCTTGAGTTTTTAAAAAATCACAAAAGTAATTTGGTCACAGTATTACAATTGAATAAAACGTATTAAAATGATAAAGAATGCATCAGAGGTGCAGAGTATCATTTAGTAGTAAATTTATAATGAAATAGTTTGCTTATGTTTTAAAGGGACCGCATAATTATGTTGACATGTCAATTTTGAAAAATAGATTTATGTGAAGTTATATTAGCCCATGGGCAAGATAGAGTTACTGTTCACCACCCCCACCCCCACCCCAGGACAGTATGAGACCAAGTTTTTTTGCTCCCTAGACCTCCCGCAACAATAAAAGTCGATGCCATAAAAAATGTTGGGATGGACTACCTGGTTTGGATCATTTATTGTGCTGTTATCTGTGATATTGACAGAGCTGTAGCTAAATATACATTTTTCGGTAATGGCGGCGATAATTTGCATGCTATTTTTTTTTAATACGTAAATCACTCTAAAAACGGGTTTGATAACATCTCTGATCCTCAAAGCATTGGTGTAGATACCCCTATGACTCCGTAATATGTTTTATTCACCGAGCTATAATTAAATATGTATTTTTCGGTAATGGTAGCACAAATTTGGCAAAATAAAATGGCACGTGGGACATTTTTCAGCTTGTTAACATAGCTAATCGTTTTCTACGGTTTTTTCCAAGATAGATACATCAATTGCAAGTATATTTCCGAGGGTGCACGTGAACCCTATTTCTCGACTGTACTAGTCGTTTAATCGGCTAGACACCTGACGTATATGGTTAACTTTTACATAGTTTCGTCTACTTTTATTTTTTTCTTCTTTTTAGTATGTACAGCATATTTTTTTGGATGGACCGCTTTATAAAAGGTTTGTAATAATGACATATCGATAATAGTAGTGTCCCGCAGTTAAAGGGTGACATTTCTCGTCTAATTACACAGCTAACAGTCACGCCTGTAGCGCTGATCAGCTTTATCCCTTTCAGGCCTGAATTTCCCATTGTCATCTTCATCCACTACAAGCCGCGAATTGCTGTCGCAATTCTCGACTTGTAGTGGATGAAGATGATTTGAAGTGGTTGGAAAAGTAAAGAAATTGTCATGTATTGGTATTTGGTAAACCAGTTTCATGGACATTTTCGTTCTAAAACCCTTGGTTTTAGGAAAATTAATTCTGTTTTCAGAGATGTAAAATGATGCTTTAATGCATCGTGAGGGCTTAAAGGGTTAAGTGTAAAACACACCAGCGCGATTTCCCGCGCGACGTCCCACGCGACGTTGCGTTGGTTTTTTAAACACACTATTTGATCATTGGTACAACATACCAGCTCAACTACGTACGCATATTTTCAAAACTGTTACATTTTTGTTGCCCGTTTCGCCGGTTGTCGCGCCAGACATATTGCGTTGGACATCACGTTGGTGTGTTGACAGTCAAGCGATTTTCGCGTCTGTCGTCGCGTCACTCGTCGCGTGTCTAATCGCGCTCGCGCTCGCCTTTAGCATTGGTGTGTTTTACATTTACGGAGCGAGTCGCCTGGGTCATGTGAATAGCGTGCAAACAGTTGACGTAATGTTCCATAGCACCACCCCTTGCTCCCTAAGACGGTACCAATTGATGTAAAATTTGAAGACAAATCACACAATCAAATGGAAGGGAATTTGAACATTTAACTCATTTCGTCCCAGCTTAGTTTTTACCTTTCTGGTAGACAATGAAAAATGATAAAGAAATAATTGAAAAAGAATGTCAGTTATGCCAGAAATGCAGAATTGTATTATGCATTTCTGGTTATACTAAGATTCCCTATATAGATCATCCGGATTTATGCATCGATGTACAGCAGCTGATATGATGTCCTAATTACTAAGCCCTATTGTGTTCAGATATACGGAATCTTGTTTATACCTCTAGTTTGTTTTGGTAAAGCAAAGATGCTAGGGTGAAGTAAGACTGCGACGACATGTTGAGTGAAATTAGATCCCTAGCATTTAATTGTGAGAATGGAAATGAAATAAAAGCCTATTATTATATTATACCACCATCGGTTCAATGCCTCGTATTTGCTGATGTTTAGCTGCGAAGAAGGGGGTGTTGCTAGTGTTTATAAATGGTGCGACATTATTGTTTTCCGGAGACATGCCAGTTGTCAATTTTTAAGACTAGCTAAATAATTATTTTGTGAACTACACGCGAATGTATAACAACACAGGATAATCAATTAGCAGCACTTTTGTTATTAGTAGTAATTGTGATATGTAAGTAATTGAACCAGTTTTAAAATAATTTCAAAGTATTATCCCTTTAAGTCCTCACGATGCATTAAGGCATCATTTTACATCCCTCAAAACAGACCTAATTTTCCTACAACTTCAGGTTTAAGAACGAAAATTTCCATGACACTGGCTTACCAATACATAGCAATTTTCTTTTCGGTAAATAATTACGAATAAATTTAAGATGATTAGTACTGCTAAAATATTTCATTTTTAAAAGTAGGCCTACTCGAGTACAGGTACAAGAACAAATACTTATAAAAACTATGAGTACTGAGTACTGGCGAGTACTGCAAAATCGGTACTCGGAGTACCGACGTACCGAGTACATTTACCCTAAGCCTGATGACCAGTGCAAATCATTCGACACCTCAGAATCTCCAGTATACTGTTCATCACGATGTGAAATAACGTGGTAGTCATAGTGATCCTTACTGCATATTACTGAAAACATTTTGCTTGCTTTCCTAACAATATAAAACAGAACATTTGGCAAAAACTATGTTGTCCTTCGACTGAAGTGCCTAAGAAGGCTGTTAATTTTAATAATATTAATAATAATAAAGACTTTATTTACTGAGGGTACAGATAAAAATATACATGTATACATACAAATTGTTTATAAAATAGGCATTTTCATATATATATATATATATATCAAACCCACTGAGCGAAGCTCATCTGCCGTGGGGCCCTCATATACCAACGAAAACATACAAAAGCGCATAATAAAGTATACATAACTATATACAATGTTATATAACAAAAAAAATTTTTTTTTAATTATACATATGATTATACTATACCTACAAATCATATATGTTATTTTTACACAATAAATTACTATTTAATTAAATTTAAATCTTAAAGGTTGCATTTAATCAATTATATTGAACAAACATTGAATGGATTGATTCCACTTAGTTAAGACGATCAAGTATATAATGAAGCAATATAAAACGTATATACTTATCTAAACATTAACATGTACAATTATTTTGAGCTCACTTTACCATTCGCATTGTCTTCTAATATACAAGCGATACATCAGACTACGTATATAATGCACAGATATAATCATAGATACCTATATATAATATATACATTGCTGCATAACTATATAAAATGTACGTAATATGTGAATATTGCATACACATGCGAAATACAATACCGGTTGATTCAAAGAAATACATTGGCATGATTGATTATAGAGAAAATAAACAAATATATATTTACTAATGATCAACATTGGGGAAAAAAATCTATATTACAAGCAATCATGTATGTGTACTTGACATTATATTCATAATAATATTAAAATACTTTGGCCTATTAACATTCGTTAATAACATTTTTTCGGCACACTTCTAAAAGAGAATGTAATTCAGCACAGTTGTAGACATTGATTCAAAATAACATAGTTTGAAATAGATATAGAAAACCATAAGAGATAGCTGGAGAGCACATGAAAATTACTGACTAACATTATTAAGAAATGATTTGTATTCTGTTCTAAACTGATTACTTGTTTTAGCTTTGCGGATCTTGTTGCTCAACAAATTCCATATTTTGGGTCCAGTGTATCGCAAACTTTTTGGGTGTGCTTTTGGTATATGTAGTTTATTGTTTGTTTTTGATCTTAGTGAATGGTGTGTATTTATGCATGCAGACTGAAACATGTTTGTTATGTAAGATGGCCGATTCATAGTACCAATACGACATATTGTGTATGTAGCCGTCACAGATGTCTACTAAATAGTCAAAATATTTTATCGCCACCTGGTGAGCACTAATAAAATTTCAGATTTTTTCAAAATCTTTCGAATGTGGGATTCCTTCAAAATATAATTCTGATAGTATAGCTATCGTTCTCTGTTTCCTTCAAAGAACCGAAATTGTCACGAATTTGAATTTTTAAAAGCTTGAAGATGTGTTCAATTTATAATGATTGTGTAATTTAATATTGTGTAAAATAAATAATTGATAATGATCGTATAGAAAGACACTTGGCTGGGGTGGTCATGTGTGCATTTGTGTGCCTCGTGTTTTTGGGGATATTTACGAACGTTATTTAGATGAAAGGCAGATTGACAAAGATTGACAAACACTGATCACAAAGTTTAGCTTCAAATATATAAGAGGCAAGCTGTGTTAACCGATAATTTTCAACAGTAAAAGTAGACTGTATGGTTGTTGGCTCTTTTGTTTATGCTTGTCCTGCGCTTCACGCCTCAAAATTTAGATGTGTTTCTCACTGTCCCTTGGCTCATTCATATTTATTTTCAAGCCATATTAACGCAACTAAACGCTTCGAGAAAAAAATATAACCTGTAGTGAGTACACCCTAGCACTTTAAAGATTTATTATCTGAGTGCATGGCTTATTGCTAGATAATTCAAGTCATCGATCAGTTTATGTTGAACTCCTTGAGTTCATTATAGACGTCAGGAAATTTTTTATTTGTTATTTGTCCCAATTGCAAAACGACATCATTTATATCTGTTAACATTTGATCAGTGAACATTTCTAATCCATCCTGGTTTTTTTGACGTCTTTGATTTGTGCCAGCTGAATATAGAGCAGTGCATGCCATCACGGTGTCATTTACAGATACATTTAAAAACGCCGCCATGCGTTTAACTTGAACAGCAACATCTTCCATCAGCTTCTCATAGTGGACAACAAGGATTTTGCCGGAGTAAATTCCAAGCCAATATGTATGAAATTGCATCCATTTTTCTGTTAAAGTTTTTGTGAAATTAAGCCACACTGAAACAAGCACAGGGCATTTCATTTAACCTTCAACGCGCTACATTAAAACGATAGATCTAAATGTCCACCCACTTGAAGTTTGTTTCGCAGCCACGCCTTACAACTTCATGTGGGTGAAAAATACTCATATTTGTTTAATTTGGGACCAAAGATTTGCAAACATACATACATAGACTACATACATTTTGTTCCCGATAACAGTGATTTAATCGGCTGGTAAAATTGTTTACCCTTACAATGGAGGGATCGACTTTAGGCGTTAGAATCCGACGTCTGTAGACGTCAGATTCTGACGACTAAAGTCGATCCCCGCACTGTAGACCGTAACATAACATAGGTATTCAAATTTATCAGAAAGAGCTAACGAAGACATTTATGATGATTTCAAATTGAATAAAACCCTTTGGTCTCCATTGTCTATAATTTATAAAAAATATTCGGCGCTTTAAGGGTTAAGGCAATTATGATCGTGTTTAGCGCTCAAATGGTTAAATATTGTTCGTTTTAACGTCGTCATCTAGTGACCAAAGTGTCACGCGAATGAGTGACATATATGACACTTTGGCTTCCAGGAGACGATATAGGTCTATGTGAATCTTTAATTTCTGACGTAGTTTCAAAATTGAATAGTTATGCGAACAAAAATGATAAAAGAATAATAATTTAATTTGTTTCACTGCTTTCAGACTTTTGAAGCGGATGACGTTTTAACACATATTTAAGATTATCTTACAAAAGTATTACTTTTTCATCACAAATTACGTAGATTTAAAGTTAGTTATTTCACCAGAAATGCAAATTTACAAAAAAATGTTAGAAAAAGAGTACTATTAAAATGAAAAAATCCGAATTTAATATCAAATGAAGCTTACATTTATGCTCAAATAATGCTGGATGAGCTTTTCCCATGTGATCATTCACAGTTGCTTGTCTGTTGAAATCTGCCAGCAATGTTCTCACAGGATGGCGCATTAATAATATAACTCTATCATATTTAGGGGAGCAATTAGAGCCGTAATAATGTGTTTTCACGGCCACCACTTTGCCATCTCTGACGCCTTCTCCAGGGTAGCCATTATCCCTCAATGTATCGTCGTCATACACAGATCCTGTATAATAACCTGTAAACACACACACACACACAATGTACTGTCATGATACACAGATCCTGTATAATAACCTGTAAACACACACACAATGTACTGTCATGATACACAGATCCTGTATAATAACCTGTAAACACACACACAATGTACTGTCATGATACACAGATCCTGTATAATAGCCTGTAAACACACACACAATGTACTGTCATGATACACAGATCCTGTATAATAGCCTGTAAACACACACACAATGTACAGTCATGATACACAGATCCTGTATAATAGCCTGTAAACACACACACACACAATGTACTGTCATGATACACAGATCCTGTATAATAACCTGTAAACACACACACACAATGTACTGTCATGATACACAGATCCTGTATAATAGCCTGTAAACACACACACACAATGTACGGTCATGATACACAGATCCTGTATGATAGCCTGTAAACTCACACACAATGTACGGTCATGATACACAGATCCTGTATAATAACCTGTACACACACACACACACAATGTACTGTCATGATACACAGATCCTGTATAATAGCCTGTAAACACACACACACAATGTACGGTCATGATACACAGATCCTGTATAATAGCCTGTAAACACACACACACACAATGTACTGTCATGATACACAGATCCTGTATAATAGCCTGTAAACACATACACACAATGTACTGTCATGATACACAGATCCTGTATGATAGCCTGTACACACAAACACACAATGTACTGTCATGATACACAGATCCTGTATAATAGCCTGTAAACACACACACAATGTACTGTCATGATACACAGATCCTGTATAATAACCTGTAAACACACACACACAATGTACTGTCATGATACACAGATCCTGTATAATAGCCTGTAAACACACACACACACAATGTACTGTCATGATACACAGATCCTGTATAATAACCTGTAAACACACACACAATGTACTGTCATGATACACAGATCCTGTATAATAGCCTGTAAACACACACACACACAATGTACTGTCATGATACACAGATCCTGTATAATAGCCTGTAAACACACACACACAATGTACCGTCATGATACACAGATCCTGTATAATAACCTGTAAACACACACACACAATGTATGGTCATGATACACAGATCCTGTATAATAACCTGTAAACACACACACAATGTACTGTCATGATACACAGATCCTGTATAATAGCCTGTAAACACACACACACACAATGTACTGTCATGATACACAGATCCTGTATAATAACCTGTAAACACACACACAATGTACTGTCATGATACACAGATCCTGTATAATAGCCTGTAAACACACACACACACAATGTACTGTCATGATACACAGATCCTGTATAATAGCCTGTAAACACACACACACACAATGTACTGTCATGATACACAGATCCTGTATAATAGCCTGTAAACACACACACACACAATGTACCGTCATGATACACAGATCCTGTATAATAACCTGTAAACACACACACAATGTACTGTCATGATACACAGATCCTGTATAATAACCTGTAAACACACACACACAATGTACGGTCATGATACACAGATCCTGTATAATAGCCTGTAAACACACACACACACAATGTACTGTCATGATACACAGATCCTGTATAATAGCCTGTAAACACACACACACACAATGTACTGTCATGATACACAGATCCTGTATAATAGCCTGTAAACACACACACACACAATGTACCGTCATGATACACAGATCCTGTATAATAACCTGTAAACACACACACAATGTACTGTCATGATACACAGATCCTGTATAATAACCTGTAAACACACACACACAATGTACGGTCATGATACACAGATCCTGTATAATAGCCTGTACACACACACACAATGTACTGTCATGATACACAGATCCTGTATGATAACCTGTAAACACACACACACACAATGTACTGTCATGATACACAGATCCTGTATAATAACCTGTACACACACACACACAATGTACTGTCATGATACACAGATCCTGTATGATAACCTGTAAACACACACACAATGTACTGTCATGATACACAGATCCTGTATAATAGCCTGTACACACACACACACAATGTACTGTCATGATACACAGATCCTGTATGATAACCTGTAAACACACACACAATGTACTGTCATGATACACAGATCCTGTATGATAACCTGTAAACACACACACAATGTACTGTCATGATACACAGATCCTGTATGATAGCCTGTACACACACACACACAATGTACCGTCATGATACACAGATCCTGTATAATAACCTGTAAACACACACACAATGTACTGTCATGATACACAGATCCTGTATAATAGCCTGTAAACACACACACACACAATGTACTGTCATGATACACAGATCCTGTATAATAGCCTGTAAACACACACACACACAATGTACCGTCATGATACACAGATCCTGTATAATAACCTGTAAACACACACACAATGTACTGTCATGATACACAGATCCTGTATAATAACCTGTAAACACACACACACAATGTACGGTCATGATACACAGATCCTGTATAATAGCCTGTACACACACACACAATGTACTGTCATGATACACAGATCCTGTATGATAGCCTGTACACACACACACACAATGTACTGTCATGATACACAGATCCTGTATAATAGCCTGTAAACACACACACACAATGTACTGTCATGATACACAGATCCTGTATAATAACCTGTAAACACACACACAATGTACTGTCATGATACACAGATCCTGTATAATAACCTGTAAACACACACACACAATGTACTGTCATGATACACAGATCCTGTATAATAGCCTGTAAACACACACACACACAATGTACTGTCATGATACACAGATCCTGTATAATAGCCTGTAAACACACACACACACAATGTACCGTCATGATACACAGATCCTGTATAATAACCTGTAAACACACACACAATGTACTGTCATGATACACAGATCCTGTATAATAGCCTGTAAACACACACACACAATGTACTGTCATGATACACAGATCCTGTATAATAACCTGTAAACACACACACAATGTACTGTCATGATACACAGATCCTGTATAATAACCTGTAAACACACACACAATGTATGGTCATGATACACAGATCCTGTATAATAACCTGTAAACACACACACACAATGTACTGTCATGATACACAGATCCTGTATAATAACCTGTAAACACACACACACAATGTACTGTCATGATACACAGATCCTGTATAATAACCTGTAAACACACACACACAATGTACTGTCATGATACACAGATCCTGTATAATAACCTGTAAACACACACACAATGTACTGTCATGATACACAGATCCTGTATAATAGCCTGTAAACACACACACACACAATGTACTGTCATGATACACAGATCCTGTATAATAACCTGTAAACACACACACAATGTACTGTCATGATACACAGATCCTGTATAATAGCCTGTAAACACACACACACACAATGTACTGTCATGATACACAGATCCTGTATAATAACCTGTAAACACACACACAATGTACTGTCATGATACACAGATCCTGTATAATAGCCTGTAAACACACACACACACAATGTACTGTCATGATACACAGATCCTGTATAATAACCTGTAAACACACACACAATGTATGGTCATGATACACAGATCCTGTATAATAGCCTGTAAACACACACACACAATGTACGGTCATGATACACAGATCCTGTATAATAGCCTGTAAACACACACACACACAATGTACTGTCATGATACACAGATCCTGTATAATAACCTGTACACACACACACAATGTACTGTCATGATACACAGATCCTGTATGATAACCTGTAAACACACACCCAATGTACTGTCATGATACACAGATCCTGTATGATAACCTGTAAACACACACACAATGTACTGTCATGATACACAGATCCTGTATAATAACCTGTAAACACACACACAATGTACTGTCATGATACACAGATCCTGTATAATAACCTGTAAACACACACACACAATGTACTGTCATGATACACAGATCCTGTATGATAGCCTGTACACACACACACACAATGTACTGTCATGATACACAGATCCTGTATAATAACCTGTACACACACACACAATGTACGGTCATGATACACAGATTCTGTATAATAGCCTGTACACACACACACACAATGTACTGTCATGATACACAGATCCTGTATAATAACCTGTAAACACACACACACAATGTACTGTCATGATACACAGATCCTGTATGATAGCCTGTACACACACACACACAATGTACTGTCATGATACACAGATCCTGTATAATAACCTGTAAACACACACACACAATGTACAGTCATGATACACAGATCCTGTATAATAGCCTGTAAACACACACACAATGTACTGTCATGATACACAGATCCTGTATAATAACCTGTAAACACACACACAATGTACTGTCATGATACACAGATCCTGTATAATAACCTGTAAACACACACACAATGTACTGTCATGATACACAGATCCTGTATAATAACCTGTAAACACACACACAATGTACGGTCATGATACACAGATCCTGTATGATAACCTGTAAACACACACACAATGTACTGTCATGATACACAGATCCTGTATAATAACCTGTAAACACACACACAATGTACTGTCATGATACACAGATCCTGTATAATAGCCTGTAAACACACACACACAATGTACGGTCATGATACACAGATCCTGTATAATAGCCTGTACACACACACACACACAATGTACTGTCATGATACACAGATCCTGTATAATAACCTGTAAACACACACACACAATGTACTGTCATGATACACAGATCCTGTATAATAACCTGTAAACACACACACAATGTACTGTCATGATACACAGATCCTGTATAATAACCTGTAAACACACACACAATGTACGGTCATGATACACAGATCCTGTATAATAACCTGTAAACACACACACAATGTACTGTCATGATACACAGATCCTGTATAATAACCTGTAAACACACACACAATGTACTGTCATGATACACAGATCCTGTATAATAACCTGTAAACACACACACAATGTACTGTCATGATACACAGATCCTGTATAATAACCTGTAAACACACACACACAATGTACTGTCATGATACACATGTCATGTATAATAACATGTAAACACACACACAATGTACTGTCATGATGCACAGATCCTGTATAATAACCTGTAAACACACACACAATGTACTGTCATGATACACAGATCCTGTATAATAGCCTGTAAACACACACACACAATGTACTGTCATGATACACAGATCCTGTATAATAACCTGTAAACACACACACACAATGTACTGTCATGATACACAGATCCTGTATAATAACCTGTAAACACACACACAATGTACTGTCATGATACACAGATCCTGTATAATAGCCTGTAAACACACACACACAATGTACTGTCATGATACACAGATCCTGTATAATAGCCTGTAAACACACACACACAATGTACTGTCATGATACACAGATCCTGTATAATAACCTGTAAACACACACACAATGTATGGTCATGATTCACAAATCCTGTTTAATAACCTTTAAACACATACACACAATGTACGGTCATGATTCACAAATCCTGTTTAATAACATGTAAACACACACACAATGTACTGTCATGATACAAATGTCATGTATAAAAACCTGTAAACACACACACAATGTACGGTCATGATTCACAAATCCTGTTTAATAACATGTAAACACACACACAATGTACTGTCATGATACAAATGTCATGTATAATAACCTGTAAACACACACACACACACACGATGTACAGTCATGATACACAGATCCTGTATAATAACCTGTAAACACATACACACAATGTACTGTCATGATACACAGATCCTGTATAATAACCTTTATACACATACACACAATGTACTGTCATGGTACACATGTCATGTATAATAACCTGTAAACACACACAAACAATGTACTGGCATGATACACAGATCCTGTATAAAAACCTGTAAACACACACAAATGTACTGTCATGATACACATGTTATTTATAGTAACCTAGAAAAACACACAAACACTGTATTGTCATGATATACAACTCAAATGCAGTAACATATACAAACTACACAGCAGTATCCAGACTAAGACAAATGGAGGCTTACAAGTCGACCATCCGGTAATTGGGGGGTCTGGGGGTAGACCTACTCCCCCAGGAAATTAAAAAAAATGAGGCATTTTCGGGATAATCATACAAAAAAAAACCCTGGATACGGCCCTGGCTACTATATACAAACACTCTACTCTCATAATATACAACTCAAATACAGCAACCAGTACAAACACATACAAATACTGTATTGTCATGATACACCGGTCATGTATAGTAACCGAGAGAAACACATACAAACACTGTACTAGAGACAAACACACAGACACTCTTCTGTCATGATGGACAGGTCATGTATATTATAGACTAGATATTATAGACTAGGTATCTATGCCATATAGTGGTAGATGTCACATCCAATTTTTGAAAGTTCACACAGGGCAAGGATGGTGAGGCATTAAACAGCGACAGAGAAAGGTTATATGGCGACTGAAACGAGTTAAAATGCAACAAAAAGACGCTAAAGGGCAAGGGAGTGACGTTAAAAGGAAATGAAGTGTCCCATGTAGGGAGATGGGGAGGCGTCAGAGTGAAATGAAAAAAGCGTACAACTGTCAAACTCATTGGGAATCACTAAGGTGCGACTGAGAAGCATTAAAGGGCGACGGCGATGTGTTAATTGGTAAAGAGGATGCGTTAAATGGCGACGAAGAAGTGTTGACATTCGACAAAGAGCGTTAAATTAAGAGAGAGAGGCGGTGAAGGGTGACAGAAATATAATAAAGGGTGGCGGGCAGACGTTAGAAAGCGACAGAAATGCATTAAATAACGACGAAGAAGCGTTAATAGTCCGGCAGCTAAGGGTGGTGATAATTCTCTGATATAGTTTTTTTCTCTGCTGATTATTTATCTTTGGGGTCTAAATAAAGATATATAGGGTGGTGTGGAGGTGTCACTTTTGAGCAATTTTAATTATTCAAGATGGCAGCCATTGACTCGAAAAAGCTCTGAAAACGCCTCAGTTATGATGGACTCGCATTAGAAAGGGCAAACACTCAGTTAATATGTCTTGTAATAATGTATGTTTCTCAAATTTTATTAACATAAATCAGTTTTACATCTCCATAGTTTGAAAATAAAATAATGGACACCATTTTGAAATCCAGTTATAATCAAATGAAACTAAATTATAACATTTAGGCGATGGGCTACTTATGGCCAACATGCACACCCTGGATGTTATGTGTGCTTTGAAATTTCACACAATTTTTGTGAAAGACAAATACAAAATGGCCGTCATCTGTTTTTTAAAAAAAGATGTAATTTTGACCATTTTACTTGACTCTACATTGAAATAATATACATGAAGCAAAATTAGAACTATGTTTTATAAAAAAAACCTTATATTAAATGAAAAATAAAAAAATGACAAAATGGCTGCCGTCTGTTTGAACAAATGTATATATCGGCACAAAAAAGAAAAATCGAAATAAAATAAAATAACAACATTTTGATATCAGTTGAAAGTCACTAGCATGGACTTTTATATAGATACATAATATTGTATTTCTGGGAAATAAAAAGTGTAAAACAAAGCACTAAGTTTGCATTTTATTCCTCCATATGAACAATTTCTCACGGCTTTTATTAGTGAATGCCAGCAGGACTTCTCGCTCATGTAAATTGTACATGGTATTTTGTTACTTTTACATTCTCTGGTGCCATTTTTAAGAAGTGATCTTGACCACTGGTGAAATGATCACAGCCACTTTAAAAGTTATTTTAGCAACTACAAAAGCGATCTTGATCACTGAAGAAGTGATTACAACCTCTTTAAAAGTTATCTCAGCCACTACAAAAATGATCTTGGCCCCTGACGAAGGGATCACAGCCACTTCAAAAATGATCTAAACCACTACAAAAGGGATCTTGACCGGTGAAGAAGTAATTACAATCACTTTAAAAGTTATCTCAGCTACTACAAAAAGTGATCTCGGCCACTGCAGAACTGATCACAGTCAATTTAAAAAGTATCTCAACCACTACAAAAGGGATCTTGACCACTGAATAAGTGATTACAACCACAATAAAAGTAATCTCAGCCACAACAAAAGTGATCTTGGCCACTGAGGAAGTGAACGCAGCCAATTTAAAAGTTATCTCAGCCACTACAAAAGTGATCTTGGTCACTAAGAAAGTAGTGTCAGCCACTGATAAAGCCATCTAAGCCATTCATTTTAAAGTGGCTGTGAGCACTTTTTCAATGGTCAAAATCACCTTTGTAGTGGCTGAGATAACTGGTTGTAATCACTTCTTCATTGGACAAGATCCCTTTTGTAGTGGTTTAGATCATTTTTAAAGTGGATGTGGTCACTTCTTCAGCGGCCATGATCACTCTGTAGTGGCTTGGATAACTTTTTTCAGTGGCTGACATCAGCAGCTTGTCAGTAGCCAAGATCACATTTTTAGTGGCCGAGATAACTTTTAAAGAATGGCTGTGCTTATTGCTTCATTGGCCAAGATCACTTTGTAGTGGCTGAGATAATTTTTAAAGTCGCTGTGATCACTTCTTCATTGGCCAAGACCACTTTGTGGTGGCTTAGATAACTTTATCAGTGGCTGACACTAGTTTGTTAGTGGCCATGATCACCTTTATAGTGGCTGAGATAACGTTTAAATTGGCTGTGGTCACTTCTTCAGTGGCTAAGATCCGTTTTGTAGTGGTTTAGATACTTTTTAACGTGGCTGTGATCACTTATTCAGTGACCGAGATCAGTTTTGTAGTGGCTGAGATAACTTTTTAAGTTATTGTAATCACTTCTTCAGTGGTCAAGATCACGTTTGCAGTGGTTTAGATCATTTTCAATGTGCCTGTGATCACTTCTTCAGATCACTTTTGTAGTGGCTAAAATAACTTTTAAAATGGCTGTAATCACTTATTCAGTGGTCAAGATCACTTTTGTAGTTGCTGAAATAACTTTTAAAGTGGCTGTGATCACTTTTGAAAAATGGCACCAGGGAATGTAAAAGTAATAACACACATTTATACCATATAAAATTAGCATGAGCGAGAAGTCATGCTTGTATTCACTAAAATATGTTGGGAATTGTACATATAGAGGGATAAAATACAAACTTAGTGCTTTGTTGTATACATTTCGTATTTAATAGAAATAAAATATTCTATATCTATGTAAAAGCCCTTGATAATAACTGATATCAAAGATTGGTATATTTTTTAACTTGGGTTTTTCTTTTTTGTGTCGATATATACCTACACTTTTTCAAACAGACGGCTGCCATTTTGTATTTTGTCATTTTTTCTCATTTTTCATATAATATAAGTTTTTTTATATAAAACATAGCTCAAATTGTGCTTGATGTCCATTATTTTGATGCAGAGTCAAGTAAAATGCACAAAATTACATATGTTTTTAAAAACAGATGGCGGCCATTTTGTATTTGTCTTTCACAAAAATTGTGTGAAATTTCAAAGCACACATAACATCCAGGCTTATTTATAGGCATATCTGGATTGAAAAACCGTGGCCTAAATGTGGATACATGTAAAAAACGTTTGATACAATGGTGTTTCCCAACGGGGTTTTGTTGTTGTGGATTTCGCTGATTTTCCCAATTAAATTATGTTTAGGCATACACGAAGCGATATTATTTTTTATACTGCAATGATTTATATACCATAAGACGCGGAATTCAATTGCCGTTCATATGTTATATAGCAGTTGCAGGTCGGTTTACCTGAACAGAAATAACATACATTCAAGTAACCCTACCCCCTTATTTAAAATTGCGCGACGTTGGTAAAAACATATTTATAGTACCTCTATATAAGTCGTCAAAATAGGGTTTGCATCCCTATATTTTCAATGTTTCAATGGGCTCAAAAACCTTAGTTTCGTTGAAATGTGGGGGGGGGGGTGGGGTGCATGGTAGCCATAAGTCTAAATGTTATCGTTTGCCCATACGACAGCCAGAGAATTTTGGGTCAGACCAATATTGGGCATTCTGCTGCCGGACTATATGACTTCAAGGGTTCTTTATAGTGCACAGTACCATGACAGCACTGCACACTCCTGGCCTTTAAGCAGTTTGGAGCACTGTAGGGTGAGGTGTTAAAGCTATACACATTAGTTCTCCCAATATGTATGTTTCTGGTTTAGTTGTAATACAGTCGCCTCTATCTCGGTAATCAACGTGGGGCTTTCTTGGTACAGATGTGTCCCGTGGTTGACTACCCCAGTAAACGGCGATGGAGTGGCGTTAATTAAGGACACCAGAGAGGCGAACTTTATTTTCTCAACTCAGTTATAATGGGTTGAATAATTATGTCTTAGACTTAGAGGCCAGGGTAGTCCTTAAGCGAAAATATGTATTCCACTGACTTTTGATACTAAAAGGATTTAATACAACATTTGATACAAAATGGTGATGACAGCTGTTTTATGTTTGGAATAAATATTATCAAATCTAACACATAAACATTTCATTGTTTTGTCACGCTAAAAATAACAGTGGCAGTAGTAGTAGAATATTGCTTAATGCTATATAACACTCTCTGTATGTTTCTGGTTTTAGTTTTTATGTGTGTATGTTTATCTATATTTATGCGTGTATGTACATATATGTATATTTACATGTTTGAGTATATGTGGTCATATTGACATATTAATATAAACATCAAATTATGTTATATATTGCAAATTTGCTATAATTGAAATATGCGTTAATCGTGATGCCAAATCGGTGTTGTTTTGGTGTTGTCCAACGTCGCAGATGGCGGTCTAGCACCCTATTATATAAAGGCTTTGTTTTGACGTCGCATGTCTATGGCTATGTTGTATATTATAAATCACACAGTCATACCAATAGCTTCACAGATATGGGCCGACATCGAAAACGACACCTCGTTTTTATGTCAATATACGGTCATACCGGTAGTGGTGAATATATGTATACACGGTAATATTATTATGTAAATGTAAACATCACAGTTATTTATATTCCTGCAGATACAGGACGTTATAGTAGGGTCTGCTATGTCATGTATTTGGTTCCCGCTCGATATGCGTACCAAAATGGATTTTTTTCACATTTTTCTATCAATAAAGGTATGCTGAATCCAAAAAATGCAGGTACCATTTTTTCCAACAACTCCTTCATCCTCCATTTTGAATTTCTTATGATTTTCACCTGTTCACGTCTTCATTACAACTGCTTAGCATTACATATTCATGAATTTTGCATTAAAAATACGCCACAAAATGATTTTGTGTGTTACTTTATACCAACCCTAAATTAATAGTCAATTAAAATGCAAAATGACGGCCAAATGGGCACTTTGTAAAGTATTATTGAAAATGTTTCTTATTATTTTTTCAATGTATTCAATGTATTTCAATGTATTATGCATGAAAATTGGAAATTTACAGGTTCTACATCAATTGTAAAATTTCAAATTGTTACGTCTTTTTTTCCAGTGGCTAATCATTGGCGCATGACATAAAAATATTTCAGGAAAACGTCACGAATATTCAAAGTAATCAGTCAACATTGTAGCACAACAGATAATATATAGTTTCAAAACAGTCCGACAGGCCTCTTATACACCCACTTCATATACTGGATATAGAAACAATCAATAAAATCCACTTTCGATTGGCTCGCCATTGACAATTCACCAAAAAACTAGAAGCAAGTATCTTCTCAATGTTGTATCCTATCCACAAATCATGCAGATCAGAGCAAATTATGAGAAGATTATTAACATAGAAAAGCGTATCACGTGTCGTGTTGCTGAGCGAATGAAGAGCACAGGTGGATTTCGATTGCCATCCTTCGTTAAAAAAGGCAAGTTTGTCCTTTGTGCTACGGACAATATTGACTTTTTAGAAAACACTCTTGATGGTCAAAACACTCTGCATGGTACAATAATTAGGGCGGGGACCCTGTTGCAGTGGTTAAAGTGGTTAAAGCCTGCTTGGAAAGTCAGAGATCGCGGCTTTGAACCCCACTCTGGCCTTCAAGTTGAAAATGTTTCTTCCCCGCTCACTCGCAAAGATTCAATATTGTGGGGGAACCTCCATGACCGAGAAATAGCGTGATCGGCCTCAGACCGCCGGGGCTCGAGTTTCGCACCATGTGTCTGGAGGGCAGTGTCATCTCATTCATCTCACCATCCTCAGGAGGTTCTCCTGCCCCAGTTTAGCCTATATGTGCACAAAGGTGGCCTAAAACCCCATTCATTGATTTATTGGTACAATAATTGTTATCAATCAAAACGATGTCACCGAAGATGACACTGATTCCATCCCGGTAAATGAACCAATCCATATACCTGAATATATCAGCCCTATTGATGTTAACATAGAAAAGCGTACATATGAAAAGGGCACATATGAAAAATAGCCTGGCTGCTAATAATGTCCACCCTGTATAAATATGTCTCAATAAATAAATAAATAAATAACATCAATTCAAAACACCTCCAACCAATCTAGCTTGCCTCGTGACTGCAGAAAAAATAGAATACAACTCGAACAATCATTTCCTACAGCAATAAAAGACAGATGATAGAATATGGTTAATGACTACATTTGGACAAGTCAGGTATTCCATTTTTGTGGATCAGACATTGGAAAAATCAGAGAACTCAATGTTGCAGGGAGCATCACTGGCTTTACGCAAAATAAAGATGCTTTAGATAGATTTTTCCTGATTTCCCCAGAACTAATGAGTCTTATTCGGATATTTCAACATGATTTTGGTGCCAGCTGTGACACAACTAAAGAACATTACCAATTGAGTGGCACAACGGCTGTTCGTATGTTCACAAACTCATCCTTAATACAATAGAGTATTATTAAGCACGGTGGTGGAAATCCATTCTCTCTCAAGGAAATGAAACTAATGAACATAGCCTCTAATATGCAGATTCCAGATAATGCAAAATAAAATATTCTTCTTCGTGATACAAAGGGACCAACTAAATTTGGAGAATTTGTTTCACAATGTGTTGCAACGTCTACATCAGAGAAATAAATTTGGGAGCCGATGAAAAAATGAAGCTAAAAAACGTTTAATACATGTCAGAAGAAAACAAAGTGTACTTTAGGTAACAAGCTGGTGAAATTAGGAGAAGATCAACATTTATAAGCCAGATTTATTGTTGTTCAGCAGTCATGTCCAACCATGATAGCTGCTTTACAAGAGACAATAGGTACATACCGTATCCCCGCGCATTAACGTGCATGCACTTATATTTGAAGATGCACTTAGTTTTCGAAAATAAGTGCATGCACTTATATTTGAACATAGAAATACATTTTAAATTTCTTTAAATTCGTTAAAATCGTAATTATTTGACATATTCCAATCCAGAGTAAACTGCCACTAGTAATCACCGACTGTTACTTTTGAAGTTATTTTGCGAGATTGACTCTAGCACACTGCAGAATCAAAAAGACGCCTATTGGCGCAAAGTTAACGCTTCTTAGCGAAGAATGAACGCTTCTCGGCGCAAAATGTTAATATAAAGCACTGACGGCTCACAAAAAGTGCAAAAAAAAGACATAAAGTTCAATTACTTAGTGTAATGACCCCATCCACGGAACACTAGATTGTATAAGGACACCGCTGGTGTTTATTTTACTCGCATAGCGACTGTAGTTTGTTCAGACGAATGAAAACAGTTGGCTACTCATCCTGATATTCCGGACTTATCATCCTTTTCAAACCCATTTTTGTTGGTAAGTAGCTATATGAACGTCATAATATAATCGAAGGTTAGAGATTAGAGTCAAGACTGTACAACTAAACAACTGGAGAGCAAACTGGTAGCGTTATTTTGTAATTATTCGCCAGAGCTAAAGTTTTTGTCTGGTTGAACGCCTATTGGAGTAATGTGCACACGCCTATCGGTGCAAAGAAAATTTACCGAAATAGAAAGCCTGTTATTTCAAACATTTTTCAGTGGCAGATCTACGTTCTGGATAAAGAGGTGGATGCAGAGGGTTACCCCCCCCCCCCTCCTCCCCCAAAGATGTTTTTGTTATATTGCCTACACTGTTTTTTATCACGTATTGTCGATAAATGTAGTAGGCCTATTCAACGTTATATTGCTAAGACTAGTCATATACGGTCTTGTATATACATTTATTTGTAATATAAATAATATTTATCACTATAACCATGGTAATAAGGTAGCCTATGATAGGGATTATCAGATGTCAGCTATATAAAATAAAATCAGGCCTAAATAAATCTATTTTGGCCAAGGGAAGTTCATGTAGCGTCACGTCCGGAGTGATGCATAAGGGCCAAACATCTGCCCCAGCGTAGCTTGTTGGGCAGGGATTTAATATTCAAAAGCGCAGAAGAATACTAAGCTAACGTAAGTTTAATTTCTAATGTCTAGGCCTATATTGCCATATAAAAAAGATCCGGGGTAGTTATAAAATAATTATAAAAATTAAAATAAGTCGGGGCGTATCCTAGGGGGGGGGGTGGTTTGATCGAGAAAAATATAATCTTATTTAGGGGTTTCCTTATGAACTGGCTCCACACTCACTTACGGACAAGCAGTGGCCAATATGCCTTAGATTGCAGGGGAAAGCCTTTGAAAATCAAAGACCCCGTGCTGCAGTGAAATATTTATTTGTTTCAACCCCCACCCCCGTCAATGAAAAGCTAGTTCTGCCCTTGACCACCTTCTCCGATCAGGTCCTACCGGCAGACTATCAGTCTGACTGTCGTACCCGGCAAACATTAGGTTTACTGTTGAGCCAACGTCGTAGACGATAGGCTAACTGTAAACCAACGTTGGGCTCCCCATCTCCCAATGCATACATGTGAACTGCATGAGCACTCGTGTGACCCTGTTGACCCTTTTGTACACGTCTTGGGTGACACAATAAGCAGGGGATAAGTACAGTCCAATCGTGGCCGAAAAAAACCTTGAAATTGAAGATTTCAGCCACAGATGGCGTCCAATAAAAGATGTGTTACCCTACTTTACATTTTGCCTTCATAATTATGAAAAACTAAAATTGGCCTCGATTAATCAGGTCGATAATATGACTGGTTGGTTATAATCAGTGACATTACAGCTAGGCCCTATACATCCCATGCTCAGCTCATATGTTATAAACAACATTAAAAGTTATGTGGGCCTACTGTATCTTGAGTTGAAGTCGAGATCGCTCTCAGTCACGAACATATGTTAAAAAACTTTCATTTTCTTGGATAAAAGGAGCACAACAATCCATGCTCCACGCCATTACGGTGTAGTAAATCTTAGGTCTGGACCACCATACCCCATGTACACCTACCTATCAACAGATCAATGGCAGAGCAGTGATACGACCAGTAGACTATGTAGTAAGATTATTAACTAGAAAGAGTGTATTTCGGAAACGAACACGAAAGCAGCCTCCGTTATCGCGAGTCGGCCATTTTACATTTGATATAGATCAGCAAACTTTCTCAAGTTTGATTTTATATTTAAACCGCTTTAACTATTATGCAAGATTTCCGCGATTATTAGGAAAAAAACAATTAAAAATGACCGCCAGTTGGCTATTCTGGATTTTATTTCTGCGAAATTTGTCATGGGTTATCCATGTGTGAGTCCTCGCATTTTGTTCTATATGCATGGTCCAGCTTTTTTGCTTTGTTTTTGAGTTACGTAAATATCACAAAATTTCCCAAATTTAAAATGGCCGCTGAACGGCCATTTTAAAATCGTTTGCTCATAAAAGTTAATCAGGTCATTGGCTGACATTGCTGTGCATATTAGCCAAATAAAAATAAGATCTGCTGGAAACTGGAAACTCCCTGAAACTCTCTGAAACGCGCTAAAGAGTATTTCTTTGTTAGTGGCCCTAGTAATTAAAGGGTTGATTATATGGGAAGCAAAATGTAACCAAAAATTATTCGGTGGTATGTGATGGATATGTGAAGTATGAGAGAGCAGAAGTTTTTAGATCAGCTATCATGCAAGATTAGGGAGGGAAAGATTCGAAATGGCCGACTGGATTTTATTGATGCGAAATTTGTCATGGGTTATCATTGTGTGCGACCTTCCATTTTGTTTTATATTCATGGTCTAGCTAATTTGCATTTTTTTGAGTCACTTAAGTATCACAAAATTACCCAAATTCAAAATGGCCGCTAAACGGCTATTTTTAATTTTTTGCTCCCAAAAGGGAATCAGGTCATTGGCTGACATAGCTGAGCATATCTTCCAGTTTAAAAGAAGATCTGATGGAAACTGTTTCCTAACGAGCATTTCTTCGTTAGTGGCCATAGTAATTAAAAGATTGATGATATGGGGATCAAAATGTCCCCAAAACAATTTGCCAGTGGTATGGGGTGACTATGTGAAGTATAGATAGATTATATTGATAGATTAGTAGCTATCTTGAAAACAAATAACTGCGCTGGCGGCGGAGGCTGCTTAATTATTAACGCACATTTTGTTAGGCTATAGTCTAGACTATCAGGTTATATTATAAATATCATTTGAATGTATTTATTCCAGCCGTAGGCTACATAGCACAATGATCTTATGACCTATCCCGTTAAAGAAAATAGCCGTAGATTATAAAACAACCTCGTACCTAATATAGCCATATAGGCTTACCAATACTAACAAAATTATACATAGTTGCACCAATAGGCGTCTTCACATTGCTCCAATAGGCGTGCAACACTGATTTTACAACGTTTCAACGGTTTATTGTCTACACAGGTCATGAGACAAATAAATGAGATATCAGATAGCGTAGAACAGACCTAATGTACCATAATCTATCACATTATAGAAGATTTATATGCAAATAGATTAAAAAAAATAACATTTGAATAGAATCGTGTCCAGTTTTGAGATAGGGTACCAAAACTGTTTTCACTAGTCTGAGAAATGTATTAAACTTTTCCATGTAAATTCCATGTGTGGAGGTTCGTAAGATATACTATTGTTCCGTGCACAACTTTATTTAACATAAATTGATCATTTTGCCTTTTTTCAGACGATATTTTGAAAGATTTTTGAAAATGTTCACAATTTGGCGCCGAGAAGCGTTGCACTTCACCAATAGGCGTCTTTTTGATTCTGCAGTGTGTCTAGGCAATCGGTGTTGACACTACCTGAAAGTGTCATATCACGCTTCATTTGTGCAAGCTTTTCAGATATCACACTTATACACCATCTCTTTGGCGGCTTGAACTGTCGACGCATATTTATATCTATATTATGGAGCAATTATCTCCTAATAGATATCCGCTAATAAATAAAAATAGCAATGTAATTAATGTTTACGATCAACATAATATATGTTTCAATTATTATGAACATATATACTAGCAGAAATGCATAACCAGAAATGTATAGCTCCGGCCTGTTGATTTCAGACAGTATAATCACCAAATTGCATATAACTCAAAATCTATTTCACCTATAAACTTGGTTCTGGTGTCATCAGAAAGAGCGATCATGTATCTTTTATTTGCGGCTTTTAATAATACTAGTAATGTTGTATGGTAGTTGCTGGATAGTAATATCCATCAAATATTGAAGTAAAATTGCCATTTCACATGTATGTCCCGCCTATACATGTAGACCCAGTTCACTTTCTGGGCGCATGCGGCGCTCCTGTGCCTTATTTACATGTTGACCAAAACATG